>CM052797.1:11848914-12075297 GCA_028533885.1 Nasua narica
TTTTTTTTTTTTTAATTCTATGTGTGAAAAAGATATGTTCTTTGGAAACGAATAATGTAAATTCCTTATTGTTTATTTTTTAAATTATAATCATTTCAAATGTACAGAAATCTATTGTTGAGACTAGAGTAAACAGGGGCGCCTGGGTGGCTCAGCGGGTTAAAGCCTCTGCCTTCGGCTCAGGTCATGATCTCAGGGTCCTGGGATCGAGCCCCGCATCGGGCTCTCCGCTCAGCGGGGAGCCTGCTTCCCCCTCTCTCTCTGCCTGCCTCTCTGCCTGCTTGTGTGCTCTCTCTCTGTGTCAAATAAATAAATAAAATCTTTAAAAAAAACCCTATATTAAACACTTCTATACCAACCTCTATGTAAACACTTCCATACCAATTCTATATAAAATTGTACTTTGCCACCAAGTTAAAATAAAATGGTAAAATCCTTAGGTGCATTGATGCACCTAATAATATGCACCTAATAATATGCCATGGTACTTAAAATTTGACAGGTGTCAAATTTTATATATATATATATGATATATACATATATATACACATATTATACAATATATAATATGAATACAGAGCCATCTTTTTCTAAAGATTTATTTTTTTTTTTTAGAGAGCAATCAGGGGGAGGGGCAGAGGGAGAGAGACAATATCTCAAGCAGACTTCCTGCTGAGCACAAAGCCCAACATGGGGCTCGATCCCATGACCCTGAGATCAGGACCTGAGCTGAAATCAAGAGTTGGACACTTAACCTCCCAGGTGCCCCTACAGAGACATCTTATTAAGAATTCTTTAATGGCAATCTTGAATCCTTTAATTTTCATTAAGAGACCACTCAGACACAGATATGAAAACACAGCTGGGTATGTGTACCTATTTACAGTTGCTGATACTAAACATTTCCCAATTGTATGAATAAAGGAAAGTAGATCACTGGGAAGGAAGGGAAGGAGGGGAGAATGAAATCGAGCTCTAGTGGGAGGTGTCTAGTGAGGAGACTTTGATGACCAACCACTAATCAAAGCACCAAAACACCAACCTTCCAGAATTTTCTTTCTCAGAGTTTCCCACTGGGCCCATACAACCAGGCATGGGTCATTTCCATGCATTTCTGAACTTGGCACCTCATGCAGTCTGGATTGTTTCCTCCAGTTTTCCTGAACACACGGTCCCCAAAACATGTGTTTTATAAGTAATATTAATGACAACTTAGGGTTTTATGTTGACCTGGACTTGAAGAGCTTCCTGTCATAGCCAGCACAACCCAGGGTAGTGCCTTTCTTGTTTTATTTTTCTATTCTTTATTTATTTGAGACAAAGAAAGAGCATAAGCTGGAGAGACAGAGAGAGAAGGAAAGGCAGAGAATCTCAAACAGACTCCCCACCGAGCATAGAACCTGACGCGGGGCTCGATCTCATGACCTGAGGTCGTGACCTGAGCCAAAATCAAGAGTCAGACACTTAACCTACAAAGCCACCCAGGCACCCCTGTGCTGTGTCTTGAATCACCATTGCCACTGGGTTCCCTTGCTTTCTCACCAGTTACAAAGGGGGAGTCATCAGATTATCTGCTAGTTAACACTTTGGACGGAGGAAGTATGGTAGGGCATAATGGAACATTTGGAAGGACAGATCTGTTAGCATGATGGAATGCTCAAGCCAGACGTTGGGCAAAAGCAAGTGCTGCCTGTAGACATACCCAACATCTGGCACACAAAATAAGATTATGTTTTATTTATAGAACACTTGCTACATATTCAGCTCCATAAAATTCATTATATGCACTATTAGAAATTCTCACCATAACCTGGTTAATCAGATAGCATCTCCCCAACATTCATAACCAGAGAGCTAGGATCCAGTTGGAGAAGGTGCCCACACCTACAGAATGGAGAATCTGGGATTCAAATCCAAATCCACTTGTCATAGAAGGAAGGGTACAGGTCTGTGAATCATCAGTCTTACACAATTCACAGCACTTTTGAACTTTCCTCAATATCTCACTCTTTCTTATAGAAATATTTAACACTGATAGGCCGTTTTCCTCAGCAATCAGCTTAAAATTTCTGCCCCAACTCGGCTACTCCTCCTCTCATTGTTTTGCAAATTGGCTAAGGGGTGTCCGTGATACCTCTTCTTTTCTATTATGCTCTATAAATTATTTCATCAAATTTTTATTGAGCTCCTATCATAAGCCATACACTGTGTCCTTAGAGTTGGCTTATGAGTGGTCCACCAGCTTAGGAATCCCAATTTCCTGGAGAATTTCATAATCTATCTGCTCCACTCATCAAAAATGTGAAGGACATTCAATAATATCATTATTGAACAGCGTTTTTGCAAACAGTGGGTCACGGCCTCCTGTTAAAGATATCATTTCCGTGGTGTGCAAGTAGTTTTTTTTTTTAAAAGAAGGTGTGATTATTTTTTTTAAAGATTTTATTTATTTATTTGACAGAGAGAAAGATCACAAGTAGGCAGAAAGGCAGGCAGAGAGGGGGAAGCGGGCTCCCCGCTGAGCAGAGAGCCCGATGCGGGGCTCGATTCCAGGACCCTGAAATCATGACCTAAGCTAAAGGCAGAGGCTTTAACCCACTGAACCACCCAGGCACCCAAGTAGTATTTGTTTTTAGAGGACTTGAAACAGAGTAGGAACTATCTGTGTGTACTGAAGGAAACATTACATTGGCCATTCTTGTTTGTTACATATGTGCATATTCTCGTATCCTCAAGTGTGTGTTGCAATATAAAATATATTTCTTAAGGCGGGTGTCAGCCAAAATACTTTGAAAAAACTTTTCTCTATACCAGAGGCTCTGGAGAGCAGAGAGGAGGTCTCTTCTTTCTGTTTCCAACTGAGCATATCACTACCACTCAAATGGGCGGGTTATTACCTCTTATTTTGGGAGAAAGTTCATTGCTTGTTGATTCCGAATACCGACTTTGAGAATTGCAAATGACGTTCTGACGTTCTTAATGTGATTGTCTATCCCTTCATTTATCAATGCATTATCAGACAGTGGGCTGTCTGGACAGCATAATTCAGGGACTTTTTGTAAAGGAAAAAAATCTTTCATTAGTAATGCACTCATTTATTCTTTTCCAAAACACTTTTCATCATGTGGACATGGTCTTAGCACCTTGAATGTTAATTATCCACTTAGATGATACTAGATATTCCTGTGGGGAAAATATATTTGATGGGTAAGTCTGGGAGAGAAAAAAAAGTCCAGGAGCATATCTTTTCAGTAGGATTTCTGCAAGGCCACTTTTGGAAGGTCACATGGGGCAGGAAACTCCAAGTCAGACCCCAGATTTGTTGCCCCATCTCATGATTATACCCGATTTCTATGAGTCTGCTACACCTTTAGTTGGTTAAGGTATTTATGGACATGAATCTCTGTTGAATGGTGTTTTCTAGGACTTGGGGGTTGAGGGTATGGGGATATGTTAATCAGAAGGTATAAACTGCCAGCTATAAAATGGATATTTATCTATTTTATAGGGGTACGTGGTGACTATAATTAATAATACTGTATTATATACTTGAAAGTTGTTAAGAGAGTAGATCTTATATGTTATCACCACACACACACAAATCATAATTACGTGAGAGGATACAGGTGTTTACTAACCTTATTGTGGGATCCTTTTGCAACATGCATGTATCAAATCACCACATCACATACTTGAAGCTTACGTATGTTATACATCAATAATATCTCAATGAAGGTAGAAGAAATTTTATGAAATAAACTCCTAAATGATAGGTTAAAAAATGAATTATGTCAAATCATAATTCGGTGACACAGTCACAAGAATAGATGGAAAATAGGAGAATTACACCCATCTTCCACATTGTATATCCAAAGGGGTTTTATTGTCAAACGCACACAGATGTTGAGTGGAGGCTGGGTCCAAAGTCCAAAAAACTTCAGCTTGTTTGGCGTTAGGATAGGAAGGGAGAAGATTTTGGAAGTGAGAAAGGAAAAATTTCAAGAGGAAATTGGTGATAGAAATTGGGCCATCACTACTCTCCAGTGTTAAAGACAGAATGGTAAAGATTAGATAAGGGATAAAAGTTCACATCTCCTCTAGGTGATGAGACATCCCCTCAGTGTTGGATGAATTAAAAATCAACCTTGTTTTTGCCTGCTACAAAATGTTTTGCCCCAGAATGGAATCAAACAGTGTGGATGGAAAAAAGGGGGCCAAATATTCAATTCATTTGGGGCTACTTGCCTCCTTCTTATGGAGAGAGCCTGAACTTGCTTGGATTGGTCAATACTCAACATTTTCTTTTGACTTCCCACTCTTTTTTTTTTTTTGGAGAAATCTCTGCAAGTCTCAACTCAGAAGTATCCATGGATTACAAGTCGTTGGACTGGACTCTGTGATCAGAAAGGAAAACCTGGCTTTTGAGTTGCATGAACTGAGTCCCTTCCAACGTTGTGATTACCAGCGTCCCTAAATTTAGAATTAGAAGTGTGATAAGGGACGCTTGGGTGGCTCAGTTGGTTGAGCAGCTGCCTTCAGCTCGGGTCATGATCCCGGAGTCCTGGGATCGAGCCCCGCATGGGGATCCCTGTTCGGTGGAGAGCCTGCTTCTCTCTCTCCCTTTGCCTGCCACTCTGCTTTCTTGTGCTCTATCTCTCTGTGGAATAAATAAATAAAGTCTTTTAAAAAAAAAAAAGGGGGGGCGCCTGAGTGGCTCAGTGGGTTAAGCCTCTGCCTTCGGCTCAGGTCATGATCTCAGGGTCCTGGGATCGAGCCCTGCATCGGGCTCTCTGCTCAGCAGGGAGCCCGCTTCCCCCTCTCTCTCTGCCTGCCTCTCTGCCTACTTGTGATCTCTCTCTCTCTGTCAAATAAATAAATAAAATCTTTAAAAAAAAAAAAACAAGAAGTGTGATGAGACTGATGGCAGAAAGACCAGGAAAAGTACACTGATATGCTCTGAAATCTTAGAGGATCATGTACTTGAAGTGGCCTATGTAAATGCAGAATTTTCAGACTGAAAATAGCTATTCCCAAAAGCCCTAAAAATACCCCAGCTGACTCTTTCCCATCTACTCCTGAGTGTCCACTGAAACACAAGGAGAAATCCCAGGAGGCGAGCCGAGGATAATCCCCTGCATCCAAGAGGCACCCCCTCCTTTTATTTACACATAGGGTTTTATCCAAGGTGTTGAAATGGTTGTTTCACATGCCATTGCCCCATCTCATCCTCAGTGACATAAAAAAGACCTGGAAGAGAATAAAGATTTATCAGTATCAATTACCCAGACATTTCTGTTCATGAGTTTATGACTCATTGAATGAGCTATCTTTGCACGGTGACTATGGGGAAACCCTTGTTTTCATGTATTGTCCTTCTGCCTAGCCACCTGGTCCCACATTCACCCAATTCCAACTAGTGGAACAAGGAAATTCTGGTCGCCTCTATCTCCAAGACATTATAAAACAGACGTGGCATATACACCAGAGGATGATCTGAAACACTAATTCTAACACCAAAATTCATTTTGCAGTCAGAAAAATGTTCCTCTGTAATCAAAGTCCTGCTGATAACTTTCTTCCCTGGATTGCAGACATCGTCAACATCGGAAAAGCATCCAGCCATTCGCTTAAAATTGTGCTCTGTGAGTCCTTGCTAAGATCCCGCTATCACCAACCGATGGCAGCTCTCCCAAATCGATTTCAGATATCCGGATGATTCTCACCCAAATTTGGTCTCAAGGTTACAGTGCACCAGGTACACAGCCTCTGACCTCTCCGGGGGCCCTCCCTGGTTCGCTTTGGCCTCCGATGAGTTAATATGTGCAAAAGACCGTGCATGCTTGGGTAATTTACTTATTAAGAACATTAAAAGCTGTTGGCTCTGACATCCAAAGAAAAAGCAAAGCAATCAAGTGACTCCTGACCCTAGCTTATCAGATGACAGGCGTCATGCTGTCAAGGCCTCATCACGGACCATGTGAGGAAGGCCACATTTTATAGGTGTTTACAACAGTTTAAGGCTCATCCTGCCAATCTGTGTCAACACCGGGCCATGTAGGGCCACCAGCCCCATGAATGAGGCCAAGCATAAAAAGAAAAGCAATGGGCAGAAATCCTTGTCTAATGAAAGATCACATCTTCTCCCCCCCAACCACCTACATAATTTTTTAAAATCAAAGAGAACCAAACGGAGCAAAGCAACCCTCCTTTGTAACTTTCCCTCCGTGATCATTGGTTGTTCAGTGTACATCGGTTCAAGTACTGAAATGTTAGAGAAAGTGTCACGCAGCCAGCTGGAGCTCCATGAGTACCTGGGAAATGTGGTCCCAACTCCGTGCTAAAACAGCAAGCAATTTTTTAGCCATTGTGCTCTAAGAGCGAAATCATCACTTTGTCCCCGTGCAAAGCTTAACCGGGTTGCTGGACTAGTCTTTGGGAGGGGGCATGCTTGCATTAATAAAATACTTGGTGGTGTTAGTACTTCATAGGTTCTGCGGGCATTTGTGGGTGTGTGTTTGTGTGTATGAGCACACGCTCGCGTGCCTGCATGTCATGGGCACCTAAATTGTGGGCCATAGTAATAGAATGCCCCCCATATAATTGCTCTCTGTCTGGAGTCAGGAAGTCCGGGCTTAATGCTGAAAGCAAAAAAAGAAAAAAAAAATTTATTTGGTCATTTCAGAAATCCCCATATCTGAAGGGCATTGGAACATGCCTGTGGGTGAAGAAGGATATTTGTGTAACTGAAATGTCTCATGTCCCGCGCCCACATTTGGGTACCCAAGTGGTCGAAGTACCCAAGTAATTGGTACTTCATAAGGGGTTCTGAGAGCAGCTGTGGGAAAGCCACAAGCTGGAGTAACTGGGAAGGGCCTGACTCATGGGAGGTGTGTTCTTTTGACCATTCAACTTTCTCTCTCCTAGTTCCCATTTTAAAAGAGTTGTCACTTGCTCGCAAGATCTTTTTGTGTTAATGGTGCATCTCTAAAGTCAAGCCTTGGGCTGATAGCCAGCTGAATTCCGCATTGATACATTCATCTCAACCCTCAAATAATTTGAACTTGACTCGTCATTCCTTTTGCACTTTTATGAGGCCTAACTCAAAAGGAAATGACTTGGTATTACAAATTTGTTTTTATGTACACACACAGGGTAGCAAATTCGCTCACGGTATACTTGGATGCGTGGTGGGATAAATTGGCTTCTTCATTTGTCATAACTCATCTAAGCCTTCTTCACGAATCTGGGCACCCGGGGGGCTCAATCAGCGAAGCATCAGCCTTCAGCTCAGTTCTGATCTCGGGGTCCTGGGATTGAGCCCTGTATCAGGCTCCTTGCTCAGTGGGTAGTCTGCCTCTCCCTCTTCCTCTGCCCCTCCTCTCTCTCTCTCTCTCTCTCTCTCAAATCAATAAATAAGAAATCTTAAAACAAAAACAAAAAATAAAAACACTTTCTGCCCCCTCCTCTCCCACCCTCTCCTCTCCCACACAGCCAGCATATTGGATCATATGGGATGAGAAAGAAGTGACCTTGGCAAGTTTCATGGCTTGAGCCCATCTCTACTTGAAAGTCATTGCTTTCCACTAACTAAGCTTCTCTCAGATAAATGCTCAATCTTATGGGTTTCCTCACCTTCTCCCTGCCCCTTCTGGAGACGGTATCTCTGGATGAGGAGGCTCTCGGTCTTTGAGACAATGGGAAGAGGGCGCACCAGATTCACAGAGGGATTCTGGGTACACCTGGATTCTGATGAGGACTAAAAGACTGGCAGGGCTGGCCCCATGCCTAGACATCTTCTCTTGTGTCAGTCCTCTGGTCTCACAGGATCTGTGCACCATTGTGTCTTATTCTGACTCTAGATCGCTGTTATCTCGCAGTGCAGCCCAGTACACCTCCTCAGGGAGGAGGGATGGTGGGAGATTCGGAGACCTGACAGGCCACAGGCCGAGCATGGAAGTAGTGCAGGCTAAGGTACCTCTATCAAACCCAGATGTCATCACGTGGCTCCAGCACCCAACAAGACCTTTCCAAGCAGAATCAGATTTCCCAGATTATGCCAAGGAAGTATGCAAGGCCCTTTTCCCTTAACCGCCCTAAAAATATCTGGTCATTTCTAACACATCCAGATCTGTTCACCCTATTCCTTTTTCCTAGTATTGATTCGCCAGAATTTGAGCTTTGTGCATGACTTCCCTGAATAAGACTCCTTTTCTACCTTCCTTTACATCTAGGTGGGCAAGGGACCAAGTTCTAGCTAATGAGATATAAGTGAAATGGTCAAATTTGAGGAAGTATCCTTAAAGTTAGGGAGTGCAGTCTTCTTTATCCTTTTTGGTCTTTAATGGCTGGGATGTAGATGAGATGGACAGAGCTAGGGCAGCTATCTTGGACCATGAGGCAGTCTTGGAATGGAGATTATGGTGGAGTCAAACTAGAGGTGGAACCTGAGTCCCTTCTACTAGAGGGATATATACTTATATCTACACATACTTATATCTTACATCTATATATATATGTATATATATGTATAGAAAGAGAGATGGGATGTACACTTACACATCCCATCCTTGAACTGCCCTTTTCTGGACAACCACACTTTGTTTGAACCACTACTTAGATTTCCTATCACTCAGAATCAAACCTAATTCTGACACATCTCTGTCTCTCAACTGCCTCCCATCCTCTACCTGAATTAAAGAGTGAATTTCTTCTTTCTCTTTCTGATTCACAAAAATTATCCCTTCTTTGAGAAAGGGAAGCCCCATGGCTCAGCCTTTTTGACACAAGTGAGGCCTTCCTCTGAAAGAAATAGATGATCTTATCTTCTAAGTTTGACTCCAAATAAATTAACAAGAATTTAAATGAATTAGAATTTTTTTCTTTTTTTAAAAAATTTTTATTTATTTAAGAGAGAGGAAACATGAGCAGAGGAGAGGGACAGAGGGAAGAGGGACAACAAACTCCCCATGGAGCAGGGAGCCCAACACAGGACTCAATCCCAGCACCCTGACATCATGACCTGAGCCGAAGGCAGACGCTTAAGCAACTGAGCCACCCAGGTGCCCAGAATTTTTTTTTCCCCCACCAAAGCTAACTTGCTGCAGATGCAACAGAATCTGATGTCAGAAGCTGAATATTGTGTCTCTCTTTCTTTCTGTAGTTCCATCAAAATAATCTTAATCCTCCTTAGGCAACTAAGTCCTTTGGATAAGGCAGGTGGTGGTGGTTATGGGAAGGGAAGTGGGAAATCAGGCACTAGGAAAAAGGGAAAAGAAAGGACATAAAGGACATACCATCCCCATTTAAATAATCATATATGTGTAGACACATGCACACATGTGCATGTACATGTGTGGATATATATATATATAGTTATAGTTATAGTTATTATTACCTTATTTGTGCTTACAAGTCAGTGGGGCAAGAATTACTCAATTACATAAGGTATATATATCTTATGTAATTATACCTTATTATATATATTATATATTATATATATTATATATACATACATATATATATATATTATATATATAAAATATACAATAAGATACAATTACGTAAGATATATATGGTATATATCTTATGTAATTGAGTAATTCTTGCCTCACTGACCTGTAAGCACGAATGAGGTAATAATGACTTTATTCTTCAAGTTCAAAACCCCTCTTAACTGACCTAGAGCCTCAGGAATTTCTCCCTCCATCAAATACTCCCCTCTAAACTTATTCCTGGGCAGGGTCTCGCTGGCGGAAAGCCTTAGCGAACCAGTCTAAGAGATACCGCTTTGGGGCAGCGCCTTTCCATGACGCGGACTTGAGGCAGCCCCGAGAAGGGCTTGGACCAAAGCTCCTGCTGTCCCCGTGCGGAGCCCCTTTGCTAGGTACACAAACTTCACGACCGTGGGTGGTAGCCCGCTACCTAAAAGTCACTCCCCACTCCCCCCTGAAGCCCGCACCACTGCCCTTAGAGAGTGGGGCTCCTCCCTTTCTTATGTTCCCCACCTTGGGGTCCCAGACCTGTCAGATGATAGAGATGAGTCAGTCCCTTAGTCATGACTATGTGGCTCTTAGTGACTCCGTAGACGGTCCGGAAATGGGGAGCGTCCCCATTCTTTGGTGCCTGATCACTTGGGCCCCAAAGCAGCTCTGCTTGAAACCCGAATGTTATTACGTCCCTCGCAAAGTCTCTCAGTGAATTTCTCTCTCCCTCCTGGCAAGGAGACTTCAGCCAACGATTCCTCCTGCTGTCCCCCATTCCCCATCCCAGGAGCCAAGCACAAAATCTCAGCCCCTGGGTGCTGCCTTCTTGCACACCCACGCCCGCCTCATCCTGCAGGAGGCTCCCCCAAGTTCCCGGACTTTAGCCTGGCCTGTCGTCATCAGCTTACATGCACCAGGTTCCCTGCAACCATGGGGCCTCTGCATGAACAGTCTCCTGTGCCCAAAACCTTCCCTCTGTCCCCTATCAGGACTACCCATTATATATTTGGTTGCCCTATTTTTTTTTTTTTTAGATTTATTTATTTGAGAGAGAGAGAGAGCACGAGTGGTGGTGAGGGGCAGAGGGAGATAGAGAATCCCAAAGCAGACTCCCCACTGGGCAGGGACCTGGACACAAAGCTTGATCCCAGGACCCTAAGATCATGACCTGAGCTGAAATCAAGAGGCGGCAGCTTAACTGACCGAGCCTCCCAGGCACCCCACATCTTTCTTTTTCATGCTTCACATATACCGTGCTTTTATATCCCTGCACGCTAGATCTGTGTATACACGGACTCTGAGAGTGGCTTGATTATCTTGTTCTGTACTTCCCTTGACCCCTTGGAGGCCGGATCTACGCCACCCCATCCTCACACGGCAGTTGGGACAATATGACATCGGGGAAGATAAACATGCAGTGAATTCCTCCAAAGCATAAGAACCCAAAGCATTTGGACTTGTAGTCTAAATCTTCTGATACAAGTTTACCTTGAGTGACATAATCTTAACCATTTAAAGAAAGAGAAAAGAATATACTTTTAGAAAATCACAGTTTGGGAATGTTTCCTTTGACATATCCAGATTGACGTCTAGAGGGATGTCTACACATTAGCCTAATTCATTTCTCTAAACCAGTATCACAGTGAGTAGTGGCTGGATTATCCAATACTAGGCAGATGCCCTGGTTGATTTCAACTTGCCGGTTTGAATGCCGTGCCTCACCTTTGCCAAAGCAAGCCATAGATCTTGCTCTGACTACCAGTTCTCGGGACTTGGGTTGGCCTCTCCCTAATCTTTTCTGGGATATAAGCAGAGGTGTGCAGGAGCTGGCCTGAATGGGTTCCAAGAGCCCATGTGTGCCTCTGTTCTCAAATCTGCTTTCGGGGGGCGTCACAAGGTAGCCCAAAATTGGCTATGGTGGGAGTGTTATGGAAATCCGCCAACACCATGAAAGATCTTCTGTTCCAAAGAGTTGGTTGTTAAACACATACCAGCACACCGCTGGAGGAAAGAAAAGCCATAACCCAAGGAAGAATCATTTTTAATGATTCTTAACTCATTTTTAAATGAGTTAATTTAGGGCCACTTGGCTCAGATCCTATCTCCTCTGTTTCACGGAAAAGATCAAGTATCGCTACTTATTTAGCATGTTATTTTTAAACCATGCACATGTTTCTTGGGTGAAACTCTGAAGCCACAGTAAGATGAAATAGCAAAGCAAGATTAAATGGAGCCTCCAATGTAGAATTTCTCACTAAAGGCAGAGTTGTTCCTCCACTCTGGCCCCACTGATACCAATTATGGGACTTGGGGGCATCTTTTTCCCATTTGGTTAGAAAGGAAAAGTGACCGTTTGCTCCACTTGAAAATGATGGTCACGAACAAAATAGGAGGGCCACCTGGGTGACGCAGTCGGGGTTAAGTGTGGGACTCTTGATTTTGGCTCATGCCATGATCTCAGAGTCATGAGATTGAGCCCCACGTCGGGCTCCATGCTGAGCGTGGATCCTGCTTAAGATTCTCTCTCTTTCTCTGCCCTTCCCCTCCTCTCTCTCCATCTCTAACAAAAAAAAAAAAAAAAAAAAAGGAAAGGAAAGCAGAAAGAAAAGGAAGAAAGGAAGGAAAGGAGGGAGGCAGGGGAGTGGGAGGAGGGAAGAAGCAAGGAGAAAGAGTACAGGAAAAGGGAGGTGGAGGGGTTATTACAGAGACACCAGGATACTTGACGCCTGTAGCCACGAACCTTCCACCCTTTTCCTCTTAGCCCAGGCTTGTTCCCATGACAGTTCTGATCTCTGCTGCTCCAACTTTTTTCATCCTATTAAGAACCAAAGTCGTTTCACAATAAAGACTTCTAAAACTAAACACATAGGTGCTCCTGGGTGGCTCATTCAGTTAAGAGTCTGCCTTCAGCTCAGGTTATGATCCCAGGGTCCTGGGATCGAGCCCGGCATTGGGCTCCCTGCTCCGCGGGGAGGCTGCTTCTCCCTCTCCCACTCCCCCGGCTTGTGTTCCCTCTCTCTGTGTGTCTCTCTCTGTAAAATAAAATAAATAAAATCTTTAAAAAAAAAAAGTTAAGGAGAAAAAAAAGTTGAGAGAAATCAGAAAGCTCGTTGAGATAAATAACAAATTCTGTGAATAATCTAATAGTTTTGGAAATAAAGAGGATTCTTTACATCCATTTAACTGGCCAAGGCCCACATTTCCCTGCCTCTTCTCTTCAGCTTTGGAATAAAACAACTCTAAATTTAAACTTACACCAAATCATATAAATTCTCCATCTGGAGCCCAATTTTGATAATATGTCCTTTGGGATCGATCTCCCTCTCCGTGTTTACATAAATGAATTTATAAATTCATAATGCAGTCTTCTTATTCTTTGAATGGAGAGGATTAACGCGAGAGAGCAAAAGGCTTCAGTGTATTTAAATAGACCCATGCTCCTAAGCCTATAGGAGCATTTTTGGGGCTATAAGAAACAGACAAAATGCAATGTGACCTCAGGACAGAGGAAAAGGAGGCTAATTTTGAATATTGGGAACAAAAGGAGTCAGAGCTAACACTTCCATGATATTTATGGTGTGTCAAACAGGGTTCCAAGCACTTTACATGTATTAACACATTTAATCCCACCAAGATTCTGAGAGGTAGTAATTGTTGTTATCCCTACTTAAGAGTTGAAAAAACAGGGCAAAAAAGAGGTGAAGTAACTTTCTGGCGAGCGTGTACAGGTAAGTAATCCGGCTGGGATATGAACCCAGCATTCTGCCTTAGCCCTGCACTATCTCCCCAAACATATGTGTAAGGTAGAATCACCCAACTGGAGCGCGGCCCAATAGTTGTGCCTCATTTGCTTAATTACCTCCTTGAACTACCTCAGCCTAGGTTTATGTGGAGTCCAGGAACCACTCACACTGGCAGGGCCTTGGCGCTGGTTAAGAATGCAGAGTCCCAGGACCCTGCACAGACCTAACGTGTTCCTCTGGGTCACACACACTGATGCTTGGGAACCAAAACCCATGAGACATCGATCCCAATCTGGGATTTCTGGGAAGCAATGGGTTTCTTTGAGTTGCTTTCTCATTGCATGCCATATACCTGCATTTTAATTAACGAGGAATTTTGTCAAGGATCCTGTCAAAGGGGAAGAGAATCGATGGCTGGTCCTTGGGTCAGCCTCCACCATGAACAGTGAAATAGTCAAAAATTCAGCAATAGGGGAAAGGCAAAGTCTTTGGTCCAGCAACTGACATACCACTGGAAAATGATACATACTTCTCTATACTGAACAGCTGTACAAGGTTTGTTTCTTATGTCAAACAATAGAACTTGAATTTCTTACTGGATTTCAATGTAATTTCAGGCAAATGGGAGGGATTGAAACATTTGATGCTGCCGATCTATTGCACCTTGGGTGTGGAAATAGAGATCTGATCACAAACACACTTTCGGGAGGGCTTCCTTATAATGAAGAAAAGATCCCTACTGATGCTCCTTTTAAAAAACTGACCCAATGTTCTAGTAGCGTTGTGCAGTGACCAATGGTAGTCATCGGTGGGGAGCATAGATTAATGTATAGAGTTGTTGAATCATTATGTCATACACCTGAAACTAATGTGACATTGTGAGTCAACTATATTCAAGTTAAAAAAAAAAAATACTAGAAAAAAATCCAGACTATTTTGTTGTAGAGTAAGCCTGAGCTGTGCTCAAAATCCTTGGCAATGTCCAGATATTATGATAATAAAAAAACATCAACATTTATAATCCCATTTATTTATTTAGCAAATGTTTATTACATTTGTATTTCGAGTGCAGAACTTTATACTATAGGTTACGAAGACCCCAAAGATAAAAGGGCTTTGCTACCAACAAGTTCAGAGAAAAGAAGGAAAGATGTCATATTACTTTTATTATTTAAGGGGTGGAAATACCCTTTTTAAAAGGCACTTTAAATTATCCCTAAATAATAATAAACATGTTTTATCATGTAATTTTATTTATTTTTGGGTAATTGTATTTTTACTCATGTTAGAAAACCAAAGAATGGTCCATTAAGTTACCTAGACCTTTCAAACCTCCTGCCTTTAACATAACTACTCAATCTGCGATGAATGGAAGATGGCAGACATTTTTAAATATCACCACTGAACTACAAAGATCTATCAATTTTGCAAAAAATTTAACCCCTAAAATGTTCATAACCTCCACAAACCTATATAACAGAATAGATTTGTTATTTTGAGAAGGTATGAGTGAAAACACCCAAGGGATGAACCTAAATCTGTCTTGATCAGACTTTTTTATACAAAGTCTTTAAAATGTTTCAGAAAAGAACTACCTCTTCATTTATATCCATCTCCTGTTGAAGGTCCACTAAACAGTATCTCTCTGTGTCTTTAAGGTCCAATAAGTGAAGCCCCATCTCTTGTGGGTATTAGAGTTTATATTAAATGTGCATGTGAGGGACAGGTCCAAATTCTGTACTAGAAACAAAAGATAATGTTGCAAAGTATAATCCACAGGCTGTCTGGGAACAGGGGGTGAGGGAAAGATGAGTTTCAAAAAGTCTTCTCTGGCAAAAGAGCTTTCTCATCTTAAGGAATAAATAGGATCCTGTGGGATCCTATGGGCAGGATAGCTTGAAAACTAATCTGAATTATAGCATCAGGATGCTCAAATATCTGGAAACATGAAAGAACATGGGGTATTTGGGGAACCACAAACAACACCCCACACCTGGAGTCTACAGTGGGCTCAACCTTTGAGGTACTTTCAAATTCTACTGAATTAGTAACTTTTGAAGCTAAAAGAGAATCTAGAAACAAAGTTTCAGAGGTCTTGGGCATCTAAACAAAGATCATGGACTTGATTTTGCAAGTAACAGGGACTCAGTGAAGGTCCAAACAAAGGAAGGGTATTGTATCTGTGTTTTAGAAAGTTGCCTTCTGAACAACATGAGAAGTGGATTGCCCAGTTAGGAAGCTACTGAAATTGTCCAGTTAAGAGAAGATCTGAATGTGAACCAAGGAGGTGGGGGTAATTAAAGTAAAGGGAGCACAGACTATTTGTATCAAGTAGAATTTTACATTTATTTCCTTTTTGAAACATTACCAAATATATTGAAGTTCAATCTGTCATAGAACAGAGTACTTCCCGATTTGAGTTAGATCTCAAATTACTTCTTGGACTGCTAATTGCAGTTCACAATTTTTGGAAGTTTCAAGAAAAGTTAATAAAATTTCAAGATAAGTTTATTCACTTATTAGATGGGGGGGAAATGGATATTTTGTATGTGAACTTGTAGATTACAAAACCAAACTAATAGCAAACAGATCAAATGAATGGAACCATGCAGTGAACTCAACAAGGCCAAATAAAAAAAAAAAAAAATCCCATACCAGACACTAAGGCTGAATCACATGCAATTATATAAAACCCAGGAGGCTAAGGAGATTCAAAGAGGGATTTCACTATTTAGAATTTCTCTTTCTTCCTTGTTAAAATCTGGGAACTTTATTTGATATCTCTGATATGACACAGATGTAGGAAAATACAAGCCTAAGAAAGGCCACTTTTCAATAATTCTAGATTCTTAAATTAGAACAACTACACATCCCATAGTGTTGGAATATTCTACAATTTTGTAAAACATAAATGTCTTCTGACCCTATCTTGCTACTGTCATAGTTTATGTAGAGTTTTCTCCCTACAGGCATCCTTCCCTTGTTCTTTGTCTGTGAAACCCCAGTAGTCTTCAGATATTGGGTACTCATATCCTTCAGGGACGTCTGAATCTCACACTTGTGGGGGTGAATCCATCATAGAAATTATTCTCCCTTAAGAGGGCTTGATTTTGAAATGGGTAGTGATGAAATTCCTACCAAAGTGACATGAAAGCAAGACAAGTCAAGGCCTTCTGGGAAAGGTTTTAGCCCTCTCTGCCCTTGTCCTGCTCATGTTGCTAAATGAAGTGCTAAGTCTTGTATCGGAGCTCTGTAACACAAGGGGGAGGGGGGGAACACCATGCTGATAATAGCAGAGAAGAAAAATGCAAAATCTTCTATTATTGATGATGCCATTGAACTGCTGAATAAGTCAAACCCAGAGCTAACACCCTATCTCTAGACTTTTTATTATATTACATAATAAATATTCTGATCAGGGTGCCTGGGTGGCTCAGTCAGTTGAGCATCCGACTCTTGATTTCAGCTCAGCTCGTGATCTCAGGGTTGAGAGATCAAGTCCCATATTGGGCTCCACGCTGG
The DNA here is from genome assembly GCA_028533885.1 of Nasua narica. NCBI lineage: Eukaryota > Metazoa > Chordata > Mammalia > Carnivora > Procyonidae > Nasua > Nasua narica. The sequence goes on from CM052797.1 coordinate 11,865,662, forward strand.
GCATAGAGCCTGCTTAGGATTCTTTTTCTCTCCGTCTCTCTGCCTCCCTCCCCCATCCCCTGCTTGTGCTTGCACTCTCTCTCTCAAAATTAATAAATAAATAAATATCCTGATCATTTAAGCCAGTTGAATTAATGTTCCTGCTGGCAGGTAAACATATCCTGATCAACATCTCATATACAGTTAGACCCATTTCTGTCAAAGGTGCTTTTACTTCTGCCTGGTTCATATTCCTGACTTGATTACATCTTCCTACGGAAGCCTCACTGCCCAGCAGTACTGGTCCCATGAGATAAATGATGCGGAGACGTTCTTCTCAATATGTTGCAAAATATACTTCTAAGAAAATGATATTTTAAGTTATATGTTGGAATGTTTAATATGGGGCAGAAGAACAGGAAAATATATCAAGTGCAACTATGCCTCTATGATGGGAAAGCAAAAGATAAGTTATTCTGATTCCTCGTTGGACTAGTCTGGGAGTAAAAGGGGTGCACTGGGTAGATATACGTAGCCTCGTCTTTTTCTGCAACGTGCTATTTATAGGTCCTCATCCTACCTCATAGGTTTCATAGAGGAAATTGTGACTTAAATTCTGCAAATCCTCCAATTGAGATCCAGAAGGGTGGAATGAACACATCATAAAGTTAAAGAACAGTATCCTTTAAATCCCAAACTTCTCCCACTGGACCATATTGTGTGAAAGAAAGAAAAGTCTGAGTGGTTTTATGGGCTGGTATAGACATCATTACTGCGAGCACAGTGATTTTTTTAAAATAACACCACCGTTAACGCTCCGAGGTTGATTTGGCTTTTCGGATTCTTTTCTGCCACCCACATGCTCTCTGTGAGCAAAGTTTCCGATTAAAGGTGGGTTGAGTTGTGGGTTCCTTGGTTGCAAAAACATTTCATTCTTCTGTCAGGTTCAAGTGGTTCATGCCACATAAGTAGAGCAAGGAAAGGAAAGCCCACATAAAAATAAGCATGAGGACATAGACCGCTCACTTCTTATATGCTACTGGTGGGAACACATTCTGTCTGGAGGTTACTGAGACAGCAAGATTGTAACACCTCAGAAAATAAGGTCATTTCAGGAAAAAGATTACAAATGGCATGAAGGGTGGAAGGATTATTCTCTCAAAATAAGAAGAGCCCTATCTGGAACTGAATTGACAAGATGGAGGAAGTAAATAGGAAAAATTTATCTTTGTTCTTAAAATAGTTAGGACATTTGATAATAAATAATAGAACCCACTGACCGAAAAGCAATTGGGTCTCAGAAACAAATGAATCCGGGAATGCTAACAAGACTCTCTCTCTAGTCCTCACCTTTGCAAGTATGTTCATATCTGCCTCTCTTTATATTCTCTCTTGAAACCAGTTGTCTCTTTCCTGAGCCTGAATGGTGGGGAATACTGCCATCAACAATCTAGTAGCTTAGTTATCCAGACCAAGTTTCAAAGTTCCTAGAAGTTGGTTCGGTTTGGTTTATGTGTCCATCTTTGGGATGGACACAGTCGATTTTGCCCATGAGAAGGGCCTCTGATTGACATCTGGAGTCACATGTCCTCTTCTGAACCAATCAAGTATAGCCAAAGTGTACAGTCACCCTGAGCAAGATGGCCGCCTATAGTGTCCCTGTAGTGGGAATGAAGGGGGACAGTATTCAGAATAGAGTGTCAGAACGGTTACAAAATAGTGTTCATCTTCAGGGTTGCATAATGTTCAGAATCCAGTGCAAAATGAAAATGTGGGCCCCCTGGGTTCAAAAATTAAGAATCCTAAGATGAAAACAGCAGAATATTAAACCAAGTGTGAGGCCCTTGTGAGTGTGGGGCCCCATGTGACTGCACACGTCTTATACCCCTGAAACCGGTCTCACTCATCTTCTGCTCTTCCCAATAAAAGGTCAAAAAAAAATCTTGAGTGGTAAATTTGATCACATCAGCTCACATGTCAATAAACAATACACATTTACAGAGCACCCACACACTGGGTTTTCTATTGGTATAAGTCTCGCCATTTGCCACAATGCCAACTGGCCCTTCCCCCATCTTAACTGAACTCTTCCTCAGAAAGAAGAAGTGTCCACAGATAGCTTGGGTTTTAAATAAAGATTTTATCTTAACACATTACACTGAGAACAAGTAAAATAAGCTCCTTTATCTGTTTCATAAAACTTCATTCCATTTTAGCTTATTTTAATCTCAATTTTCTTTTGTTTCTATAGAAACAAAGAAATCAAATCCTAGCATTTGGGTGTTCACACAAAATGAATTTTCAATTTATAAAATTGGTCTTTCTCTATTGTTTTAATGTCTAACAAATTCAAAAGTGCTGTTGAAATCAAGTTATTTATCATGAAATCTATAATAAAATATACCTCCACCTCCCCAAGAAAACAACAATGAAAAAATTAAACTATATTTTATAATGTTCCTGGAACTAATAATGCCACAAAGTAACAAAAAACTGTACTATGACACTTTCCTTAGTCAACTTGGTTTTAATTTAAGTTTCTTCTTTAAAGGTTTTTTTTAAGGATTTATTTGTTTGTTTGTTTGTTTGTTTGTTTGTTTATTTGAGAGGGCAGGGGGAGGCGTGGCAGAAGGAGATGGAGAGAGAGAATCTCAAGCAGACTCCAAGCTGAACACAGAGCCTGAGGCAGGGCTCGATCTCATGACCCTGAGATCATGACCTGAGCCAAAACCAAGAGTTGGACGCTTAACCAACTGAGCCACCCAGGTGCCCTGCAAGTTCCTTTTTAATAATTACTTTTACTTACCTGATTTATTATTTTCTCATAGTCTCTTAAAATGAGATAGAAATTGTACTTGTATCCATTAACCATGGAAACCGTCTTATACTGAAAGTCCAGGAAAATATTTTAAGATGTGGTATTGCCAGTGGAGGATTTCACACAAATAAACATGGAAATCCAACTTTAGGAACTCTTTTGAGTGTGCATTGTGTGTAATATGCCATATTAGGGTAGAGCAGGAAGTGTCAAAATGACTTAAAGTAGAATCCCAGTGTCACCATTTATAAGGTAGATGACTTCAGGTAAGTTTTTGATCCTCTCCATCACTCCATCTCTTAATCTGCAAAATGGTAGCCAACTTCATTTTATAGTTATTGCACAGATTACATAGGTTAATAATAATCACCACCACTTCCTGGGCACTTGACAAAGATGATCTCTCACAACTCATAGGAGCCCCATGGATGAAGTAATAATATCTCCATTTGTCTGACAAGAAAATGAAGATCCAAAGGGCTTTAGACTTGTTCAGGCAAGAAGTGGTCAAATTGGAACTCAACCCCAAGTCTCTGATTCTGATTCTTACACTCTTGTCTTCTGCATCTATCTGCTACAGCAAGGTGGAAGTTCATTGACATTAGTTCATTTTCTCCCTTTATTGAAAAGCACTGGTTTTCAAAGTGTGGCCTGCATACCAGTAGCAGAAATATCACCTGGGGACTTGTTAGAAATGAGAATTCTCAGGTCCTGCCCCTGATACACTAGGGTGTGTATCTGACTTAGGATACACATACCCTAAGTCAGAGACCTAGGGATGAGACCAGCACTCTCTGTCACCAAACCTTCATATGACAGTGATATATACTATGTTGAAGAGCCATTCTGTAAAGATTAAGAAGACATCTTTAAGGGGGGGTGTTAAAAATCAAGTGCTCAATATAAAAACAAAAACACATACACAAAAGTCCAAGTACCCATAGTACGAGTAAAAATGTTGAAATATGTAATAAAAGAGATCAACAAAGTGCAAGAAGGAACTAATGGGGAAAGAGATGAATTTTGAATAAACTCCCTGGGAATTTGAGCAGGACTCTGAAGGATGGGTAGGACTTCAACAAACAAAAGGCTAAGGGTGGGGGAGGGAGAGCAAGGGGAAGTATGCCAGAAAGATATTCAATGCTCTCTTTTGCTGGGGTGCAAGAAGATTGAGAGACAGGAAGGATACCAGACTCAAGAGTAGGGCTGATGCCAAGTAGAGACTTTAGGGTCTCTTCTGTGGCAATCAGCAAGATTTTCCCCCATGTTTTGAGACAGGAAGTAACATGACGATAGCCCTACTTGGAAAGAGAACTCTCAGGGCAGTCTGGAGATAGGAGGAGGTGAGGGCAGAGCATGGTAGCAAGGAGCCTTGCTCAGAGCCTGGAGCACCTGCCCTGACCAGAGTCCGAACTGGGACTTCACATTGTGTGCAGGTTCGAGAATGATCAGCACACACAGCACAGGTATGAAAAGGCCCAATAAGCAATCCCTTCTTCCTCTCCAATATTGTCCTTGTTAGTATTTTCTTTTGAGTGATTTATTTCTGATTATGAAATGTATACCCTCAACATAGAAATCTATAAAATCTAGAGAAACTTAAAGATGATAACAGAAATCACTTAAATTTAGAGCATTGTTAGTATTCTGAGAAATGTCATTTGAAAGGTGTGTGTGTCTGTCTGTATTCATGTAAGATGGATGGATGGATGGATGGATGGATAGACAGATGCTAGATATGAACAGATGGATGGATAGGTGATAGATGGATGATAGATGATAAATAGATAGATAGAACCTTAATACAGCTGTCTTCTTTGTCTTATCACTGAATATACTAGGCACTGTCCTATGCAAACAAAAATTATTTGAAAATACGAACCTTGATGACAACATAACGTCCCATCTCATGTAAGGTCTGCAGTTTACTTAATGTTCTGATAGCCATCCTTCTACACCAATTCTTGCCCACAATTTTACATTTCTAATCATCTCCATAAGTAGTTCTTGCAAGTGCAATCAAGGGTCAAGGATATAAATATTTAGGGATCATGTTACATATCATGAGATTGGCCTCCAGGAATGTTGCACTATTTTATTCTTCAACCAGTTAAATAATGTGCCAATGTTACCATGACTTCACCAGCATGAAGTATCACGATTCAATTTATCTTAATTCATTCTTTTGATAACAATACGGTTAGAACTGATATATCACAACACCAGCATTGCCTTTTTTTTTTAAGATTTTTATTTATTTATTAGAGAGCGAGAGACTGAGAATGAGAGGGGAGAAGGTCAGAGGGAGAAGCAGACTTCCCGCAGAGCCGGGAGTCCGATATGGGACTCGATCCTGGGACTCCAGGATCATGACCTGAGCCGAAGTCAGTTGCTTAACCAACTGAGCCACTCAGGCGCCCCCAGCATTGCCTTTTTAATATTAACTTACCTGACTTTTTCAAAGAATAAGTGATCCCCTAAAAAGCCCACTTTTCTGATTGAGCCATTGTCCATCAAAGCATACCAACACATGCTGTCAGTAGCAATCAATAAGTATCCCAAACTCTGAAAAACTGCAGAGTGAAATGTTGCAGAGACCAACAGAAAATCCCATGAAAACCAGAAGACAACAAATAAATCTGGCTTCTGGATCTACAGCAGATTCATTTATGAATTCATTCATTTTAGTAATATGCAGGGTGATAAATTTGAAATAACATACCGAAAGGGCTCCATTGATTATGAACAGAACATTGGGTGCAGACAAGATTTTCTTAATGCATGAGAGGTTAAGAATGATCGTTTTTGATGTTAATTGGAAGAATTCTCTGTAGGGTAGGTGCAGCCTTGACAAATGAGTTCTCAGTTAATTTCAGGACATGGTAAGTGAGTGGTACACTCTTTAAGAACGAGTTTTCCTCTCATTTATCAATACTGCGCCCTATAATGCTATATTTAAAATTGCTTTCGCTGATGATTACTTTCTTTAAAAATTAAATTCAGAGTGAGGTCAAGTATACAACCACTTTGTTTTTCACTGGTAATTAGTTTACAAAAATAGAAAATTTATTTTTATGTCTCTCTGGCTTGCCCTGCGAAACTCCTAATAATACGCAGCTCAACTCACATCACCTCCTCAGTCTTCTCAGCCACTCCAGAGTGAAGTAGTCACATTCTTCTCTCTGCTTCTATAATCCCTCGTGCCTAGCTCTATTAAGTCAATCGTTGTGTTGCATTGAAATCAACAGGTGAGACAGTAAGCCCCTGAAACCAGTGGTCATGGTTTGGTTCATCTCTAGCTTGGAGCACAGTGCTTATGATCAATTTCTTGTTAAATAAAGGAATTAGTGAACAGGTACCCAAACAATGTGCCCATTTGGCTTGGCAACCATCCTAGCAAAAAGCTGATGAGGGTGTGAGCTAAAGTGATGATGGGGGGCTGAATAAGGAGTACTAGGCTCTTGCATTTTACCAGTGGAAGTTTGTTTTAAGAAAGCATAGGGAGGTAAAAACAGATTTGTTGAGTCCACCCAATACCCTTTTGCCAATCACCTACCCTATACCATTTTGCACTTTCTTTCTTACTAATAGAACTCTACCTTATTGGAGCAGTACTGTGTCCAGATTCTTTGAACTACATTTCTCTGCTTCTACAAGACCAGATGGTTATGCAAAACTGCTCTGATCAACACACATAAGCAAAGCTTGTTGGATGCTGCTTTCAGGAAAGCTCTCCTCATTTGGCAGACGTCTTTTGCTTCTGGAATCTTCCCCATTCTTTCTGTTGGAAGGCAGAAGTTAGGGCTGCAGGTCTAGCACCTATCTTTCAAACATATGGACAAGCATCGCAAAGAGTGTCACACACAGACCCTTGTATCAGCGTAGCTATCTTATGAGTGTGACGGACTTTGTGAGATAAAACTGACAGAGCTTACAAATAAACATGGGAACTTCCTAGAATCTGGAGGTCAAATAAGTGGAGAGATAAAGATAATACTGAGGTTTTGGAGTTTTAACACCAAGAGAAACATTTGCATATACAAACAAAATTACTGAAAGCAAAAGGAAGGGATAGGAGAGCTAGTTCAAGGAGAAAATTGATGAGTCTTGATTTTATATACTGAGTTTGAGGAAATCCAGGTGGAGAGAACAAACATAGGGGGAACAAGTATGGTGGCCCAGCTGTGGGGTCAAAGGACTAATCAGAGTAGCAAGAATGGATGGGTTTACCTAAAGATAAACTTTCTGGCAAATAGAAGGTGATGGAGGACAGACTCTTGAGCGAGCCCTTTAAGGCCAGAGAAAAGGAGTCTTCAGAATTGAAAAGAAAACAAGAATAGTGCGGCAGAGTGCAAATGGAATGGGGTGTCTAAGAAGGTAGTCAAGGATGCAAAGTGGCAAAGGAGAAAGAACACTCACAAATTGTTATTGAATATGGCGCTTAGAAGGTCAGAGGTGTCTATGAAGAATGCCCCTAAGTACTAGGGGGAGGGGATGGGGAGAGCCAGGGATTCAAAATCTGTGAAGAAGTGTGGTCAATGAAAAGTATTTTTTCAAGCACTTTGACTATGAAGGAAGGAAGAGTAAATATCACGTGACTGATACCTTAAAGATAGCAGACTACTAATTTCCACAGAGTAGATTAAAAACAGTGTTTTCATTGGATAAAGAATATGACATTTTAATATTTAATCATGTCTAATGTTTACTAAGTCCCTACATTTACCATCAATTAGGGGATACCAAGTAAAGAAGATACAAGTCAGATTTGGGGCCAGCAAGGCTTTTGGCAATGAGGACAGGTTTGGAAGACAACAATCTTCCTATGTAATTCCTAGTATAAAAAGAACTTTTGGAAACAATATATTGCTGTGTTGGAATTAAGAGATTGTGGGTTTCACGTTTTAATTCCACAACAATTTTATTATGACTTTTACATAGGTTTGCACTTTTTCACCTATTTATCCTTAGTGGTGAAAATGAGATGCTAAAAATTGCCAAGATCAGCATCGCTTCATACTTGGCATCGACCTAGCAAGTGTTTTCCATTTCCCCCATTAGATCCTCACATGTAGTCCAACCTGTATTTTGGGTCGGCCCAAGTAAGCTATGTAAATCTCACAGTGTGTCAATTCACCCAGCAACATTCTACAGAGTGTGTAACTATGGGAGAAGGATCCAGAGAGTTCTCAAGGATCGATGCAGTTTCTCATATGTTTATATGTAGACTGGCTCCCAGAATTATGAGCATATAAAATCACCGCCATCATCATCACCGTATACATTTATTAACAGCTGCTGATTTGTTCTAGCGTTAACTGTGTGCCAAATTTCTTATATACGTTATTTCATTTACTTTAACAACACTATCCCCATCGCGCAGATGATGAAGTTGATGGCTAAAGATGGTTAGTGACTTGGACCAAGAACCAGAGAGCAGAGGAATGGGGATTGAAACCCAGATGTTTGACCATGAAGTCCAAACTTCTCGTAACTGGGATGCACTAACTTTCATAATATCATTGTAATAGTTACACTACAATTTTTAAATGCTTCACACCTCACAACGCCCTGGTTAAAATGAGTGTAGTTATTTTCCCGTTATTCTTGTTAATTTTACCCAAAGGAAACTAAACCTCGGAAATGTGCCCCAATCACTCAGCTAGTAATGGATCAAGTCAACCTTCAGGGCCAGATATCCTACTCGAGACTCCAATCCCCTTGTCATTTACATTAATTTATCCTGGACCACAAAGCGCATTCATAAAATGCAGCCTCTGCTCTAATGACCTGTAATACCTGTATTACAACCGTTTTGATCGTGTGGGTGTTTTTGTTTTGTCTTTTGTTTGTGTTTGCTTATTTTTAGTTATCCAAAAACCAAACAAAAACAAAAATTTGTTCTCCAATAGTTTCCAAAATCCAGTAATCCACATTAGAGACCGTTTGGAACAAGGCTCTGGGGTCAATCATTTTTAGAACCAAAAGCAGAGCACACCATTTTTAGTTTCCTATTTTGAGGTTCTGAAATGTTCAGTTGTGTCTGTTCCCTTTGGTCTGAAGCCAGGAACAGAGGCATAAGGGCTCAAATACCAACCGAAAGGGTGTTCTCACAGGGCTTCTGGCCAGGCCCGGAGTAGAAATAACGGAAAGCTCACAAGCAAAGTTGTTCTTCCGAGATTTTCTTACAAACCTGCAAAATCAAGGTGCTTGCAAAGAAAAAATTAAGTAACTATCGGATGCAAAGACTTAACGCAAACTCTGTCCAACCTGACCATGAACATGAACTTTGTACCCCATGTATCTCAAGACCACATATCGATGTGGATGCATCCTCTTCTCCTTATGCTTCAAGGAATAGGTGATTATTCTACAAAAATACCTCAGCCAGAGATATACTTTGTCACTTTGGGTTTTCATTCCCAGGAGGACATATTTGAAGCCAAATATTCCACTTAGGCTGAAAGTGCAGACCAGGCAAATGATGTTGCCAAAAAGCTTATGCAATTATATTCAGTTTCCCAAAAGCTCTTAAGTTCTTGGCTTTCCCCAAAATAGATTAAAAACACAATTTTTTCATTAGATAAAGAACATGATATTTTCGCATTTACTAAGTCTAATATTTACTATATTCTGATATATATTTTTTATTTATTTATCTTTAGTATATCTATGCAAAATGTCTACCGAAAGTCTCTTGACCATTGGATTAATTAAGCTATAATCATAACTTGCATTTCTAATTTTATCCCATCCCTCCAGTTTCAAGGGTAAGCTATGATCTCACATAACACAACCGTCTTTCCTTTATTGAAAAACTTGTGGGCTTGTGACTTCCTACTGTTTAGTTATTAATTTTACTTCTCAATTGATGGTTCCATTTTTTTTTCTAGATCACTTATGTCCCACCTTCATGAAGTCAGGCACTCCGAGTGAAAACTACAACAGTTAAATGGAATCATTTCTGATAGGAGCGTCCATTTAAACTAATAGTTAGAAAAGGAGCAGCTCTTCTACAGGATGATGAGAAAGGCTGGGTCTTTTTCTTTTTTTTTTTTTCCCCAAATATGTTTATTTTATTTTTTCAGTGTTACAAGATTAATTGTTCATGCACCACACCCAGTGCTCCGTGAAATACGTGCCCTCCTCAATACCCACCACCAGGCTCACCCAACCCCCCACTCCTGCCTCTCCAAACTCCTCAGTTTGTTGCTCAGAGTCCACAGTCTCTCATGGTTCATTGTCCCCTCTGATTCCCCCCCATTCACCCTTCCTTTCCTTCTCACAATGCCCTCCATGTTTTTCCTTATGCTCCACACGTAAGTGAGACCATAAGATAATTTCTCTCTGCTTGACTTATTTCACTCCACATAATCTCTTCCAGTCCCGTCCATGTTGATACAAAAGTTGGGCCCTAATCAGATCACAACATGCAGCGAATTCCCTGAGGGAGGTCCTAGAATGTGAGAACGTTAGTTAGAGATCACAGAGAGGAGCGATCCCCAAAGCGTGTTGTGTGAAATGTCAACGCATAACTGCCACTTGAAAAGGAATTTGGTGGTGAAATGACTTGGAGAAACCCTGTGTCCACCAGCTCATTGACTTCAGTGCTTCCAGAACTTTCAGTGTGCCAAGCGTCCCGGTAACAGTCGGGCAGGGAACAAGACGGGTAGCTGCCAAATAGGACTGGCAGGTGCAGTTTTTCCATAGAGCGTCCCATGGGGTTCCTGTTGCTTAGAACCACTTTGGGGAGCCCTGACCCAGAACAACCAAGGCCCACTGGAGGAAAAAAAATGAACCCCTTTTGAGCATGCCTGCAGGTGTCCTAACCATGTCATCATATTTGATCTTTACAACCACTCTATAAGATGGATAGGAAATAGGATTCCTAGTTTACAAATGAGGACACTGGATCAGTAGTAACTGACCCCAGCTGTTTTTGAACAACACAGGGACCAAACTGTGACCCACTGAACCAGAATCTTGGCTGTGTGGCACAGGTGTCTAGGTGTGTATATAAAGCTCGGCTGACAGTTTTGTTGTACAGCTGTGGTCGAGAACCTCTGGAAGAAGCTATATTCCCCATGGCCACATATTTTTAAGTGAAAGTGCTGAGATTTTGGATTCTACCTCCTGACTCCCAAAGCCAGTGCTGTTGTTACTATAACATGAGTCTCTGCTTCCGGGGGTCTCCAGGTAAAACTCTGGAAATTGTCAGAAGGTACACACTGGCTGATTTGTGTCTTTCACCGACAGGGTTCAAGGTAGACCAGTAACCCCTGAGATAGCCAGGTAAACAACATGCTTCTTTAGAAATAGGAGTCAATACCTTAAATTACACATTGACTTCTTGCAGAACCACTGAGAGACATCTTATAAACACTGTATTGTCAAATATGAATGCTTTGCTTTCCATTATCAAATGGAGGTATTGTTCCATTTCTCTCAACCGTTATATATGCCTTTCAAATGTGGGGTGACTTGTCCTTAAAAAATCTAAATTAAACTATGTTCTCAAATATAAAATAAGCCCTTTCCTTTGGCCTCTCTAAAATCCATAAAAACGTTTCCTTTTCACATATAATGGTGAGTTTTCCAGATCTGCTCGCCTGCTCTTTCATTCTGATCGTTAATGTTTCAGGTCAGCCTCCATTTCTATAACAAAACTGCTTGTTAAATAAAAAATTGTCAGCGATTATTAACCCCTTGGCTGCTGCTTTCTCAGGGGCAAAATAGTTTGTCAAATTAAAGTACCTCAAATTTGAAACTATGGGAAAGAGAGGGGTGTGTGTGTGTGTGTGTGTGTGTGTGTGTGTGTGTGTGTGTGTATTTTTTCCTAAAGCCATTGTTCTATCTTTTAGACATATCCCACTTTTCATTTATCTCCTTAGGCTTCTCCTGCTTTGCTGGTGCTTCTGTTAATAACGAAGTCTACCAGGTCTCAAGCAGGTAGAACGTCCCTTACTAAGACCACTCGACCAAAGATTAATGCACAACGTGGTTCCTCCTTGAGCTTTGAAACAAAGCAAGCAACACGAAAACCTTCGGAAAAATGTACCCTTTTGCTCTAAAACGCGCCAGTTTTCTTAGCAAAAAGGAGTGAAGGGGCATTCAAAAAGATAATGGCTTTCCTATTGTATGTCCAGGTCAAATGTCTATTTTAGGATATGTTGCGAATGCTTTGGTAATATGTAATTTTCACTCGGTTGAGCCTAATGGCTCTTTGAAAGCCATTAAGCAGGACTAAGTAAATACATTTTTGGTATGCGTGCTGATTTGAAAAACGCGTTGCTTTATTTCTAATGCACTCTTTCACGGGAGAACCTACCACTGCGGGAGTCGTTACTGTTTGGATCCGGCAGTTGGCTGAGGGAGGGGAGTTGAAGTTTTATGAGTCAGGTTTTGCCCTATGTCTAGGCAAGTACCACCTAGGAGCATTTGAAAGTTGGGAAAATACATGCTTTAGGGGCTATTCACACTATCGTAGCGTTTCTAGCAATTCCTGATGAGGAGGAGCTAAGAATATCTATAAGAGTCTAGAAGAGCTAAGATGTCTTTCTGGCATCAAACGTTAAGTGCCTTATAAATTTCAGGTGACCTTTTGCTCAAATGGGGAACACCAAAAATGGAGGTACCACATTAAGTGGTTTCTAATCAATCAAATTAGAATAACTTTTTTTAAATTAGAGATTTTTGTCTGATTTTTTTAGAATTAGAGATTCTATCAAAAAGGAACAAGATGACTTGTCTGTGATCCCAGAGCTACAAAGAGAGAGAGATAATGTTAATCCAGGTTTCACCACTTTCATCTCCCCGGGCTGGCCTTTACCACGTACCAGAAGAAGTCATAAATGCAGCTCACGTCAACAAAACTTCACTGGAGGGGTTAAAAAAAAAAAAAAAAAAACAAAGTCATGGCCCAATGTTTGAGGAACCCTATAATGGGATGGTGCACATCTTTTATACGCTAGGTCATGGAATGCCTAGGTTGAGCCCCAAACTCATTTGTATCTATGTATTTCCTGCCTCCAATGATAGCACCACCTGGGGGACCAAAGCTACAGAGCCGGGAGTCACCCTGGACTCGCCTCTCTTCCTCATATCTCACCCCCACATGCAGCCAATCCCCAATGCCTCCCATGCTCTGCATCCCACAGCACTGGCCTGGCTCAAACCCTCACAGCCTGTGCCATAGACAGAACTGTCTATTGCACTAAGCTTAAGTAACTCAGCCAGAAAAAATACAACTTCCGCCATCTCTGCTTGCCTCTCCAAGGCACTGTTCTCTTGCCTTTCAGTTTCTAGCCTTGGGTACCATAACACTGTCTACTGAGACTTTCTCCCACACCCTTCCCCACTCATGCGAGTTTATCACTCTAAGCCTTTGATTTTCCTGGTTCACCCACTCCAGTTTCCCTCCACCTAGACCACCTAGATAATCCCAACTCATGTACAGAGTCTTCACGTCCATATCACCACCATGAAAAACCTCCCCTGTTACCACCTACCCATCCCACCAACTAGGTTCCCCCCTCAGCGTTCCTATCCCGCATTTCACCCTTACATTTACTATACATAATTCTCTGTGTGTGACCTTCACCCTGGACTCCAGCTCTTTGAAGTTGAGAGTCATGTCTCATTTATCTTTGTATTATAAATGCCTAGCATGAGACCAAATACCTACTAGGTGTTCAGAGTTTATTGGAGAAGTGAAGAAATGTAGAATTCATATCCCAGATGATTCCCTTCCCAAAAATTGGACTATAGGGTGGATTCTCATTCTAATGTGAGCAAAAAAAAAAGCAAACTTTCAACTTCATTATTTGGTTTCTTTTTTTTAGAAATTGCAAGCAATAGAAAAAAGAAATTGCAAACATGTAAATTTTTACTTAACACATAATATCAAAGTATATGAGACATTCTAAGTGCAACTCTTTTAATAATAGTGTTATGGCCACTAGTTGTAGATAAGTCATCCTCTCCTAATTGGAAAGAGTAACAAAATCAAGGGTGGAGGTGGGGAAAGGGAACCCTCCTATCCTGAGTATGTACTACTAGAAATTGTAACGTTGGCTTTGCAGATCAAGAAATCGAATCAAGTAGAGGTCAAATACCTTGCCTGAGGGTCACAGTGCTATAAGCATGAAGCAGAATGAGGATTGGAACTCAGATCTCTCCCACATCCTTCCCACTGTCTCAAGCAAAAACATCATCATGTTGGATTTAGACATTATCTAACCATCCAAGAATCCATAGTAAATTTTTAAAACGTTTAGTATGTGTGAGATTTGCAACTCAGCTTATCATGCATTATATTGAAGTGAGTTTCATTATTTTAAATAGCTTGTGTTTTATTTCTTTAGAGAAAAGAAACAAATAGAGATGTAACAGTCTTGCCTCTGAGCACTGCTCTCCTCTCCCCTTTAAAGGCTATGGACTATGGCCTCTGGCGTAGAGAAAGCCCCAAATGAATTCTATTTTCCCTTTTCTCTCCCCCAGCAGAGCATAGCTTTGCAATCCTCCTTCCATTAACTACCTGTTGTTTCTTTTACCAACCCCATCTCATTTTAAAATATCATTTTTGTGAAGGGTAATGTTACATGGTAGAAAACTGTAAAAAAAAATTAATGGATAGAGTTGGTATGAAGAAAATACATTATTTTGATAGTTTTATTATTTGCTGTCCATTACACATTTACAGGCTTTGCTGTTTATATGGATAGATCTCATAGATGGCTCTATTCAAAACAAATTACCTTAACACTTTGATCATTGGGAAATTTAAATCAACACTCTATTTGCTTTTCCACAGGATCAAATCTTTTCTAAAACATATACCTGGCTGCTGTTAATATTCTTATTCTTTTTATTTAAAAACTCTATCAGAAGCCCTTACAGAGGATCACAAATAAAATCATCTTCAAGGTTGAATGAACGTCATTAACCCATTACTTTAGGTTCTGAAAATCCAGCAACCAATATCTGTTAGAACATCTATTTTTCTCAACACTTTCTTTTTTTGTCACTGAAACTAATGCTTAGAGCAGTGCCTGGAATCTGGTATGTGATTTAAAAATCTAGTGCAGTGAGAGACAGCTGGGTGGCACAGTCGGTCAAGTGTCCAACTCTCATTTTTGGCTCAGGCTGTGATCTCGGGGTCGTGAAGTGCAGCCCTGTGTCGGACTCCACGCTCGGTGGGGAGTGTGCCTAAACCTCCCTCTCCCTCTGCACCCTGCTCAAATAAATAAACAAATCCATTAAAAAAATCTGGTTCACACTGAGACACCACCTTACACCAGTTAGAATGGCCAAAATCAACAAGACAGTAAACAACAAATGCTGGAGAGGGTGTGGAGAAAGGGAAACCCTCCTACACTGTTGGTGGGAATGCAAGTTGGTGCAGCCACTTGGGAAAACAGCGCGGAGATTCCTCAAGAAATTAAAAATAGAACTACCCTATGACCCTGCAATTGCACTACTGGGTATTTACCCCAAAGAAGCAGATGCAGTACAAAGAAGGGCCACATGTACCCCAATGTTCATAGCAGCAATGGCCACAATCACCAAACTGTGGAAAGAACCAAAATGCCCTTCAACAGATGAATGGATAAAGAAGATATGGTCCATATATACAATGGAATATTATGCCTCCATCAAAAAAGGATGAATACCCAACTTTTATATCAACATGGACAGGACTGGAAGAGATTATGCAGAGTGAAATAAGTCAAGCGGAGAGAGTCAATTATCTTTTGGTCTCACTTACGTGTGGAGCATAAGGAAAAACATGGAGGGCATTGTGAGAAGGGAAGGAAGGGCAAATGGGGGGAAATCAGAGGGGGATATGAACCATGAGAGACTGTGGACTCTGAGCAACAAACTGAGGGGTTTGGAGGGGAGAGGGTAGGGGGTTGGGCGAGCCTGGTGGTGGGTATTGAGGAGGGCACGTACTGCATGGAGCACTGCGTGTGGTGCATGAACAATTAATCTTGTAACACTGAAAAAATAAAATAAACGTATTTGGGGAAAAAAAATCTGGTTCAATGAGAAAATGTTCTCTAGGAATCTGAGCTTAGGCCTCTATGGCTATTTCCCCCGTATCTGCATAATTTTTCATAGACTCTCACTCAGTCGATCAGTCAGACTCCAACTAAATTGAGCAAAAGAGGAAAATTATTGAGGTAACATAGAAGGCTCATAGAACCCCAAAGCTAGGCACTCAGGACATAGAAGGACAAAAGATGGGAACTAGATTGCTATAGGGTGCTAGGTCATAGGAATTCATAAACACCTTTCCCGAGGTGTTGTTCCCAGGAAGAGTTTGTTTCAAGTCTATTTGCATTTTTTGCCTTGCCACTCAAAGTTCAGCTTCCCGGCAGAGATAGTCCGAGGGGCTGAAATGGGGCTATTTCTCATGCCTGGGATTGGAAGGAGAACAGGAAGGGGATTCAGCAAGGCCCTACCTGAACATGAACTGAGACCAAGCAAGGGTAGCTCCCCGATTGAAAGCTCAAGTATCTCTCCTGAATGAAGACACCAATGATAAACAGTATCAGTGGATATCCACCAAGTCTCTGATGGTGCAGCGGAGGCACCCTGATTCTCTCTTCTCACAGGATGGCTGAATTTTTGCGTGTTTGTTTTTGGATCCTGAGGTCTCGAGTTCCAATTTTCATGGAAAGTATGAAACGGATTCAAACGGTTCTAGATCATATTTTTTATTTTCGTATGCTCCCTCTCCTGTTCTTGTGTTGGATTCCTATGCTTCGTCAAAAGTAAAGGGGAACTGAATAATAAATCAAATATAAAGAATGAGTCAGTTACAAGTGAGGCTGAAGGAGACGATTTGGGATGAGCAAAAACTTTAAAATCATTATATCCAAGGCATAAGCTATAAAGTATTCAATCATACTAATACGAACGGATAAATAATAGTGTTTATTAGGACCTTTTTGTTAATGTGTGGCTCTCCATAATTAGAATCCAAATGACAGATCTTAGGCTCAGGTAAACATAAAAACAGGCAAATAGTTGAACAAATCCGTAAAACAAGACTTGGGGCAAACTGAGAAAAACACTACAGTGTGTGGGATACTGAAATAAAAGCAGCTGGTTCTCTTTCATGATCCAAAACTTTGCTCATCCTATTTTCCTTCAGAAGTTCTTGCTTTCTCTTTCCACAGCCAGCTTAAATGCCATCTACTTTTAAAATACTCCCCTTAAAATATTCTTTAATTTCATCTAGCCAAGCCTCCTGCCCTGCTGCTTTCGTATTTCGTACATGCAAATATCATGGCTTCATTTCATTAACTCTTTTTTTTTTTTTTTAAGATTTTATTTATTCATTTGACAGAGAGGAGAGAGATCGCAAGTAGGCAGAGAGGGAGGCAGAGAGAGTGGGAAGCAGGCTCCCTGCTGAGCAGAGAGCCCGACGCAGGGCTCCATCCCAGGAGCAGAGGCTTTAACCCAGATGCAGTACAAAGAAGGGTCACATGTACCCCAATGTTCATAGCACTTTAACCCACTGAGCCACCCAGGTGCCCCTTTTTCATTAACTCTTTATCTTAATCTAGAGTCATAACTACTTATTTTTGATTTATTGAGCGCCTACCATGAGGCACATACCTGTGTATTTTATAGTACTTAGAAGTATTGTTATATATAAATACTGGGATGCCTGGGTGACTCAGTCAGTTAAGCGTCTGCTTTTGGCTTAGATCATGATCCTGGGGTCCTGGGATCAAGTCCCACATAGGGGTCCCTGCTCAGCGAGGAACCCACTTCTCCCTCTGCTTGCATTCCCCTTACTGGTACGCACTCTCTCTCTCTCTCTCTCTGACAAATAAATAAATAATCTATTTATTTTTTTAAAAAGTATAAATACTCTATTTTTATACATTATATTTGTAAATGACCCCCAAAACCCTTTAAGGTAGGTCTTCTGATTGTCTCCATGGTATAGATCAGAGATGGGGCCTCAATGTTCAAATAAATGCTGTGCTAACTATAGTTTTAGGGAGTCAACAGAGATGCCAAGGGTCTCTGTGAAGAAAAAAGTAGATTTTGCCAAGAAGGGTAGGTAGCCATCATGAAATTAAATTAATAAATTTATTTGTTCATTTCTCAATTGAGGTGTTCAACCTCAATTGTTCACAACCTACAGAGGTGTTTGATTCGCTCGGCCTCCTGCCCATAAATGGCTCATGTAGTGCAAGCACCATCTTGATCCCCAAAACATTAATAGAGACACATGGCTCAGGAAAAACATTTCCCTGATATCTACGATAATTTCCATTAACTTCCAAATCTGTAGCCAGCCTTACACAGCTTCTTGGATGTCTTGAAATCCTAACATTGTTCTTCCCTTCAACAGGAAGATCTGATCAAATACTCTTTGGTTTGATTTTGAATCTACAGCATCTTTCTAAGTTTTCAACAAAGATATTATTTTAGCAAGAAGTGGCAAAATATCCAGGGCGATGTCTACCAGTCATTAGCCATTTTCTCTGTTGAAATTCTAAAACCACAAGTAGACTAAGTGCACTGGGGGCAGGACCCAAAATCAGTATCGTCTTCATTTTCCATCTGTGCCCAGTACACGGCCATGTGACATTTTGAGGAGCCAATCTGATAAAGTGAGCTATAATATTTGAAGGCAGCTTAATTATAAAACACTAAATTTTTTTGGCTCTTTTGTAACATTACTAACTCAGTTTGAACCAGTCAAGTTCAAATCCATCAAGATGCCTTTCCCTGACAAATAATATAACCAATGATTACAGGTTTACACTTAAGTCTCCTTATAAAGGGCCATAAATCAGTTGAAGAAATATATTTGTTTGCTCTGATACTTCCCTAATATCTTGAAAGCCTTGCATCTCAGGTTCCTTATTTCATCTTTAACATTAAAATGGTCCATTGCTTGTTTCCAGTGAATTAATAAAGTGACTGCTTTATAATGAAACTTATTCCATTTCCCATTTGAAATTGACACTTATTTTTTTTTAATTTTATCTGTTTATTTGACCAAGAGAGAGATGACAAGTAGGCAGAGAGGCAGGCAGAGAGTAAGGGGGAAACAGGCTTCCCGCTGAGCAGAGAGCCCAATGCGGGACTGGATCCCAGGACCCCGAGATCATGACCTGAGCCGAAGGCAAAGGCTTTAACCCACTGAGCCCCTCAGGCACCCCTGAAATTGACACTTATGATTCCCAAGGCAGGACCAGTGATTGGGGAAGGAGGAAGAGCAGGTCATATAATAAGGTCCAAGGAGAAAGGAGGACCCATTTTGACAAGCGTATGTAATATATGTCATAATTACAGACACCGAAAAGAAAATAGAAAGCATTTTTCCTAATACCAACTACCAAAATGAAGCTTGACTGCATCTTTTTGGTTACAACAGATGACTCTACAAGTCTTCCGGGTAGGGGAGAGAGCTTGAGATTTTTATGTTCCTCAAAAGAAAGTTGGTTTCAAAACTAGCTGAGAAATCCTGACATACAAGGCAGACATCTTTACTTTATGTAGACTTTAGGATTGTGTAGCCTTCCATAATTTGGGTTGTAATCCAGTAACATACCCCCTTAGAGGTTAGATTCTAAAAGTAAAACTGAGGGGCACCTGGGCGGCTCCGTCGGTTACTTGTCCAACTCTTGGTTTTGGCTTAGCTTGTGAACTCAGGCTTAGGAGATCAAGTCCCGCATCAGGTTCCTTGATGCCTTAGACTCCCTCACCCTCTGTCTCTCCAACCCCAACTGCACCTGTTCGCACTCTCTGTTTTTCTCTAAAACAAATAACCAAAGCTTCCAAAATAAATAAACCAATAAAGGCAACACTGAATTTACCCTTGAGAATCCCTTCAACCACCAGCAGCATAGAAGATGCCACGGCTAAATGATCATGGTGAACAGTGTCGCATTGTATGTATCCTAGAATCACGACACATATGCAGCGAGATGCTCATACTATGAATGGAGTATGGGTGGGGGGTTTGCTGAGAAAACGTGAGGAGCTTTCAGATCCAAACTGTCTCATCCAACACTTGTCCCTCCCAAGAAAAAAACAAAATGCATGCAACAAAAGGCAGAATTGACTCCCCCGGGTAAATTTATTTATTTATTTATTTATTTATTTATTTATTTATTTATCTATCTTTTTATTTTTATTTATTTTGTTGCCAAGGACTAACAAGTGAGTTTGGTGAAGTTAATGCAGATAGATGCAATTCTACTGTACACACAGGAGGGAAGGGGGCAGAAAGACCACTACGATCATTTGTCTCACACTTTCCAAACACATTTAAATTCCCAGTCAACTTTCTGAATCCTCTTTCGGTTGTACGGCTACAAACCCCCCTTGTAATGAAGGAGGTGAAGGAAATAACTAATTAGTCTAAGAGATATTGTCCTTCTTGGTAGACTTTATTAAATCATTATATTTTTCCAATGCAAACTCATTTTCCAATCCATATACATGAAACCCGATCGATATAGAAAATAGTAAGAAACTGAAAGTTGTCCAAAATCAAGGTAAGTGTTAAGGACAGAGGGATGGTTAGGAATTCAGTAGCAGTCAGGGATATCCACTGTATATTTTATTTGGTGATTTTTTTTTTTTTAAGTAGGGTCACATAGCAGGTGCTCAATAAGTGAAGAGCTGATACATCAGAAGCTTTGTTCCAGAAGGTTTTAGACTTGGCTGCAAATTTAATGGAATAGTACATTCACAACCTAGATGCTATTGTTGTCAAGGATTTCCAAGACATTCTGGTTTCCAAACTCACCAATATTGAAAGTTCAGTGTCTCAAATAAGATTTTTTTTTCTTTTAACATTATGCAAGTTGAACAAGAAATACCATGACCCGTTGCACTATAGTACATCAAAAAATAGAATTATCTGGTATGACATATCCCTCCTCATCACGATGACCTCCCACCTTTCCTGTGGCACTGTCATTCCTAGGTGACACCTGCTTAGCTTACAACCAACGGCCCCAGTATGTGCCACAGAGCAGCAGATGGCTTGAGGCGTGACGTGTTAATGGCAGTGATTACTTTATGAATAGTGACAGCTGATCAGGGACATAATAAAACAATAGTGGCTGCCATCCTGGAAAAGGTGCTAAATAGGGGTGACATGCTTAGCGAGGGCTATCCTGCTCTCTTGAACCTCATTATCAATTCCAAAGGGACCGCAGGCCAACCAGGCAGTGGCAAGTTCAGACACAGAGGAAAGAACCGAACCAGCACAAAGATTGGTCTCCACTTTAATTGGAAGGGGGAGGGTACACAGCTTTCTAAAGTGCAAGCCATTTGGGTACCCGTTAATCTGTCTGTCCACATTTACTCCTCCTTTGCCATCCTCTGAGCTTGGGATCTGATACTCATCTCTTTCAAGAGATCTGGTTCCTACCATTTTTCTTTCATGAATGATCGCCTTGAGCTAGGGTAGAAATCCCCGTGAGGGAGTATGAGGACGTTAACCTTCATATCTAGTGAAATTGTATTTATGAGAACCAACACTATTCTGATCAAATTTCTATCTTTGATTCACCCCTTTAGGAAAAGATTATGTGAAAGGAATCACAGATAGGTTTCTGTGAGTGGGTTGTTCATTTAATCCACAATCTGGACACTAGGGAACAGGACAAATAAGGTGAGAATCCTTCCTTATCTTCAAGGACTATGAGAAAGACATATATACAGTCAATTATAATCCGGAACAATGATCGTTTGTATTGAGTATAAGACTAGTTTGGGGGTTGGCCAAATGATGTCATCAATTTAAACGTGTGTGTGTGTAAATAAATGTATATATTTATACAGCATATATGTAGTATACATAAATACAAATTTATATAAAATTACCTAATAAAATAAACATTCAATATTCCCATGAGTTTATCCTAGTAATTTAGCTAGGATTATCAGTTTGCCTTCCTAAAGTACAGAGCTTTTTATTCGTTCAAAGGAACATGAGGTCTTTCGTTTTGTATCTGTTCTTTTTGTATCTGTGCTATTGTTTTAATTGTTACCCACACACAGAAACGTCGAGGCGGGTAATAACCTAAAATAAAAAGCACTGTATACGAGAAATTTTTTACTTCCTTGGACAAGGAAGTGGAAGGAAACATTGAAGCAGATTTCAGGTATATATCCTTCAGCATTTGAGCAGAATAAATGACTGTATCCTTTCCACTTAAGTTCTGCTGAGCTCATGACCCACCCATCTTAAAAGCAACACTTGCATCGTGCTACATTAACAAGCCTCTCTCCTGTACATGTGATCTGTCACCAGTAGCCTCTTTATAAGTCTCAGGACCAAAGCTAAGTGAGACTATTACACTGATTTCATCCTGCCCATTACAGTATCTTCCCAGAGTGACTTTTTTGAGAATTATTGTATTATGCCTGCCCTGGAGACATCTGAAGGTCCTGATATATTCCAGTGATTTTCCTTAACCTAGTAATTACTTTACACAGTTTTATGGAGATTTTACTGCTTTGGAGATGACAGTTTTTCTTCTCAAGATGAGTTTGAATAGTCAGTCATTTCATTTCATGGTTTACGAAGGATCTGATATATTGGTTAGAGATCTTCATTTAAGAATAGAGGGGGGAAAATCCTCTTTCATTAAATGAATGCAATTTGGTGTATAGTCTCACTTTTTTGTTATATTTTGAACCCATATCCTGTGCAGGATTGTTTATGGGGGGAAGAAAGGGCTGTTTAGATGTACGGCTAACTCTTCTTAAGAATGGCAGGAGTTGTAAACATAAAATGCAAGTAAATGACTTAATAATTGCATGGATGTATAAAAAGTTAACAAAACCCCCACCATGGTCCTGTTAATTCAGTGAACAGATATTTAGTGAGATGTTCATTCTGTGTTCCTGATTCTATCCCAGGCATTGAGGCAAAGCAGTGAAAAATAAAGCCCCTTCTGTCTCAAAATGTACATTCTAGGGACGCCTGGGTGGCTCAGTCAGTTAAGCGTCTACCTTTGGCTCAAGTCATGACCCCAGGGTCCTGGGATTGAGCCCCTTATCAGCCTCCCTGCTCCGCGGGAAGCCTGTTTCTCCCTCTCCCAGTCCCCCTGCTTGTGTTCCCTCTCCCGCTGTGTCTCTCTCTGTCAAATAAATAAATAAAATCTTAAAAAAAAAAAAACATACATTCTAGAGGAAGAGAGAGAAAGCAAATGAATGTTTGGAGGGAAGTGAATGATTACAAAGAGAGGAGACAGAATGATGGAGAGACCAAAGAAAGTTTGGGGGGCTGGAGAAAAATATAAGATACCTGAATGAGGTGAGGACAGAGGCCATACAAAAATTGAAGGAAGAAAGTTCTAGAAAGATGGACTAGAGCATGTAAAGGTGCCGACCAGAGAAAGAGCTGATAGTTTGAGGCATTGGTTCACAGCATAGTGAATGAATACCTCAAGATTTCATTGATTCATCGGCATTAAAAAGTGAGGGATGTCTCCAACCAAGAGGCAGGAACCATGCAGCTCCTGTGTCATTTCATCTGTGTATGTTAGTGTATCTAAAATTTCTCAGGCCCAGCAATAAAAAGGGCCCTTATAGAAACTCTTCTTCGTTTTGTTTTTTTTTTTTTTTTTGTTAAAGATTTCTAAGACTCACAAAGAATCATCTATATACCAATTACCTCTCCAAGTATGACAAAAGTTCTATAACCAGCTTGCAATCTTAGATTCAAGTGTAGATAAAATGCTTTGATATTGAGTTTTAGGAAACCACTTCATAATCATTTGCTTTTTTTTCCCCTTTTTTGATTAATTTTTAACTTCAGGAGTAGAACATGAATATTTCCTTTTAAAAAACATCTACTATCAAGGAGAAAATATTCTCACTGACCCTATTAGCAATCTTGGTTCCTTCCCTAACTCCTCTGAGATAGAACTACTTTGGATACATATCCTTCCAGAATTGATGGGATAGCCTTACATACATTTATATGAGCCCATGACAAATATATACCATTTTTTTATTGTTCTTTTTCATACAAATGCCACCATGATGCATTGAGTGTTCTGAAACATGATTATTTTCCCTGAATATGCTTTCAGGAGCTGGCTTTATTGCTACAAATAATCTTAGCTCATTCCTTTTTAACTGCTCTAGAATGCTCCATTCCTGAATATATTTATCCATTCCTTTGTGACGGACACTTAGGTTTTTGCCAAGTTTCTACTAGCTTTTAATGAACACTACAGTGGTTTTAATGAACATTCCATGGTTCCTTTGGACACAAGAAAATGTCTCCCTAATGTAAATACCTTACCTCTTCACCCTTTTTTTTTTTTTACTAGACTTTCCGTCTTCTCCCTTTCCTTCCGCTTCCACCAAGACAAGCATTGGCATCTCTGAAAGGCTACTTGCTCTGGGTCCTTGACACCCAGTTCTGATTCTGGGGTCGAACTGACTTCACTTATTAAGGACCCCTCATTACCACCAACCAAAGCAGTTCTCAGAACAGAGGTCACCGCGCTTCAATCCTTGATTTCTACCCTGAGTTGAAGATGATCCTTCAGGAAAACATGTGGTGAAAAGTAGTTTTGCCCATGAGCCAGTAGAAAATTGGCCCTTGGGGTGACTTGTAAAGGGATCTTGTGAGCCGTGATCAGAACAACATGGGCTCTGACTAGGCATGGGATTCGGAGTTGTAATAGAAAACATTTTATTTGGCTACAGCTTAAAGATCCTAACACGTGTTAGCGTTTGCTGCCAATATGCTTCCTAATTAAGAACAACATAAAATCATAAGAAATCCTGTATCTTGTCTTCATGCACTTTTCATATATCTCTAGCTCCCTGGCCTTACTTCCCAAGTAGAGTTACCACACAAAAAAACAGGTTGATTCGAAAGTCCTGTTTTGCCAACCATGAACTGTGGTGTCATTAACAAGATTAATGTACATTCCAGAACTCAACACCAAGCATTTTCTCCTCCTTAAACAAATGCCGCTATTAAAAACTAATTTAAAAAGAAAAAAAAACTTAATAAGCATGCCCCAAATAAAAGACCAGCACCATTTCATTGGTAAGGTGTTGTCTGTAACTGATGGAAAACTTTAAACAGTTTTTAAAAAAACAAGACTTCTCTCTAGGCTTGCCTGAACTATTGGCCATGTTTGTATATTTTATCCTGTTGAACAGATTTCAAGATGAAGGACAGATGAGAATCTGGTTTTCCTCTTAGGTCCTCCTTAAATTCATGCTAATTTCATCTGAAAATGTTCAGAGATTTACCTGTGAGTATAAACCATCGCTCCCTCATATGCAAACAGGCATTAGGTGATTAGCACGTAGGTAAAGATATACACGATGTTTCTACTTAAGGCTAGAATGGGTATGAGTTTCTCTTAGAGAAGCCCCTGATACACAGGTCTGGGTGTAGTCTTCGACCTTAACGTAGCCAAACGAATTGCTTCCTTTCCCTCTCATCAGATAGAAATTAAACATTAAAAACCAAAGCATCACTCTGGCACCATTGAACATGAACTTTCTCCCTCCAGCTCTGCGCTTTCCCAATGTTCGAAAGTAGACTCTGATGTGACATCGACAGAAAGAACCTGGGTCTGAAAAGTTCTCTTTGAGGGACGGCTGGGTGGGTCAGTTGGTTGAGCGTCTGCCTTTGGGACTCAGGTCATGCTCCCAGGGTCCTGGGATCGAGTCCTGCAAGGGCTCCCTGCTCAGCGGGAAGTCTGCTTCTCCCTGTCCCTCTGCTCCTCATCCCTGCTTGTGTTCTCTCATTCTCTCTCTGTCAAACAAATTTTTAAAAAATCTTAAAAGAAATCTTTTCCATAGGACTTCTTGATGATTTTCAGAATTATTACTTTCTTTTTTCAAATGAAATGCACACGTTCTCGCGGCCCCTTTCCTGAATATGACTGTGCATTCCTCTCCGACTCCCCCCGCCCCTTCCAAATCTATTTATTGCTTGTTGTTCTTGGCCCTTTGTCACTTTCCATTTTTCATGATTAGTTCTTTATGATCGTGTGTTTCCTTTTCTTCTCCCCGCCATGGCTGCTGGCCCAGTTGCTCTCCTCGGGCCCTCAGACTTCCCTTCGCTAATGAAACAAGAGCTGCCTCCCACCCTGGCTTTGGCCATCCAGCTGTTTCCTTTTTAAAATATAAACTCATCTTTATTCAGTGAAGTTCCTGGGCCAATCTGACTCCTTTCACAGAAGAGTTGATAATCACATGAGGAATTAAAAAGGTATGAAAAGAAAGGCCTATCTGAGGAACTTGGGAGTAGGCACAAGGAAGGTAAACAGAAATTCAGTTCATTTTTTTTTCCCCAAAACATTCTGGGGGAGGATGGGGAACAGATCAAAAAACAAAGGTTTTCCTTAATGTTTTGATCCTTGGGCACACCTTGAAGGCAAGGTGGTCTTGAGTGGGGTTTCTGGAAGTCTACCCACCACACCTTCACGGCATCTTAGACCTCCTGCCATGTCTACCTCACGTCTTCCGGACTCTGAAAAAGCCAGCAAACACCACAAAACTGGATTGTAGGTGATTAGGTGGTGAAAGGTGCCAACCTCAGGTGTAGCTGCCAAGTCAATTTACTGTAATAATGCTTTGACCGTGCAAGTCGCCTTAATCCCTCTTCAGTCTC
The DNA here is from genome assembly GCA_028533885.1 of Nasua narica. Lineage (NCBI taxonomy): Eukaryota > Metazoa > Chordata > Mammalia > Carnivora > Procyonidae > Nasua > Nasua narica. The sequence goes on from CM052797.1 coordinate 11,892,103, forward strand.
CAGCATGCCCTTGACATCATGGAAATTACCACAGAGTTAATGTCATCAGATGAACCCTAACTGTTTCAGAGAAGTTTCCCTGAACAAAAAAAGCTGTTTACTTCCTCAGCTTTTTCAGAGTCCCCCCAAATATTTTAAGAAAACTGAACGAGCCCACGGGTATCGCCTTTCAATAAAAGAGTGGCTAATTCTTTTTCGGTATTATAACTGATAAGACCTCATGTGACTGGAAATATATATTCTACCCAAGCATCGGTTGAGTGTATTGTATGAAAGGCCTAACTGATTAGATAGAAAGGTTTATTTACTAGCTCAAACAGCGCTGAGTTTTAAAGAAAAGAAAAAAATTCTCTTTCAAATCTAAAAAACCCTCCCTTCTCTAAAAATATGTTTTCTGATATAAAATTTCCAATGGAATCATTTTTCACCAGAAATAGAAAAGAAACAAAAACATTTAAAAAAAAAAAAAAAAAGGAAACAGAAAAAGGATTTGTCATCACAAGAAAAAAAAAATATTTTGGGACCATGTGCGCATGGATGTTAACTGGACTTATCCTGGGGATCTTTGGTAATATATACAAACATCAAGCTGTTACATTATACACCAGAAACTAAGACATCTTATATGTCAATTATATCTCAAGTTTTTAAGTATATATCAGGAGATGCAATCTCAACCGAAAATAATTTTCAGGTGAGATAAAAACCAACATCCCCACTGGAAAGAAATGTGACTACAATAAGCGGGTGGAGGGTGATTTTTTTTTTTTTTTTACAAATCACACTTGAACTTCACAGTGACCCCATAGCGGGGAGAGGGAGAAAGTTAGGATCTCTAGTGACAAGGCTCACAATGTTCCAAGATAAACATTTGCTTGGAACCAAGCTCAAATCAAAATATGTATTCTGGATACTGGCACCATGGGGATGTCTTAGAAGATTCTCCTGTCTTAGAAGGAAGAGAGCCTGGGGGGGTGGGGGCGGGGGGAGAGATTGGTTATCATTTTATTCTCCAGTCAGCTCTAGTAAAAATAATTCCAGAATCTCCTCACTAAGAAAGATCCACAGCCGTCTCTTGTCCCCATCTGTGGCTTCCAGGGAGCAGCTGACCTCCCAATTTCCACTCCACATTTTCACCACTGACAATCCAACATAGCAAAGTATAACAAGAGCCTAAATCTCTGCCCTGGTATCCCTCTTCCAAGGAAGTTATCAGGGAAAAGAATTTAATAGGGATTTCTCAACCATCTCTGTGTTCATCAATGAAAATGCTTAATTCTCTGTTTTTATTTGAACATAATCTTCAAGTATGAATGTGTCATTTAAAGTTATCTCCTTAAAAGTAAAAAAAAAAAACATTTTTTAGGATTTTATTTATTTATTTAACAGAGAGAGAAGGCCCACAAGCAGGGGTGGGGGAGGGCAACAGCAGAAGGTGAGGGGAGAAGCAGGCTCCCTACTGAGCAGGGAGCCCGACATGGAGCTTGATCCCAGGACCCTGGGATCATGACCTGAGCCAAGGGCAGACGTTTAACAACTGAGCCACCTAGGAACCCCTAAAAAAAAAAAAAAATTAATGCCACTTCTGTTGCTAGATCTTACTGCTTTACTGGCAACAACAGAGAAGGACTTGATACGTGAACAGGGATCAATTTAGCAGGAAGATAATGAACCTTGAGCTTCAGGATTCCTTGTACACATAGATCCCTTCCAAAGCCCTGGGAAGGGCACTGGCGATTTTGTTTCACTATGTGTTTATTAAAGAAAGTTCTCAAAATTGTATACTATTCAGGCCCACAAAACCTGGGTCCACCCAATAAGTAAATTATGTATTTATGCCAAGTGAAGGTCAAGCGATAGTCCAGTAGGCTGTGTGAACCAAAGCTCTGCCGTAGTTTAATTAGAGAAAGTGCTAGAAGAATCGTCTTGTGCACAACATGAAAATATAGGCAGGCTAAAATCACAACTTCTTCTGCATGCCCATCGGCACAATATGACCACATGCGTGGGGATTCAATGTCAGCAAACCGATATCCATCATGTTAAATCAATGTTGTTAATTTGAACGTGATGTTCGTCATTTTGCTCGAATGCAATCCGTACATTTGTTATAGATTTCTGTTTCAGAGTCAGAAACTTAAGGAGTGTGTCTGCTTTCACGTTCGATATACTTAAGTAATAATAGAATATGAGATCATTTAAATTTAAGGGAAAGGAAGGAAAGGAGGTGGGCACTCAGTCCAGAACCCTATGACAACAACTCTGTGGCTGAGGGGTCTAGAATCGCCAAGCTACCCGTACCCTTCACATTTCAATCTTATTTCACCTGTTGCTTCATTGCTACAGAATGGGGCCCTTCCTAAGCAGGAGCATGCACTTTCTCAGCAAATATTTTGGGTCATCTTATGGGCAGGGCGCTTTGCTTGAGTCTGAGATTTGGTTATTGGCTTCCAAGAAGGATAGGGGTGAGGACATGACTTTCTCATTGTAAAAACACACCTAAGTAAAAATAATGTCATTTCTGTCATTGTTATAAATGTTTATAGCATTCCAGGGAGTACATGAAAGCTGGAAAAAGTGCTGGAAATTATACTTTTTTTTGAAGATTAAAATAACTTTGGAAAATTTTTTTTTGCTACCTAAGTGCCAGAAAATGTTTCATCTTCCATATTCCAATGGGTATCCTCTTCAACCAACTCCCTCTGCAGTTTAACCTCAGAGGTACTCTGGGGAAACCAACTAATTTTTAATATTGGGCTAAGCAAAACACAATTAGGGAGGCAAATTTCTGGGGAGAGTGTCATACAAAATATCCCCAAGCCAACTGATGTGATTTTACCACATCTACTGTTGGAGTTTTCCACTCTATTTCTCTCCTTCACAGGTAATCATGAATTGCTTGTAATTAAATAATCCCAGGTAACTAGCAGCAGGGAAGTCTTCCCAAGAGTTGCTTCTCAGGTCTCTGTAATAAGCCTAGATTTTTATATAGACCATTATTTTTGATCACCAGGGTTCTTTCTTCATCTGCTTCAAACTTGAGCAGATCTAAGAGCTCTTTCTCTTTGATCTGGGAGGAGGAAAGATTCTGTTTTCTATCTATTACTACATCTGGGCTCAACAGCTAATTTCTGTTAGCTATTGACCTTGACCGCTTCATCCCCTATCCCACGAGGAATGAGCCCCGAAATGAAAGCTAGTTTGGCCACTATAGATCCACGGGCTGTTACAGCTCAGCAGAGTCTGGGAGGTGAGCTTGTCCAACTGGGCTCAAAGAGGTTGCAAAAGATTGTAAGCATCCATTTTTGTGCTTGGAGAACAACCTTGATGTGTCCTCCGTAGCCGAATGTTTCTTTCTACATTAGATTTGCCAAATGATTATCAAATCCCTTCTTCATATAAGGTGTTAAACTAACAACTATGTCATCCAAAGAAATGTACTTATTCATATTGTTTGTTTATGAAAGAACATTAACCTTCCAAAAGATTCCATCCTTGTATCTTTTGGATACCTTCAGGAAGAGGATAGCTATACAAAAGGAAAATCACCTTGAACGAAAATGCCCTTAGAAGAAGAATCCTCTGTCTGGATTAAGTCAAAGCTTTGACCCTCCTGTAAATCAAGTTTCCACCTGCAATGATGCACTGCCATATACCTGATTTACCTGGGTTTAAAATTCAAAGATGCCAAACTGAACTGACTTTCAGTTTGCTAGGCAAAATGGAAGAAATAGCCACTGAGAGCTGGATACGTACCCCTCAGTTCTACCCTTCGTTTTCCTTTTCTGGCATGTTTCTATCTTGCTCATCTCTGTCCCACCACTGTGGTCCCATATCTAGGAACATGAGCATGGCACGACTCCAGGGTTCACCATAAATAAAAGAAAGGAAGGGATTAAAAAAAAAAAAACAACAGAGGAGTAGGGGTGCCTAGGTGGCTCAGTCATTAAGTGTCTGTCTTTGACTCAGGTCATGATCCCAGAGTCCTGGGATCGAGTCCCGCCTCGGGCTCCCTGCTCGGCGGGAAGTCTGCCTCTCCCTCTCCCATTCCCTCTGCTTGTGTTCCTTCTCTCGCTGTGTTTCTCTCTGGCAAATAAATTTTAAAAATCTAAAAAAAAAAACAAAAACAAAAACAGAGGAGTACAAGTTACAGTTCTAGGATATCTGAATGTAAATTAAAAGGTAAATGAGAGTTCCTCATTATTCCTTTCCTAAGGATACCAGTCCACTTAAAATGCAGATTTAGATATGGATGGCGCATCTGTATATGTGTGTGGGTACGTTGTGCCTTCCTCTGAGAAGGTCAAAGTGCTTTCATATTCGAATTTAAAACCACGCAATGTCAGGGCAGCTGAGAATGGTATAGCAGGCAGGACCCAGAAGCACCGAAAAGCAGAGTCAGAAAGAGAACTAGACTCAGATCTGTCTCCTCCACTTAGCGGCCGCCAGATCTGGGGCAAAACCTCCCCATTATCTGCTTCTCAGAGCACAGTTAGCAGAACCAAATGACGTGATAGAACTGAAACATCATGTTTGGTCTAGAATAGGGACTCAATAAATGGCTGATGTTTTATTAATACTATTGCTGCATAGAGGGCGGGGACGTGGCGTGTAAGAGATTAGCCAGATTCGATTCATCCGGGCCCTGTTTCACCGCATAGGAATAACTCTTTGCCATCTGCGACCAGCGGTCCAGCAATGGGCTCTGTGTTCTGCGCACTATGTGATTACTATAATTTTTTTTCCCCCGAGCAGATTCTTTTTAAGAATTATCATCTCCCTAAGCCTGCCTTCCTCCTGCACACACTCCTACACACACACACACACACACACACACACACACACACACACACACACACACACTATCCACACACATCCTTTACCATTTCATTGCCTGGTTGCTTTAGCTTCCTGGAGAAACCATCACAGAGCTAAATATAGCTCTATCCTTCCCAACTAGCAAGCCTTTAAAGGAGCTAAATTGCCTGGCTTTCTACTCCCTACCCAAACTTGATCCCAAGCTTTATAAAAAAGAAAGACGGAGGGCCTCCTCCGGTAGAATGTTGAGCCATTGACACGTTGTCCACTGCTCGAGAGGTTTTGTGTCCTCGTACTTAAGCCTTGTTTCAGTTACAACCCCCGTAGGGAAATTTGAGTCCTGTACACGAGTTCTTCATTTATTTCTGAGCCAAGATAATTCTAGGATTACCACTTAGAAAATTGGGAGAACAGACTTCTGCATAGTTACCAGGCAGACGGTATTGAAAAAAGGGGCATGTAGACTACCTTTTTGGTGACAAGGTTAGGGATAGGTATTGTGGTTAAATCCCATTAGCAACAATCTTACACTCATTAAGCGAACCTTGAATGCGAATGGAGAAATCTCCTCTTCCCTTCCCTACCCCTCCCCTCCCCCTTTCCTCTCCTTGTCCTAAAGGCAGGTCCCTTAGACACAGGGGATTCCCTGCCCAAGAAATGCCTATCTGGAGTAGATCACACAGCATTCCCATGCCAAGCAGCTCCGAAGCCAGAACGCACTGTGAAGGACGCAAGCCATTCTCCAAAAATCTATCAGCAAACCCAATTCATAAGCTGTCTCTCTCTTATTTCTTGGGTGACCTTTATGGCTCGGAAAGTATTCCTTTGTGTTAAGGCAAACACAAACGATTCTGCAAGCATCGTTGAAGAATTTAAAGATTCTATTAATCTGATGTCTTAATTGTTATTGAGTAGAGGAAACAGGAGTGCCTTTGTTCCCCAAATGACCACAGGCTTCTAAAAAGTAGCCCACGATGTTGGAGTTTGCATCTCAAATTGCAGGCAGCTCCGGCACAGTAGAACTTCAGTGTAACTAATTCCCAGACATTAAAAGGGGCAGAGTAGGAGGAGCACAGAGTTGGGTAAACTCCAAGCAAGCAGCATGGGCCCACAGCGAAGGAGCTTTTCTGCCATACCTCCATTCATCCTGAAGTCGAGTGTAAAGTATTGGGGAACAAACGTGGATTTCAAGCCTGGAGGAGCCTCTTGGGTAAATAAGTGGGGGAAACACACACATGCACACACACACACACACACGAACACCAGGCTGAACAACATGCCATCAAAAGAGAAAGAGAAAATCCCACAACAAGGAGAAGGAAATGACAATAAATGTAATTCAAAGACAGTACCCTGTGCACTCACTACTTAGGACTCATTGAAGATCCAGACACAGGAAAGGAAGGAAGGTTTAGCTACTATCCGCTAAGCGGGTTACCTTCTACTGGGAGAGATTAAATCAGGTATGGAAATATCTACAACACAGCCTGAATAGAACCAAGACGGGGAGGGCCCATCCAGCTTGGTTGAGAGGGAGAGAGGCATATGGAATTTAAAAATAGCTCCCCAAAGGGGGTGGCATTTCAGTTGGACCTTAAGAACCTGACAAAACTTGAACTTGAAAAGATGGTTGAACACTCTGGCTGAAGAAAATGAAGATGAGCTACAAAAATGCAGGTAGAGAGATACGAAGGCTTTGGGGGAAACCGTCATGTTTTGGATTGAGCATAGGATGTATGGGAGCTTGGTGGAAGATGAAATCAGGTGAAAAAAAATCTATTGTGGGTGTCTTGAAATGCAGAGCTTACACTCAATTCAGAAGATAAGTAGTTACTGATGGTTTCTGAGCCTTGAAATAAGATGATCAGAGATGATTAGCATGGAAAAAAAAATACAGTAGCAGGCAAAGCGATGCACTCATTCACTCCTTCGTTCCACAGACATGAATCGATTACCTCCCCTGTACCAATCTCTGGATCAATTTATTCCAGTTGGGAGGGTTAAACTGGATAAATTCAGAGTACCTAAATTTTAAAAAGCAGGCTCTAGAAGACTTGAGAACCTACTAGATGGGACAAGTACAGAAAATGGAAAAATAAGGTGGACTGCGAGTTTTAGGACCAAAGGTTATGGGATGATGGGGTGGGGGTTTATGTACAGAAAGAGAAGCCAGGAAGAAAGGTGCTGAAAGGGACACCTGGGGCAGGTGCACAGGTGGAGATGGAAAGTGAGCTCCTGCAGGAAGCGATGCATATTTGACTCATGCTCTGGACTCCCCTGCAGAGGACACAGCCAGTAGCTGGGGGAACTGGGAGATCCAGTAGAGGACAGAGAAAGGGGAAAGTCGGGGCAAGGAGGAGTATCCGTATAAAAAAAAAAAAAAAAAGAGGATCCATAAGGGAACAGAAGGAAAGCCATCTTGAAAAGAGAAGCTGATGTTTCTTAAACGTTTCAGAAGATGGGAAGGAGTGAGCCGTGAGAACTTTTAATTTTTAAACCACATCTGATGGAAGTTTAAAAGTCCCAAAAAGAGGGGGCGCCTGACTCGCTCAGTCAGAAGAGCACGCGACTCTTGATCTCGGGGTCATGAGTTCAAACCCCACGTGGGGTGTAGAGATGACTTAAATAAATAAAACCTTGAAAAAAAAACACAGAATAAATCAAAGTCCCCAAAAGAATCCATCGAAAGAAGTTTAAAATGTTACCTATCCACCCAAGAGATGTCATTTCAGTTGGTACAATGCTGGGAATTGCCCAGAAATTATGCAGCATATGTTGGGGGTGTTTTTTTTTTTTCCTGTCTTTTCTCCCAGGTGGGACTCCAAATCAGAGCAGCCTTTGCGAGGAAGGGCTGTGGAATGAGTGCCAACAGCAAAGGCTGTGTTTTCCCCAGTGTTCCACCACTCACTGCTCGAAGGGTTACACAAGGTCGCATACGCTGTCCCAGCATCTTCTGGGTGTTTCCAGATTTGAAAAGAAGTTGAGTTGGTGCATTTTCTCTTTCCCTCTCTCTGTTTCTTTAACATCTAGTGTTACTACTAGCTTTGGAAACTTCCTGAAGCAAACGTTGACAGGAATACAAGATCTTTGCATCTTCCTCTCATGGGGGGTAGGGGTGTGGGGGTGGGGGAACAGAGGTTGAGTCCAGGGCAGAATTATCTTGGCTAGAGGTTGGCAGCAGGAATGGTATTTGGAATTTACCAGAATTATCTTGGCTAGAGGTTGGCAGCGGGAATGGTATTTGGAATTTACCAGGACAGACTGGGAGTTGAAAAACTTGCAACCCCGGTGCCTCACGGTCCCCCCCCCAACACACAACCAGCTACTTTCCCCCATCCCCTGCTGCCTAGGAGTTTATTTACCAAGTCAATTAACAAAAGATAACCTCCCATTGTGCAACCATCAATAAATCAATCGTGTTCATACTATCTTGGAATGTCCCCCACTATTGACTTTCATATTGTTTACATTAGACACTTGAGAAACCCAGAGCCCTTGAGTTGGCTTGTTTCAGCGGTAATGGATTCTGGAGGGGCCATTAATACATAGAACTCTCTTGACAAAATATTTCAGTTTCTCTGAGGTTCACCTGCTCTCCCGCACGTTGCCAGGGCCCTCTCCTTTCTCCCGGCGGCGGCGGCGCGATCCTACAGCTCCAGAGTCTGTATTGAATAGAGAGGAAGGCAAACACTTCTGGGCAGAAATGGAACAGTCACTTAGGGCACACCTACTTCTTTGTGATTTGAATAATCTATTTCCACCCACCCCAGCCCCCCACTGTCAACAACCCTCAACAATCTAGGGAATCAAATTAATCTTCAATTATGTGAAAGAATTTCAGGAACGAACACAGCTCAAGTTACCAAGTTCCTCCCTGTCCTGAAAAGATTCAGACTGCAAGCAACATGAATGTAGGGGCTTTTCAAGGTCTTTTTCTCCTTTAGTCCTAGAAGGGAGATCTTTCCCACCGGTGATAATCTCACCATGGGGAATCTTTAAAAATTTGAAAGCTACTAGCAAAATGAATGCAAAAAAGAAATCTTCCTACATGGCCCCCAGCTCTATAAAAACCAGGTGAAGCAGGATCATTGGAAAGTTGGATTTCATGTTTGGTTTTTGTTTTGAGGGCTTCTTTTTGAATGACATCAAAAATACGTAGAGAGAGCAGATTTTGTCAGAGGGGCAGGGACTCCTCTGCCCTGAGAACCAGGTATTTTGCAAAAGTGCTGGATGGACGGGGATTTCAAAGGGAGGGGGGAAGGGAATCCACCAGTCCTGAAACTTCTGATGGTTTGGATTTCAGCGCGGGCTGCAGACCTGAGCAAAGTTCACGGCTCCCTTTTCACGACATGCTACATACTTTTCAAGTTTCGACTTGCTTCTTAGAGAGGAAAAAATGTGGCCTCTGCGTTCAGGTTGCTAAGGACAAACAGAGTCAATTTAACCATGCATTCCTGTTCCGAAAGATAGGCCAGTGATTGTTGTGTTTTCCGCTGTAAATACCAGAAACTCTTGATTCTCCCCCACACTAAACGTATACTTGCGCTGCCACTTTAAAGCCTCTTTCCTCCACGGTGGGAATTCAGTTATTTCATTTGGTTGCTTTTGCCTTCGGGAGTCAGAAGTCTTGACCACATGGAATATTGTTTTACTGAGCCTCCCATCACACGTTTGGCTTCATTTTTCTCTTCCTCATGATGGGTATTGAAAATGCACCAGCACTGGATAATTAAAGAAAACTTTCATTACGCTGTGTCATTCCCTTTTTTTTACTTTTACTTTTATTATTATTATTATTATTATTATTTACTTTGACCTTGAGACACGTCTGTCTACTTAAGGCTGTTTTGAAGAGAGTGAAGAAAACAGACAGGACTTTGAAAGAAAAAAACAGACATCTCATTGGCTATTTCTTGCAAACCCTCCCGTGACCCTGTGTTGAATATCACTAATGGAGAAGTGTGGTCAGGACGCCTCCCCTGTGATAAATTCTGTCCCTTCAACTGGTTTGACAGCAGAATTCTGTATTCCCTTCTAAAAGTACCTTTTCTTTAAGTGAATAAGGCATTAACATAGGTATCTTACACATGGGGGTAAGATGGCTTTCCAATTCTGTAGATACACTACATTTTTTTTAAAGATTTATTTATTTATTTTGAGGGGGGAGGGACAGAGGGAGAAAATCCAAGCAGACTCATCAGCCATGAGATCACGACTTGAGCCAAAACCAAGAGTCAGACGCTCTACCAACTGAGGCACCCAGGAGCCCCTCCACTATGTTTTCAAGAAGGAATTTGGGTCAATCATCGACTAAGTTCACATCAGTGTGTCATTTTCCGTTATATTACAAAAAGCAGGATACGTTTGCATTCAAAGCCATAGTTGCCAAATCCAAAGAGTTCAGAAAGTCAGTTAGGAGGGAGGTAATAATCTTTACTCCCAAAGTCAATAACTCTTACGGTATTGTTTTTATGTAACCTTGACTCTTCCCGGGCTTTAAACCGTGGGGTGATCAAGGTGGGAAACAGTTAAGAGTCGATTCAAATTCTCTCCTGCTTCAAAAAACTTATGAGATGACTGGAAATGTTTATTAAGTGATAGGGAAGTAGGGGGAGAGGTAAAGGGGATATCCCCAAGCCTATTGTTGTCAAAAGGGTAGGAGCCTCACTCACCAGAGAGTTTTGCATTCCCCCTTCCCCATTAACTGGTTGGGGAGTGCTGTGGACGGCACCTCCCTTCTTTCCCAGTAAGCTTTTGGAGCTACAGAAAGATTGAAACTGATGTCATGTTTTGAGATTCCACAAAAGACGTCCCCAGAGTTCCAAGAAATGGATTAGCTCCCATATTTAATATTTATTAATGTCATCTGTGAATGTTCAATATAATAGAGACTATTATTCCAGTTATAGCTAATCCTTAGGTGGAAATGGTGTCAAAACTCCGCATTTCAGGCATGAGTGTGGGGCTCATGGCTCCCAAACACTACCCTATACCAGATCCTTCTTCTAGACAAAGATTAATGTGGCGCAATGAAAAGAGCACTGGGCTGGAAACCAGGAAGATCTCATGAGGTTCTATCTTATCTGAGCCTTGGTTTTCTCATCTAGAAAGAAAATATGTTGCCATAAATGGTCCCCCAGCTGTCTTCTGGTTCTCTTTCATGACTGCATATTGTGTTTACCACCCACGGACGTGGAGACCGCCATTCCAGCCAGTACCGGAGGAAAACAAGGCAAGGGAGACAGATAGCAATAAAGATAAACAGGTTTGGAAACACAAATGTCAGAGAGCAAGTAAACAAAGACAACAATATAGGACAAGAGTTATAACTGGGAGATGAGAAAGGGCCAATGGAGGTCTGCCGTAGCCAACTCTACCTTTCTCACTCTCCTCCCAACAGGCAGCAGCAATCATGGCGGCTTGGGGAACAGTCACACCATGCCCCCCGACACCCAGACCCGATCTTTCGATACTCCTACAGCTGTCCAGTTACTTGGCATCGCCAAATAGGTGAGTACTTCTCACGGGAAGAATCGTGTCCTTACTTAATGCTTTTGGTATAACTCATCTCCCATCACAAAGCAAAGATCCCTCCTCTCACTTTCGCATATGGAGAAAAAAATTAAACTACCAGTCAACACCTACATAAGTCTTTATCGTTAATAAGGTACCCTGAGAGGTAAGTCCAAGATCCAAGACCGGGAAAGATCAAGTAGAAACAAAATACTCTTGTGCTTTATTGTGTAGGCTAGCTAACGTGAATGATTAAAATATTGTGCTGTGTCTTCTTGGATTTCAACAGCAGTTCAGTCTCAGTGTTGAGGCCTCGGGCACTAGATTGAAGAGAACACTGATTGTTGGAACTGGAAAGCATCTAAGCATCTATTAGTTCAGCCTACCATGAAAAGTAGGAATCCCTTCAACAAAATTCTCATACATGTCTATCCAGCCTCTCAGAGGCAATAACAGAGTAATATAAGGATGATAATTATTATGATAATGATACTTCACACATACCGTGTGTCAGACACTGTACTAAGTATATGGAGTGCTGATTGTAGATCCTTGCTGCTTTTCGGACTTGTAATATACTAACTTACTGAGTTTTTATAATGCCTCTAACATTATATATGAACCAATGGAAACAGGAAGGGATTAAATAACTTGCACCAGGGCACACCACTGGACGGAGGGGAGCTGGGGAATTGAACAAAAAGACTGGGTCTGGAGCCTGTCCCTTTAGCCCTATGGCTTCGGGGGTACAGGGGAGACAGATGGGGGGACAGGGGAGAGAGACATGGGGAGGATGTAGAATACATTTCAACATGACTTAATAGAAGGATCTTTATTTTTTTTTATTTATTTATTTGACAGAGAGAGATCGCAAGTAGGCAGAGAGGCAGGCGGGGGGGTGCGGGACGGGGGAAGCAGGCTCCCGGCTGAGCAGAGAGCCTGATCCGCGGCTCCATCCTAGGACCCTGAGATCGTGACCTGAGCCGAAGGCAGAGGCTTTAACCCACTGAGCCACCCAGGCGCCCCTAGAAAGATCTTTAGTTCTCTGAGCCAAATCTGCCTCTCTCAGTGTTTGTATTGCCCATTCACTTTAAACAGAGTCATAATTATTCCTTTTTTGGTTTGACAGTCGTTTCTATCAGGGGTTGGCAAACCACGACCTGTTTTTGTATGGGCCATGAGCTAAGAATGGATTTCAAATACTCACGTGGTTGAAAAAAAAATCGAAAAAAGATTAAGACTTCATGACACAAGAAAATATATGAAATTCAAATCTCAGTGTCCACAAATAAAGTTTTATTGGAACACAACCACATTTCTTCATTTACATAATGTCTGTGGCTGCTTTCTCCTGCAAGGTCAGAATTAAGTAGTTATAACAAAAACCATGTGGCCCAACAAAGCACAAAAATATTTACTCTCTTGCCTATTACCAAAAACATTTGCTGACCCCTGTGTTAGATATTTATAAGGGTGATCTCATGTCCTTTCTTAAACATGTTCCTTTATTTTATGGTAAATATCTCAAATCCCCTTCCCTCCCCCAACTTCTCATTATCTTAGAAACACTTTCCTGGACTTTCTCAGGGAGTACGTATTTTATCCTTCTTAAAATAACACCCAGTGCTAATATTCATACAATGGAATAGTACTCAGCTGTAAAAAGGAATATACTACCCAGACACCCAACAACATGGATCAATCTCCAAATCTTCATGCCCAGTGAAAAGGCCTTACCTAAAGTGTTCTTATTGTATAATGACACCTATATGAGAGTCTAAAACAGGTAAAACTCATCTACGGTGAAAACAAACAAACACGAGAACCTACCAGTTGTCTGTGGGAGAATGGGACAGGGATTGGCTGGGATGGGTATGTTGGGAACTCTCTGGTAAAGAGTTGGAAACATGTTGGGAACTCTCTGGAAGTTCCAGACTTTGACAGACATCTGCGTTACAAAGTTGCATACATTTGCCAAAATAAATCTAAAGATGCACTTACAATTTGTACATGACACTGGATCTGTCTCAAAAACAAAATCCTGTCAACAAATATTGAACTCTACTTAACGACTTGCATACTGAAGTGGTTGGTGGGGAAGGGTATCGACACCCGCAACTGATTTTGAAATGTATCCAGAAGTCAACATGAAAACCTCCACAGGACAGCGTTATGGGATAGGAGAATGGACAGATGATTAGATATGGGATAAAGTGCTCATTGTGAAATCTAGGTGGCGGGTGCCTGGATGTTCACTGTTCCCTTCTTTCAACTTCCATGGTCAAAATCTTTCATAGTGAATTTTATTCTTCAAAAGAAAATTGTCATGAGAAAATATAGGAGGTGTGGGTGGGTCAAAGTAATGCCTGGTGTGAAACAAATTACTCCAAATGTAGCAAAAAGTGACACCATTACTTCCCTTGCCCTGGAAGCCCTTTTAGTGTTAACTCTTCTTTTCCTTCAATGCAACTGTTGGGGTTCAAGTGCTCTTTCTTAGTTTCACGCAAAGAAGTATCTTGGGTGTGAATTTTGGGGGGCAGTGACAGGGATGTACTCAGTGGCAGAAGCCCACCTCCCAGCAAAAGGTCAGCCCTAATTTCTGCCTTGTGGAAACTCTGGGTTTGTAGTTTGTTAGAAAAAGATGCATAAAATTAAAGACCCCAGAACATCCCCGATGCGATGCTTCCATTGAATCCACTTGTGGAAAAACAGCGTAAGTTCCGCAAGCGAGTTTGCACTCTTGCCTCACGGAGTTGTAGAAAGAAGAGGAATGTGTTTGATCGTGGCCGAATTCCTGGCCTTCTTAAGCTCATCGGTAGGTTGGGACGTAATTCTCACACTAAGGTTCACCATCGTTTGACAAACAATATGCTTGCCATTGCTACAAGCATCAACTGAGCCTGTGGGCATGATAAAAAATTTGAAAAAGTCCTCCAAATATGCAGCCTAATCTCTGGATTAACTGTTTCTTTAAAGGGCCTCGGCAGTATATAATCTGCAGGCTGATTTTGTTGCTTTTATGCAATGCCAATATTAGTAGCTATAACACAATCATGCTTCAACTATTTGGAAGTCAATTAGCTGGAAAAATTCTGCTTTCTGAATGGAAGCTAAGAACCAAGGAAGTAAGCAAGAAAAATCCCGAGGGCAATCAAAATAGCTCTGAGAGCCTCAGGGCCCCAGGCTCATGTAGAAGCTCCTGGAAGGGTCCCTGAAGCCAACAGCCACCATGCTGTGATAGGTATGTAGGGAGAATGCTGACAAGCCTGGATTTCCAGCTCATACCTTATTACTAGATGTCATACATAGGTGGGCACTTTTGAAAGCAGCAAAAACGGGAAGAATTATTAGCCACGATTGAAAACGCAAAACCTACTATAATTCGGGAGGGTGAATTTATGGGCAAAAGAGGCTTACCTTAATACTACCAATAAAATAATACTTCCACAAGATATGAAAGAGGGTCTTTAAAAGAATTAAAAAAAAAAAACAAAAAAACAAAAACAGGAGGGGCTACTGTAGCCCCGTTCAGGAAACGTCGGTCTAATAGTTAAGGCTAAAACATTTCTGTTATGATTCTAGCAACTTCTGAAGAGAACACTGGTTTGGTTTGGTTTTGTCCTTCCTTTTCCCATCGCCTGCCTTTTTTTCTTTTATTTTGGCGGAAACTTAGCAATGCTATTTTCTGTTCTCGTCGTAATGATGTCCACCCGTCTGCCAGAGTCTTCTCCTGTGGGCGTGGTCTTGATTCTCCCACACTATTCTTTACACAGGTGTTTCCTCTCCTGCCCCCACACTTGATATTCCCTTAACACAGCAATCTGTTTTGTGCAAGTTCCAGGCAACATCTCTAGCTCCTGAGGAAAGCTTTCACATGTCCACACGCTCACTTTCTTCTCCACTTCCTTCCCTTTGCGATGCCTACTTTGTACGCCCAGCCTACTACGCTCAGAAGCCGCTCTTCAGTCCCTCCTGCCTTTCCTCTCTGTCCCGTGATTTTTAGCCTTTTTGGTTGCTCTTGCTCTCCTCCACCACATTCACTTTGTATCTTCAATCCCCACTTGGTCCCCTCTGAGTCTAAAGTTTAAAAACCGAGACCGCCTCCTTAAAAAAAAATCTCCATTCCCTCCCCATCCGTACGATCCCCACCATCCGATCTTAAAGGTGCATTGCCCCTGAGAATGAGCCCAGCGATCTGCATGGGGTCAAGGAAGATGCCGTTCCTCCCCTTCTCTTGCCAGCCCCTGAGTGAGGGGCTGGGGGACCCCGGGACGTGTAACTCGCACCATCCTGTCAGCATTGAATTTCAAGCCAATGGATCTGTGTTCAGTCTTGGGCTCTGCTTCTTATTCAATTTCCCTCACCCTCAGTTTCCAAATCTATAAAATGGCAATCATACTCAGGGTCTGGTCTATCTAACGGGGTTGGGTAGAGGCAAAAAAGGCCATGTTTAGGTAAGCTCTTCATTGGTTATAGGACGTGATTGCTTTATTCCTTCGCTTTGAAAGTTGTGTTCATCTTGAAGTCCTGGGAGTCAAGGCTTATTTTCTTTTCTTCTTTCTCTCTCTCTCTCTCTCTCTCTTAAAATATTGTATTTATTTATTTGAGAGAGAGACAAGAGGGCACAAGTCGGGGGTGGGGGGAGAGGCAGTGGCAGGCAGAGGGAGAAGCAGACTCCCCAGGGAGCAGGGAGCTCGATCCAGGACTCGAGCCCAGGACCCTGGGATCATGACCTGAGCCAAAGACAGATGCTTAACTGACTGAGCCACCCAGGCACCCCTTTCTTTTCTATTCTTCAAGTCTTCTTGGTCTAACAGGTTTCTATCTGCTCTGTCTCCACTTGGGACCACCAAATCCCCTGCTGAGATGAGATTAATTTCCAACACCACTGTTTGATGGAAACAAGGATTTGTCAGTGGGGATCCTGAGAGCTAAGTGGTTAAGTGCAACCGCAGATTCTCTGCCTGAAAGTCCGGCCCCATCACCGACTAGTGGTGGGAAATTGGCAATGTCTCCTGGGTTTTACTTATGCCCCCCTCAGTGTTCTCATCTTTCAAATGGGGAGAAGAGGGAGCATGCGCAGTATGGAAGGCGGCTGGGATGCTCAGAAGAAGTCAGACGGCGTCCAGGTTGGGTGCCTGGCTCACGGTCAGCCCTCGGTAACACGCGCCTCTCCATTATTCGTCATCACCTGCTTTTTCTGCCCTGGCCTTTTCTTCTTAGGTTCCCTTTATTCTTCATCTCCTTCTGTCTTGCCTCTCTGCCAGTCCCTCACCTGGCAGCGGGTTGCAGCTCCCCGCACACCCAGTGAAATCTCGAGGGAAGGGCTCAGACTTTGAAGCCTCCCCAAAGGTCTGCTCCTCCTCCAGTTCTGGTTTCTGTGGCTCCTCCCTCCTCCTCCAGATTCTTTCCTGGCATCCTCCCCGTGTTTTCCCTGTCCTCCTGATTAGAGAGTATGTCAGCGTGGCAGGATAATTTACTGATATATTAATTTGTGTTTTTATCTTGGCGTTTGCCGGCTCTCTGCCCTACAAAGGAAGCCAGACCTTTCTATGCGCCTGCCCCAGGGGGATGGTTCGTGTTGAGAGGCCAAAGCCGAGACACCTGGCTTTTGTTTCCCCAAAGCCCCCACGCTCTGGGAGGAGATCATGCCAATGGGGAGGAAGAGTGGAGAAGCTTGGGAACTTTGAGAGCAGAGTGAGAGGGAGGAAGGGAAGGGGAGAGAGATGGTGATAGCTGGGGGGGAGGGCAAGGCCAGAAGACCAAGCTCCTGGCAAGACCTTGGCCCCCATCTGTAGCCTCCCCCTCCCCCTGTGGAAGCAGCTGGACCACTAAGAAATGGCTTTAACTAGAATGTTAGGACCAGGCGCAGGCTACCAGGCTTAGCAAACATGCCACCCACGGTTCCCTGTGGAGCCACAGACGTAATGAAGGCCGGGAAGGCAGCACCCGGAGGAGACAGACAGGGATAGAGGGAAATGATAAATCATGGTCTCTCCCATCTGCAGCCCTCTCAGACCAGTCTGGAACCTTTACAAGTAGTAGGACAGTTGCCCTGCAAGATAACTTCATGCACGCAGATCACAGCTGAGGAAACGGAGGCCCCAAGAATGCAGGCAACTTGTCCAAGAGCGCACAGCTAGACATGGTGAAGCCAGGAGTCTAATTCAGGTAGAAATACTAAAAGAAGCCAGCACTAAAAAAATAAATAGAGGCCACCAATGTATTGTAAAATGTTAAGAATGAAATGCTGCGGAGACCAAAAACTAACACAAAATAGCAGGCAATCTGAGTGCCAGGAGACGGGGGAGAGAGGCAAGGCCTGGACCTGCTTTTTTTTGAACAAGGAGCCTCTTTCCGGACATCACTGGCCCTGTGACTCCTGCCGGACTGGACTCTGATGATGGAAATACTGTCTTTATTCAGATCAAGCCGAGGTGTGTGTGGTTGGAATATAGAATCATGTAGAAGACATCCGGGATTCAAGTTTATCTCCTTCAGTTGTCCTGCTTCCTAACTTCTCCTGTGGACTGTACTTGACCGTGCCAAGTCTGTCTCTCCTCTGTAAACTAAAGACAAAGAAACCCCCTCCGATCAATAGTTAGAGCCATTGAGTATCTGTGCAGTAATTAGATTATTATTATTATTAATTATTATTACCATTCCAGTGGCTGGTCCTGCTGAGTCCTACAGCCTACCCAGATGCCCCAGCGGCTTCCAGTGAGCATCTCTGTGTGTCACAGACTATGCTGGATGCCGAGGTCTAGTTGGAGAAGGGACACAAGAGGGGATCTTTTGGTGCAATGTGGCTAAGTGCTCTGAGTGGGATAATCCCGGGATCCCCATGGGGGCCCAGGGCTAGGGGCCCTAAGGAGACTGCAAGGTGGGAATGAGGGCAGGTTTCCTGCAGAAGTTAATGGCCCGAGTCTTTCCAAACAACGGTAACCTCTGCCTCACAGTGGGAAGTGAGCTGGGAGCCTCCCCACTCCCCCCTTCCACCCCTCTGCAAAGCTCCTGGGCCTAAACACACTCCCAATGCTGCTCTAGCAGTTAATTTGAGTTCTGAGCTATGCATAGCTTGCATCATACTGGGCCACGGACCAAGCCAACAGTGGAGAAGCCAAGATACTCAGAGCTGCCGGCGCATTCCATAAACCCAAATTTCCAGTGTTGCCTTGAGTGAGATGTGTAAAGGAAATTTTCCACGTGTCAATGAAGCTTGCTGACCATGTGACATGGAAAGGAAATGTAACTGTGGGATTCTGATTGGCAAAGTTCAAAGCCTCTGATTTTTGATACCCAGATAGAGATCTGTAAGCTAATAAGGGTAGTCGACTTCCAGAATCCAGAGGTTGTAAAGAAATGCCAGCTTTGCACATCAGAGGGAAAATATACAGCACTGAATCACAGTCTTGGGAAAATACTCTGCTTAGTTCCCAGAGTGAAACGTACACATTCGATGAGTTTGAGAATGAACTCCACTGTTCTACTTTACATATAATTTCAAATACGCCTAATAGCCACTCAGTCTTCAAGGAAAATTATGTGCTTTGGGGACCATTTTTCCCCCTCAATGCATGGGACTGACACGAAGTTGCAACACTAACCTTGACTTTGAATTGCTTCTGAGCTACTGCCATTGTAAACTTAGCATAAAACCCCGGTCCCTGTGTTTCCTTGAAAGTCTGTGTTTCGTAGCCGCTCAATGATTGAGTCCACTTGTCTCTTCTAGGACACTAGAGGATCTAACTAAGTCAGAACACCCCACGTCTAGCCCATATATCTATTTATTACTGAACTCACTGGGAAAGACAAGCTGAGTTATCATTTAGCCGAGAAAACCTGAGAGGCATTTATGTGCATAAAGTACAGCGTAGCCGGCCGACACCAAGGCAGAAGCTTCAAGAAAACGCATGACACAGTCTACGCAAATCCCCTTACCGCCCTGGCGGCTAGAGCCGAATGAATGGTCTCATCGATGAAGAGCAGCATTCTAGAATGCTTATCTTCTCCCCAGCCCCCATCCCGACCCTTGAAGATTACGAATACAATCGTTCCTGACAGATTGCTCCCCAGTCTTCCGCCTTAAATTCTATATGATAAATTCAACACGAAGTGACAGTCACAGCAAGTGTTCAGGGCTGTATCTAAAAAAAACTCATTTTACTGAAGTTAGGACTCAATGAACGAGAAAATGTGAATGTACACCCAGGGCATATCTCAAAACTTTAATCTCTATGAATGCCATAATGGTTATTTATGGCCGGGATGATATTAATATTTTAAAACATTTCAATAAAGAAGCGCGGTGAGACTTTAAAACTGTATTGTTATGCAAAGATAATAATATTTCAATGGGTCCTTCCCTGTGCTGCTATATTAATGGAGCAAAGCAAAGGAAAACGACAGCTTTTGTTAGCCCAACGCCTGCCAGACCTAGACGGCTCTGTGCTTCATTTCTAAGAAATAGCTCCTCTTCCTTTTCTGATTATTTGGGGCTAAAAAAATTTTCTTGGGCTGCTATTGTCTGTTTAAATTAGGTAAACGCAATTAAGACGAATCAAATATACACAGGCTCCAATGATGGGTAAAATTAAGGTCACCAGTTTCAGCCCTAATCCAGCCGCATTGCTTAATCTCGGCTTTAGCCATTGCAAGTGAGCAGAATGGTAATGTCTTGCTAGTGTTGGGGTTAATGTAGACTGATCGGGGAACTAGAGATAAATCCTGCAGGCTTGCTTGAATGTGCAAGTGCTTATACTGACATTCTGAAAAAAAAAAAAACCAAACTCCGTTCCCCAGGACTGGTTCAGAGTCCCTTCTTGGTTTTCTCTCCACTGAAGCAAGAGAACTTTTTTCCCCGTCAATTTCTGTCCCGCCCCACCGCCTACCCCCCTCTACCACCACCCCTCCAACCCCCAGGGCCAGAGATCCTTGCACTTGCCATTTGTGTATATTTCTTGCTCATTCCAAAAAGGAATGTTCTGTGTCTTAGTCCTCTTAACACAAAAGCACTTTTCTTTTCTTTCATAGACGGGAAGATCACATTTGGGTTGCCCGGTACTATTTTATCCTGGGAAGGAGGTGCTGGAGATAGCCAGTAGATAGGAAGAGAACATGGCACATACGGGGGAAAAAAAAAAGGGGGGGGGTGGGGGCGGGGGTTGACATTTATAGCCAAGGGAGAGGTACGAAATTGCAAAGGTCATCAATGAGTAAACAGATATTAATGGTTAGCTGGATAACTGGAACATAAACAGGTCACATTAATAAGTAACACCAGGAAAAACTTAGCACTTTCAACCAAGCTCGGGAGAGTAAGTGCCAAGGAAATCACCACCACCAACACCCACCCCCCTCCAGAAGGATAAAAACTCAGCGGGCATTTCTGGTCTCTAGAGAGTGAAAAACTTACTGTTCTATGTTTCCATTTCTCGGATTCACAGCCCCCAAAACAGTTTTGAGATGGTCACAATAAGAGGCAGATCACGGAGAAAACTTCTGGGTGAAAATTTATTTGAACTATTATACTCAGACTTCCACTGAGTATTCCCTTGTACTTCTGTGTGGCCGTCTACGAAATCGATCAAGAAATCAGTTTTCTAAAAAAAGAAAAAAAAAATAAAGATGATTCCTGTGCTACCCTTAAAAAAAAAAAAAATCAGTTTTCTCACTAACCTATAAAGTCTTTCTAAAAGTATTAGCTTTCTCCATTATTATGCCTGTATATTCTATTAAAACTTCTGAAATGAGGGGGTTAAATTTTGCATCTGTTGATTGGCATTTACCCCTATTTGGGGGAGGAGGTTAAGATATATTTTTTTTAGGTTCACAGCAAAAATGAGAGGAGGCATAGAGATTTCCACACATCTTTGCATGTATCCCGCCCAGCCAGAGTGGTAAGTTTGTTACGGTTGATGAACCTACTTGACACATCCTTGTCGCCCAGAGTTTATAGTGTTTACCTTTGAGTTCACTCTTGGTCTTATGCATTCTGTGGGTTTGGAGAAATATGTGATAACATGGAGCCATCTTTATAGTATCATATACATATTTTCACTGTCCTTCAAATCCTCTGTGCTCTGCTTGTTCTTTCCTCCCTCCAACCCCCAGTGATATTTTTAGTCGCTGCTATTAACATTCACGTGTAGTTTCACTGCACGTAAGTTTCACTATTGTTTTTTATTGGGAAATGCCAAGCCAGAGCTGTAATCATGAAGGCAAAGGCGTGCGGGGTCAGGGGGACAGAGTGAGACTTGGTGAGTGAGATGAACCCCCAGGACCATGGGAATGAAGGTGCCTGTACCCCAAAGAGTGCTATCCTCTGAGTTCATGGCATCACATTTTCAAAATTTTTAAAAGATTTATTTACTTATGAGAGAGAGAGAGAGCAGTGGTGAGGGGCAGAAGGAGAGGGAGAGTGAGGGGAAGAGGTTATTAATTAATTATTAATTAATCTTAAGCAGATTTCGTGCTGAGCACAGAGCCCGACACGGGGCTCGATCTCAGGACCCTGAGATCACAACCTGAGCCGAAACCAAGAGTCAGATGCTTAACCGACTGAGCCACTCAGGCAGCCCACACTTTTTTTTTTTTTTAATTTTTTAAGGAAGACAGATCTCATGTGAAATTTCTAGACTTCTGGACTTTTAAATGTTGACACCTCATTGAAACCCTCCTCAGGCCGAACAATTCCCATTGCCTGTAGACCATACCCGCCCAGTTTAAATCCCTTGTCTAAATTTAAAATACAGAAGCAAAAATCCCTGAAAATTTACATGGCAGGAAAAGAGTCTGGGTGTACCTTTAAAATTTTAAATTTATTACAGTCTCTCTTCTCCTTCAAACACATTGTTCTCCATAAAAATATTTTTTTAAAGAAAACTAATAAAATAAGACAATAGACTTAATAGAAAACTGGAATATCTGTAAGGACCTAAACCTTATTCTCAGAACTCTGTGAATAAAAGTCAAATGAGATACTTTTATATATGTGGCCTAATGGTTTACAGATGAATGAGTAGCACTACTTTCAAATATAATGTGAAGAAACCAATTTTTAAATAAATGTGTAGTTTGGCCATCAAGCCCACAGGAGATATTGTGACGTACCCAACCTGAAAATCAAATTATTTAAGGTTGGTTATACTAATAACAGCCTCTAACCAACTACTTAGGTTGACTATAAAACCAGACTTGCCAAAAGCAGCAAACAAGACAGGTTTGAGAAGAAGTGGAAAGAAAATAAGGTACCGGGCATGTTTACTAGTTAAATGTGAGTTAGATTTTCATATAAAGAACGGATCTTACTTCTGAACATGCGGCAAGACAGGTGTCAGGCTAATGGCATCATGGTCTGGTCCCTCCCTACTTCACCACGCCCCTGTGCCCACCCTGGTTTCTCTGCTTCATTGACAGTTGACCCTATAAGTCATGGCTTCTAATCTCTCCTACCCTCTCTTAGCCTGAAGCCGTATTCACATCACCCTTACTTTTGACACAAGCAATTCCTTATTTGTCCCAAAAAATTCAGCTAAGTTCAAGTGTCTCCTCTTCCAGAAAACCTCAACTAACCCCTCTCCTCTGACCCGGGTGCCTCTCTCCCGTGTTCCCTAAAGCACCCTGTCTTAGCACCCACCTCTGCACTCTGCAGTCACAGGTACCATTGGTGGACGCATGTCCCCACTGGGCTGTGAACTCTTCGAGGAAGACAGGAGCTGCTAAGTTTAATCTTGGAACCTCTACTACCTAGCCCTGTGTTCAGAAAGCAGCACATTCGTTTGGAACAAATGTATCGAAGAGTGAACGAACAGACCCCAGATCAATAACACTTAGAAAAAAGACTCTGTTAAGTAAAATATTCATCAATGAACCTGTTATAGCTTTCTTTCTTGGTCTAAATCTTTGCACGTGTTCACGGCAATGACACGGATGGTAGCAAGATTTATTTCGATTTATGCATCTTATTAATCACAGTAATAAAAGATCCAGAAATTCGGTTCTTCAGCTTCCCCATCTGTGAAATGGAGTTGATGACATCTGCACTGCTTGGCCCAATGGGTGGTTGAGAAGACTATGTGGAATGACATATGGGACCACGTAGAAAAAGAGTCACCTTATGAATGAAAAAGCCCCAATTGGAATCTGGACTGGATGGACAACTCTCCTCCACGCATCTCGGTCTGATTCTACTAAAATTCTCTATTGGGGCGCCCGGGTGACTCAGTCAGTTAAGCATCCAACTCTTGGTTTTGGTTCAGGTCATGATCTCAGGGTCCTGGGACTGTGCCCCCACAGGGCTCTGCCCTCAGCAGGGAGTCTGCCCTCTCTCCTTCTGCCCCTCTCTGCCCCTGCTCTTGCATGCTTGCCCACTTGTGTGCACGTTCTCTCTCTAAAATAAATAAATCTAAATAAATAAATAAATAAATAAATAAATAAATATTGTCTACGGCCCAGTCTGCACGTGAGCAAGGATTCTGTCTCTAATCTCAGTATTTCCAGGCTTAGTAGGACACCCAGCACTTAAGTGCTCACTAAATGCTTACAACAGCGCGATGGATGCGACAAACATCATGGTAATTTCGTTCATCCAAACTGGACTAGACAATATTCAACGAGACAGAACATGAAAGCAAAAAAAGGAAAATAGAAATTATCGAGAGGCTACCATTTACGGGGCCCCCTACACACCTGATTTTACTTTTTAATTGTAGCCAAATTATAATTCCAATTGTAATTGTAGGTGAAGTGGAGAACTTCCACTGTCCTCATCTTCCATGCGGGAAAATCTGAGTCTCAATGAGCGGGATATGCACACTGATGGGTACACAGTGGTCATTAGAGCTCGAACCCAGGAACCACACTACCTCCCCAAGATGAGGCCTTTGTTCTCCAGGAGCTAAGAGTCTCCAGCATGTCGGATATCACAGAACCAATGATTTCAAGGCACGTCTAGTCCAACCCCAGATCATAGATGACAAAGCTGAGGTTCAAAGGGAAGTACGTGCGTGTCCAATGCCACAAAGACTGGAAGAAAGACAGTCATGAAAAACGCCGCTATGTTTCACATTCACATGTTATGTCCTATTTAAATACTATTTTCATTAAATTTACAAGTATGTTTATAGTTCATAAAAGTTTTTTAAATAATTCTACTTTCTTTGATCTCCTATACCTTTATAAAAATAACATGTATTTTGTACCCGTGAAGAATGAAATCTTACATAACTAAACAAAGTTGTTTTTCTTTTTTCCTGACGAAATACCGGTGACCTCTTTCTTAAAAAATAAACTAAGACTATCGCCTACAAACCCCAGCAGAGAAGGCAGAACTCCACAGAAAGAGGCCTCCCACACGATAATTAAAATAACAATTAAATACTAGAAAAAGACAGAGGTATTTCCTCCTTTAAAAATCAAAAGAAAACATAAAATAAAATAAAATAGATTTTCCGTGAAAATCGCCCCAGTCACCTTTAAAAGCGTTTCCCAAATTCCAAAGGGCTCCGTGAGGAGCCATTCTTAATGCGCAAGGTAGGCATTTAAGAATAAATCTTTTAAGTAATTCAAAACAAGGACTCTTCAGTAAATAGTTGAAATTACAGGGGTGGGCGGGTTGGGGGGGTAGTTAGAGTCATCTGGTTTCCATTAGGATGATAAAATAGTTCACTTGAAACCTTTTACAAGATGCTTTGTTACTGGGAGGTGTCTGCGCATGTCACTCCATCACCGGCCATTTGACACAACATAAAAGGCTTCAAAAGCCATGTAAGGCCTCTTAATCAAAAACTAATTGTAATAGATATTGGGGAGTGTTAACACGGTGACCGCTGGGTTGTAGCCGTGGTATGGAAGTGGCAGCAAACATTAAACACAACCCCGGCTTGATAGGGCTTATCTCAATTTCAGAGCTAAGTGCTAAGTACTACAGGCCACTATCTCCTTGCTATTGCTTTGTACCACTTTTGGAGTTAATTGCCCCATAAGGCTTCATCTTCTTAATGAAATTTATAGCATTGTCAGAGAACTTGGTAGATACTACCGCAGTTGAGGAGACTTTACAGAAAACAGAGACATAAACGGAGAGGGAAAGAAAATGCAGACGGAGCCCTAGGGCAGCTGCAGCCTTCCCCAAGGGAGAGGCTCACCAGGCCCTGGGGGGAGAGGGGGGGAAAGGTTTGCAACACGTTAACTCTTTCAGGCCTGCAATGGAATATTCAGACAGGGCGCTCTGCTGGAAAGTTAATAATTAGTAGCCTGGGACCCATGGTAAGCGTTTGATAATTACTTAAGAATCAGCCTTAAAGGACTAGAAGTTCTGGCCAGAGACAGATAGGAGTCACAGGTCCTCTGTCCTCTGGGCCTAACGCGGTATCGAAGACATGGCTGGCACTCAGGAAAGGTTTTCTAAGTGACTGATGAATGAATACATGATCTCGCTGGAGGAGAGTCAGTTTATAATTTTCAGAGTGCTTTCATGTTTGAGCCCCACGACCATATACTTGACAGACCTAGGGTTTCAGGAATGACCGATCTGAGCCTCGCCCAGCATGCTATAGCTCCCAATCCACTCTTTTTTGTTTCAGATGGACTAGACAGATACTGTGTGAATAGCCTGTTGTCTCATATCGGGCTGAGGAGAATTTCGACTTAAAGCCCAAGTGTGATTTTGGATCCTGGATTGGATCCTAGAACAGAAAAAAATGTGTGTATTACAGGAAAAAACTGGTGAAATCTGTTAAAGTCTGGAGTTTAGCTACTAGTATTATACTTTATTTTATACACACACACACACACATATACACACCCTTAGTTACTTTCTTTGTATCAGAGTTAGTATCAGTATTAGGATTATGTATAGGGTTAGCATTAGGGCAAGCTGGGTAAAGGGTGTAGAAGAATTCTCTATACTATCTTTGAATTCTTCCATAGCTCTAAGATTCTTTCAAACTAAAAAGGTCTTGAAAAGAGTAACAACTCCAATTATCCAGATACAAAACCACATTATATAAGAGATTATGAAATGGAATGTGAAAGAATTGTGTTCCCTTCATCCACTTGCAAATGAGTTTTCCAACTCATGCCCGCTCAATCTCTCCAGCTTCCTGCAGTCACAATTTCTTTTTTTTCTTTTTTAGAGAGAGCATGCACGAACGCACAGGTGTGCACAGCAGCGGGTGGGGTGGGGGTGGGGACAACAGAGGGAGAGGGAGAAAGAACCTCAAGCAGACGCCCTGCTGAGCGTGGAGCCCCATGCAGGGCTCGATCTCAAGACTAAGACTGAGAGCCAAAATCAAGAATCAGTCATTTTAACTGACTGAGCCACCCATGTGCCCCCAGTCACAATTTCATATACCGTTCCACAAAACTCTATTTGAATCTCTGCTTTTATAGCTGTTGCATTTCACATTAGCTATTCATTCACAAAATCTGCCACTACACTTCGAACTCTCAGAGGAAAAGGACTGTGCCTTGCTTATCCTTGTACCCTCTGAGTTGTTCATCTGAAACCGTTTGAGCACAGATCCATGGAAAGAAAGTCTTTAAGACAAATTACCATGCTCTCAGCCCAAGGAGTTACTCTGTAAGTTAGAAAATCAGTTTGACTGCTTTAAAAGTGTCTAGAATAACAAAGGCCAGTACGTGGTCGAGTTTATTTCTCTTCCACATCGGAGTGATTCAGAAAGCTCTGGTCCTCAAGATGGCCCAGCAACTCAGCTTCCTTCCATTTTCTTTCCCATCATCCCCTAGGGTGTTGCTCTTGACAGCCATTAAAAGATGGCTAACCACTCCCCTGTCCGCATTTCAGCCTGCCTAAAATGGGAAGGATGAAGTGGAGGGCCAGCAGCTTCCTTTTATGGACACACCGAGCAGTTTCACAAAACATTCATTCTTAGACTATAGGCCAGAAGTTAGGCAAATGGCTATACCTACGTGCAAGGGCAGCTGGGAAACACAGTCCTGTTAAATGGCTTTAGGACCACAGATAGGAGAACCAGGAGAAAATCGGATATTGGAGGACAATTCTGAATCCCTGTAACAGTTACTTTATCTTTTAGAAACTTACCTAATAAGACATTGATTTTTTTTCTACAGAAGTTCATTTTATAAAGCATATTAGTATTTTGTATGACAGTAATACTGAGATATAATTCATACGCCATAAAATGTACCCTTTTAGGGGCGCCTGGGTGGCTCTGTCAGTTAAACATCCGACTCTTTGTTTTGGCTCAAGTCATGATCTCAGGGTCCTGGGATCAAGCCCTGCATCAGGGTCCCTGCTCAGAACATTTTCATCACTCCCTATCTCCCTACTCTCTCCACCTCTATCAACCGCAAATCTAATTTCCATCTTTATGCATTTCCCCAGTATGGATATTTTATATAAATGGAATCACGTAATATGTAACATTTTGTGTCTGGCTTCTTTCCTTTCATATGACATTTTCATCTATGTTGCAACATGTATTAACACTTTATTCCTTTTGTGATAATATTCCATTGTATGGATAGACCATATTTTGTTTATCCAGTCATCTATGGATGGACCTCTGGGTTGCTTTCACTTTTTGGCTACTCTGATTAATGCTGCTAAGAATATTCCTGAAGTTGGGGCGCCTGGGTGGCTCGGTGGGTTAGGGCCTCTGCCTTTGGCTCGGGTCGTGATCTCAGGATCCTGAGATCGAGCCCCAAATTGGGCTCTCTGCTCAGCGGGGAGCCTGCTTCCTCCTCTCTCTCTGCCTGCCTCTCTGCCTAATTGTGATCTCTCTCTCTCTCTCTGTCAAATGAGTGAATAAAGTCTTTAAAAAAAAAAAAAAGAATATTCCTGAAGTTTTCGTGTGATAGGTTTTCCATTTGTAAGCATGCTGGGTCTTATGGTAACTCCATATTTATTTAACATTTTGAGAAACTGTCCAATTGTTTCATGTAAGCATGCTGGGTCTTATGGTAACTCCATATTTATTTAACATTTTGAGAAACTGTCCAATTGTTTCCCAAAGGACATGTACCATTTCACTAGTCTACAAACAGTGTATAAGGATTCTAATTTCTCAACATCCTTATCAACACTTGCTATTGTCTCCTTTTTTATGTTTTGGCTATACCTAGTGGGTAGGAAGTGAAATCTCATTGTGGTTTTGATTTGTATTTTACTAAAGACTAATGATATTGACCACATTTTCATGGGCTCATTGGCTATTTGTTTATCTTCTTTAGAGAAATGCCCATTCAACCCTCTGCTCCTTTTTAATTGGATTCTTAGCCTTTATATTGTTCGGTTGTAAGAATACTTTGTATATTCTGGTTATAAGTCCCTTATATACGATTTGAAAATATTTTCTCCCATTCTGCGGGTTGTGTTTTCACTTTCTTGATGGTGACTTTTGAAACATAAAGGCTTTTTAATAATAAAGTCTAATTTACCTGTATTTTCCTTCTGTTTTGGTTTTTGGTGTCATATCCAGGAAAGCGCTGTCTAATTCAGTTTTGCAGTTTGATGTCTCACCTTTAGGTCCATGATCTGTCTTGAGTTAATTTTTGGACATAATGTGGGGGAGAGATCCAACTCAATCTTACATATGTATTTCCGGTTGGACCATTTTTTGAGAAGATTCTTCTTTGCTTTGTTGAACTGTCTTGATAATCTTGCCACAAATCAGTTGACTGTACATGTGAGGATTTATGTCAATTCTATTCCATTGATCTGTCTATCCTTATACCAGAATCATAGTCTTCATCAATGTACTTTATAGTGAGTTTCAAATTGGGAAATGTTAGTGCTCCAAATTTGTTCTTTTTTAAGATCATTTGGCTATTTTGAGTCCCTAGCATTTCTGTTTAAATTTTGGAATCCGCTTGTAAATTAATTTAAAAAAAAAAAGGCAGCTGGGATTGTGACTGGGATTGGTTGAATCTGTAGGCCATCTGAGGGAAATGTTGCTGTTTGAACAATATTTATTGTCTTCCAATCCATGAACATGGCATGTCTTTCCAATTGTTTAGCTCTTCCTTAATTTCTTTCAGTGCGATTTGGTAGTCTTTAGCATATAAGTCTTGTACTTCTTTTGTTAAATTTTATTCCTAAATATTTTATTCTTTTTTATGCTATTAAGTATGGAATTGTTTTCTTTTTTTTTTAAGAATGGAATTGTTTTCTTAATTTCATTTTCAAAATACACATTACTAGTGCATAGAAACACAACTGATATATGTATATTGTCCTTATATTTTGCAAAATTTGCCTGTTAGCTCTAATATCTTTTCAGTGGGTTCCTTGGGATTTTCTATAAACAAGATCAGTCATCTTCAAATAGAAATAGTTTTATTTCCAGCTATGGCTGTTAAATTATCTATTCCACCCTTCAATTCTGTCATTTTTTTGTTTAATGTATTTTGGGACTCTGTGTTGGAGGAGTAATACATACGATTATTGTTATTAAATATTCCTGATGGACTGATACTTTTATTTTTATAAAATGTCATTCTTTACATCTGGTAACAGTTTTTATCTTAAAATCTATTTCATCTGGGCGCCTGGGTGACTCAGTTGGTTGAGCGACTGCCTTCGGCTCAGGCCATGATCCTGGAGACCCGGGATCGAGTCCCACATCGGGCTCCCAGCTTCAAGAGGAGTCCACTTCTCACTCTGACCTTCTCCCTTCTCGTGCTCTCTCTCTCTCTCTCTCTCATAAATAAATAAATAAATAAATAAATAAATAAATAAATAAATAAATAAAATAAAAAAATTAAAAAATCTATTTCATCTGAATTAGTATAGCCACCCCAGCTCTCTTTTGATTACTGCTTACCTGGTGTATATTTTCTTTTCCTTTTACTTTCAATTTATTCATGTCTTTGCCCCAACTGTGTCTTCTGTAGACAGCATATAGTTGGATGATTGTTTTGTTTTGTTTTTTACCTATTTTGCCAATCTCTGCTTTTGATTGAAGTGGTTAATCCATTTACATTAGTTAATCACTGATAAGGTAGGATTTATAGCTGCTATTTTATTATGTGTTCTATATATATATCTCATGTCTTTTTAGTTTCACCACTCATCCATAACTGTCTTTTTTGTGTGTTACTTTGATATTTTATAGGGTACTGTTTTAAAGTCCTGGCTGTTTGTTTTACCATTTTTGTTGTTATTGTTGTCATTGTTGTTGCTATTTTCTTAGTGGTTGCTCTGGGTATTAAAATCAACATCCTAACTACTCTAGCAAATTCTTATTTTTGATTTTTGTACTTTTCAACTCTAGAATTCCCATTGGGTTCTTTTTTATAGTTTCTATCTCTCTTTTTATATATATATATATTTTATTCATTTATTTGACACAGAGAGAGAGACCACAAGTAGGCAGAGAGGCAGGCAGAGAGAGAGGGAGAAGCAGGCTCCCCGCTGAGCAGAGAGCCCAATTTGGGGCTCGATCCCAGGACCCTGAGATCATGACCTGAGTGAGCCAAAGGCAGAGGCCCCAACCCTCTGAGCCACCCAGGCACCCCTCTATCTCTCTTTTTTTAAAGATTATTTTATTTGAGAGTGTGTGTGTGTGTGTGTGCATGAAGGGGAGGGGGAGAGAGAGGAGGAGAGAGAGAACCACAAGCAGACTTCCTGCTGAGCATGGAGCCCAAAGTGGGGTTTGATCTCACAACCCTGAGATCATGACCTGAGCCAAAACTGAGAGTCAGATGATTAACCACCTAAGCCACACAGATGCCCCTAATAGTTTCTGTCTCTTTATTAATATTCTCTACTTGGTAAAACATCACTCTCATATTTTCCTTTAATTATTTAGATATACTTTCCTTTAGTCCTTTTAAAGTCTTTGTCTACTAAGTCCAACATCTGGTCTACTTCAGGAATAGTTTCTTTCCCTGATTTTTTTTTCCCCCTGGGTGTAGGCCATACTCTCCTATTTCTTTAGAAAACTAGACAGTTTAGGGGGAAAAAATGTGATGTATTACTCTGGAAATAAGATTCCTTCCCCTCCCCCTACCTACAGTTTATTGCTGTTGAAGTTTTTTATTGTTGTTACTGCTTGTTTGCTTAGTGACTCTTGATATAATTTTGTAAAGTCTATATTCTGTGTCATGTGCAGTCCCTGAAGTGTCTAGAAGTGGTCAGCTCATGATTAGATGAGATTTCCTTAAATGATTGCAATCAGTAAGTCTCCTAGCCTTTGCCAAGGAGCTCTGAAAGACAGAGGGGGTACTTTCATTG
This sequence comes from Nasua narica, assembly GCA_028533885.1. Classification (NCBI taxonomy): domain Eukaryota; kingdom Metazoa; phylum Chordata; class Mammalia; order Carnivora; family Procyonidae; genus Nasua; species Nasua narica. The sequence continues at coordinate 11,923,655 of CM052797.1, forward strand.
GTCAGCCACATAGCTGAGAACTCCACCTTAGTCTTCACTTCCTGTTCACATAGCATCTCAAGGTCACCAGAGGTAAGAAATTGGAGCCTTCCTGGGTCTTTCCCGGGCATGGACTTAGGCTTGCCCTTGCATGTGGGCTTCTAGATTTTCAAGAATCTGTGGAGCTTTTCAAAACCCTCTGTGGACATCTCATTCCCCTGTTTTCCCTTTTTAATATTTTGCTTCGTCTCTTGGTAGCTCCACCTGCTATCAGCAACTCAGAGAGCTGCCATGTTAAACAATGCCATGGATTGTTTTTAACAAACACCCTAGAGAAAAGGCTGTTTGCACAGAGTGAGCCTTGAGTCAGGTCAAATGAAGACAAACTGCAAGAAGAGTCAAATAGGGCGCCTGGGTGGCTTAGTGGGTTAAAGCCTCTGCCTTCAGCTCAGGTCATGTTCTCAGGGTCCCGGGATTGAGCCCCACATCTGCTGAGCAGAGAGCCTGTTTCCCCTCTGTCTCTGCCTGCCTCTCTGCCTACTTGTGATGTCGCTCTCTCTCTCTCTCTCTCTGTGTCAAATAAATAAATAAATAAAATCTTTAAAAAAAAAAGAGTCAAATAGTGACAGTTTTCTGGAAAAGGGGCCTTTGGGGAGTTTCAAAAACATTTTCCTCTTTCAGTGGCTACTAGGTTACTTGTTTTTATACCTACCATACTTATGAAGCTGTTAGTTTTCCAAGCTACTACAGAACAGGGACGAGTGGAATGGAATGAGACCAAGTTAAAATACCACAATACTCACCATCCTTACCATGATTCAGCCATCTTTTTGAATAAACACTCTTCAGATTACTGCAAACCTTTGGTTAATTTCCAAAGTTCTGAAAAAGTTGCTTTTAATTATTTTTACCAGTATTCTTACTGCTTTTATGGAGGAGTGAATTCTTTTATGTCCTCAATCTTCCTTTTCAAAATCGATTTCTCACATATTTGTATTTTTAATCTAAATAAATTTATATCTTCAAAGTGTATAATCATGGCATGAGTTGAGTTAAAATGTAGCTAGGGCAAAGGATGTTGTTCCTTTTGAAGTCCAAAGCAGTTGTTAGCCAAACCCAGACGTGAGGCACCAGAAATCCTCTTGTAGAAAATTGCTTAAAATTATAATCTGAAATTTATGAGAATACAAATGCTAATTCCCCAAACATTTGAATTTCAGTAAATATCTACCGATTTCATATCACATGCAAGTACCCACGTCAATTGCAATGGAAAATCCAAAGATATGATACACATAGTCTGCTCTGAAAAGACTTAAAGAATACATACATGCCAGAAACTAATGACAAAGATATATGCCTCCCATTGGTCCATAGGCAACATGAGCCCAGATATAAATAGGATCACAGTAATGCTAACAAAAATTATGTTCTTTGCCTCTCACCTTGTCTGTGATTTGCAGAAATTCCAAGTCTCATCTTTCTACCCCTTCATATTTCCCTCCACATCTTGAGTTCTTTAAGAAGTATTCCACCCTTTAGACCTTGCTTAACCCAAAAGCTGTCAGGTCTAGAGTAGATAAAGAAGAATGTCCAAGCTAATCCTGCTTAGCAGAAGTTTAATGGCTGTAGAGCAAAATCCTGGACTCCATGAAATAAAGTATCTGTTTTCATCTCCTCAACGAGCAGGAAGTGAATCTTCCTCCAAAATGTAGTTCAAACTCCCTCTTCATTCTCTGTGGTGTAATCTTTGCACTCAGGCTAAGCAAGATTTTATTCCCACTCTCTCCTTAATAGCCTCAAGACTTCAGACAATAGTAATCGCTTTATGTCCTACTTGTTAAGTGTGAGGAGTAATGCCTACGACTTGGTTTGTAAATTAAATAAGATAAAATATTTACATTGTCTGGCCCAGAGGAAAATGCTCCCTACATGTTCTCTCATGTTCCCCAAACAAACAATCCCCTATTGGATCATCTGGAGGGGATGAGTCTCATCCTGATGGTTCTCCAGATCTGTGAAGACAGCAGTTTTGCGTCATTCCTTTCTTACCTCACATGACACCACCCCAGAGAGGCCTTCTCTGACCACCCATCCAAAAGAAACTCCCTCTTAGTCCCTCTCTGTCCTATGTGGAGGGTGACTAGTGATCCCAGTTTTCCTGGAATGAGGACAGCGCTAAAACCAGGACAGCGCTAAGCAAGCCTGAAGACATTGGTGGCCCTTCCGCCATCTTGCTTTTTTTTTCCCTAGACTTTGCCATTCCCTGGTATTCACTTTACTCTTTTGTGTTCTCGTTTCCTTCCAACTGAAATGGAAGCACCTTGAGGGGAGGGACAGGATTTTATCTGTGTGCCTCGCAGCTATATTTTTGGATGCCCACAACACTCCTCGGCACACAGTAGGCACTCAAGAGCTGTTTGTTGAAAGACTGAATTGTTAAATAATTGATTTGTTTTTTGTGGGGTTTTTTTGTTTTGTTTTTAATACTCACCCTTCTGTTTTCCCAGTTGGACCAACATAAACGCATAAGGATCACAAAGTTTTGTATGACACCACAATTAATTTTGTTAAAAAAGCATTTGGTTTGGCTATAACGACTGAGTGAGTTGTAAGCCCTTGAACCTGTGTGGCAGTGAGAACTTCAGACAGCTGTGTTCCTTTTCTTCTGATCCCCAACAATATAATTAAAAAGGATTCACTGAAATGTAGACGTTTCTACCATTTACCCTGGAATGTTGGCTCTCGCCAATATAACCTAGTCTGTAAATACAAGATTAGCGTCTGTGAAGGGAAAGCTCTCCTTCTATAAAACTACATTCAAAAGGAAATCTCCACCTCTTTTTCCATGAGAGAAGCAGCAGCATTACTCGTAAGACCCGTAATTACCTCAAATGTTCCACAAAGATAGAAGAGCTACGAATGTTCAAACGCAATCCGAGACCACATCTTTGGACTCTGAAATGAACCAGATAAAGATGATGCCCTTTTCCCCACTATTGGTTTACTATATAAATGAGAAGACATAAAGTAGTTTTAGATTTAATTAAAGTAATTGACTGAATTGCGTTTTGTAGTTGTGATCGTCATTAACATCCTTGACCTCTCTGTCACAGAGATGTGCCGGAGAATTTTTCCAATGGATATTTATTATGAATATTATCATCAATAAGCACCATCAACATATTAAAATTAATTTTAACTTCTTTATGGAAGACTGGAAAGTGCACCCAGCTGCTGAAAACCATCCGTTCTAAATTATCCTTTATCGATTCAATGTGGCTAAACCTGGAGTACAACTAATAGGGAATTTTATGTGTGTGTAGGCAAGTTTCTATAGATATATAAAATATTTAATTTTATTTTCAATCTGGCTCTGGTTATATTAATCACAGAACCATATTTTCCTGAGCCCCGGGATTCACTTGCTCTTCCGAGCGCTGGCTGGGCAGTCCTCACGCCGCCTTGCTTTATGTCCACACGTGCGTACTCAGCGACACATGGACGTTTGGGCTTATTTTGACTGCTTGCAAAGAGCTTAATAAAAGACAGGCTTGGGGTGCATCAAAAGAACTTAGTCCACAGGTGTTCTGAGCTGGGCTAACTTGTATGTAGAACAAACAATTAAGCTGTGGAATTTGAGACTCTAAATTGTATCAGTTGAGCACCTGTCCCGAAGGGAGGAAAACACCTTTCATTACATTACCCTCGGGCATGTCGGCTCTGGGCTGTGTAGAGTTACAGCAGATCCTATTCAGGCACGCTGGCTGAAATGCTACTGCTCCTCCCGTGAACCCTGCCAGGGGCTTCAGGTTGAACTCGTTCAGAGAATACCGCTCTCTCCATCTCCCTATCTCCGTGCCATCCGCAGCCCTGTGCCTCTCGGTATCTCTTCCTGCGCTGATCGCTTACTGAGCATCCGCTCTGCGCCCCGCACGGTGCAAGAAAGGTTTTCAATAGGGCATTGCATCTCCTTTCGCCCAGCAACACCACGAGGCTTAGAAAGGCTAAGTAAGTAATGGGCCCTGGGTCGTGTCAGATTCAGTGGTAGGATCGGGATTCAAAGCCGGGTCTGCTGGACTCCAGAACTCCTGTCTTGATCACCATGCCTGGATGGCCAGTGCCGTCGGGGCGAAGCTGCGGGAGGGGGTCTCACCCCCCTGATCTTGGCTTTCTTCCTTTGCCTTTTCCTTGTCAGAGTTCCTCAGCCTGTGGACGTCTCACCTTTCCTTCATACCTTTGCTTGAATTTCATCTTTTTTTCAAAGATTTTTTATTTATTTATTTATTTATTTATTTATTTATTTGAGCGAGAGCGCATGAGTGGGGGTGGGGGTGCAGAGGGGAGGGAGAAGCAGACTCCCTAGTGAGTGTGGAGCCTGTTCCAGGGCTCAATCCTGGGACCCAGGGATCATGACCTGAGCCGAACCCAACAGTCGGTCGCTCAACCAACTGAGCCACCCAGGCGCCCCTGGAATTTCATCTGGACACAGAGGGCTTCCCTGACCTCCTCAGCTCTCCGTCCCTGCACCCTACTGGGATTTTCTTATATAGCACATAGCACCACTCGGGGTATTAAGAGATTCGTTTGTTGACTTGTTTATTTTCTGCCTTCCCGGCAAGATTTGAACTCCATTACGATAGAGATGCCTGGCTTTTTTGTTGTTGTTTTGTTTTTTACTCTTGTAGCACAATGGCCTGTAACCGTGCCCAGCACATAGTACTTGTTCAATAAACACTAGTGAGTGAAAAATACATACACACATACATATTGCTCCTTGTTCTTCATGTACATATATTTACCACGGAGAACACAAAAGGTCCCTTGACATTTTATTTTGCTGAACTCTCACGTCAAAGACAATCACATGTCAAGATTCAAGAGAAGCCTCACCTAAAGCAAATGTAGTGCAGATTCCACCCAGCCGCTGGCCCGCAGCGTCGGGGCGCGGCGATCGGGCGGGCGAGTCAGCCCCAAGCAAGAACCAAAACACCTCTTCACACAATGTGCCGCATTTGCGTTGAAGCAGAAATCGGATACATTGGCCTAATTCCTTGTTTGCTGATGGGATTTACTATTAAAATCCGGGTAGACCGGAAAATCCAGGGAGCCCGGCTGTTAGAGCCACAGGACTTCCATCCCCCGGAGGAAGATCGTTCCTTGCTAGGCAATGGGTACACTTAGTAAGCCTCTTCGGATGCCAAATACCCGAAAATTCAGAAATGCTGACGGCCTGGAACATGGGACAGGTGCAATCACCAAAACAAACTAACCCTGGTTTTGCAAGGTGGTCATGGTAACAGTAGGTAACATGTTTCAATTGTTTACAATATGTCAGATTTTCTACAGGATCTCATTCAATCTTCACAGCCCCTCCCACAGGGACAGAGTTTGTTATTCCTATTTCACAGAAGAGAAAACTGAGACGTACAGAGTCTGGGTAGCTCACCCACCAGCATGCAGCTGGTTAGCGGAAATGAGACTGGCATGACTGCTTTATTCCAGCGCCCATGTTCTTTATAATTTCGCCTTTCAATGTAAACAGTAGACCACAAGTCCTTTCAGAGAGACTTCTAAGCTAATTTTATGACTGTCAAGATGCAAAGAGTAACACTGTAAGCGTAAAACAGAACAATCTGAGACAATAAATAAATACCAGATGGTCCATCTTAAAAGTGAGGAGAAGAGCAACATCAATCTGAGTTGGTATTATCACCATGGGCTTCACGAAGGAGGTGACATTTGAGTTGGATGTGCTTAGAAGGGGAGGAAAATTAGGGGTTTTGCAAAAGGAGAAACAGCATAAGGAAAGCCATGCTAGGAGAAATTCAAAAAGGCCTGTTTGGGGTTAAATAGACCTACCGGGCAAAAGTGAGAAGTTTCGCCACAGTTGTGTTGCCCAAACTTTTCATCATGGTGACCATGGCTGTTATGCACAGAAAGGGATTTGATGTTAATTGTGCTTGGGAAATGCGGTTAAGTGAAACTTTGCAGGACTTATCAGAGCCTTGAGGGAGGTTAATTGCGTTATGATTCTCAGGGACAGGATGGCGTTATAATGCTGGATTTGTTTTACTTGACTAGTGGACCCCCCTCTCCCCATTTTCCTACAGAGCACCAGTTAACATCTCACTGAACCGGGCATTCTGTGGAACCCATTTGGGAAGTTCCACTGTGCAAACATCATGGGTAACAGCACAGGGAAGACTGACGGGCGCCATCCCATAGAGGATCTCGTTGCTCTGTTTAAGGAGGTCTGCAGCTGCAGCACTAGGAAGCTGGTGAAGGCTTCCAGACCGGGTCATGATGCGAGCAATTGTTAGAAACAACTGGTCTGGAAGGAAAGGAAAGCATCAGACCCAGGACAATCAAAGAGCACGACTCTGTGGTCCATTTGTGAGGTCACGGGGGTCCAAACTCAAAAAAAGCCCCTTCATCCATTCCCATCACTCCAATTTCTTGTTGCCACTGTCCTTGTACACTTATCAATTTCCAGAGGTTGTTCGAAAACCCATGGCCATGGGCAGAAGGGAGAAATGGGGCATCTGAAGAATGCTGTTCAGAGGTTGAGAGAAAACCCCTGGAAGCTAATCTGATCGTATCATTCCTTTAAAACCCTTCCATGGCTCCTTGTTTCTCTTACTATTCAAAACAAAACACTGCCCCTGGCCTATAAGGGCATGTCCACTTCTCCATCCCACACCTCACATTGGTCCCCCCTTTGCCCACATTCCCAGTGGGACAGCAAGGGCCATCCTCCCTCGGATGCGTCACTTGACTGTCAGCCCTGTGAAGTCAGGAACACGGCTGTTCGTACTTTTCCCAGTGACCAGCATGGACAGCTTCTCCACTGAAACAGATGTGGTATGTTCTAGAATTCTCTCTGGCAGGTTCAACCAACTTCCAGACCAATCCCCCAATATCAAGCTTAACACATCATAAAATAAAACCTTTCGAGTGTATATATGCCTCTTTCTGTTTGACTTTATATCTCACATGACCTCTCATGTTTCTGTGAGTCAGAGTCTCCAGCTAGCAAGGATTCTATTTGTCATTTTTCCACAGGCAGAAACCCAAACACCACAATCCCTGGTGGCTTTATCCTTTTTTCCTATTCACAGATCACCCCACGGGAGGCATCATCGACCATCTTCCACACCCATATCTTTAACCTCTTGCTTTACCTTCCTGACCAACACGTATTGAATTAGGAACCCGAGTATGTTTCTACTCAACATTCTTACCTTTCCTTGAGCAAAATTTCAGGGGGAGTTTGAATCAGGAAGGTCACAGCGGATACCTGCCCCTACTTCAGACTCCAGGGGAAGAGAGACCTTCTTTATCGAGTTGCTGTGCGCAGGTTAAACCACACCGTTTGTTTTCCACGTTTCAGAAGAATATTTGAGATACTCAAAGGCTTCCAGGTTTAGGCCAAACTAGATTTTTCTTCTCATCTTCCACTTTGACTCTCAACCAAAGTACCCTGAGTTGCAAGGAGTTTCAATGTCTAGAATCCAATATTATTTCTACTACCATTTCCCATTACCCAAAGTCTTTACCACTTTATGCGGTGGCTCTTGCTCTTCCCCTCCTCCTCAGGTCAGCCAATTTGACGTTTTGACTTGTGTAGGGCTCGTAGACGCCGATTCGAATTTGCAAGGGCGGGAGTGGGGTGACATCGGGACACTTTACGCCATGAAGTCAGTTTTGTTGTTACTACTCTTTCTGAGACATATTTGTGGAGCCTAATGAACGCTTTGAGTCCCCGTCTGGAAGAAACTTTTTCCTTATTAAAAAAATGCCAGATAAGGGCGCCTGGGGGGCTCAGTCGTTAAGCGTCTGCCTTCGGCTCAGGTCATGATGCCAGGGTCCTGGGCTCGAGCCCCAGGCTCTCCCTCTGCCCCTCCCCCCAGCTCATGCTTTCTCTCCCTCAAATAAATAAATAAATAAAATCTTTTTTAAAAAATGCCAGAGAAGTCCAAGGATAAAAGGTTATACATAGGTCTGACCACCCTGCTGGACCTAGAAACATTTCTCTGCGATGTCTGCAGTGGGCATTCTGCCCTGATGATTCACCCCCAGGCACACAAGAGCCCTCACACCCCACCTCTCACAGCTAGAAAAGATTTCTCTGCATCTCTAGGCTTGCACTTAGGCCAGAAGTAGGGAGAGGTCGTCCCAGAACGCCATCAGCCCACTGAGCCGTCGTCGGGTGTGGTTTACAGAGTTTTGTCCTGAGAACTGTCTAAAAGGACCTATTTGGCCACCCTCTGCTTTCCCTTTGTCTCAGAAACCCCTGGAATGTTCTCCGAGAGGCCTGGAAGCAAAATCAAAGTTCCGCTCATTTAGGTACGCTGCCAAAAGGTGGTCAGTCAACATCATCAGCCTCTCTGGACACGGCCCTGAGAAGTTACACTGGATCCAGTGACCTATAGGTGAATTGTAGGTTATACTTAATTACACTCGTGAGCCAGTGTCAGTCACAACCTTCCTATTTCACTCCCAAATACCGTGAAACCCCTTAAGGGAGTCCACTGATTATACTGTAGAGGTTTGTAGGAACCAACGAGGGTAAATAATTAGACTATATTTTTAATTAATATTGCAGTGCCTTCTAGCACAAAGATATTTAAGATTGCGATCGTATCGGAGTAACAGTAAGTGGAGAAACAGTCTTGTTCTTGATGAAGCGAGGAAGAACAAAGAAAGTTTTGTCAGACTGAGAAAAACACCCGGCAATGTTGGCAATCTTATGTCAAAAGTTTCTGGTGTGGTTAAAGGAAGTTTTCAATTTAGCGAATGCTCTGTTTGGTAAAATGAGTATTGGTCTTTATTACCAAAAATAAATCCGGAGAAAATGAAAGGCAGGTACTGTACACTTCTAGTTGGCATAACTGCAAAACTTTTTGTAATCATGTGAACTTTATGGAAATAAAAACAATTAACACGGATTTCATAATGGGCACCATTTCAATTTTTGTTTCATTAAGCTTCATAAAACTATAGGCTCATGAAAAAGCCAGTTCAATTAAAACATGGACTTTTCATTATTTTTAACACGTTTTACCTAGTTTTAATTGATGAAAGTGTTGCGTATTTTGCCAACCCAAGAATTTTTCACACTTCTTTAATTCAAACCAGCTTGATTTTTGCAATTCAAATAGGTTATTATTTGGCATTAACTGGAAATCAAATAAAGCAATAGTAAAATTTATTAAATAGATCACAATGCATACATTATTTCCTAAAGAAATGTATTTTATACATTCAAAATACAGTAAATCAATTTCTGTTTTACCATGGCTAATCCTTACAACCTTAACGAGGAAGATACTAAGGTTCTACAAATAACGATTTTGCAAATGAGAAGATCCAACCTCTACAAAGTGACCTAACTTGCCCAAGGTCATACAACAAGTGCAAGGTCTGGAATCCTAACACAGATAATCTGACCACTTGTCGTAGCTTCTGTAGGCTTAAGATAATGAGCTCCTTGAGGGAGGGCTGTGTCTTTCTTTTCCTTTCTTTACCTATTTATTTATATATATTTTTTGTTTGCTTGCTTTTCCCTGTGTGCTGTTCCTGGGCAAGGCAGATGTTAGTATATATAGTTAATGGTTTGGATTCAGCTTTCTATTCAACATAGCTCTCTACAACCTGCATTCCTGTACATTAATGGTCAGGAAAGGCGAACTTAAGGGGAACTCTACTGACCCCTAAGACACTGCTAGATAGTCAAGAGTCATCTGAAGCATCACGGAAAGATAAAATTACACCCATGTATATCTTGACCTACTGATTTGTATCTCCAGCTGTTGGATGAGTTTATCAATTCTATTTGTAGGTCTTATAGACACAATTCTATCACATCCCAAAGTAACTTTTTCATCTTCTACTCAAAATTTCTCTTCTTCACTGAACTTCTCAACGAGACCCTGGGGAGTCATTCACAAATAATTTTTTCATTCACCCCCATATGGCTACAGAGTATCTAGTCTCCCTGCCAGTTATCTTTCCATTCCATTTCCTTCTTTACATCTTCAGTGCCATAATTCACCCTTTTTTCTTTAGCCCCAAAGATTTTAACAGCTCGGTTACAGGTTGCTTTGTGTCCAGTCTGTCACAACTGGCTTTCTTCCTCCCAAGTGTCCAAAGTTTCTTTCTGAAATACAAACCATTCCCTTCTTAGAGACTGCAGACAGCTGCCCCTACCTTAAAGAAGTATTTGCCACTGTGAGACCCAGGGAACCCTGAAAGCACCATGAATAGGAAGAGATAAATAGGTTTAAGGAAGGCTCTTGGAAATTTATAATTTTAATCCAGGATTTATAATTATAATCCAGGGCCTAGTAAAGGCCCTGAGAAGTCCTGCACGAAAGAACCCCATCCAACAGCCTAACCCACTGTTCCCCACGTCTAATGAAAATACATTTATTTATTTTAATTGGTATTGTTTTCCCAGACAATACTAATTAACTTCTCAAGAAGCCAGCAATCTTCTCAGCATAGCTTAAGAAAAGACCATCCCACCAGATAAATTAACAGCAGTGACAGCGCCCCTCCATTATCCACCACCTCCCTCAACCAATTACCCCACGTTCATGGCTCTTTCCAAGGTGACAACATACTCACTTTGTCAAGGTAAACACGAAGCTCCTTCAAAATAGAACACATTTTCCCCAATTTTTCAATGAAGAGCTGTTCCTAACAACTTCAAGACTCAGCTCAAATAAATGCCATCAGCTCTCTAAAGCATTTCTCAAGTCGCTCCTTTGTGCTTCTCTGCTGTGGACCGTCCTTCTAAAACTGCATGCATTCGTTCACAGTTTCACCTTCCCTGCAAGGTTATTAGGCCCTTGTGTACTTGCATCTGAAGTCCCTAGCACCGTTTCTAGCATATCGTGGAAACTCAACAAATGGCAATTGAAGATGTATTTCACTGTCTTCTCACCCAATACCTTACGGAAAGTAGGTGTCAATGCCTATTTGTTATCAAATTTCTCAAGAGAGGTCAAATTGACTTTAAAGAACCTGCCACCTGGAGGAGGTACAGCTGAGACAAAGGGATTTTCCCATGGGACGTGTACTTAAGGCCCCGCTCTAACTCAAGAGGCTAGCGACGGTCAGCTAATCCAGCCAGGAGAATGCTCATTCCTCCCCGCACCCCACTCCGCAAGCACCTGCCGCAGCTGAACCTCACTAGAAGGGGACAGTCTTCCCCCAACGAGGAAGAGACAGACTTTTAAGCCCAGATACAACTAACCGGTGGAAGGCACTCGTGTGCACAAGACAGAATGCCGCACACCCACTGAGGGCAGGTCCTCTCCGGGAAGTATCTGGCACCCCATGATTCCCAAGAATTCTAGCAACTTCCTTACTATTCACCGGTAAGACAGGATCCACTGAGGAAACAGTGTAGCTCTCCGCGACTCCGAAGAAGTTAATTTCCAAACAGTTGCATCCCATCCTTTTCAAGGATGAGGCAGATCTGGAAACGACTTTTCCAGCTCGAAAAGCCCTTCCACCTTTTGCCACAGCCTTATCCTCACCTGTCAGATGAGAATAAGTGAGGCAGTGTTTGAATCCACTGGACACCTTGCTTGGCACCTGTCGGGGCCATCGATAAAAGTGTATTACCTTTGATGCTGCTTCTCTCGAATTTGACACTTTATAAAAATACAAAGAGGTGGGGCACCTGGGTGGCTCAGCTGGTTGAGCAACTGCCTTCAGCTCAGGTCATGATCCTTGAGTTCCGGGATCGAGTCGCACATCGGGCTCCCAGCTCCGCGGGGAGTCTGCTTCTTCCTCTGACCGTCTCTCCTCTCGTGCTCTCTCTCACTTTCTCTGTCTCTCAAATAAATAAATAAAATCTTTAAAAAAAAATACAAAGAGGAACTGCTCACATGAAATGAATAACCCAACTCAAAAATCTGTAACTAGGTATATTTTGGACAGATCTATTTATCTCTGCCACTCTCCCTATTAAATTAAAATTAAAACACACTCTTTAAAAAGTCCTCCTCCTCAGGTGCCTGGGTGGCTCGGTTGGTTGAGCAACTGCCTTCGGCTCAGGTCACGATCCTCGAGTTCCGGGATCGAGTCCCACATCGGGCTCCCAGCTCCACGGGGAGTCTGCTTCTTCCTCTAAGCTTCTCTCCTCTCATGCTCTCTCTCACGTTCTCTGTCTCTCAAATAAATAAATAAAATCTTTTTTAAAAAATTAAAAAAAATAAAAAATAAAAGTCCTCCTCCTCGTTTAGCAGAACACCACACAGAATTACGCCTCTGAGCCACACGTCTTAGTGCTGACTCAATTTATTGCACGAAGTTTAGCAATGTGAGACCCCAATGTCTTTAAGGTAAGACCCAGATAGAGCACGGGCATGGCGTGTCAGTGATTTGATCCTGTCGTCAGAGAGTTAGAAATTCTGGTTGGAATCTCGCAAAGGAACAAACGTTTCTTTCATTAGGTTGGGATCTTCCAAGTTATTTCCCATTGTTTTGTGAGGGAGTCTGAGGTGTGAGGCAATTTAAACAAGCTAGACAGGGAGCAAGCCACAGCTCGTACTGGAGACTGGACCAAGTCACACACAAAGAAGGCCTGAGCCGCTGTGTGTAAGGAGAGCCTTGGAGTTAATGAGGCCGTTGGTTCCCTCCTTTTCCTTTCCAGAGACTCTCATGATCAATTTGCATGATGATTATGGAAAGAATTAAAACACTATTCCCAAAGATCAAGTTAATAAAGGCCTCTGAGACTTGGAGCATCCTGGAGGAGAAGGGTCTATATTTCACTGAAAGGGGGACAAGCACTTGAGATGAGCTGCGGTTTAGGGCAATGAAGCAATGGTGAATTCCCAGCCCCTCCCCATTTTTTTTTTTTAAATTCATAGCACCTTACATCTCGATTAGCCCTCTCTCCCTTAAGAGCACACAACGAATTTAATACAGATTCAGAGAGAAATCAAAAGAGTAGGGGGAGGGGGTATCCGAATAAAGGCAAGAGAAGTATATGAATTGGTGGAAATCTCTTGTGGTTGAAAAGCCATTTGCTCCTCCTCTCCCTGACAGAGCCTACGTCTTCTAGATTCAAACTGAAAAGCATTCATTTCTCCTTTGATGCTTCAAGTCAGCCTCAGAGATCGACATCGACAGTGACTCCTCTCCCTCCTGAGGAGCCACAGATCGGCCCTTGCTACCTCACTAAAGGCAAGCGCCTCCCATACAGACCGATTCCTCATTCAGTTCAGTTTTTACCCTGCTCCTGACTTTTACGTGGAACTGGATCCTGTTTTTTCCTTCTAGGGCGTCTTGCATTTTCTGCTCCGTAGAGAAAGCGTGGAACCACCTTGGCAGGTGGCTTGGAGGATGACACCCACCCCAAAAATGGTCCCTGTCTCATGTCCCCTTCTGCCAGCATCTCCTCTTTGTAGGGGGTCATGGTCAAAAGCCCAGGGAATTAAGGGGGAAACATGGGAAATGAGCAACATCTTCTTGGTATCACTACAAAATGGGACAAAACAAAAATGCAAAACAGAAGGGATGCCTGGGTGAGTCAGTCAGTGAAGTGTCTGCCATCGGCTCAGGTCATGATCCCAGGGTCCTGGGATGGAGTCCCCAGTCGGGCTCCCTGCTCAGCAGGGAGCCTGCTTCTCCCTCTGCCTGCTGTTTGCCCTGCTTGTGCTCTCTCTCTCTCTGACCAATAAATAAATAAAATCTTTTTTAAAATGCAAAACAGAAGACTGTACAGTTCCTTCATCTATTATGGATTGTGCTTTTAGTACCCAAACTATCTTTACAGAATTAGCAGCAAGAAAAGTAGTTAAACCACCAAATACTCTATATCCCAACTAACTTTCCCCCTGCAAATCATTCTCAATGTCTCTGTTTTGTCCCCCTTACCCATTGGTGGGGAGTCCCATGTGTGTAAAGACATACATCTCCTTCCTTAATAATTTGTGTTACTATTTCTCCATGCTTTTCCCTAATCCATACTACTGTTGATATTCCATAGTTTATGGTCACCAAAAAAAAAACAAAACACCTGTAACTATTAATGTCCAGTAAACCCAGAAGAAATGAAATACTATATTCTTTCTCTACAATGGACTCTGAGGAAGAAATATTTCAAGAGGACAAGAGGAAAGGCACCTGGGTGGTGCAGTTAAGCATCGGACTCTTGGTTTCAGCTCAGGTCATGATCTCAGGGTCGTGAGATCGAGCCTGGTGTTGAACCCCACGCTGGGCTCTATGCTAAACACGAGTCTGCTTAAGATTCTCTTTCCCTCCTGGTCTATCCTACTCCTACTCTTTCTGTCTCTAAAATAAATAAATCCTAGGGGGAAAAAAAGGAGGCAAGGATAATGTTGTGGTGACTTTACATTTTAACAACATATCCATGATATCTTGCCAACGACTCAAGTGGCCTCTTTGCAAGTAGAAAGCTGTCATTCTCGGCACAGCAATGGCTGTAATAAATTGGGTTGAAAATCCTTACCCAGTACGCACGTTGTGCACGGCACTGTGCGAAGCGAGATCCAGTTTCCACCCGCCGAGGCCAGCACCTGGCGCTGGATACACCCAGCTGGAGGACAGGTGGCCGTTTTTGTCATTCATCCTTCCCGAAGGATACAGTTTTCCAATAACTATATTTGATTAAGGGAGCTCGGGGCTTAGGCATACAGGAAGCTTGTGATCTAACAGCAGTTAATTTAGTGGCAGGTGATATAAATTACCTAAAAAGCAGTCTTTGTGGATCAAAAGTACAGAGGGGAGTGCGCATCACTTCCCCTTTATAGTTTATATGTCGAGTCCTTGTGGCAAGCAGAGAGACACTGTCATGTTCCATCCTCTTAACTCTATGAGGCTTGTTTTCCAGATGAGGAAAACAAGGCTCAGTGAAGCGAGTCAACTTCCCCTGCTGACCCCCCAGCAGCTGATAAGTGACCCTAATATCTTGTCCCTCCCCTAGGTAGAAGGACCCAGAAGAACAAAGGTGAGGAAGTCTGCTGGGGATGTGTGGTATTTAGCATGAATCTCCAATGCGCAGTTCAATGCTTGGCACGTAGTATGCTCTCCAGAGATCTTTGGAGAGCTGACCTCAGGAGGGAAGGCTGGAGAACCAAGATTTTTTGAGCAGGTCTGGGAGGCGCCCCGGGTGTCGCATATAAGGAGGGGCTTGCTCTCAGGGGTGGGGCTCCCTCATATCGCTGGAGTATCCACCCTTCCCCACCCCAGTGTCCTGACATTACTCCAGGGGGGCAGGGACTCTTGTTTCCATCACGGGCAATGGCAAGTTCCGTCTCACTGATGTCTCCCCTCGGGCCTGCCAGTTGGCCTTTCTTCAGGTTCACTGTCATACCTGCACAAAGAGACAAGAAACCTCTTGAGGAAAGCTTCCCATCCATCTTTCATTTCTTTGCCAATAAGATGATCTGCCTTACAAGACCCTTCGATATATTTGACATCTGTCATAAAACCCAGGTCAGGCATACCTGTCTTCTGTTAAAATAAGCCATACTGGGGCGCCTGGGTGGCTCAGTTGGTTGAGCGACTGCCTTCAGCTCTGGTCATGATCCCGGAGTCCCGGGATCGAGTCCCACATTGGGCTCCCGGCTCCATGGGGAGTCCGCTTCTCACTCTGACCTTCTCCCTTCTCATGCTCTCTCTCACTCTCTCTCTTTCCTAATAAATAAATAAAAATCTTAAAAAAAAATAAGCCATACTACAGAGGCACCTCCTCTGCTCTTAAGGCCCCACCAGAAATAATTATTGACATACTGTCCACACGTCCAGCCAACCCTCTTAATAGGAGCCCTAAATTACGGGTCCTGGTTTCCCGCACTCCTCGAGAGAAACCAGGTAACGCTTACAGGACCGAAAGGAGACACCGTGATATTAAAACATGAAGGGGACGCTGTAGCCCAAGTGAGTGGCTTGAAACGAATACCTCCCTTTAACGTCTTTCCAAAGTTAGTGACTATGGCAGTACATAGACGTTTCTTTGTGATGAGGCATGAATTTTCTCATAACACTTTACCCAGATGATGCTTATGGGCAGGCAGCGCGGAGGAAAGCGGATAGAAGTTTCCTGAGCAGCAGTGCTTTCTCTTGAGACTTCCCATGGCTCAGCCTTCGGGAAAGTTCCTTATCAGGAGAATTCTGGGACACTTGGACTCTCGGCACACACTGCGAATGTGAGAGGGAAGCCCCATTCGCTTCTGAGTCTCATTGCTCCCTTGAGAGGCACCCCTGGAAGGAGCAGGTCTCAGGTCCCCCAAAGATCTCCCAGTTGGAAAACTTGTCCTGAGATTATGAAAATCACTACTATGCTCAAATGTGTTCTAGTCCTTTTGAGCCTCTGTGGGCCAAGTACACACGGCAAAATATTCACCATTTCACCCTTGGGAAGAGAATGTGGGCATCTATAGCTCTCCCTCCTGATCAGGAAGGAAGAACGGAGATGACATTTATAAAGGCAAAAGGAGTCTAGAAACACATGTGCTAACTTTGCTATATTTTTGTTGGGGTAAGGAAAGAGGACTCCTTTTTGAAGATGCTCTTGCAAATGTTTCCTCATGGAAAGAATTGTCAGAGAAGTGACATTTTAGCAGTTCCAGTGTAGTACATGGAACAAAACAGTTTAGTCAAGACCAATGTTTTACTAAGGACACACAAGGTGGGGGTGTCCAGGAGGGGAGGGGTTGATGCATAAGAAAGCAAAGATTAAGAACTAGAAGTATCCTTTATTGGGCCCACCAGGGTAGGTAGGCTAAGAAAACATCCAAAGATCTGTGGTAAGAAAATTTGTTCTCTCCGCAGACCAAGACGGACTTTTTTGTTTTGGGTTGGGTTGGGTTGGGTTGGGTTTTTCAGACAAGACTTTTAAGAACAGAGGAAATGTGGGATGCCTGGGTGGCACGGTGGTTAAGCCTCTGCCTTCGGCTAAGGTCATGATCTCAGGGTCCTGGGATCGAGCCCCACATTGGACTCTCTGCTCAGAGGGGAGTCTGCTTCCCCCCCTCTCTCTGCCTGCCTCTCTGCCTACTTGTGATCTCTCTCTCTCTCTCTCCATCGAATAAATAAATAAAATCTTAAAAAAAAAAAAAGAACAGAGGAAATGTATGCAGACAGGAGAGAAACCTCCAGATATCAAATAGTGGGCACAAGAAAGTGGTATTTCTGGCTGGCAACGTTCTTTCTGGGTCCTTATTTTCACCCAACTCTTGAATGGGTGCCAAACATTTTTATTCGCACACGCATACCCTCTTGCTCCACGCTAACATGAGAAATCGACCATCTTGTTCAAACTGGAATAAACCATTGCTTAAGCGTCTTCTTCAGAATCAGGAAACCATCTATCATTTGGACTTTGAGTTGGAGCACTGTAAAGATGTAACTTGTTCTCTACGGTGATGCTGCTAAACTAGGACCAGAGAGTGTTGTTGAGAGAGATGTTTTAGCAGGACCTGGGGGAGAGATTCACTCTACCAGAGGCAGAGGAAATCGCCAATTTCCCCCCTTGTCCACCCCACTCAACTCAAACCACCCCAAACTGTCAGCGGATGTGAAATGAGAGGAAGCAGCTAATTCGACGACCGGGAACAAGACGGACGCTTACGGACGTGAAGATAAGGGTAAGGTGACCCATTGCAGAAGTCAGACAGCACCAGCCGTGCCAATTGACTCAAAAGGGTGGGTCTTTCACGCTCCTCCCCACGGGCTTCCAAAGCAGCGAAGCGTTCATCTTATCCCGAGGAGGCATCCGTGTCCGCCAGCAAGGGGCAATTCGACTTCCTTACCAGGGTTTGCGCCAGACCAGCATGTCACGTGCTGGCCAAGGCTTCCCAGCTTTTCAATAGACGAAGGGGTGTCCTTCCGCTTCTGAACTCAGCGGAGGGACTATCCCCTGTGAGCCGGCGCAGGGTGAATTCTGAGACGCGCAGGGAGTGGGAGCCTCTTACACGGGCTCACTTTCCCTTTCATGTGCAAAGGACCTCAACGGGAGGACGGTGCTGGGTTGGGTGCCGGTGACAATGGAAGTCATGCCGGGAAGGTTGTTCATTCTGCACCGACTAACACCCTACGGAACGTTAAGTACTTTTCACATCAAGGCCTTTGATGTCGCTTCACGTCGCTTTCTTTGGGGCTTGGAGAGGGGACCGGTCCCACTGAACGCCATCTACGCACGGCAGATGTGCTGGGGAAGAATGATCCCGCCTTCTCGCCAGATTCTGACATGTCACGGGATGCCTGTGTTTGGAAGGAATGGGTGACTCTTTCCGTAGGACTGAGTATAAGACAACATATCGTTTCCCCTCGGGAAATGGCTCACCTCCACTAGGTGGGCCGAGAGCAAAGAATGAAACGATCTCCCGTCCATAAAGGAGGACTTCTCTTATTTCGGCAATATGTATAGAAACCCCAGCCTGCCTCCTTCCATGGCGGCAACTGCGATTTTCCTTTCATCCCACGCAGCGCAGAAAGCAAATGACACGTGTCCAGGTTTTATGCTAACAAGGTGCTTCCCCACATCTCGCTGATATTTAAGTGCACTAAGACCGCACACTTCTACGGCGCTATCCTCATCTGCCTAAGCCCAAATCCGTGCCCGTGGGGGGAGAACGACTGGATACTATTACCCCGATAGCTGATGATAATATTTCTACATCCATTGTTAAGCTTCTTAAATTTCTTCTTCACTTTGGGAGTACTTAGCATATCTTTTGCTAAAAAACCATACTCAGTGTGCCTTAGGTAAAGTAAGATTTGATACGACGTTCACGGGAGATTATCTCGGGCTAAGCTCCCGAGCGGACATCTCAGCCTCGCTCAGCCGGGCGCTCCATAAATGCACCTTTATAAACCTCTCAGGGGTAAACTGGGTCACTTGATGTTGTTTGAGAACATCTGGAAAATAGTCATTGGGGCGGGGAGGGCTGTAAAAGCTCTTTGTGCTCAGGCTCCAGGGAGAGAAAGAAAACACGGGCGGGACACATACCAAATGATTCTAAAACATCCACTTGTTTGTAAGTACCCCAATGGCTCATTATCTGCTTTCACTTCAAATAAGAGGGGTTCTGCAAAGACGCAGAGTTCAGATAGGTGGGATTCCTCCCGGACAAGCTGAAACATCCCTTCTCGGCCGTCTTCCGGCCATCCACCGGCTAACGGCAGCTGAACGGAATATCCATTTTCCGAGCCTCCCCGGCGGGAGCTCTGGAAGACCAGAGGCAAGCAGAGGACTGAGCCCCTGGAAACCAGAGTCCACAAGCGACCGGCAGGTATCCGCCTGCCCAGACGCCGCATTGTTTCTATCCGTGTCTATTTCCCCGGTAAGCTGCACACGTGACCGTGTATACAAACAGCCAGCAAATGGCCCTTCCTTCATTGGCTGTGGTACTTCTGTAGACATAGAGATTCAGACATCTCAGAGAAGAAGGGTCCTTCCTTAAAGCATCTTGAATTCCAAGCAGGGGAATTTCTCGAGTGATTGAGGAATGGGTCCTATGGTTCTCACTTGCCTTAAAATATTAATTGAGAAACAAGTGAGAGCTTTTCCTTAAGGGGCACGCCGAGAGTTGAGCTAGCTGGCCCTTGCTGCTGGCCATATTGCCCTCTCCTCCTGGATTAGCAAGGGGCCAGCCTATTCCTTCAAACGAAGACAATATGCTCATAGCGATGGCCCATCTATGGCCCATCTATCTTCCTTTTTGTGATCTGGCTCTCCTGGAGCTGAAATGAAGCCATTTCTTCTCCCTGGGGCTGATTAAACACAGATTCAATCCACATCTCAGAGGAGGCTGTAATGATTCTCCACAGAGCCCGTGTCAGCCCAGTCTATACCTGGAGGCTCCTCCATTTCCACCGTAATCCAGAGCATCTGTTTCAGAGGGGTGGTAAGTTTCTTTCATCGATGGTATCACTCTGGTCAGACCCAGCGCGGCTTATTTGGTCCGCGAGGCTGCTGCCCTCCCACAGGTAACAAGTGGTCCCCGAGGAAGTCTTGTTCCCATCAGGAGTGAAAAGGATGCCACTTTGGGCAAAAGCCTGTGCCTTTGCTAGAAGTCTCCATTGCTCACGTCCTGTCGTCTTCTTTGAATAAAAAACAGGTCAGGAAACACGAAGGGGAATCTTTGAAATAAGGCAATCCTTTATTCAGTAACTTATTTATTCCTTTTTTTCATTCATTCGATGAATCCTCATCAGGTACTTGCTAAAGTGCTTAATTATCACTGTGAGGAGTATCTCCATTAAGAAGGAGTTTAGGGAGTATGTTAGAAGGGGCCTGATGTTTTCTAGGGTTCAGAGAAGATTTCCCTGGGGAAGTGATATTTGAGCCAAGAATTAAAGGATAAGAAAGAGTAGGGAGTTAATAAAAAGATGAGAGAGTATTCTTAGCCAAAGACAGAGCATATTCAAAGGTCCTGGGGTGGAGAGGTGATGCTTGGACCATCTGAGCCCAGCGAGAGGGAGAATGTGCAGAGATAAGGCTGGGTACATGGCAGGGAACAAATCAGGCAGGGCCCTTAGGCTGAGTTAAGGAGTTAGAGTCCAATCCCAAAAGCTTGATTGGAACCAGAGGTGTGTAAGCAGGAAACTAAAATGATATCACTTCCTACCTTTTATTGAGGACGAGAAATGTTGTACTGTCCTTGCCAGGCACTATACAGATTTATCATTTATGACCTCCGAAGTTTCCAGCATTCCTTTAAGGTGGCTCATAGTAGCCCCACCTAATAGCTAAAGAAACAGGGCTCAGAGAGGGTAAGTGACTAGCCAAGATCACACAGCTGGTCATGTGGGGCCAGGTCCTGGCCAGGCCAACCTCACACCCAGGTTCTTTCCCTTGCACAATGCTGCCTTCCCACACACAGACAGAACACTCGCTGGCTAAACGTTGGTGATATTTATGTAACATTACTTTTTCCAATTGTTTGACTTTGAAAGAATTTCCTATTTACTGATTGATAATATTTCAACAATAAATAAATAGCTCTATTTAAGAATAGGATAAGACTCACCTCATCTCTTAGAAAGGAATCCTGGTGCCAAGGTCTTCAGTTAGTACCGTGTAGCAGCTAAAAGCCGAAGATCTGGAATTAGGTTGAACTGGATTTAAATCCCAGCTTGTCCAGTTACTGACGATGTGATCTAGAACAGGTAGATACAAATGCTGAAGCTCAGTTTCATCCTCTCTCAACGGATATATTAACATCACATTCACTTGTTTGTTGCGAGCGTTAATAAGATAGTTACACAAACCAAGCTTCTGAGGTGCTCCATCCACAGTGGCCGCTATCACAACCACGTCTACCATCGTCATGGTCATTACCATCATCATGGTTACTTAACTAACTTACCACGTTAGTGGGACATGGAGCGTCCCACCTCTTTCTCCCAGCATGTGTTTTTGGCCCGTTGCAAGGGCATCGCTCACTCCCCGGCTCTCACATGTTCGAAAGGGAAGCACCCTGATCCCTAGCAGGGAGCTGAAGACCACATTTGCCTCGTAAGGCACGCAGTAATTAAGTTCAATAACATCGGAAAATGACGCAAAGGGATTCCAAAAAAGACCCAAACAACTTTGCAAAAGGAGATACTTGATGGAGACGGGCGGATATGGGGCATTTAAATAAATAGCTATAACAGACGGAAGGACTCTGTTTTGCCTTGAAAACTGCTTATTTGTCTTGACACACCTTCTAAATTATGCAAGGCTCCAAATGGATCATTTTTCACCAGGAACAAAGAGTTTGTATACGAATATTATATAAACAGCACATAGTTGCTTCTATACGTGATGCAAGTTCGCTCACAAAGTATCTCAAATATCTAAATCCAGAAAGTTATCTGAGCAAAGCCATCTGCTCCCTTGATGGTTACTAACTAACACCACACCCCTCCTGATATGGTAACCAGGCTTACACAGCAGATTCACAAAAATTACTTTTTAAATGTAGCAATGTTGAAAAAGACACACGTCTGGTGCCTGGCACGTATGTAGGCTTTTATAGATGTTAGCTATTGCAATAATACACCAAAAATACTCAAGATTTAACAGCCTTCCCACCCCCTTACCTTTACAGCTGACATATAACATTGTGTGAGGTTAACATGGCAATGTGCTGATTTGATACACATACATATTGCAAAATGATCACACGATATGGTTAATTAACACCTCCCCATCACGTCACATAATTACCTTGCTTAGGGGGAAGGGAACATTTAAAATCTACTCTTAGTAACTCTCAAGGGCACAATACGGTGTAGTTAACTATAGTCATCATGTTGTACATTAGATCTCCAGAAATTGTTCATCTTATAACTGGAAGTGCGGATCTTTGACCAACATCGCCCCATTTCTCCCAGCCCCCCAGTTCCTGGTAATCACCATTCTCACTCTCTAGTTAGCTCTCTAGTTCAGCTTTTTTAGCTTCCATGTATAAACAAGATCATACAATATTTATTTTTCTCATCTGACTTATGTCACTTAAAACAACGCCCTCAATGTCCACCTATGTTTTCTACAGTGGTAGGATTTCCTTCTTTCTGATGGCTAAGTAATATTTATAATACTGTATTATTTTTGTTTTTGTACATTAGATTCCTAGGAATATATATATATATACATATATATATATGTGTGTGTATATATATATATATATATATATATATACAACTTTTTTATCCATTCATCCGTAGACAGACACTTAGGTTGCTTCCCTGTGTTGGTTGTTGTGAATAACACTGTATTGAACACAGGAATGTAGGCAGCTCATTGAGACCCTGATTCCATTCCCTTTGACAATCCAGAAGTGGGATCATCGGATCATAAGTCTATTTTTTTTTAACTTTTAGTGGAGCATCCAAACTGTTTTCCGTAGTGTTTCTGCCAAACAGGATATTTCCACCCACAGGGCACAAGGGTTCCCTTTGCTCCATATCTTCCCCAACATTTATCACCTCGTCTTTTTTATGACAGCCCCTCTAACAGGTGTGAGATGACACCATTATGATTTTGATTTCCATTTCCCTAATGATTAGTGACATTTAACACCTTTCAATGTACCTGCCGGTCATTTGTACGTCTTTTTTGGGAAAATGTCAATATAAGTCTTTTGCCTGTGTTTTAATCAGACTGTTCACTTTTCTGTTATTGAGCTTTATGAGTTTCTTAAAATTTTGAATATTAATTCCTTATCAGATAGATGGTTTGCAAATATTTTCGCCTCTTCCAGAGGTTGCCTTATCATTTTGTTGATTATTTCCTTTGCTGTGCAGAAAACCTTTAATTTGAAATAGTCTCACTTGTTTATTGTTGCTTTTGTGGTTTGTGCCTTTGGTGCCTTATTCAAAAATTCATTGCTAAGACCGAAGTCAAGGAGATTTTTCCCTGCGGTTTCTTCTAGGAGATGTACAGTCTGGAGTCTTGTGTTTAAGTCTTTAGTCCATGTGGAGTTAATTTTTATGCGTGGCATTAGATCAAGATCCAATGTTATTCTTTTGTATATAATTATCCCGTTTTCCCAACATGACTTATCTAAGAGACAACCTTTTCTCCATTGAATATTCTTGGTTCCCTTGTCATACAGTAGTTGACTGTATATGTGTGGGTTTATTTCTGGACTCCCAACTTATTTCCATTGGTCTTTGTGTCTGTTTTTATGCCAGTACCATACTGTTTTGATGACAGACAATAGCTTTGTAACACAATTTGAAATTAGGACGTATGATGCCTCCAGTTTGGTTCTTCTTTCTCAATATTGTCTTGTCTATTTGGAGTGCTTTGTGGTCTGTATGAATTTTAGGATTGTTTTTTCTATTTCTGTGGGAAAATGCCATTGAAATTTTGATAAGGATTGCACTGAGTCTGTACATGGCTTTGGGTAGTGTGGACATTTTAACAATACTAACTTTTCCAACTCATGAGCATGGGATCTCTTTCCATTTATTTGTCCTCTTCAATTTTTTTTTCATCAAAGTCTTACAGTTTTCTAGGTGGAGATCTTTTACCTCCTTGGTTACATTTCTTTCTTTCTTTTTTTTCTTTAAAGATTTTATTTATTCATTTGAGAATTTGAGAGAGAGAGAGAGAGAGAGAGAGAGAAAGAGAGCACGAGTGGGGAGAAGGTCAGAGGGAGAAGCAGACCCCCAGTGGAGCTGGGAGCCCGATGTGGGACTCGATCCCGGGACTCCGGAACCATGACCCAAGCCGAAGGCAGTCGCTCAACCAACTGAGCCACCCAGGCACCCCGGTTACATTTATTTCTAAGTATTTTACTGTTTTTGGTTTTGGTACCCCTGTAAATGTAATCATTTTCATCATTTCTTTTTCAGGTATGTTGTTGTTAGTACATGGAAACATAACTGATTTCTGTATATCGATTTTGTATCCTGAAACTTTACTGAATTCTTTTATTAGTTCTAAGAGGTTTTTGGTGGAGTCTGTAGGATTTTCTACATATAAGATCGTATCACTTGCAAGCAGACACAATTCTACTTTTTTCTTTCCAATTGAGATGCCCTTTCCTTCCTTCCTTCCTTCCTTCCTTCCTTCCTTCCTTCCTTCCTTCCTTCCCTTCCCTTCCCTTCCCTTCCCTTCCCTTCCCTTCCCTTCCCTTCCCTTCCTCTTTTCTCTTTCTGGTTTGGGTGGGTTTTTTGTTTTGTTTTTGTTTTTGTTTCTTTTGCTTGGGTTTTTTGTTTTGTTTTGTTTTTTGTTTTTGTTTGTTTGTTTGTTTGTTTTGCATATTTGCTCTAGCTGGGACTTCCAGAACTATGTAAAAAAGAGTGGTGTGAGAGAGCACCCTTGTCTTGTTCCTGAACCTAGAGGAAGAGCTTTCAATATTTCACTGAAAAGACTTTAGTTATCTGTTCGTTTGGTTAATTGAAGCATCACTGACATACAATGTTATACTCATTTCGGGTGTACAACACAGTGATTTGACACTTTACGTGACGCATTGTTCACCATGATAAGTGCAGCTACAAAATCATCCCCTATATTTCACAAATGACAGAACTATGGTCCAAAGAGGTCATGGACCTTTCACATTTTATAGAGCCTACCTGTGAGCGCATTAAGAAGTTCAGGCAATCTAATGGAGCACTGGGTGTGGTACATGAACCATGAATCTTGTAATGCTGAAAAAATAAAATAAATGTATTTGGGGGAAAAAAAAAAGAAGTTCAGGCAATCTAAACTGAAATAAGCAGAACAATCCAGCATGCTTACCTCTCTGGAAAGATACATCAATTTCATGGGACTGGTTTTTTTTTTTTTCCATCACATGAATCCAATTTTCATGCCTTTCTTGTCCTCTTTCACCACTAGTTTGTATATTGCATGAAAGCAGGGACAGTGCCTGTGTCACTTTTCACCATATTCCCAGTACAGCCCAGTCGCCCGGCGTGTCATAATACGGGCACACTAAACCACTCATTGAATTGGATGGAAACCTATTAGGAAGGGACAAACCATCCCAGAATTCTATGCAAGACCTAGTGAAATGTAAGTCTCTCGCTAGTACTCTGAGAGATAAGAACATTTTCTCAGATAAGTATTTGTAACCCAAAAATCCAAGGGAGCATGCACCCAATCAATCCTGTTTGGTGTTGTTGACCCATTCACAATACAACTTCCTGTCCATCTGAGAGATAACTCAGTCTGTAATGAGCAAGACCAGGTAGAAGTTAGGTAAAGTGGTCCAGCAACTCAAGCACGGATCCTGAAGCTTCAGGAAAACCTACTACACACTACAGGCACTCTGGGGACCACTTTCAGAAAAGGCAAAGATGCATTTCCACATCCATTTGGAAACTTCATTGCCAACCATGCTGAGGTTTGCTCATGGTCATTGTGAATGTAGTTCGATGCTCCCTCCAGTCGGGGAGGTGAGGTGTAGACGGTGATGGAGAAGACCTGTGGCTCCATAGGAAGGCTTCTATCAACTGTCGCCAGCCTGATTCATGAATTCAGACATGCCCTTTCCCCCATCACCCCTGTATAATGACGCTCCTCCCATTCAACGCAAAGTTCCAGCTCTCGAACTCAAGAAAAAGGTGGAGTAGAACACATGGAAGGATTCACAAATGACTCTCTCTGGGGCTCAGATTTATCATCTGTGAAATAATGATTGTAAGACTTGTCCCAATTCGTCTCCCGGATGGTTGTAAGAGAGGTCAACGACAGACATCCTCAGGAATACGAAGTCTAAACAATTACAAACTGGCATTTTATTTCTCAAGAGCCTTCCACCAGGTCCTATGGGGCTCACAAAGTGACCGAAGTGACAAAGTAACACCACCATCCAACCCAGACCTTCAGGGCGCTTATAGTCTAACATTCATACATCTAAACATGGTCAGTTAAAAAAAAAATTGAGAAACACACATCTTAATTGAGAAATGAAGAAACACACACACACACATACACACACACACAATTGTTCTGTTACCAAATATCTTCAGAAATGAGTCCAATATAGAACATACCAGAGCACAAGTTAAATAATCTTTGATTTTCAATACCCTCAGATCATTTCACCGAGATAAGCATATAAAATTTTACATTTTTAGAAGGGAGGCATAAAGAATATAGAAATAGGGTCCTGCTATGTTAAATTCTATATAACTCAATTTAGAATCAGACATAACTAAAATGGATCAGAAAGATGGCCCAGATTACATATCTGCCTCTTACTTCCTGGACAGGATCAGTATTCCGTAGGTCCACAAGATCACAGCTTGACCGACAGAAGTTGTGTATTGAAACACAGAGTAAAGGACTTGCGTTGACAAAAAGTTGGGATTTTTTTTTCCCCTTATCAAAAACCAGGCATATTTGAAATTTTGCCAAAAGTGCTTCAAGTGGATTATATCTACATTTGACTTCGTGGTAAGTGCAAAGACAAAAATCTCTGAAATTTATAAACAAAAGTTTCTTTCTTCCTCCAGAGTTCAAGGCAAAGAAACCAGCCTTCGCTGACTCTCAGGCATAGCAGAACTTGAAAGTCACAAGGATGTCAGATCTATTTATTATTACTGTAGCTCAAAATTTCCATCCGGCTACATTTAAACATGGAGTTGGGAGTTCACAAAAATAGCATCAGCAACATTGCCACTGAGATCCTATAACCTTAACACAAAGTAAATATGAAAGTAGAAAAGAAATGTAACCTTTTTAAAGTTCTCTCTATGCAAATATCATGCAGAAGTCACTGATTACTGAACACTCTGTCTCTTCGATTTCTGAACCACCCTGACAAATCATCATGGCGAGCTTGTTGTTTTGATCTTTCACAGATTTCTGCAAATTCCCTCTTCGCTTTCAATGATGGTCTCTCTACCTACAACCACCACCTTTTCATGGTAAATTTCTTTAGAGTCCAATATGGCGGCAGCCACAAAATCACCAAAGAAGCTTTTCGATTAAATGTCTGGGTCTATGTACCCTTTGAGCCCAAATCCTCACTATCCCTAGGCCATCTTCCAAAATGATCCATTAAAAATAAAATATACTAAGAGTGGCGAAATTTGCACTGGGACTTGTGGAGCTACAAATTCCCTATTCTTGGGACCCCCATTTCTTTGGGTGAGTTCACGTCCAATATGGTTGGGGGTTTGGACTGAAAGAGATAAATTTTGGAGACCAGACATCCATGACGACATGAAAAACAAGAGACAAATTTTGGAGAACAGACACCCATGACGACATGAAAAGCCAAGTGCATAGAGGACGCTGTGTGTTCCCCAGGACTGGAAACTCAGTTGGATGCTTGAGAGAGAGACAGAGCAGGACGCGATTGACGGGTCTGTTTTGATGAAAGCCACTGTGAGACTCAGGTCCGAACTGTGTCGCCTCCAGGCTGAAATGATGAAGTGTGACAGGCGGACAGAAGGATTCCCCTCCCCCCCCCCAAACACACACACACATACACACTATACCATGGACCTCCCGGCAGCTCTGGATCTCCACGCTGAGCTGCAGTGGGGAGCTACCGAGCCCAATGGCACCCACATGGAGCGGTGGAGGGGACCGGGCATGCGCAAGAGGTGCTGTGGGTGGTCCAGGAGAGGCTCTCAAGAGCTATTATGGCTAATATGGCCTCCTGTGTGCCCACAGCTATGAGACCTAAAAACATCCAGGATCCCTTTACGTACGGAATATCAAGCTGAGCATCTGTCACCCACCTGAAACATATGAGTAATATTTGCTGAGTTTAAATTGAAAATTGGAGAATCACTTAGGGAATATTTGGCAGTATGTTACCTAAATTGCTCCCGGATCATGTGAAGCTAAATGGGGTAACCTGTCCCTGTGGTCTCTTCCTCTAGAGCAAGAGTGTCGGTCAATGCTAACATACTGCTTCTGGTTATTACCAAAATATTCTACGGGATATCTAAAAAAAAAAAAAAAAAGATTTTATTTATTTGAAAAAGTGAGAGCAAGAAAGGCAAGCAGATTCACCGCTGAGCAGGGAGTCTGAGGCAGGGCTTGACCTAACGACCCCAAGATCCTGACGTGAGGAAGGACAGACGCTTAACCCACTGTGTCACCCAGGCCCCCCTCTGCAGCATATATTAATATAGCTACGAAGAATGCCTGATTTACTACTAAGCAGTTGTTTAAGCATTAGGCGAATCTGGCTCCATGTTTTTCAAAATACATCAAGCGTTCATAAAACCTAAATATTATGGCTCATCTTCATATAATGATCGCTGTCCCTAATTATGAGAATTAATACATAAGTCCAGAATTGGGCATTCAACTTCTCAGGTACAATGAAGGATGCAGAAGTAAGTGCTCTTGATAAACTACTCTAAGAATCTAGGTGTGGAATAAATTGGTAAATCAGTGATACAGAATGAAGAACATTTCTTGCCTTTTTTTTTTTAATATCGCAACATCAGAAATTATTCATTAACAGGGCTATGGGAATAGCCTAAACAGAGGGAAAGAATTCTGAATTCAGCACTTCTTTCAGCTTCTGGCAGGACCTCTGACCAGGAAGAAATCGTCTAAATACCCAAGAAAGTTGTATTTTATATGGCTGTTGGTTTGGTTTGGTTTTATGCAAGAGATCATTAAAATTTATACCTGTAAAATAGTATGACTCCCACTTTCCACAACATCACTGTCCCCCTTAGCAGTTAATAACGAAGCTATGACTTCCCTGACTTAGAGAAAACAACACCCTGATCCAAAGCAAAAAGAGAATTATCAGCAAGTTTTGCTCAATTAGTAAATCAAAGCCTTTCCTTATTCTAGAAATTTGTGTGAGATCAAAAGTATAACCTTCCCTTAAACATTACAGTTGAGGATTTTTACCCAGTTGTTGTTTTAAAAGTGTTTTCCTGTGCAAAAATACCAAAACGATCTTACAATGGATCCATAACTTTAGCATTTTGAAAGCATGCCTTTGTGGGAAAAAAATTCCACAAACAAAGAAAACATTTAAATGCATCAAATTCAACAATCTGCTTATGTTGGTAACATGAAACACACATAGTCTTTCAGGAGGTCCAACTTGAAGAAAATTTTTTTAAAAAAAGAATATTTTAAATGACCAGAGACAAAAAAAAAAAAAAAAGAGTTTGCTTCAATTTTTTTTCCTTTTTTTTTTTTTTAAGATTTTATTTATTTATCTGACACAGATCACAAGCAGGCAGAGAGGCAGGCAGAGGGAAAGGGGGAAGCAGGCTCCCCACCGAGCAGAGAGCCCTATATGGGGCTTGATCCCAGAACCCTGAGATCATGACCTGAGCCGAAGGCAGAGGCTTTAACCCACTGAGCCGCCCAGGCGCCCCAACAAATTTTTCTTTTTGATATCCGTGATCTATTAGGGAAAAGAAAAGGAAGGCATTCCTGTCAAAATAACATTTCATCTCCCCTGATTAGCTCCTTTCACAGGTGTAACAGCTGTAACCAAAGTTTTAGGAAGCAGTTAAACTTCCAGCCTTAATTAAAGACTGAATTCAAGGGCGCCTGGGTGGCTCAGTCTTTAATCGTCGGCCTTCACCTCAGGTCATGATCCCAGAGTCCTGGGATGAAGCCCCCCATCGGGCTCTCTGCTCAGCAGAAAGCCTGCGCCCACTCCCCCTGCTTGTGTTCCCTCTCTCGCTGTGTCTCCCTCTGTCAAATAATAAATAAAATCTTTAAAAAATAATAATAACAAAGACTGAATTCAGGGTCAGGCTACATTTGTCCTAAAAATGTTTTCCTTTCTTCTTTTTTTTTTTTTTTAACTCTTCTGCTGAAATGGATGCGTTTCTCAGTCCCTTACATTGGACACTAGACTCAGATATCATGGAAACCTTTGAAAGAACTTCCAAGAAGCCAAAATGTGAAATGGGTATGACACGCCAGGGTCGACTCACTGTATCAGATTGGATGAGAAAGTACTTTGCAAATGGTACATAAAGCCCTCCGTGCATGCAAATTATTCCAACTACTGGTGAAGTGCCCTTCATCATGATGACGCTAATGGAGACCTTCGTGACAATGATATTAAGGATAGCTGTCGAATTCTTGAAACTTGGATGATTTTATTGTGTGCCAGCCACTTCGCTAAGCACTTCACGTGAACTTGTTTGTTCCTCACAACAATCAGGTGATACAGATTATCTTCACTTTACAGATGAACACGGAAAGCTCAGAGAAGTTAAGCAAACTGCGTAAGGTCACACAGCTCATCAGTCCATGAACACGAAACTAGTTCTTCGTGCCCTTGTGGAAAGGAAGTGTTGGCAAAGATTAATGAATTATGTGACTATAGTATATGATGCAAGTACCCCAACATGTGGTTATATTACTACTGTGTAGTTAGTTACTGAAGAAAAAGGAGACACACACACACACATACACACAATTTCTTCAGATACCCAAAGATCTGTCCGATATCCTTGAACTAACACACAGATATGTCCGATATCCTTGAACTAACACACAGATCCTTGAACAAACTAACATTTGTTCGACAGTGATTCAAATAAGGCATGGAATTTTGCTATGCAAAGGGTCTTTCTGGCATCAAGGAAGCATGAAGACTAAATGTTTGATAAATGAGCCCATGTTCCCCACTGCGGCAATATTTACCTTACTTGCTTGGCGCATTACTCAGAAATCTTTGGTTTGCAAATGACAAAAAGTCAACTCTAACCAGCTCAAGCCAAAAGAGGAATTGACTAGTTGACAGAAGTGAAGGGTCTCGAGAGACCCGGGTTCGAGCACGGTTGAGTGCAGGCACTCAGGTAAGGTTACCTGCCCATCTCATTATTGCTGCTACTCCACCTGCTCTGGTCTCAGTCATCGGATTCTGAATGGCTGTTCTAGATAGGAGAGCACTTCTGCCTTCCTATCACCAACTAGAGCCCCAGCGAAGCCTTAAATTGGCTTAGCCTCGATCACATACCCATTGTGGAGCAAATCGGCACCTTCCGAGGGATAAGGCATCTGATTGGCCAACAGAGAAGAAAGAGGAGGAGGAAGGGAGGAACAGAGAAGAAAGAACAAAAACAGGATGAGGGGATCCTGGTGATAAACAGAGGTGTAGCACAAGAGTAGCCTCTCTTAGCCCAGAGGTGTCTTGCTGGTTTTCATCTTCAATATTATCTCAAAAATTTCACTTCCAAGACAGGACGTGGATAACAGATTCCTCCATCTTCCTTTACAGATCATGTTCTTTACTTGTGCCTGCCTTATTTGTTACATTTAAGGGAAATGAACGCAAAGCTTTGAAGAAGCAAGGCTTTTAGGGATGATGCCATTCAGGAGGGAAATGGTTTCTTTCTCTGCTTGACTATATTGGTCATAATTATGCTCCGTACCACCGTGACACTTAATTATACTATTCCAATAAATCCACCCTCATCTTCCAATTCATAAATTAACAAAAGGAGACTACAGAGTGTGCCCCATTACACATTTATATTTTTTCCTCCTCATACTCTAGCAAAAAAAACCATGAGAGTTTCCTGGGGTTCTTTCTCATGCAATAATACCCTTCGTCCCCATGGCGCACAAAGTTCTCATTGATGAGAAGAGCAAATGCACATCTACGCGGGGGCAGAGAGTTGGGGATCCAGGAAATTCTCAACTGGTTTAGCAAAGAATGAGCACCACACCTTCTTAAAACTCCATAGTGACCGAGTCTCACAAATTGGGTCTGTAATGAGAATTGGGGAAAAAAAAAATTAGGGACGTGCCTTCAGGCAGTTTGGGTCTGTGGAGACTGAGAATTCAGATAACAGCAAATGAGTATCTCAGGCCATTCTGCTGCATCCTGGTGTCACACGTTTCCTAAAATTCTGCCTGCCTTCAACAGAGAGGGACAAAGATCCTCATGGAAAGCCATTCCAGCGCGTACAGGCGCCCGTCTTCATGCTCTGACCCTGCAGCCCTCAAAGCACCTCTTATTAAATCCTCTCCCTTCCCACAACATTGTCTTCACCTTTTCTTCCTCTTTTAGAACCAGGGGCAGAACACTGAGTAAGTCCTACTCCTGGCCTCATTGTCATTTTAAGTGTGTACCAGGCCCTTCACTTACTTGTCTATTACCTTTTAGCTCCTTTCCCTCCACCGTTTTCCTCCCCCAGCCCATAAACAAGTATTAGGTTTGAAGATATCCTTGAATGTATATGTGTCTTCGTAAAACACATAGTATACCCTTGTTCTGTGTGTGTATGTTTCTAATTTATATGAATGATGTCCACATACTTTGTTTTGTCCCCCTCCCTCCTTCCCTCTCCTCTCTCCTTCCTTCCTGCCTTCCCTTCCTCCCTCCCTTCCTCCTTCCTTTCTCCCTCCCTTTCTCCTTCTTCCTTCCTTCCCTCCTTCCTTTCTCCCTCCCTCCCTCCACCTCTCCCCCTCTTCCTCTCCCTCTTTCTCTTCCTTCTTTCCTTCCCTCCTTCTTCTTCAGCTAGCATAGTTTGTAAGCTTCATCGACACTACCTCACATCGCTACATGGCCTTGCATGAGAAGCCTCCTTGACATCCCATTATGTCTCCCCCTCAATTATAAACACCTAAGGCTCCAGCACCCTCATCAAAAACAACACTGTTATGAACACCTTCATCCAACCCCCGCAGGGACCTGATCAGAGCTTCCCCGGTGCTCTATACGCACAAGTGGGACAGCCGGGTCATGGGACTGAAGGACTGGTCTGCCTCTGACTCTCCTGTTCTCACTGCTTTATGGGGAACTTACCATGGTGACACTATCAGGTTCATATTGCACAAATAGGAGAATCTGAGGCTCAAAGAGGCTAAGTGATAAGCCTAACTTCACGTAGCTGGTTAAGCGATAGAGTCGGGATCTTAAGCCAAGTTTCTCTGACTCCCAGCTCCACACCCGTCCGCTGTACCATACTGTTTCCATGGGAATCTTTTGATTCAGTGGCCCATGCTAGAGGCAACGGGAGCTTTCCTGCATCTGGCATCCATTGGCCCAAGTGACTTCGGCCCAGCAGGCAGCGGGGAGCCCAGCCTGCCCCAAGGGCTCAGGTGCCCTAACCTGGCAGCGATGTGTCATCAGAGGTGAGGGACAGCCCCACTGGCCAGGGGCCAGCAGAGCTTAGCCCTCCTCACACCCCCCACGCAGGCAGATTTAACAGCTGCCATCTGGCAAGCAGAGTCTCTCCAGGCGAACTGCAAACCCCCCCTCTGGGTGAATCACTCGCATGTCCAATACCAGTCAGGCCCAATGAAACTTTGATGGCTCTATTAATGAAGATGAAAACTTGAGATATGCCAAAGACAGATTAAATGGCATCTTGATAACATGATTATCTCTGAATTACTAGCTGCATAGTGAGACGGCCAAGTGACTAATCCTAGGGAAGCCTGGGCACACTTTGGAGGCAGGATTCCCTGCGTTCAGCCCCCACGATGTTGCTCGTTGAATTGGGGTCGTCCTTTCACTAAACGGAACCCAGAGAGAGGCTTCCTTTGCTGTAGTCAGACTATTTGAGACAAGATTTAATCTCTTAAAGTTCTGAGGGCCCAAATTTAGAGTGGTCTGCGACCAGATGAGCAGAGAGTATTGTGGGGAAGAAACAAGGAAAACACACAGGAACCTGTCTCAGGCTCACATATATGGCTTTGTAGATAAAATGAGCAGAAATGCCAGAATGCAGGGGATAGGGGGGAAGTCTCAAAGCCATGAGTCACATGCTCCCACATTCTACCTCTTTCTCGAGCTATCATCGGGTGAGTTCTTCTCTGCTGGGGCTTTCACCACATTAGCTGTGTTAAGCCATATAATTTCCTTGAGGTTGATCGTCATTGTCATGTTCCATAGGGAAAGTTGATGCTTAAAAGTGCTAGTAACTGGTCTGAGGTCCAACACCTAGTATCTGGCCATGCCAAGCCTGAACCAGGTAGGGTCTTTTCCCGTCCAAGGTCTGTACGGTCTTGCCATGATTTGACTTCCCCTTTGTAAGGTGCTACAGAGAATTTGGAAAGGGCTCCAAGAACGATTTCCAAAGCAAATGGAAAGCCAGCCCAAATAAAGAAGTGACAAAACATTCATCTTTAAGACACTAGGTTGAGGGGTGCCCCTGGCTGTCTCGGTCAGTAGAACTCTTGGCATCATGAGTTTGAGCCTCATGTTGAGGGTAGAGATTACTTTAAAAAAAAAAAAAAAAGACACGAGATTGAAAGTTGTCAAGTAGAGGCGTGTTGGGGGAGAGGGGCTGTTTGAGAAGCTCTTTGAATAATTGGACAAATGAAATGCCTTATAGTTTAGGGACGCCTGGGTGGCTCAGTGGGTTAAGCCTCTGCCTTCGGCTCAGGTCATGATCTCAGGGTCCTGGGATCGAGCCCCTGCATCGGACTCTCTGCTCAGGAGGGATCCTGCTTCCCCCTCTCCCTCTGTCTGCCTCTCTGCCTACTTGTGATCTCTCTCTCTCCGTCAAATAAATAAAATATTAAAAAAAAAATGCCTTGCAGTTTAGCTAGAATTGTGTACAGAAGACTTGATTTGGCAGCTAGGGAATGAACTCCACTCAGCCCTAAATGTTTCTAAATAATACAGTTTAATTATAAGAGGCCAAGGACATGAATTGATGGCCTGACATATGGTCTAAATTGTGTACTGGAAGAAGTTATCTAAATACATATTGAGAAAGCCCCACTCTTTCTCTCCTCTCCCGAAGTGAGTGTATTTCCATGCACACGAGCTAGAAAAACCAACCTTGGCTCTGAGACTCCTGATGTACTGTACCTTTTCAATCAGATGCATAATTGTAGTAGGACTGTTATTGCTTATGTTCACACTCTCACTAGAGACTTTAATTTTTGGTTAAGTTCTTAAAATCCCTTTCTGGAAAAACAAATGAGATCACATTCCCCACTCTCCTGGTTAACGTGTCATTACCACCCACAGATCCTCAAACAATCAGCTAAATTCCATTGTCATTCTGAATTTCTTCTTTCTTTTGTGGCGCATTCACAAAACTTATTCAGTCTTCTGCCTTCTCAATGGAAAAAATTTTATAGAAACTACCATAAACGATACATAATTGTGAATGGCTTTAAAAAGCCATATGGAAGGATGAATAATCTTCCCTTTTGTTTTCATCTTTCCTAAATATCCTTCCGCTTTGTGTTTTGCGATACCTTTTGCACCCAGCTTTGGTCAAAATTGTTGTTGGCCATTTGCCAGTGTGAAATGTCCTACAAAATGAATTGCTTCTTTTGTAAATAAGAAAAAATTTTGAGAAATACTGCTTCGGAATACTGGGTTCTACTTAGAGCTAGCCGGTAGCATTTTCTGTAGGGGAGAAGGAGGGAGGCGAGTTTATTGTCTGCTCAGCATGTATAAATCATGATCCCAGTAATATTTTGTGCTCACGTTCGTGTCTTGTAGTGGCCGTGGTTTGGGGCATCACAGATACTTTTTCAGGAAAGAATCGCCTATTTTCTGTGCCGGGATAGCCTTTCATTTTGGATTAAACTTTCAGAGGACACCAGTATCAGACGAAAACTGGGACACATCTTTAACCACCAATTTCTTGGCTGGGGCTTAACGAGGACACCATGATTTTCAAGTGAACGAGCTCACCCACTTTTACTGGCTTCCTTTTCTTCCTTTTTGCTGTAAGAAGTTAATTTATTCCTTTTACAATTTAAATGCCAAGCTCTTCTAATATTATTCTGGCAAGGTAACTTCTGACTTAGCCACTCTTCCCTTTTTCCAAGATCACCCTATGCTTTTTAGAAAAAAAAAAATCTCTAAATGGCACATCATGAACAAATATCAGAGTTGGGAGCTCATTCTTAAACCAAAGTCGTCGTCAAAGTTAACCCAATAATGCATCGTGGGCAATTCATGTATAGGGCACATTATCATATAAGTAATAATGTTTCATAATTTTCACAAACTTGGATACGATAGCAGAAGCACACTTAAGTGAAGTTTTTAAAGCTCACATTCAAAAGAGACATAATTCTCTATTTTTGCCCAGTGAAATGCATATATCTATTCACACTATGAATTACGATGTAGGATTATTAAAATAACTTTCCTTTCAATACTTTTTTTCCCAAATACAATTATTCTTGAATCATATATCTTAATATAATATTCAAAATTATGAGGATAGAATGAAAAAAACTTTACTGAAATGATGGGCCCTATAAGGCAGGATTGGATTGATGGTCAATTAAAACTGTACCTGTACACTTTCATTCATGATGTGGATTCTTTTTCTTCACCTCTGAAAATTAGCTGAAATAAGATATATTATGCCAAGATATCTGGGCAGGAAATTGCTACTAGGTGTGAACAAGAGACATCCAATCTCTCCATTCTAATGAAAATGCAATCAGTCATATCTCTACAGAGAAGAAAAGACAAAATATGCCAAAGACTCAAATATTTAGAAAAGCACCATTAAAAATCAGTTCATGTACAACCTGTACTGAGAAGAACCGAATTAATCAATGAATAGATGTGAAAAACATCAAGCTTTGTTGACTTTAAGTACCTCTCCCACAGACTTTCTTATATGAAAAAAATTAAGAAAAAAATCAGCTTAAATTTCTATCTAATACAAAAGAAAAAATATATATACATGACGTCTAGGCTCTCCTTAGATACACAGTGTATCTAAGTGCTACTCTGAATGCATAGGAAATACATTATAAAATAATGCAAATACTTCATAGCACAGCTAGCCAAGCCATAGCCAAATACTGAGCAAAAATACAATGATGAGAGCCTGTTGGATAAGAGATATGAAGATTCTTCATCTTTCTATATCATATCTCAAATATCTGAAAGCCAACTTTCATCTAGGGAAAGACTTCATTTTCAAGACCAAGGCCCAATATTCCAGCATCTTGGAGTGAAACAGAGAATCTGGACAGCATAGTTTTAGCGGAAATGTTGATGGAGACGAACATTTACTGCTATCACTACAAATAATATACTACTGTCTTTAAAAATATTAACCAACTCCCAGGCTTCACTACCTTATGGGTCTGTGTGCGTGTGTTTGTGTGTGTGTGTGTGTGTGTGTGTGTGAGCGTGTGTTTTAGTCCAAGTGTTTTCCTCAAATAAACTTGGCCAAAAAAAACCTTCTTTAGCTGCTGGTGTATTTCTGTTTTCATATGTGGCACCGAACGAATTTCTGTAGTTGTGAACAACTACATTTGATTAAAATCTGTCAGATTTATCTTTTTAGTGGGAGAAAAGAAATATGTGTTTCTCCAGAAAGGAAATCAATGTGTCTTTATGATAGATGCAGAGAAGAAAGCTGGATACCGTCACTTTAAGTGATGAGGCAGAAAGACGGGGTAACTCTCTCGCTATCATCATTGGCTACCGACATAATTGCGGGGCAAAGCCCTATTTAAATTTTATAATCCTTGTTTATAGGATAGACTTATACGGTCACTGACCTAATAGTTATCACTTCAACTGGTTAAGTTACAAAGTCTTGTGTCTGAGGCATCCGTAGTTTGCTTTGCTTAAATTTGCTTAGCCAGTGTCTTTTAGCCAGAGTTCTACTCCATTGCTCTCCATCCTATAAGAAAGAGGGCTTCCTTCCCCATAAGAAGGCAACAGGTCTTCAAGGGCAGATAACTGGAGCAGAGAATCTCCTTTCTCAAGGCAAACAGAAGAAAGAAACCTCAAAATCATCCCCCAGGCAATGCCTGAGACAAATGAAGCAGAAAGCATCCCTGAAAGGACAATTGGGAGACTGCTTCGTGACAAAAATGCGTCCAGAGATTTCCTCCTTTCTCTTGGGACCCACCACACTCCCCAGGATCCCAAGGGTCTCTAGCTAAAGTTCTGCTAGATAGGAAAGAAAGCTTTAGCCCTGGCATAGTGAGATTATAAAGTGCTCCATTCTGAGATGGTACAACCGGCAGATGTTTACCCTGTTAAGACAGCTTGAAAAAAAATCAGGGTGAGCTGAGACGTCTTTGCTGCATGAATATCAGTGTCTCTGTGGTTCCAACCAGCAAAATCATTTTAATGAGCTGATAAAGTCAGGCCAGGATCTGTGAAGTCACATGTCGGTTAAAATGGCTATCTCTCTTGCTTCATCAATGGCATCTGTCAGTAAAGTATTTGAAGTGTTCATTTGGGGCCAATTTCAATAATAATGTGCTATCAATAAGCCCCTCTCTTAACTTTTAAAAAAATTATATTTTTTTGGTTTGGTAATTAATGGATATTTCTAGAAGGCAATTCCATTGATGTGAGTGTGCATGTGTGCACTTTGTTTGCATATTAAACCAGACTTGATTCAACCATTAAATGACAGTGGATATAGACCACCTATCCCAGGATTTGGAATATGGTAGATATCCCTTGCAAGTTCATTCTTCATTTATCATTCCTCTCTTTGGCTTGCATATCCTAAAAATTAAATAAGTAAGCACAAATAACTAATGCATTTGCCTAAGCTAAATGACTCTCTTTTCCCCCAGTGTCCATCTTCTCTCTCTACCTCACTTCTACAATCTCCAAGCTACTCAAGTATCAGAGTTTAAGAATTACACATTAAGAATTTATTGGCCATCATCATATCCATTATAATTAATCGGAAGCCTTCCCACAATTTATGTAAAACAGGAATAGTTCAGATAGATTCTGATATTCTGGTAATAAACTCTATCTGGCAATGGTGTCATATGCTTTGGATACACCAATGGATTTGATTTGCTAATATTCTGTTTATAAATCCTTATAGAAATAAGTCTTCAAATTCTGTACTTTTTTAAAGATTTTATTTTTATATCTGAGAGAGAGAAAAAAAGCACGTGAGTTGAGAGAGGCAGGGGTGGGGGGGAGGGAGAAAGAATCCAAAACAGATTCTGCTCTGAGTGTGGAGCCTTGACCTGCTGCTCAATCCCACAGCTGTGAGATCGTGACCTGAGCCGACACCAAGAGTCAGATGCTTAACCGACCGAGCCACCCAGGCACCCCTGTACTGACTTGAGCATCTGTCTTCACAAAATTATTTTAGTATCTTTCCTTTTTATGGTCAAATAGATTTTGGATAACAGTGGGATTGATTTTTTCAACTGTAATGAACTCACTTGTAAAACCATCTAGGTCTGGTGCCTTTTTCAGGGATAGCTCTCCTAATTTCCGATCTCTCCTCTAATAATTAGTCTATTCATGGTTCTTAAATTAGTTATTTTAAGAGTTTTTTTTTTTATTTTTACTAGGGAATTTTCCACTGCCTCTACATTTTCAAATTTATTCCCACAGAGTTATACAGAACATCTGCCAGTAACTTCTCCCATCTTCATGTTTGTTGTTATAGACCTAGATAATGCTGTATCTATCTTGCTTTCTCTCTCTTGGTCAGGCTTTTCAGTGTATCTAGTCCAATAAACTTCCAAAGAAACTAATTTTGATTTTATTTATCCCATTTTGTGTTTTTTTTCTATTCCCTTAGTTTTAGGTTTCATCTTGATTAATTTCCTCCTTCTACATGCCTATTGTATATTGTTACTTTTGACTTTGAGTTTTCTAAAATTTATTCTCAATCCTTATTTTTTTTTTTAAGATTGATTTATCTATTTGAGAGAGGGAGGGAAGGAGGGAGTGTGCAGTGAGGGTGAGGGAAGGAGCAGAGGGAGAGAGAGTCCTAAGCAGACTCAACACTGAGTGCATGGCCTTGATCTCAGGATCCTGAAATCATGAGCAAAGATGAAACCAAGAGACAGACACTTAACCAACTATGCCACTCAGGCACCCCTCAATCCTTATTTTTTAAACATTGAAGATAATTGTAGGATACAAGTTTTTGCCTGAGTACAAAGTTTGCTTAAATGTCTTGTGTATTATATACTCATATTATATACTCATACTATATTGTAACTGCACTCTTGTAGCTGAGCATCATACCTCTATAGTTACCACATATATATATTATAATCTTGTGTGTGTGTGTGTGTGTGTGTATATATATATATCCCACTGTCCAGGGGACTGGTGTCTCATTCTCATCACTCCTTCCTAGTTCCACTGTTTATGCTTCTACAATAAAACAAGACTTGATCACAAGCTAGGTGTGTACCAAATGCTGTCGCAATGTGCCTCCGAGGTTTGGGGGGCAGTTGCTTTGCCCGTCTTCCCTTTCTTTGCGGTCCTGTGTGCTCTTTGACCTCTGCAACCCCAAATGCACCCGGTACCTTAAACCCTCACACCCCTATATCCTGCCTCTCAGCAGCCCTGAGTCCTAAACAAAAAAAAAAAAACCTCGGGCCCTGCCCTCCTTGTATTATAATACAAGATTATAATATATATATGTGGTAACTATAGAGTGTATATATATATATATATATATATATATATATATATATATATATATAGGTTATATATATAATCTTTGTATATATATATATACATAATCTTTATATATATATATATATCCTAATCTTTATATATAAAGATTAGGATGTCTTCCTCTTTAAATAATACTTTGTAACCCAACAGAGTACCTAACACAGCTTTTTGCCTGTGGTAGAATTAAAATGTGTAGAATTTTTTAAAGTTACAGGAAGCAAAAAACTTTCTAGAGTATTTAACTCAGAGAAGCCCATCCACACCTACCTATTAATCTTCCAAGAGTCAGGCGATGCTGGAAAACAGAATGCCCAGTGGAGGTGATTCTAATGCATTGGGTGATGAAAAGAGAAAGTGTGGCATCAGATTTAAGCAAGATAGAGATGGGCTCCAATTCCCCTTACTGCCAAGTGATTTACCTTCTCAGAACCTCAATTTATTCACATATAAACTAGGTTTAAAAAAGTTCCTTACTCAGAAGGCTGTTATGAGGATTAAATGAGATAATGCATGGATGTGCCTGGCACATAATAAGAGTTCCATAATTATGAGCTCCAAGCTCCAATTATTGTTGTTAGCATTACCATTACAGCGGGGGCAGGGTGAGGAGGTAGTAAATAATTGAGAAGCAGAAGCAAGACAAGGGGAAGAGGAGCTGGGAAAAGGACAAGAAATAGAAGACCTGAGCCCAGTCTTAACCCAGTGGTCTTTGAACCACTAGTTATTTAAGGAGCTTTTAAATCATTTCCTACCAATGGTGACATTTCTACAGGTTGGGACTATATTTTGTTTCTATTTTGCTAAATAATGTTACACCAAACCTCTCAAAAAAGTGCCCTTCCCACTCAATTCACCCCAAAGAGGACCACGGGAATGGAGCATGTCAGACAAGGTGAAATGGCCCAAAAGTTATGCCACCACCAGCTGGCCACTGAGTGCCCGTGAGTGGAAAACTTCAACTTTATTCTTGTGCAGAAAGGAAGCACCCCTTTTGTTTTTATTTTGTGGGTGAAATGAAGTCAGGAAAGGCGCAGCTCTACCTTATCAATACCCCACTTTGGCCAGAGATCTCTTAGAGGCAACATGAGCTCCAGAACTCCATGGCTGGGTTCTAACTCCACTCCCGCCATTGACCAGCTGTGTGGCCTCGGACAGGGTGCTTAACCTCTCTGTGTCAGTAAAAGAGGGATTTTACTTACAAACATTTATAAAGCACTATTTTAAGTACTTTACATATATTAACCTATTTAATTCTTACAACAGGTATAGGAGCTAGGTGAGATAGGGTATGGGTATGGTGAGGATTAAATGGTGAATATATTTAAGATACTTACAGACCCTGTTTGGCTATGGAAGTATGAGCTGCTAT
This sequence comes from Nasua narica, assembly GCA_028533885.1. NCBI lineage: Eukaryota > Metazoa > Chordata > Mammalia > Carnivora > Procyonidae > Nasua > Nasua narica. The sequence continues at coordinate 11,965,814 of CM052797.1, forward strand.
TGTCATCACTGTTGTAAGCGTTATACATTAATTGACACCATTATTGTCACCACCATCATCACCATCATCACCATCATCATCATCATCATCATCACCATCATTGCCGTCATCATCATCATCATTGCCATCATCATCACCATCATCACCACCATCATCATTATCATCATCACCACCATTATCATCATCACCACCATTATCATCATCACCATCATCGCCATCATCATCATCATCGCCATCATCATCATCACCATCATTGCCATCATCATCGTCATCACCATCATCATCATCATCACCATCATCACCATCATCATCATCACCATCATTGCCATCATCATTGTCATCACCATCATCATCACCATCACCGCCATCATCATCATCATCACCACCAGCATCATCGGATCAGTTGCAGTGTAGCACTGGGTGGCATTTTCTCTCTCCTCATTCTACCCCCCAGTTCTCTCCCCATTTCTCAGGCACACAGAGTCATGTTCATATTTCCTTCACATCCTTGTCCTCTCTTCCTCCCTATCTTACATTTACCATCCTCATGTTCTGAGACCCTACTTCTTCCCAGGAACCCAAAAGAATGCCAATTCTCCCCAGACCAACAGAGTGCCAACTATAGTGTGAGGGGTTCCCACCTACACACAGTCTGAAGCTCAAAGGGTTATGACCAGCCCAGTCAGAAAACTGCCATCCAAACACCTGTCCATTGACCTCCAAAGTCCACTCCTGTCCTATTATAGCCACATAGCCTTAAAATATCCACCCCACCTTCCAAACATTTTTTTTACCCACCACTCTCAAACACCGAACTGGTTTGTTCACAAGGCATACCATCCAAGTTTCTAAAATAAAGAATCATGCTAGCTTGATGTATTTATATCTTTTATCCTAAGTCTTCTATATGTTTGGAATTTTTTTAAAAGATATGTGAACTGATTTGTAGCATATAATATGCCTTCTTGACAAATAATAGTTTCTTAGTCAAGTACATAAACCTCTTGAGATGATTATATCAATTAAGATGTCTTACTATACATATTTTAGAGCAGTATCTTGACAGGGAGAAAAGTTAGGCCCTTTTGTTGAACACTGACCCGAATGTCAATTCGGGTTGACCCAAATTAATGTTAACCCAATGTTAAACATTGACCCAAATGTTTAATAAATGTGAATTGTTTAAGGGTACATTAGTAAATCCAGAAAATGAAATAGTTTGAAGCCATAAAAATGATACTAAATAGGGGCACCTGGGTAGCTCAGTCGGTTAAGCATCTGCCTTCAGCTCAGGTCTGAGCCCAGGGTCCTGGGATTGAGCCCGACGTCGGGCTCCCTGCTCAGTTCGGAGCCTACTTCTCCCTCTTCCTCTGCCTGCCACTTCCCCTGCTGTGCTTTCTCACTGTCAAGTAAATAAAATCTTTAAAAAAATGATACTAAATTAATAGGTCTGTGTATGTAGAACAGGGTGCAATTTATGTACCTGCAAGGATGTATACCAATGGGATCACAATGGCTGATTTGTAATGAAAAGGAAAATTCAGTCTGGGATTGAATGTTCTTAGTCTTGCTCTTTATATATTCTAAATTTTCTCTGTAACAAGTATACATAATACCTTATATAATATCTCAAAACAATAGAAGAAACTAGATTCTGGTAGAAAACACAGTTGTACTTATTTCAGCCAGCTCAAACTGTCCCCAGTTAAGCTTTTAATCTGCTGTCTCATCAGGCCGTGCATTTATTTGATAGATGGCTAAGTTGCCGCTGGTCTATCGTACTGTTATTTGCTTTGAACTCTAAACATCTGGGTGGGAAAGTCTGTAGCTGTTTAATATTGGTTTGTTTGTTTTTTATTTTTGCTTTTTTGTTTTAGTGTGTGAATGTATAGAAGAAAATACATAAAAATTCTTCAGATCATCAGGAGGAAATCAAGAACAGCTAGTCCAATGAATTAAAAGCAAAACCAACCCCATACACTTGGTACAGGATGAGAAACAGAGATTGACCCATGTCACCCTCCTGTGTCCCCTTTTGGTGGCATCTTATAGAACATGGGACACTGAATGCCCTTAGCCATGTTTGAAATAATCACAAATGAAGGTTCCTTAACTGGCTGCTGCACTTTCTCCCTATTATAACAGAATTATACTATACAAACTACCCCCTTTGCTTCCGTATATAGTTAACCATATTCATTAACAATTTTCAAAGCCCTTTTTTGTCTTTTCTTTTTTTAAGATGATATTTATTTATTTGAGAGAGAGAGAGCAAGAGCAGCGGGGAGGGAGACAAGCAGGCTCTCCATTGTGCAGGGAGTCTGACATGGGACTCAACCCGGGACCCCAGGATCACGACCTGAGCTGAAGACAGAAATGTAACCAAGTGAGCCACCCAGGTACCCCAAAGGCTTTACTTTTCTTAACTACTCTGAATGTCCACTTTATATATTAATGATAATGAACTCATGGTCAGGAAATAGTAAAGAGCAGAATTCAGATTTTTTTATTGAATTTATATTTTATATTTCTATTTTCTGATTAAAATCAGAAAGATAGCTGTTTGGTTTTTTTTACTCATATAAAAAAGAAAGAGAGGGTTCGTGACTGTTCAAAAAGAATAATGTCTCTGAAAAATGAAAATTTCAGTTAAACACTCAGATATTCTATCTTTGTGACATTAAATATATAAGGAATTGTTCTTGAGGAAATTGTGGGTTTGTTTGTTTAATTTTTATTTAGCCAATTGGCATTATGTGAAATGCCATAGTGGAACTGAAAAATTCAATTGTATTTCAAAAATAAGAATAAAATAAGTTGAACTTTTTTCTTGTATCTTTCTCAGAAGTTTGTGGAAAATGTGGAGGGCACAGGTTAAAAGTATTGAAAGCCGTGTGTTTGTAAATAAGAGTTGTAAGAATGGACATAACAATATTAATAAATACTCAAACACTAAAGACACTTAAGAAAAATTAGCTTTGGAAAGAGAAGAATAGGAATGATTTAATCATTGGTTTCAAATAAATAACAGGATGGGAGAAAGAAGAGAGGGACCATCTTGTTGCCAAGCCCACTTAAAGACAAATATTCATGAGAATTGGCTTTAAACTCTATTATGTCTTACACCAGGCATAGCTCAAGGTTGGGCCCATGATGGATATCCTTTAACACCTTCTATTCAACACATCTTCCATATGCAGGCCCCCTGTGATCTTATGAGCCAGGTAGACAGATCTGTGCTAATGCTACCTACCACAGAATGTTCCAGAATGTTCCAAAAGGAGCTACTAGTAACCCAGGCAAGTATCAAGGAAGAGCAGCTGTGTGGAAAAAAGGCATCAACTGTGTGAGTTGAGTTTGATGGGTGAAGAGACAAGGATTCCAGGGAGGGAGGACTACTTGTTCAAAGGTAGTAAGGTACGATACTGTGCTCAAAGAATACACTTCTGTGTGACAATGGAGCAGGATCTGTGCCAAAAGGTGGTCCCGTAGAATCAGGCCCAGCCCACCTTTGCAAAAGTCTTCCTTCCATCATGTTAAGAAGTTGCCCGGTTTTGCCTCCGAAGTAATTGTAGTACTCTTATAGTAAAGACTTTTTATAAAGAAATGACATAATGGCGCTACCATTTTAATGTTGAAAATACCATTCTGGCAATAGTATGAAGAATAGATTGGTAAGCATGTAATACAGCAGGCTGTTGCAATATGGAACTGGATTAAGGGTGTCACAGTTCGGGATGGAAAAAAGGAAGCAGGGTCAAAGAGTGGTAAGTCATTAGCAAGGACAGCACTTATGAATTGTTTTGGTGAAGAGGAAAGACAAAGAGTCTAGGATGATCCTAGGTTTTTGCCTTGAGCAACAAAGAAGATGGTGCCATATTTTCCCAGATCGGGGCACATGGGAGGAGAAACAGATTTTTGTGGCAGAAGTAGTTAGGGGAGATGGCACATTTAGTTTTCAAGGCATAGCATTTATGGTATCTCTGACATATGTAAGGAAAATTATGCATTTACTAGAAAGTAAGATCCATGAATGCAGGGACCTTGTTGGTTTAGTTCAGTCAATCAGACAGGTGGCTTTCAACATAATCATTGCTTCACACAATATGTGACAAATGATAGATGCTCAGCCAATTCTAGTTGAATGTGTGTTCTTGCATGAATTTGTGGGTCTAGATCTCAGGACAGGCGATTATTCAGTACTCTCTGGTTTCCAGAGAACTCTAGAACCTCCTTTGATGTCTACCAAGACTCTGATCCACTCCCAAAGGAGTGAATTACAGAAATCTTACTAAGAGTCCTAGTGGTCCTATTACTCTTTGTTTACAGATATACAGGCAAGGTTGTTGGTTTACTGACAATTGAGGAAAAATTACAAAACCAATTTTTGAAGTGATCAGACAGCAGAATGAATGGTAAAGTCATAGCATTGGAGTGAGTCTGGTTTTTGTTTTCTGTTTTTTTTTTTTTTTTTTTTTTTAATCAGACATATGGCTTTCAAGTTGCTATTGAAATTGTTAGGACAGCCAAGTATAATTGTTGAGGATGGCCATGATCCCCATATATGCCACAACTCTATAAAGGAGACTGGGAGATTGTTACATTAGAATGAGTAGCAGTGAGAAGTGCATAGCTCCAGCAGAAATCTGGAAAAGACTTTGAGAAAGGAAAACCCCTTTAGTAAATGGCTCTGCTACTTGGAGAGGTTGGAACAAGTCTTCCTTGCCAGAGAAGCTTGAATTACCTGCCTATCCCTTTAAGCATTTTCTTGTATAAATCAAACACAGATGGCCCATTACGTTTATGACCTCCTGTCAATTACTCTAGATGGAGCATGCATTAATTATTGAAATATTTTCATAGTATACAAGTTTTTAGTGGTTACATTGCTTCAGATAATTTCAACTTTCTGATGAGAAGCCGGCATAACGTATTTTATTTATGAAAATTAATCTCTTGAATGCAGTAAAACCTGCAAATACAGTAGTAGATTTTTTTTTTTTTCCATTTAACAAAGCCAAACTAAAACTCCTGGCCTCGATCCTTGGAAGTCGGCGTTATGTTAGCTTTGCCTGCAATACATAAACTCTGCCAAAATCTATTACAATTGTAGTAAATTTTGATTACTGGAGTTGTTTGTTATTTATGTCTAGAAGATAAAGATAATATTGGGAATAGCCCTCTTCTACTCAATGTATAAATTACATCCATAAAATATCTTGTTTTGTAAACAGTAATAAAAAAAAAAGACTAAACTTGGTTGAAGCTTCAAATATTTGCACCTACTTCCGTTCAAGTCAATAAACACTTCGGATGATGTAAAAGTCCACAGAGCACTTAGACCTTTAACTGTGTCACTCGTTTTTGTCAGGCATGGTAAACAAAACACTGGGGCCATTTGACTGTTAAGCAGGGATAAGAATGTTCCAGTGAAGCCTCACTTTCGGAGAACGTGAAGACACTTGCAAAGGGAGCTCAGAGAAAGGCTTCTGTATTTTCTGTCACTCCGGAAGGAAGCTATTCATTCAACAAACACCAAGCACCGACTATGTGGAGACAACCCTTCTGGGCATTTGGAGTACCTTGGGGAACAACACAAAGATTTCTGCTCTTACCAGGATAGATTCTAATAGAATTGATTGCCTCTTTCATCTAACTCTTTGTCCAGAGAAGAAAACTGAAGCTCAGAGAGGTGAGCTAACTTACCTAACACCACCCAACAAGAAGGCTGGAAAGTCAGAAGAGTCCAGGTCATCGGAGCCCATTTTCTTCACCCGCCATATTCTCTCGCGCTTTTACCGTTTGCAATTGACCTTTTTCTCGTCCTTGAGAAGTTCATACTTGCATGTAGTTAGCTGGACTCTCTTCAGTAGATGTCTTAAGCAGACTAACCCTAAAAAAAATTGCTTAATTTAAAAAATGAATTGTCTGTGTCTCTTCTCTCTGAAATCCATGCAAGTGTAGGGAAAGAATGATACAAATAAGACATCATCACAGGAATGCTGATTTCACAGCCCAGTGGGAGACGGTGGCCCTAGAGGCAGCAAGCGGAGTTCACACGTGATCACTGGCTTCTATCTCTGGCCAAAGCCAAAGAGGGATTGAAAATTGGAACTCTAGCAAGCCACACGTGGAGGATGCTAATGGCACTGTGCTTTCACAATGGCTTTGCACCACATGGAAGAGAGTAATCTCCACATATCGTGGTGGAAAACGATGGTCCCCAGCTAGAGTCATGCAAGGGTGGGGGAATTTCGTATATGTGTCAGGTGAAAGTGATGTTTATCAACTGGACCCCTTTCGTAGACATTCATAAAAAAACACTATTGATGGGAAAATTCACATAAAAATTAATTACACTGAGTAAATGCTGTTCAATTAATTTGGGGTGCTAGTTTTGCCAATCTAAGAAAATAATTTCTTTTCCAACCATGAAGAATAAAACTCTCCCCAGTTTATTTAGCACGTCATACTTTCTAGAACCTTCTTGTTCTTGGTGAGAGAGACTCAGAGGGCTGTCTGGGGTCACATCAAATTTGACAGACAACGGCCTAGAATCTAGGCTTCCTGAGTTACCACATCACGCTCTGGATACTCTTTCGGGCCGCTTCTTATTTGGTCCTCATTTAAGTTGATATGAGAAAGTGTCATTATGGTCATTGGCCACATGAGAGCCTGAAGCTCAGGAACACGGAAAAAGTCAGTCCCCAGTTCAGTTCAGAGGGAAGTAACTGAGGTTACAAAGTAGTACATTAAGGGCGTGCTGGTAAAAAGGAGGGCACATGTAGGAGAAATGAAGTTACACTGGAAGGGAAGATGGAACATGCAATAATAGATAGATGTACAAGGCAAAGAAGTTGTACAGAGCTAGAAGGAATTAATTTCATCTAGCATTGAATAAAAGTCCAACCAGTTACAAATACACCTAATTTGTTGTAATCAAAACTATAAGATATCGTGACTTGTTATGTAGTGTCTAAAGCTATTGTTTCTTTTTTTAAAAGATTTTATTTATTTATTTGACAGAGAGAGCATGAGTGGGGGGAGGGGCAGAGGGAGAGGGAGACTCCCTGCTAAGCAGGGAGCCTGATGTGGGGCTCGATCCTAGGACCCCAGGATCATGACCTGAGCCAAAGGCTGAGGCTTAACAGACTAAGCCACCCAGGTGCCCCTAAAGCTGTTGTTTCCAATGAGACGGCATAATAGAATTACCTCAGGAGCTTGAAAATCCCTAAGTGACTTCCTCTACACCTTACAATTTAAAGAGCACTGGTCTACAGGGTCTCTCTCCTACTATGTATTCACCTAATCAGAAAAAATAAGTCAGGGGCGCCTAAGTGGTTTAGTCGGTTAAGGGTCCAACTCTCAATTTTGGCTTAGGTCATGATCTCAGGGTCTCGGGATCACGCCCCTCGCGGGATTCCACAATCAGCAAGGAGTCTGCTTGAGGATTCTCCCTCTGTCCCTCCCCCCACTCACGCACTCTCTCTCTCTTTTGCTCTCTAAAATAAATAAATAAATCTTTAAAAAAAAATAAAAAGAAAAGACAAAATAAGTCAGCATGACATAGAGTGTTCTTAGTGAATCCACACAGAACCCAAGTGAGCTCTGTTTCTATCCTCAACTTCCTTCCCATTCTAACATTCTAGATTTCCATCACTCTCTGATAAAAAATTACAAAATATCCAATCAAGATTTTCTCCTACATTTTGTTAAAACTCAGCATCTAATTCATGGAGTACCTAAGTATGTCAAGTATTTCCAAAAGTCACATGTGAAATTTTGGGGCAAGTAAATCACCATTTGCACATACCTCAATTTCCGCTAACTCTTCCATTTTCCACAGTTCCTTGAAGACAAGTAAAGCACTCTGGCAATCCCATCTACCAGTTTTCTTTGTCCCCCCCCCCACCCCCATAAGATAATCAGTCCATCAAGATCAAGAGACACGGGTGTGTTTATAGTAGCTGGGGAAGCTATGACGAATTTTACCCTTGTGCTAAAGCATCAGGTTCCTCTTACAAGTGTTTGTTTAAACCAGTCTCCTTGAGTGGAATTGGTGCAATTTCTCCTTGTTTATAAGGGCAATGTGTACTCTGCCCTCTTAGGGGGAAGCCCTCCAGCCACCATTCCAGGGTCTCAGAGGAAGAAATTCTCTTCCTATTGTGCCCAATTGTCACCAATCAGCTGGGACCAATACAGCTAGTGCAATGCTTAGATTTTGACAAGCAGTCACTATTTTACTATATAATAAAAGCAATTTTAAAGAAATAAAATTACTTGCAATTCTGCCACCCTGACAAGTTCATGGGCCATATGCATAGAAAGTTAAGTTTACACGTGGATTAGCCATTTCCCTTTCCTTATGTCAAAGCTAGTTTTCCGTATGGTTATAGACTCCACAGCATTTTCATGCCTGCAGAGCATTTCAATATTGCTATGCTGTGCGTATGGCATCAACCTATGACACTTGGACATGTAGTTGGCTTCTAATTTTTCATTATTAGAGATACCTTTTAACAGCTTGTTTTAGAGTTTTTAGAGATTCAATCCCAAGAGTTGACAATGATCTTTAAAGAAAAGAAGTTGGTCTGTGACCAGGACTGCTTTGCTAACTTACATTAGGCCCCTCATAAGTGTATACCATTAGTTAGAATGGGGAGCAGGCAAACATTTTAAAAACTATATAAAATCAATGCTTCTTATCTTAAAAATCTGCTGGAAGTACATGCTCTACTAAAAGACCCAAAGTATCATTTTCATCCATGAATTACTATACATAATATAGACCAAATATGTTATTCATATAATGGGGTTAGCTTCATTGCACTTAAAGGTTCTGAGTTACAAACAATTCATGGGTTACATCGTCGGCCATTTCCTGATTAGATGCCCGCACGAGAGTAGAGCTGAAGAGAAACTTGCTGTAGCCTAGCATTTTAATACAGCTGTAATTTGATTACATTCTCACTTTGTGCTTTAGGCTGTAGAATTGAAAACACATTACTCTCCATCACTTAGAATCTGCTTAACCTTTATTGAGGTTATAGTCCAGCCATTTCACATAGAACTAGCCCAATATCTGACTTCGTTTTCCCTTCCTTGTTAGCTGTCCCCCCAAATGATGGTGACATTGGTTGTGGTGGAGCAGGAGGAAGATGGCGGAGGCCACCTTAAGCACCCAACTTTGAGAATAAGGTCTCCTCTGGAGTTCAGGGAAGGGGGACCTAGGGCATGAGAAGAGCAGAGAGGCAGGAAGATTTCAAGAATCATGACCGTTTTTGTTTTGCTAAGTCAAAGATATATAAAGGAGGAGAAAACATGTTTTAAAAGACTGGTCTGGAGACAAATCCATGGAGGACTTTGAACAGTAGGACAAAGAGCCTGAATAATAGGAAGATAATGCAATAAGAGCTAATCCAAACTAGGTTCGCGTTTCATAGGTTGAGTCGGTGAAATGGGGTGGACGACAGGAGGATGTGCTGGGGTAAATACGGAGCTTCCATATGGTTTCAAAAGCTGGTAAGGGAAGGGTCTGAAGAGGCAGCAACAGAGAATGGAGAGGAGGACATGGGGAGAAGGTACTACAGAGGATAACAAAAATTCACCGAGTGAAGAAGACAAGGAAAGTTTTTCTTAGCAAGTCATTCCATAACGATGTGCTTCCTAGGCTCTAAGTCCTAAGCAAACACCAATTTGTTACAAGGCTATCTTCTCCAATGTAAAAATCTATCGGCCTTTGGTATGAAACTGTCTGAAACAATTATTTGCATCTGGGCATCAATGTTATGATTGAAATGGAAATATGTGATTGACTTCACCAACACATTTGTAAAGGATGAATAATAGGTTTGTTTGGGTCTGGTTTTTTGACAGCTGCCACACAATCTCTGATTGGGCCGAGTAGCCCAACTTACAGACAATTTGGCCAGTGATGAGTCTGGCTGGCCCAACTCCCCCCTGGAACAAAGAAAAGTCAATGAGAAGGCACTTTGGATGTTCTCCATCTTCTTGGAGAAGCAAAGGCAAAGTTTTTAACTAAGATTAAGAGTGAATGACTGATGTGTAGGTTGGAATAGAATTGAGAAAAGTCGTATCACAGATTCTAGTAGGACTTTCATTTAAAAACTAAGTTGACTAGGGGCATCTGGGTGGCTCAGTCACCTTCGACTCAGGTCATGATCTCAGGGTCCTGGGATCGAGCCCCACATCGGGCTCCCTGTTCTCCTTCTCCCACTCCCCCTGCTGTGTTCCCTCTCTCGCTGAGTCTCTCTGTCAAATAAATAAATAAAATTTTTTAAAAAATTAAATTGGCTACATAATTTGGCAGTAGCTATCAGAAAATAAAATGTGCATACCCAGCAATTTCACTTTAAGTACCCATGCTGGATAAATACTCATGGCCTAAGAGTATTATGAGCGTTACACATATGGGCATAGGAGAGAAATACTTGAGTCCATAAGGAAGTGTGTCCAAGGATAGTCACTGCAGCACTGTGTATAAGAACCAAAAGGGAGTAGGTCTGTGTGCACATTGTATGGGAATGACTCGATGGGTATTTGGCCATACCATGGGAAACTCTTGAAGCACTTAGAAAGAATGACTAGCAAGGGAAGATCTCCAAGACACTGATGAGTGAAACTAACAAGCACACAATGATATGTTGCTGAATATGGTATGTGTTTTAATGGTTCTTTGGATAGAAAAAAAAAAACAAAAAAAACGAAAACTTTGCTAACATAGATGATGTCAGGGTAGTTGGAGAAAGCACCTGAGGCTGGAGGTAGTGGCAGGGAGGACATTAGCCTTCGGCTCTAAACTCACAAAACAATAAGTGTGTGGTAATTGTTTTGAGTTTCAAAATTTCTGTGAAAATTGTAAATACTTTGGCCCAAAGGAATCTTTTTTTTTTCCCCCGCCAAATACCTGCTCCCGTACCAAAGATCTCTTTCCTCTAAAATGATTATTTATTTTTCTTTTTCCTTTTTAAAGTCAGTGAGGCACTGGGTTAAGCCAGGAGTTAATGGTTGAATAGCAATGGATAGATAGATAGACAGACAGACAGGGAAACCTCCATTGGCCAATCTCCCTCAGAGTTACCAATTTTATATAGGATCACCAAAGCAACTCTGTTCTAGGCAGTTGTGTGGTCCCCACAGCTTAAAAGACAGGGAAAAATAAAGATCAAAAGACATGCCATTGACCTGCCACCTCAGGGACATCACTGTGTATGTCATATTTAAAAAAGAACGTGAAATACCATATCTTCCTGAAATGAGATCCACGAACGGAGCTGACTTGAAATCAGAACTCAGTAATCTCGATTGGAATTTATTCACCAGAATATTTTTCTAGGTTTAGAAATAAGTGGAAGCAAATTATTTCCTAAATGAGAAACTATGTCTACAGTACCTTTATATTAGAGTTCCAATCTTAGAGGACAAGGTAGAGCTAATGTGACTTTAATATAGTTTAGCAGACAGTGATTACCCCAAGATCGTCTTGTGCTCCCTCAGGATTTTTTTTCACTTAAGAACTTGATGGTGTTTGGGGGAAAGTGTTATAAGAGGGATTCTAGCCCACCACAGAAAAGAAAATATTAACCCACTATGTTGCCAAGAGCTGGATTAATCTTTTAAGCAATTCAAAGAGAGAATCACTACATGAGTCCCGAAAGGCAGTTTAAATATTCTGGAAAATGCTAAACCATCTCCGCCTGCAAAAGACCACTTTGCTGGGTTTTCAGTTATTTGGGGCATGTTGCTTGGACTCCCTGATGCACAAGGCAGCTTTAATGTAAGTCGTTTTCTTTTTTTCCTGTGTTGGAAAGCAAGAACCGGGGAATATTTCTCCGAGCCTAAAGCTAGATGCGGTCTGCCATGCTGAGCACGTGAGAGGCACTCCGGGAAAGGGGGTTTAATGAGTAACTTTGCAGGTAAAGGCCCTGAAAACTTCTAAACGTTAGACCCGTACTTTCTGCATGAAATACACACAGACAGAATCTGATTCACAGCCTCTAAGAAGGCTTGGAGATGCTGGCAGCCCTGGTAGGGAGATTGTAGAAGTCCCTGATTATTTCAAGTACATCGAGAGGTTTGTGCATATTCTCCACTGCTCCCCAGCCCTGTCCCCGCACTCTGCCCTCCCAGCCCCCCTACCTCCCCCCACTTCCCCCCATTCCCCCAGCCAGCGTCTGGAGATACCTCGTGGACTGGAGTTCTCCCGGAGAGAAAGATTGATAAAGCAAAGCAATCGGAGTTATTTCCTATGCATGAAATTGATTAAATGCTTCACTAAATGGCTTATAAATTTGCTTCTCATATTTCTGTCACCGCTGAAAAGATTACAGAAACTCTGCATATAACCATGTTGTATACAATACCAAATTACAAAAGGTTGTAAAAACTAATGTTTTGTTTAAAGTTTTGAGCAGGACCATATGCCTCCAGTGACCTTGAGTAAGCTATTTTAATTCAAACCATTTCAAAGAATAGAAAGGGGAGAAATATTCAACTCCGTAACAACCCAGACGAGTCGGTAGGTAAACCTCCGTTCACTCGGCTGAACCGGGCGCGGAGCAAATGCCCTCCCGCAAACGCCTTGTGTCTCCAAAGCTGGGAAGCACATGGTGGGTCAACAGGGATATATTTACAAAGGAGATGAAAATAGGGCTTTAAGACCTCCCAGAGCCGACTTGGCGCTGTTAGTTTTCATTCAGAGACATATCCGAATGAGTTCCGAGTCTTGCACGGACTTGCAAGACTGCAAAGAAGACAGGACAAACATTAGCATGGTGGGGGGCAGGGGCGGGGGGGGGGGTTCTATGTTTAGCGTTTCTGTGTGTGTATTTTTTCATCTTTAGGCATCTTTCAGACGCCACTTCAGTTCTATTCTTTCTTCCATGTGAGAATGCCTTCCAACTCTTGAGGAACAATGGCGGAGGGGGGGGGGGGCTGGAGGTGGGGGCGGGATTTTAGCAAAGAAGCAATTTATAGGCAAGCACGTGACCTACAGATGTTACTTGGAAAATGAACCCCTTTCTTAACACGGCCTTAAAAGTACCTTCGCTTCTGCCCGGAAAATGATATTCCTTCATAACATTTATAAGACATCGTGTCCCCAGCAAGAATTAACATTTGGCATTAACACACAGCTCCGGCCAGAACTTCAAGAGAAGTTTTACAACCCAGGATGGGCTTTGGATCCCGACTGGCCTCACCCCTGCGGTCCACAGCCCGAGCCACGGCTCACCTTCAGGAAGAGCCAGTGTGGGAATCAAGGTGGCTCCAACCACCACGGCCTTCTGGAACCCAGTGAGGAGGAAATTGTCAGGGCAGGGCTGTCAATGGAGAGCACAAGGACTTTCCATATCAGGCTAGGGACACATCTGCTTTCGCATGAAGTCTCCGGGTACATGTAAGGAGTCCTGATGGAATTCTCTCTCTGGGAAAACACAGTGTAATCTAACTAGTAAAATCCAGATTTTTTTCTCTCTCTCTGACTCTCCTTTGGTTTTTGTGGTTTGTTGTTTTTTTGTTTTTTTAAATGAGAACCTGTTCTGGGAACTATGCCAAAAATTCAGGGATGATTTAACCTGGCCATCACTAGCTGGACAACTTATTTAACTCTTTGGTGATGGTTACATGAACCTTCTCGTTGGCTTCAAGCCACCACATAATTAACGTTGACGCCAGACACAGAGGATTTAATAAATTATAACAAAGAAAGAGGGCTATTATTATACAATACAGAGAATAACTGCCTTCTGCCCACAGAACATACGAAACCATGGTTCCTAAAGTTTACTCCTTGAAACACTCGCTCTATAAGATTATCCTTCATCAAAGGGTTTTGTTGATCAAATCCATTGGGCAACGCTCTCCTGGAGAATTACAATGCATAGTAACGTGGTAAGGAGCTCTGCTGCAAACGATCCGAACTCCATTTAACCTGGGGTTTCTCACTTGACCCAGATTTCTTTTAGTATTAATGTTCAGAAGCTCGGAATTGTTCTCTGAAACATACTCAGGGAAATATATTTAAACCTACTGCGTGTCTGGCAGACTAGCCCACCTTTTCTGAGAGTTCAGCAAGCTCTGGGCAGTCCCGTCAGTGAGACTCCCAGCCAAAATACACAAGACATCTGTAAGTTCCCTGCAAGAAAGCTTTGCCATTCCTCCTCTCCCTGTGCTACGCCAACATTGGGCGATGCAGAATTTCCTTTCCTACCTGGGCCAGTTGCATGTTTAGGGACGGTGGCTATTTTTTTTTAAAGCAGATCTCTCTGATCAATCCAAGAGCCTGTGGGCATTGAATGCCCAAATATTAGTTACATTTACAAATGTACGTTCCACATACCTTGATTTTTTTCCTTACAGATGATTTTTTTCTGCCTCTGAAGATTTTTAACAAATCCGCTTCCCTCTTCTAGTTTAAATAATAGACGAAAGCCATGTTTATTCCTCCCTTCCTATATTCAAAGTCACTCACGCATCAAGATCATTCAAGAAAACATAGCAGGGTGCGAGGAGGGTGGCGTAATTCTGGAGATAAGCTTGGGTTTACCTTCACTGAATGTTTTAAGTAAATCATGTATTTGCACACTTCTGCCACTTACCTAGTTTGAGTAACAAATCTCTCACGAGGGGTGATGGACGAGAGCAGGACCCACGGTGAGGACCTTTGCTGTCCAGCTTTGGTTCTCAGAACTGTAAGGTGCCTCAGAATCCCATGGAGGCTGTTTCCAAGCACAGGTCTCGGAGCCACGCCCACATCAGTAGGTCTGGGGAGGGGCCTGAGAATCTGCATTTCTTTCTCCCTTCTTTAAAGATTTTCTTTATTTCTTTGACGCGGGGAGGGGCAGAGGGAGAGGAGAGGGAGAAGCAGACTCCCCACCAAGCAGGCTCCAACAGGACCTGAGCCTGAGCCGAAGGCAGATAGATGCTTAACCAACAGAGCCACCCAGGTGCCCCGAGAATCTGCATTTCTAACAGGGTCCCAGGTGATGTCGATGCTACCGGTAGGGGACCCCGCTCCTGTACAGTAGCTCCCCAAGGTGCCCGATCCAACAGACCATAATAAACCCCAAGCCACAGCCCTGAGATGGAAGTTCTAGGAAAGAGACTCAAGAAGAATCTGGATTTTTAATAAACCTCCCCAAGCAATTCAAAACATGCAGGTCTGGACTACTTCAGCCAGAGAAGCGAGGCTTGCCTCTTAGATCGGGGCCTTGGGTCTTGGTCCCCGGCTGCCTCTGAGCTAGGAAGTCTCTCCCTCCTGGAGGCCTCTTCAAAGTGCAAGGCGGCTGAAGACCCGGGAATGCCTCATCCAATAACTTGTCCGGTAATTGGTATATTGATTGCTAATGTCATCATGTTTTAGTACCTATAAACCCCTCACTCTATTACACAGCCCCCAACAATCCAAAAAGTCATTGTTTATTCATTGTGACTCCCAAACTGGCCCTTGTCAGTTCCTGCTGGAAGGCTTACTGATAAAAATCAGCAGATGATTGGACGCACACATTCTTAACATGACTGACCCATGACATGTCCGAGGGCAGCCAGGGAGCCTGTCATTACCGTACAATACTTCTCTTTCTTCCTCCTTATCTAGCCCCAGATGACTTTGAGATTTTTATTAACTCATTAATGACTGAAGATGTCATTAGAGCCAGTAGAAGAGTTTTCCTTTCCTTTCCTTTCCTTTCCTTTCCTTTCCTTTCCTTTCCTTTCCTTTCCTTTCCTTTCCTTTCCTTTCCTTTCCTTTCCTTTCCTTTCCTTTCCTTTCCTTTCCTTTCCTCCCTTCCTTCCTTTCTCTTTGTAATGGGAATAAGTGTACACTTCACTCATGATAGGAGGGGGACAAGCTCATGGATGAAACAGCTAAGACAAACCAAAGGGATAGACCCTTTCCCTCTATTAGAATTTGAAATCTGAGTGATGGGTGCTAGGATTGAAAACTGCACACAGAAATACCAAGTTGTTTCAGAAATATCGTGGGCAAGAAAAAAATGGGGCAGTTCAATAAAGAAACAGCAACCCATAAAATTCAGTAATTTCCACTGTGTGGTAGGCTCGATCTTTCCAACCTAACAGCTAAATAAAAAAATAAAAGAAAAAAAAGAAAAAAATCCGAATAAGACTATTGAAACCTCGAAATGTTTCTTACCTACACATTCATTAAACCACATCTTGTTTCTGCGTGCCTTTAATTTTCACATCTGCAGAACTGCTTTTAAAAATCAAATTAGATCTTTTGAAGGCACTTAAATTGCAACAACCTGATGTTTTTTTATATACTCTCGGGTTTCAGCCTTTTTATCTGGGTTGTGTGTCCAATTAATGGGATATCTCAAGGAAGCACTAATCATTCCGAAAACTTGAGAATATAAAAAGCAAGCAGACTATTTTCATTATAACTGATTGGATTGAGAATAAGCTACAGAGGAAATGTTCAATAATTATGATAACTTTTTTTAGATGAGATCACAAAAAAAGTCAGTCACATAAGGTGCTTTGCATTGCAGCAAAGTCTTTGAAGTCCTGTTTTCATTTGATTCCTCTTCGGGGTTCAGCCTCAGGCATGTCAGGAGGCTGGCTGGAGAGTGGGTTTACACTGATTTTATCAGGCCGGATAATTCACTTGGCAAAGAAAATGTCTGTTGCTAGATGTATCTCATATGTTATTAAGTGTTTATGAAATTTTACTATTGTCAAAACACATTGTGAATTAACAGATCCTCATCACACATGGAGAAATGACTCTCAAAGAGGGAAAATTGTTGTCTCAAGATCGAAAAAGGTTTTTGCCCAAGGAAACTGCTGTCGGTAAACTATGACCAAGATTGAAATAATGCCTTAAGCCAAGTTTTATTCTTAAACCACCTAATGACATCTTTCTTTCTGTATTTATTTGCCTGGTGGAAAATTCTATTCATTAAATGCTATGTTAAATAGAATAATTAGTTAATATTTGCAGGTTAATTAAAGGCAATCATTTTCTCTAATTCAGCAATAACGGTATTCAAATTTTTTCTCCACCTCTCTGAACATGAGGCCAAACGCGCAGAGAAAACCTGGGAAATAAGAGTCAAAAACCCAGATGTTTTTAAAAGATCCAGATGTATAGTGTCAAGTAAAGAAAACAATCAAGGATTTTAAATTTTTTTTTCCCATTTTCATCCAGATGTTCGGTGTCATAGAGACACAATCTTAATCTGCTCAGTCATAATCACAATGTTCTTTAATATCATTTGCCAATATTTTAATCCCTTCATCACCAAATGATCTCTAACAATCCTGTTTAATTCAATCATAGGGGAAAACACAAAAGACATTTTCCTCAGAAAAAAATATATATAGGTATATATATAATGCCCAGCAGACTCAAAACACAAGAATACCAGCCAGAATGGTGCCCAAGTCTTTATGTTGAAACATTTCCTAGCCGCATTTTCAAATGATGAAAGATAATTCAACTTAAATGGTTGGAATGGCAACTTAATTTTAATTGACATGCACGTGCTAATTTCAATTTCTAGTAAGTAGTTTAGGAGAATAAGAGGCTCTGGAGTGTAAATGATGGCCATCTTTTCAACGGGGCTCCTTTCCCAACTTACTCACTTACCGCTAAATCCCAAAAGAGATGACATTTTAGGCACAATTTCCTGCTCTGGTGACTTGGGGTATAGAGAAACACTGACCTAGAAATTTAAAGGCTTGATGTGGAGCCCCAGCACCTTCATGGTCTAACTGTGTGAGCCCCGAGCTAGTCACTTAAGCTCCGAGCCTCAATTATTACTTCTTTAAAATGGAAAGAATAACCCTGTTCCCCAATTAACCTGAGGATCTGGTGAAAGAACTCTGGAATTGCAGAATGCCTTGCAAGTACAAACTTATCATAAATATATAACATATTTTATCATTAATTTTATGTATTATTGTTTAAAGGCTACCACGTGGAAGTATCATGACCATTAACATGGAATTCAGGGGCACAAGAAAGACAACCACACTCAAAAAGATCTGGCCAGGGGGGCGCCTGGGTGGCTCGGTTGGTTAAGCATCTGCCTTCAGTTCAGGTCATGATCTCGGAGTCCTGGGATTGATTCCTGCATCGGGCTCCCTGCTCATCGGGGAGTCCGCTTCTCCCTCTCCCTCTGCCCCTCCCCACGTCTCTCTCTCTCTCTCTCTCTCTCTCTCTCTCTCTCTCTCTCTCTGTCTCAAATAAACAAATAAAATCTTTGAAAAAAAGAAAAAGATCTGGCCAGCTAGTTTCTGTTTACAAATTAGTATGACCATAACCTTGGGTGTGCAAACCAATACCAGATTCCCTTCCCCTGTGTTCCTGTGCCCTTCCCTCACCTTGCCTAGTCCAACTGAGAAATTGTTTTAGTCTTACTCTCTCTATGGTAACTAAACAGACTAGTCATAGATTCCACTGATTGAGTCTGTACTGCAGCAAGGCCACTTGTGCCAACCTAGAACCATACTCCTGGTCAACTGCGGGAGTTAACTCTGACACGCTCACTCACACTCTTGGCCAATGACACAGAGTCCAGCCCTCGCACTATAGCAATTCGGTGGCTCCTAATTATTCCAACAGAACTCATGGTTTCTATCAAGGGAGATTGCTTTCGTGCTGCTTTTTGAGTCTTTTTTCTTTCTTTCTTTCTTTCTTTCTTTTTGTTTCTTACTATTAAGAAGACATATGTCCTGAGAAGTTATCATCAAAGAATAAGCCAACCCTCCTCCCCACAATCTAAGCAGGTATCTGAGTGCGAAATCGACCTCTGCACCTGTAAAACACTAAGCACCAAAGATCTTTCAAGCATTTTAGTCTTCTACTTTTTCATCGTAGCTCCAAGATTTTTGGAAAATACCTCTAAACTGTTGAGTTCTGCTTTAAAGATACTGAAAGGTTCTTACAGAACAAAAATAAAAATAAAATAAATAAAAAGAATGAACGGAAAGCAACGTAGTCTGTTTTAAATTTTAAAAATCTCCGCCATGTCAGAATGCTACAGCCAAACAAGAGCTCACACAATATGAAATTCCCTTAAAAGTTGACTCTAACTTTTTCCTCAATTCTATGACCACAGGGAAAATGGAATGACTAATCGCATTTTCGTTCTTCAACTTCTTGAAGTCACAAATCGCTCATTAGTGTGTTGCTATATTGGAGCACTTGCCTTGAAGGGCCAGAAATCAATACAAAAGGAAACAAAAATAGAAAAGGGAGAGATTTTTCCCATCATAATAGGGAAAGGTGTGTGAGCTGGAAGAAAGTACAGTAGCGAAGCTCATGACAAGTCATGATAAATGGGTCGTTATAAAATTCATGTTTAGGCAGCACCAGGCCGGGGATAATGCCATTCGTCATGGCAACATGAGGCAGCTAATGAGCCCTCATTGCATATTCATGTCTGTGGCGGGTCTTCTCTCCCTCCCACCCTGAACTTGTGTCTGGAAATATCTCCACCTCAAGCTGAAACTCAGCTAGGCCTTCTTCTTTGCCGCCTTCTTCTTCTTCTTCTTCTTCTTCTTCTTCTTCTTCTTCTTCTTCTTCTTCTTCTCCCTCTTCTCCTCCTTCTTTTTTTTTTTATTTGTTATTGTTGCAGCAATTACACTGTAAAAGTGCTGCCCAAGATTGATTGCTCTGATCTGTAGTTCAATTGTAAATTAGAATACACATCCCCCCAGGGACACCCAGCTCCTATTTGTGATTAAGAAAAAAGCCCCATAATAGACTAATAGCTAAAGTTCTCTCTCTTTTACTTTCAGGCAATTAGCTTGATGAAATGGCCTCTTTTTGTGTACCCTGCAAGTGTAAACCGATATCATAATGAAGTATATGATGTTTATTCTATTATTTTCACCTTGCCGGCTATGCAGGAATGCGTAAGTTATGGCGGCTTTTTCTGGTGCATTCACTGATTCGCAAGTAAACTATTTTTTAAAGATGCAGTGTGTGCATTTTGAGGCTTGAGCTAAAGCAACCCCTCACTGTGGGTTCACCTCCATGCAAGACTTTCTACTTAAGCGGAAAACAACCAACTTCTCAAGTAATGGAAAAAGCGAGATTCTGGTAGTCGAGGGCCATCCCACTACTGGACTGCTCTGGGGTGAATGAGGTGGGAAAGTCCAAATGGCAGCTCTCTCGGGTTCAGTGGAGACCCCAGGGTCCTTTAGCAAAGGGTTCTGGGGTGACCGGGTGCCCAGCGAGACTCCAAATGACTGTAATGTGCTCTTCGTCTCTGCTACTGAGTTGCGGGGATCCCGACGCCATTTCTACTCTTGGGTGGTTGAAGCTCATCCTACAGTGCGTTCGCCACTTTGAAGTGTATTGCACCCTCCCCCACTCCAAATGTCTTGTCTTTTCAAGATCCAAAACTTTGATCTCCTAGGTCGACAAGAGAACATTCTTTAGCTTCCTACACGCACCAGCTGACAGAGGTTTTGAACAACAAGCCAATGAACACAATCACTTGCGGTTGGCCCATTTCCAACGTCATTTGTGTTGTTCCTATATAGTGTTTTAATATTTGTTTTCTTTTCATTCATGAGGGCCTCAAGAGGAAAGGGGGAGGAAAGTGTCCCAACTAGGCAAGGTGGAAATAGGAAAGAAGGACAAACAAAACAAAACAAAACCGTCTTGGCCTAAAATGGTTTATGGTGAAAAGATAAAATAAAATAGGGGCGCCTGGGTGGCTCAGTGGGTTAAAGCCTCTGCCTTCGGCTCAGGTCATGATCTCAGGGTCCTGGGATCGAGCCCCGCATCGGGCTCTCTGCTCAGCAGGGAGCCTGCTTCTCCCTCTCTCTCTCTGCCTGCCTCTCTGCCTACTTGTGATCTTTCTCTCTCTCTGTCAAATAAATAAATCTTTGAAAAAAAAAAAAAGATAAAAAAAAATAAATTAAAATAAAATAAAATAAAGTAGTTGACAGTGAGTTTCTTATCAAGATGTTAATTACCTTTCCATGGGTAACTGGGTAGTTCAATCAGTTAAGGGCTGCCTTTGGCTTGGGTCATGATCCCGGGGTCCCGGGATCCAGCCCCCCATTGAACTCCCTGCTCAGTGGGGAGTCTGCTACTCCCTCTCCTCCTGCTCGTGCACTCTCTCTCTCTCTCAAATAAATAAATAAAGTCTTAGGGGAAAAAAGATGTTAATTACAGTTCCAGTTCTATGTTCTAATTCCCTGCCATTCATCAATAACCCAGTCTGTACTACCCACCATTTTCTGGGCTTGTGTTGCTGAATAAATTCACCCCTGTCCTCTTTAATACGAACTGTACTTGAGTTTCTAGAAAATCATTTTTATAGCAAAAGGATCTCATTCATTTTTCTAGTATTGAACGGAACACACATTTTTAGATTTGTTATATTTTAAAATTGACGTTTGAGACAGTCTTTTGGTACATATAAAATGCGTTTGCCTTTCCTCCCAGTTACTCTAGCCACTTCCTGGCTAAATAAAACTTTTTGAGAAAGTTTATTACTATAGCCTGAAAAGTGATTCTCAGGTTATATAGTTTCTAAGCATACGACAAAATGAGCTACCCAGAAATATCCCAGGAAAATTCACTTTGATATCTTGCTTGCTAAACATCAAAGATTTTGCCAGTCTTTATTTGGGGACTGACTTTCTCTTTTTCAATATTTATATACTGAACTGCTCTGTAAATGATAAACCTGCAGCATAATAATTGTAAATTTTCATTGCTTTTAGAAATGTTTGAATGTCTAGCCACTACATTGCTGCCATTTTTGAAATATGTTACTGTAAACTTCCAAGTGACATTGAGTCTGGGAAGTTCTCATCCACACTCAACAGCATTTACTTGTAGTAACCAGTCACATTTTTTTAAGAGTACATTTACTGTATAACTATAACACCTGCTATTTACCAAGTGCCTCATCATATCATTTTTGAGGTTCTTTTGTATCAATCACATCACATACATAATCCCATGAGACAAATGAGGCAAATAATTTAAGTGTCAGCCCAAAGATGGAAGGAAGGCAACTAAGGCTCAGAGAGGTTAAGAGACTTGCCCCAAGTCACAGGTCGGCACGTGGGAAGTTAAACCTTGTCCCTAGGCATTTAACCCCAAAATCTGAATCCTGGAAGGTCATGTGTCTTCATACTAGCTACACACCCAGCATAGGCAGCAGCCCTCCTGACTCTCGAAGCTCTTACAACAAACAAGTCTGTGAACTTCAATTGTATCTGGGCAAGACTGACAAATGAATGTAAACACACACACACACACACACAAACACTCACCACATGCACACACACACACACCCCTTGATAAAAAGGAAGGGAGGAAAGGGCTGGAATTCTGCACCGCATTGTTACCTACCTACCTAAATATAAGATAAATAATCTACATTTGATTATTAACCTATGCTTTGACTAGTTAGATACCAGCCACAAAATTGAAGCAGTTACCTAGATAATTCAAATTTGAGGGGTGGGGGAAAGGCACTTTTTTCAGGAGACATGGTTTGTATCCAAATTTTCCAGAGATTTGGTTGAGTCTTTTCATCAGGCTTCTCTCCAAGACCTTTACAGGCACCATGCCCTCTGCCTCATCCTTACCTCCCGTAACATACTCCCATAGAACTAATACATCCCTGACCACCAATCTAGAATTAGCTCAAAGATGACTCCTCCATAGAGAATGGTCCCTGACTTCTATTTCTAGCCCTGTTCCAAATACCTCTTTGATCCGATATTCACAAATAAGCCTCCTTCATCCTCGTAATGGCCTCTCCCATCCTGCTGCCAGTGAAGACAGGATTTGGATTTAGAATCCAGCTACGAACTCTTCCAAGGGTGTGCTACCCCTGTGTGCTGAGATGCTCCCATTATCAAGATCACCGGCAAACCAAAGTGCCATGCTCAGAGCCCTGAGCTCAGCCAAGCAGCTCTGGGCTAGTCTTTGCCAATGAATGGCCACTATGTTGATGAGGAATGACCACTACTTTGTTGGAGTGGCCTTGAAGTGGTAACTACATCAGATAAAACATGCAAAGCAGAAAGAACCCACCGGAGTAGGCAAAATCGACGACCAAAGCACATCAACCATGACTTCCGATGAAAAGCTGTTACTACCTAAACATGAGAAAGACCCCAAAAAGGAGCCCCAAACAAATGATCCCAAAATGAAGAGTTTATAAATAAGTCCAAATCCCAGATGTGCCATTACTTAAACTTATGGGAGAAATGAGGGGATGCGTCATTATTTCATTCATTCATCGATTCATCTGTTCAATAAATCATCCAACAAATTCTTATTGAAACTTGAGGAGATAATCACAAAAACAAAAATCCTTGCCCCCATGAAACTCACAGTATAATAGGGGAGACACAGATAAAGTCCTACTATTGAATATAAGATTTTATATATATACATATATATATTGTATATATATATACTATTGAATATAAGATTTTATATATATATTATATATATATAATGCATGCAAAACTATGGATAAAATGAGACTTTTGGTGGGAACTTCATAGAAACAAGTATAGAAAGTCATAACAGAAGCCTGGAGAATGAGGTTATAGATGAAGGTATAGAAAGAGGGTGTGTGCTGGGGCAGGGGAGAGCATTTGTGGAAGGAGAATGTGCAAAGGCCCAGGGGTATAACACAGCTTAGCAAATTAAAAGCCATTCAACAGCCCAGTGAGACTGGGCCCCTGGGTACTGGAGGTGGACTATGACAAGGCTGAGTACACGGGTAGGCTGGGCCAGACCGCACAGGACCCTGTAGGCCACAGGCCACAGTAGGAATTCTGGATGCCATCTGAAGCCCAGTGGAAAGCAACTGAGGAGTTCCAAGGAGGAAACGCTCGTAATCACATCTGTAGGAGGCTAGAGCGTGATAGTGTTGTTCCATTCGGAATGAGGAACCTCAAATTGTAAGGCAGACAATGGTTTTATTTCTCTAGCACTGGCTACCAACCATGCTTTAGGGAACCACTTTCCCTTTACTGTTAGAAAACAGAACTCTCTCCAACTCATGCGCTATGTGAGCCCAGCACCAGGCCTGCCAGTGTTGAGTAGGGAAGATCTGACGTAACAGGTATGATATCAAAGACCTTTTGAGTCAGTTCTAAGAAACAGTGACTGCTCTTGGGATAGCAAACCATCTGCTCAAATCCAACACCAGAGCTAGACGACGCTGTCTAGGCTCCGAAAGAACGGAGCTCGTCCAAAGATCCTGTAAGCTGTCACTCTCGACATCTTGAAATGCCGACTGTGGCTACGGGACATGCCCGAGTGCCTTTCCTGCACCCCTTGACCAGGTCAGGACCTACCCACTTTGAGTCCCTGGCCTGTGGGCGGCTCCCTCCTCTTCCAGCATAGTTGAAATGCCAGCCTGATCAGCCTTAGGAAACAATGCCCAGAATTCAGGCAGGACACTGGGGCACCTGGGTGGCTCAGTTGGTTAAGCATCTTCCTTTGGCTCAGGTCATGATCCCAGGGTCCTAAAAGTGAATGCATATAAAAACTGCATTCGGTTTTTTTATGCATTCCAGGGGTACCTGGGTGGCTCCGTCAGTTAAGCATCCTCTTGGTTTCAGCTCAGGTCATGATCTCAGGGTCGTGAGATCGAGCCCCCCGTGTCTGGCTCCAAGCTCAGTGTGAGATCTGCTTAAGATTCTTTCTCCCTGGAGGTGCCTGGGTGGCTCAGCCGGTTAAGCAGCTGCTTTAGACTCAGGTCATGATCCCAGAGTCCTGCTCAGTGAGGAGTCTGCTTCTACCCCTTCCCTCTGCTCATGCTCACTCTGTCTCTCTCTTACTCTCTCTCTCTGTGTGTCTTAAATAAATAAATAAAATCTAAAAAAAAAAAAAAACCCTGCTAAAGCCCAAATAAGGTCTATAACTAGGATAACACTATTGAATCCATTTCCTAATGTTGTCCAGGTACTGCGTTTATACGAGCTGTTATCTCTGGGGAGTATGGGGAAAGGGAATGGGTGATCTCTCTGAATTATTTTTACAACTTCTTTTAAGTCCTAAAACTTCAAATACAATATAACTTTTTTTAAAACAAATTTATGCACCTTTCTGTTTTTATTTTTTAATTTTTTTTTCATTTTCATATGTATTTCTAAAATAACAAAGAGAAAACATAACGATTAAATATTGCTATCCTGCACAACACCAGCATACAGGAAAGGTAATGCCCTAATTCTGGGCATTGTTCTCTAGGTCTGATCAGGCTGGCATTTCAACTATGCTGGAAGAGGAGGGAGGTGAATTACTTTTGCCTGATTCAAGCACATCCTCAAAATGGTGTTTTCATAAACAAAGTGCCGACGGCTACGATCTTATCTTCTCTTTTCCTTTTATCCTAATTCAGGTCAATAACAAGTATTTCTGCTCTATTCTGCAGATTCCAGAAGAAAGAAAGCTATTACAAGCTACAGGGAAGGGTTAGTGGGAAACTCACAAGAAGCCAGAGTGCCTTGAAACTTCTTTCTACTTTAGCATTATCTTAAAAGAAAAAAAAAAAAAGTCCAATTTCAGGAAGAGAAGTTTCAAGTAAATAAGGCTAGTGTTTGCACTCTAACAGTGTTACTGGAGTTTTTAAATTACGTGTTCCAGGGCCCACTGTTGGTGATATGGATAATAATGTGGGTCATTATAGCAAAACTCTCTGAAGCACAGTAGGCAATTTTTCGACAATCAAGAGATCTGAAAACTGCCAACAAAAAATTCATAGGCACGTAGATTAAGGTAAAGCTTCAGTTTGGCTTAAACATGTAAGTTCAAAAAGGACTCCGTCAGCATAAAAAGCTGCCGTTTCCAATACTATGCAGTTAATAACCTTCCCGCAGTCTGTACCACAAGAATTGTGAAAAAGCCTGTATGTATCATAAACATAAAGTCTAATTCAAAGATGAATGATATTCCCCCATATTTATCCCTCTTTTTCTGGAAACTGCAAACCCTTTAGTAAGTGTATCTAAGAAGCAGACTTCACCCTCGCTTTGTGCTAACTTGCTTAGATTAAGTTCAACTCAAGGTATGGCATGTGACGTCATCTTAGCGACCCACAGGCTGGTGCAGAAAAGATTGAGCAGGATAGAGTAGGATCACCAGGTGCAGGGAAAGAATGCCTGTCTGATTGCTAGAAAAGCTCATCAGGGAAGGCCATCCATCTTTACTTTTTCAGGATAACATCAGCAAGCTGTAAAGACAGAATTTCACTTAATAAAAAAGGAGGCGAAAAAAAAAATATGCAAAAACGTCCTTAATATTTGCCTTATCGATTCACGAGTCAAAGAAAAAGAAACTATAATTACCTCTGGTTCTATCAGGACTGAGAGTTTTCGTCTGCATAACCATTTTTGTGGCAGGAACAAAGCTTTATTCCAAAGGGAAAAGAAAAATCCACTTTAAAATATCCCAAAAGAGATTTAAAAAAAAAAAAAAAAACCCACAAGATTCTGTAGCTCTTTAATGCTTGCTATGGGCCAAATCGTACAATTAGAATCAGTCACTTTAAGTGCCAAAGTCATATAATGCTAATAGATCACTTTATAATGTGAGCAGTTTTTAAAAGTCATATTTAATTTTCCATTATCACCGTACTGAATGCTAGCCGGGTCCATCTATTCATAGACTCTTGCGTACAGAGAGGGAGGGGACAGCTGGCCCGCTGGTCGAGGCAGTGCTCGATTCTCCCCTTAATTCTCAGACACCCGACTTAGAACTCCACGTTAAACCATATTGCAACTCTCTTCCTAAATGTGTTTATTTTTTTTTTCCAAACCAAAGAATGAGGGCTCCTTTCGGTTTCATAATTATCTTATTTCAAAAAAAAAAAAATACAGATCTAGGCAAATGCTTCCATGTCGTGCGGGGGCGCGTGCGTGAGTGCGCACGCGCAACAGTGAGTATGCGCGCACACGTGTGTGGCTTTCTTTAAGAAAATGAAATGAAGCATAAAACAAGCCCTTAACAGTAACCTAAGGAATAAAACAAAATCATTTACAACACATGGG
The DNA here is from genome assembly GCA_028533885.1 of Nasua narica. Classification (NCBI taxonomy): domain Eukaryota; kingdom Metazoa; phylum Chordata; class Mammalia; order Carnivora; family Procyonidae; genus Nasua; species Nasua narica. The sequence continues at coordinate 11,992,847 of CM052797.1, forward strand.
ATTGTTGCAGGATATGTCAAGATTAGATGGTTTAAGGGCGCTATCCGGAATGTGGAAGCAATTATAATGAAATTCATGACTCATTAGCAAACATTCCATATTGTGTTTCTCATTTCTGGGTCAACGTTACTGGGAAATATAGACTTAAGGTTTAGAAGTTTCATTGACTTCGGGGCGCACTTATAGATAGTTGGACCATACAGGGACATAAAGCAAAGACCCCTTGATGAAGTCCTTCCTTTCTCAGATGTAGGTAATTTGGTCCTCAAGCTAAGGATGAACAAAATAACCTGGAAAGCAGCTTGGGAAGAATGAAGTTGGTGATAGAAGAGTTGTCTGCACACACAAAAAAAAAAAAAAAAAAAAAAGAAGAGTTGTCTGCAAATGTAAAGTAGTACTTGCATGGTGCAAATATGAACGGCCGGATGTCGGGGGGATTTCGCATACACACTGCTTGGTATGCAAAATGCCTGGTGAACTCAAGTACCCAATACTGTACGTAATGGGAACCAGATGTCTAACAGAGAGAGAAAAATATTTTATAACAATAAATGTGACATTGACTCTTAAAGGGTTTCTCTGCTTTTAAACAGCTTCCCTGTCTTCTCTTCCTCATATTTTCGAGTGAGGTTTAAAGTAGATCGTGTAAAGAAATTATTCCCATATTTAAAAAGAAAAACTGTCCAACCTGCCACGGACTTCGCGAATGCATACAGAAGGAGAAACAATCTGAAAAAGATAATTTGGGGAATTCATTCATTTACGAAAGCACTGTGCTCAGCAATGCAAAAATGAAATTAAGGCAAATAAAGCATGATTCCTCCTGCCCCTTACAAACTTGAACTAGATGCAAGGCCGTAAGATGTGCACAGCTGTTATCGGAGCATGGCAAAAGCAAGCCCTGGGCAAGGGACACAAAGTGTCCTGAGAATTCAAAGGAGCAAGAGGAAACTCCCACGGCGGGCACATTCCAAGAAGAAGGGTCATCCTCCGTGGAACCCACATGCACCCACTCCTCTGCCCTGCATGGACACAGCCCCACGAGGCCCTCTGCTCTCAGGCTGGCCACTGCAGTGGACGCCCCACCACCCTGCTCTGTCTGTCGTCCTCTCCTGACCCCCTCCCAGAGCAACCCTGCTTTCACTGCTAGGGTAGCCGTCCTGAAGCCTAGATGCCATCTGGCGATCAAGTGGCCAGCTCTGTAGTTGGGCCTGGGGTCCACTTCCCGCTTTGCCACTTACTGGTTGTGACCTTGGGGAAGTCATGTAACCAACCTGCTTCTATCTGCATTTTCCCATCTGTAAGGCGAGGATAATAAAAGCACGCGTCCTCTGGACTTGGTGTCAGGATTGAATGACGTTCTGTGCACAACGTGCTCCCCAGGCACTGCCATGATGTCAGAGCACGGATAGTAGAAACCCTTTTAGCTCTTCTTCTGTCAAGCATCAGATCCGGTTTTTACAGAAAAAAAAAAATCTAAATTCCTTATTTCGGCGTGCCAGGCTACTTGAGAGCTGACGCTTATATGCCTGTCCAACTCTTTTTCTCAGTCTCCTCTGTCAAATGCCCAACTCTTCTCCAATCTTGTCTGCTTGTCATCACCAAGGGAGGGCTCCGTGTTCCAGCCCCCGTACCTTGGCACATGCTATTCTGCCTGCCATGGATGGTCCTCCCTCCACCTAGCTACCTCGCATATTTTTGCTCACCCTGCAGTCCTCTGCGCGAGTAGACCTCTCTGTGTCTTCTCTGAGAGCCCATGAAAGAATAAATGTCCCCTAACTAGGCCTATGGTCAGAAGCTCGTGGCTCATACAGATAGCACACATAAGTAAAGCGGCAAAAGGTAGTACAGTAGGGAGTGGTGGGGACTGTGCAAAAAAAAAAAAAAGGGGGAACAGGTGCTCTAGCTAATGGGTCAGCCACACCTCACTATTGCCATGGCAACGTGAGGGATCCATATTGCCAATACTTCCATTTTTTTTTTTCAAGGTGAGACGGAAATCTACATTTTTACCTGAAATCTCCAATTATTCATTGTTGGCAACTAAAAATGTTTCTAAATGCTACAACTTTGGACACACCAAAACCCTCTGGAGACCATCCGGCTAACTGTGTAGACTGTGGCTCAGGGATTTCCTTCCAGATATACTTCTCCATTCTGGCAAATTTAACTATGACCTGTAATTGTTTGCATATCCCCTTGTCCAATAGACAATGCTCCTCGAAGCAAGGAGAATGCTGGGTTTGAGTTTTCTTCATCTTTCCAGTGCATAGCAGAGTGGGTGGCTCAAAGAAGCATCTCGATGAATTTCATATTGACAGTTCCTGAGCCTAGAAGCCAGGATATGTGAGATCTGCAGGAGGGAGATCACTCCCAGTAGGTCAAAGGATCAAAGTGTTCCTGTTTCAAACAGCCCTGTTTCTAGAGAGGAAAGATTTTCTAGATATCGTTCGGCTTGGTTGATAGCTGACTTCCTTAGAACTGTCTAGAACTTTTCCTCAAAGCTCCAAAGACCTCTCCAGGGTTAGGTACACAAAACGCAACTCTGACAATAGGAACCTATCCTATAAACCTATCTGTATACAAACTTAATTTCCACCTAGTATGTGAGTAAATAAGAAAATGAATGAGTGAACTCTACACGAAAGAGCACCAATTTGAATATCAGTTGTAAAAACATTAAAAAAAATGTCAGACATAACACTGTTTGAAATTTGTTGGAAGGTGAGCATTCAGCAAATTCTGGACGCAGAGAGGGACATGTTGTCTCTGAAACAGCGGACATGGAAAAAAAATGGGAAAGGTGGGGCTGTGGGCAACTTAGAAGATTCAGTGAAAGCAGTGACAGTTTCGAACTCTTTAAATGTTTATAATCTGTGCCCCGATGATGCAACTTCGAAGCACTCATCTCAAGAAAATCATGTGTAAATATTTGGGGATATTTGTCAGAACTTTGTCTCTAATGCTGAAAAAATGTGGGTGGCTGTTTCATGAGGAATCACAGAGGATTTAGGATTACAATAAATAATAATCGTAGGCAAAATCTATCAAACCCTTATATCCTGGGAACATTCGATTTCGTTACATCACTGGACCGCATCCTTATGCCCATTTTACAGATGAGGAGTCTGAGACGGAGCGTTTAAATAATTTGCCCCAGTCACATAGCAAACTACATGTCAGACATTTGGACTCGTACTATCTAATGCCAGAGTTTAAGCAGTATGTTCCCCTTTCCCCATAAATATTCAAACATCCACTGTTTTCACTGTGTAGGCCCCAAAATCATAATCTCAAAGAATATCCAACGACACAGAAAAAAAAAAATATGAATCTCTTTTAAATGAAGAAAAGCAGTTTGCAAAAGTGTCCCCTTGCTCGGCTACTGTTAGGGGGAAATGTCAGAATCTCACAGACACAGCTCCACCACTAAGAGAGGATTTGAGATATGAATAAGAGGTTAGAGCACAAAATTCACTGCAGGAATTCGTGCCAGGATCCAAGGCATGCCTCTAGACTCCTGTCTTCTCTACTTGTCTCTTGCAAACCACCGTCTCCAATAAAGTTTTAGGCTTCAACGTGAAAATACTAATCCCACCTTGATGTGCTATGATGGGTCCAGTTCCCAATATCGTCTGATTTCCACTAAGGAAAGGGCTGGTACTGGCCAAGCGGGGGCCTGATGGCCCAGACTGGTCCAGTTAACTGGGCCCAGAGGCTCTAGTTTTGTCCACAATTGATTCTATAAAATAGCAAACAACTTGGAGGAAAGCATGGCCTATCTTAGTAGCAATTTTGTTTCTTTCTGAACAAAAAGTATAAATATGGAGGGAAAAGAGTAGCTCACACCAAGGTCTTAACAGTACTTATACCCGCGACATTCATTTTCTTGTATTTGCTTCTTTTGTGTGTTCTAAATTCTCTATAGTGGATATATATCACTTTTATACTCATAGGAGAAAAGTACCCCAACCTACACAGGGATTAAAAAGTGAAGGTCTAGGGGCGCCAGGGTGGCTCAGGTGGTTGAGCATCCGACTCTTGGTCTCAGCTCAGGTTATGATCCCAGGGTCCTGGGATCGAACCCCGCGTTGGGCTCCGTGCGCTCAGGTTCTCTCCCCGCTCCCTCTGCCCCTCCTGCTCATGCTCTCTCTTTCTTACTCTCTAAGATAAATAAATAAATAAATCTTTTTTTTTAATGTCTATAGTTAATAATATTTGGAGACCAGAGACTGAGATGCAAAGAAAAAGTCTCTTTTGTAATGACAGGATATAGGAAACTCTTACCAGAGAAAGGTCCGTAGCTGAGCAGCAAAGCCCGCCTGAAAGTCTGTGGCTGTGAACAAGGCCTCATCATGAAGATGGTACACCATCAAAGCTGTATCTGATGGAGATGCTAGGCATCGGGCACACCAGGGCCCATTGCCCTGGGACACTGTGCGGGACAACTGGCACCTAGGATAAGACAAGTCAGAGCAGAGAAGAAAGGCATGAGCTACATGGAATATAAGATCCATGTAGGCAAGAGACAATGGCCACAAAGAGGGAACCCAACATGAAAATACATATTTCAAGCAGTCAAGTGAGGAGGGGGACTGGGAAGGGCAGGGAGAGGTCACTGGTCTGAAAAAATGGCCATAGAGAAGCAAAAAGCAAGGAAGGGGAATGGGAGGTAAATCTTTTTCATGCACAGAAAGCGTACAGTGGTGACCAAGGGAGAGAAAGGGATGGAAAGAGTTTGAGGCCCACAGAAGAACAATATCATTGAAAGAAAGGATGGTTGGTGGCATAAACATGAGGCAGGGCAAGAGGAAACAGGTAACAGGATAAGAAGTTACGAAGAACAAACATTAGGGCTTGAATAAAGCTGGCTAGAACACCCACTCCGGAGTTAGGGAGTGTTAGCCTCTGCCATCTGATTTGCCTCTAAAGCTCTCCAAAACAGAAGAGGCCACAGGCCTTCTAAACCTACCCTCTGCCTATGGCTTCTCCACACACAAGAGTTCATCCCGCTCCGCATGTGGTACATATTCTGCAGAATCACCTACACATTCTGGTGAACAGATATTTCATTCCTTTGCACTGATTACTTAACTGACTTGCGTAGCTCCCACCAGATAAGAAGTTCCTGGAGGTTTGAAGGTTAAGAACAGGTGACATTGTGATTGGACATTTCAGCAGTTTTAAGGCATAGCCACAAGTTCTAGAACACTCCTCAAATGCATAGGAAGGGTCTCTGTGCCTTCTCCTTGAATCTGAGCTGACCATACCAACTGGTGGACCCATAGTGTATGTGTGTGGGCCAGGCTAGAAAGGAGGGCTCAGCTTCTACCTCGTTCTCTTGGGATATTCATCTCTGGAGCCCTGAGAGGCTGGGGAAAGGAGCACAGGGGTGCACTGGTGCGAAAAGTGACCAGGCATTCCCGCTGATGGCCCCAGCTGAGGTTCTAGCAAGGGCCAGCATCAGTCCCCACGTGTCAGCAGGGAAGCCTTAGAGGTAAGCCCAGCCTGGAACACCCGCAGCCCCCATCCTTAGGAGAGGCTGCCAGATAACCCCCTACTGAGCCCAGCCAACACTCAGCACCATGACAGATAATAATAAAATGATTGTTGTGGTTTTAAGTAAATAAATTTTAGGGAGATCTGTCATACAGAAATAGAGAACCGGAATAGACACAGTTGGTTCTCAAGATATATCTTTAAAGTTAATTTAATAGCAGGGGTACCTGGGTGGTTCAGTCGGTTAAGCATCTGACTCTTGGTTTTGGCTCAGGGCATGATCTCAGGGTCCTGGGATGAAGCCCCCACCTTGGGCTCCGCACAAGGCATGAAGCCTGCTTAAGATTCCCTCTCTTAAAAAAAAAAGAAAGAAAGAAAGATCGCTTCTCTTCCTCTCCCTTTGCCCCGCCCCCTCACCCAGTGCCTTGCACGCTCTCCCTCCCCCTTCCCCTCCCTTTCCAAAAAAAAAAAAATTTTAACAGCAGATAAGGGAAGACAGCATTATCTCTTCATCTTTTCCTCTCCCTTTGTCTTACCCTCCAGGCACTATCTTTTCTGTTCCTTAATCAGTTTCTTCTATATCCTGGTCCCTCCCCACCCTGTTTTCCTTCTCTCTCTCCCTCTCCCTCTCTCTCTTTCCAACTCTGGAATTCTCCCCTTTTTTTAATGGCCAGGGGACCCATAGAAAAGACAGCCACATTCTCTCCATACCTATAATAGGCTTCTGTTTTCTCTTTTTGGCACAAATAAGCTCAAATCCTTTACCAAAAAACAAAACAAAACAAAAACCTGTTCCCGTTTTTTTGTTCTTTACTGACTTTATTCCTCCTTCCTGAATGATCTCTCGGTCCTGTGTGCACTTTTTTAGGTTGTAAAAACTACCAACGAGATATTCTCCCCAGGGATGATATTGGCTAGCCCCTCGGCCCCTTCTGGAAAGCACTGTTGTCTTGGCCACCCTCAGATTTCATGTAGCAACCGGCCCATCAGCTGCAGGAGTCCCGACTGGCTTCCCCAGCCAGGACACGGGTCTGCAGGCGGCAGCTGCCTCACAGGCTTGAGTGGGAAGATGGCAAGCAGGGGGTAGTCAGGACCCCTGTGAGGACGCCCCCCCGAACACTGCTTCAAATGAAGCCTCCCAGGAGGGGTGCCCAGATGGGCTGTGGCCTGGAGACCGCCTGGTCACCTTGCTCAGAGAGGGGGTGAACCACACAACAGTCACTGAGCAGCTGATAAAGCATAGAGGCTGGGGGCACAGGCAAGAACCAGACTAGGAAGTTTCCCCGCCTCCTCCATGGAAGAAAGGGCCTTCCATCTGTGCTGCCCTGGGGGGTGGGGGTAGCCTGAGCCACCCCCTCAAAACGTCAACCGTGACAAGCCTGGGTGGGTGCACATGGCCAGATTCGTGGCCTTGCACACATGCTCAGAACTCTGGGGGAGCACAGAGAGGCTCCGCGGAGAAATGGAGAAGCATCCCCCAGGAACGGCAGGCACGTTGCTACAGGGACCGCGTGCTGGGCTGGCCGACTGCGCCAACGGCCGGCAAAGTAACATCATCTCAGGTCAAGGAGAAAGCCCCACAGCCCAAAATAGCTGCCCTTCCCAGTTGCCACAGGGTCTAAAATTATACCATTGAAGATTTATTCCTTCGCACACCTCACTTTCACTGGGGGCCGGTCCTTTCATGGGGGGCCGGGGGGGGGGGGCGCAGAGATCCCACGAAGTGTCTTCACATGAAGGTGTAAAAGGCCTGCCAGGTCCACAGAGTTCTGTGGGGGCAGGAATGGCGGGAGGTGTTGAAAGGGGAGGAAGAAGGCAGAGGACGTGTGGGTGAGGGAAACCAAAAGGAAACTTCTCCTATTTCAGGGTTTTACCCAGAAGGAGCCTCACTGGCAGCTACCTCGTAAAACCAAGGCCTGAACAATTTGCCAGTAAATTTGAACCATGCATGTAAACAATGCTAATAATTTATTCCTTGAAATGCCTTCCTAATACATTATTATGCAGAGCTGCACATGCTTCTACTTCAAACTGCCTAAATGGAAAAAAAAAAAAAAGTAAATTAAGGGGCAATTAGACAGAGTAACAGGAGGAAGCATGAGGAAATTCTATAGGCCTATCATGCCAGAAGGCACAGGGAAGCTCCAAGCAGGTAATCAGATCTTTTCAACCAAAGCCTCCATTTTCTGGGGGAAGGACCCCCTCAGAAATTCAGGCAAAGCCTCTGTCTTTGTGTATAGAAGTTTGGTTAACCTGACTCCGGAGGACCAAGCAGTAAACAAAATAAAAACAAGCAATCGCTATTGGAAATACACCTCTGGTCCCCTGTTTCAACTTGCAACAGATCTGTCTGATTCCATTTTTATTTTTGATTTTTTTTAAAGTAGGGTGCCATGCCCAGCAGGGAGCCCGATGCAAGGCTTGAACTCATGACCCTGAGATCTAGACCAGAGCTGAGATCAGGAGTCAGATGCTTGCTTAACTGACTGAGCCGCCCAGGCACCCTCAACTGATTTCAGTTTTATAACCCTTAAGAAGTAGGCAATATTTCAGAAAGGTAACCCCCCCCCCCCCCCGTCTGCCACCACCCTCACTTAAGCCACTCTGGGGACAGGAAGCTAAGTACCACGGATGCCACTGATGAGCTTTAGGCAGAGGCAGGGATAAAAAGAAAGAACAGAAAAAACCAGGAAGGAGTAAGGCAAGAGGAAAGAAAGGGTGTGCAGGGCTGAGAACAATGGGTTCCCTCCTAAATGACCAACATTTCGACATTTGGTAGTTTATAAAGAACTAACTGCTACATAATTTTATCTCCAATGCTCCACAACGCATGAAGCAAGGACATTTTTTTTTTAAGATTTTATTTCTTTATTTGACAGAGAGAGAGAGCACAAGCGAGGAGGGGGCGTCAGAAGGAGAGGGAGAAGCAGGATCCCCAAAGAGCAGGGAGCCTTACACAGGGCTCGATCCCAGGATCTCAGGACCATGACCTGAGCCAAAGGCAGACGCTTAAGCGACTGAGCCACCCAGGCAGCCCAAGGACATTTTACTCCCATTTTTATGAATAAGAGCACTCTGGAGGAGAGACCAAGTGACTTCCCTAAGGTCACCCAAGAGGAGTAGATGGGATATGGGAAGGGCTTGACACCGAGTCTAACTAACTCACTCCCGCGTTTTCTCTGATCCAACAGTCTTTGGAGTTACAGGGTGTAGGGATTCAAGAAACGTTACTCCTGGGTCTATGAGTAACTTACTGAATGATTTCTGAGACTGTGATTTCCCTCCTCAACCTCGATTCATTCACTCAACGGAGAAGGCTGGGAATCTCACCTCACGCAGGGCAATGTCTAGGAGCGTGGGTTCACCTTCATGGAGGTGTCATATGCTAATTCCTTGATGGCCAACTCAACTGTCCCCTTTTCAGAGAGCTGCTCCCTGACCATGTAATCTGAAATGGCCCCTGCCTCCTCTGCCAATCACTCATCTGGTTTTCCCATAGTATTCAACACCACCCCAAGTCATGTCGTCCATCTTTATTCGCTTTATTGCCGCTTGTCTTCTCTAGAATATGAGGTCCTTCAGAACAAGGACCCTGCCTCACTCAAAGCTGTCCTTCCAATACTTAACCACAATTCCCGCACACAGTAGGTGCTCAGTAAACATTTGTCCAGTAAGTGACACCGGATGTCAAAGAGACCTTTCTTCCGGTGCCTAGTATGTGTCCGGAGTAGTGCAAGACCGTTTACATCAATCATCTCATTGAATCAGGATGATACGGGCCAAAACGGAACACAGTATGAAGAAGGCTGAGTTTTAAGAATGGCGAGTGCTTGGAAAGACCAAAGCCGAGTTCGTAACACCTGTACCCTGTGCGCCTTAATGCAAGAAGAAGGGCCATCTTGTGACGTTAAAAGGTAACAAATTTAAAACGAATAAAAGGAAATACTTTTTTAAACAGCGTATAATCTACCTGTGGAATTCACAGCCGGAGGATATTATTGAGGCAAATAGTCTAGCAAGATTCGAGAAAGGATTAGACATTTATATGAATAGGAATAATATTGGCAGTTACACTAACTAGGTTAAAAAGTTACAAGGCATGTCCGTCCTGGGCTCCAGGGCATAACTGTTCACCAGCTGGGGTGAGGAAGGAATTTCCCCTTGTGATGGAGCCCTGCATAATTGGCCAGATGCACATTGGCTCATATTTTTGCCATAAGAGAGGCAGAGACCACAGCCCAGGGGAAGTTCCTGGAGAAGACAGACCAGTGACCTCTTACCCTGGTATTTCGGAACCCCTTCTTGCACAATCCCAAACAATGGGTAGAAAGGACACGTCTTTTGGGACTCATACCTGAAAACGTTTCCATTTTGGGAATGGTGAACGATAATTTTCTCCGTCCTGATGATGAAAATATTTCATGGAATGAGATCGGGCCCCGGCAGTAATCTTATTAGCAACACAGCCAACCATGCCTGGAGGATGCCTGAGGATTTCCCAAACTCAGCACATCGGAGTCCTGGGAGAATCTCATCCAAAGGGCTCGTCCAATCATTCGTCACATCCGTCTAAGACTGTGCCTTTACACACTTGGTACGTGTGTGTTTAATGTCAGCGCATTTCTGCAGGTGTGGGAAGGAAAGCTGCTCCTAATGCCGTCCACTCACATTCCAAAGCTTTTCTCATTTACACTGCCAGGCATAGCCGTTGGTTCTTGGGGATATGCAGCGGGCACTTTTTTTGGTTTTTCCTAACATGGAAAATCCACAAGGCAGTCGTGAGCCATGCGTCCAAACACAAGTGTTCACAATAACATGCTGTCACATTGAGAAAAACAGTGAAACTAAGTTATTTATTACACTCACTTTATTGCCCTTACGCAGGTGTAGACAAGGCTCTGAAGAAATCCTATCACTGTCTGAACTGCTAAGGGAAGAACGCTCCCCAAATCGTGAGACAAAGAACCTTCTCCAAGCCAAAACACAGAGGGAGATAGATTTTCATTTAAATCCTCAAACCAGCTCTGCACCTAAAAGATTTCAAAAGTAAATAGACAACTCACTCTGGGCAAAGTCCTTTCCACCTAAATGCGAGATTTGCTCCCTTATAAGGTTTGCTTCCTTAAGTTGGCAGACGAATATTAATTGGATTGTCTTAGTATAAGCTCAGACTTAGAGTATCGAAGAGAAAAGACCTTAAACACTTAACTGTTGCTTCAGATACCTACCTGTCATCTTTCTGGCTGGTTGCAAATAAGTTTTTTTCAACTCGGGCTATTTCTCTTGGTCTAAGCTTTGCTCTTTACTCTTCCATGTGATTCCCAGAAGAGCAGAGCTTGTCGGATATGTCTTTGCTGGCGCTGGTTGTTTTTGGTTCAGAGTTTTGGGGTCACTTTTTGGGGGCCGGAGGTTGGTGGCTAATATTTTTTTTTTACTTAAAATTATCCACATATCATGAGGAATGCTAAGAGTGTGAGCTCTGGACTCCGCCAGGATGGGGTTCAAATCTCACACCAGCCCTTTGACCTCGGATAATCCAATTAACCTTCCCCCTTCCTCATCGGTAAAATGGGGAAAAAATAAACTCTAGCTGCATCTAGCACACACACCAAAGGAGGCAGTGACTACAAAGGATCCAACACACTGCCTGTCACATATTAGGGAGACCATAAATGTTATCTATTATTATGACTGAGTGTGGTTTGCCCATGTATCTGTCATCATTAGGAGTACATATCCTATTCTGATGTTATGACATCATTTGCATATCAACATCAAGAAAATATTTTATAGTTCCCATTCCCATATTATTAGGTTTATAGTAAGGGTCTAAATACTGTAACAAGAGTTTGAAGAACATCTCTGAGGGGCACCTGGCTGGTTCAGTGGGTGGAGCATGTGACTTTTTTTTATTAACATATATCATTTGTTTCAGGGGTACAGGTGTGTGATTCATCAGTCTTACACAATTCACAGCACTCACCACAGCATGGGACGTTTGATCTCAGGGGCATGAGTTCGAGCCTCATGTTGGGTGGAGAGATTGCTCAAATAAATAAAACGTTTAAAGTTAATTAATTAATTAAAGAATATCTTTGGGCTTTCTTTTTGGTACTGAGAATGGATTCCCAGGAGTAAAATTATTTGATCAAGGGTTACAAAAATTTGTAGGGTCTTGACACACACTGTCAAAAGAGTTCCAGAAAGGATTTTGACTGCATACCCTACCACACAGCTATATAAGACTCAATTTACCGCTACCTGATGAACAGTGGGAATTGCCACATATCAGGAATAAAAAGGAAGAACATTAAAAATCACAGAAAGACCTAGTAATAAGCTTTTGTCTTTCCAGATCTAGCCAAAAAAAAAAAAAAACTGCCGTGAATGATGTAAATTTTCACGCCCTCCACACCTGCCCGTTTCCCTACAAGCCCTTTCTGGAAGGATTCTACTCCACCTCTCAGAAATGTCTCCTCCTCCAGCCACATACCTCATAGTTTTCCAACTGAGTGAAGTCCGAGGGGGGAAGGAGCGGGTTCCTCTTCGCTGCAGACGCCCAGCGGTCCCATGAAGGTCGGCCACGCAACTGCCGGCCGCTGGCATGGAGACAGCGTAGTCAAGAGCAATCCCGGAGGAAATGCGCCCTGGTGAGGCTAATTCATAAATATTGTCTTGCAAGGTAGAGTGCAGTAGAATGACACAGCCCACATCTGACCACAAAACATAGAAGGTGTAACCCAATGAGGCGTATCACCTGAGCTCTGAAAGGCATAATCTGAGGAGGAACTGTTGGTTCATGCAGCTTTGCCAGAGACATAAATAATACCTGATTTTGTGGGAAGGAAGGAAGGAAGGCAGGCAAGCAGGTAAGCAAAGGAAAAAGAGGGAAGGAAGGAGGGAGGGAAAGAAAAGAAAGAAAAGAAAGAAAGAAAGAAGAAAGAGAGAAAGGGCAGGGCACCTGGGTGGCTCAATCATTGGGCGTCTGCCTTTAGCTCAGGTCATGATCCCAGGGTCCTGGGATCGAGTTCCATATTGGGCTCCCTGCTCAGCAGGAAGCCTGCTTCTCCCTCTCCCACTCCCCTGCTTATGTTCCCTCTCTCACTGTCTCTGTCTCTGTCAAATAAATGAATAAAATCTTTATGAAAAAGAAAAGAAAGGAAAAAGAGGGAAGGAAGAGAAAGAAGAAAGAAAGAAGAAAAGAAAGAAAGGAAAGGAAAGAAGAAAGAAAGAAAGAAAGAAAGAAAGAAAGAAAGAAGAAAAAAGGAAGGAAAAAGAGGGAAGGAAGGGAAAGAAAGAAAGGAAGGAAGAGAAAGAAAGAAAGAAAGAGAAAGAAAAGAAAGAGGAAAGAAAAAAGGAAGGAAAAAGAAGGAAGGAAGGAAAGGAAGGAAGGAAAGAAAGGAAGGAAAGAAAGAAAGAAAGAGAAAAAAGGAAGGAAAAAGAGGGAAGGAAGAAAGAGAAAGAAAGAAAGAAAGAAAAAGAAAGAAAGAAAGAAAGAGAACACTTTGACCTTTGGTAGTGAATTTACCTCACATAAAAGGTGAGGGATTAACTATGGAAATTTTCTAACTCAGGGTAACTGAAAAGAAGCTTTTGCTTGGCCCTTCCATACCAAAGTCCTGATGACCCCTCTTTAAGACTCTTGAAACGAGTCCTGAGGAGCCTGGAAATTCATCTGAAGTCTGTGTGGGCATTTTTCTAATAAGAGAACCTCTAACCCCCCCTCGTCCACATGAAACTCTCCGAGGAGAAATCTCTCCCCAGTTGCTATCACTGACAGGGCTGGTTCAACTGCTTCTCTTCGCTCTTTGCTCAGAATTCACACAACAGGCCCAAATCAGAGCTGGACTCTTTCGGCATTTGTGGATGGCGTGGCACTATTTGCTAAATTCCAGAACCCAGTGCTGGTTAAACAGGCTGGGAGGATTAGTTACTCCAGTGATGGGGATCACAGACATGGCCTCTGGTCCTGGCCCCAGGGATGCCTGCACACCTGGGTTTAAAGCGCCCCTACAAGCAGGCAATAGGGTTGGAGGACTAAAGACTCAGCCTCCCATCACTTACTACCTGTGTGACCCTATGTGAGCAATCAACCTCTCTGGGCTTTGGCTGCCTCTCTGTTAACTGGAAATAGTAACACCCCCCTTGCACAGTGATTGCGGGGGAAGCCACAGTGCCCGGTGCTCAGAAGTTGTAAGGTACACACACACACACACACAAACACACAGGCATATGCGAATGCGTGTGCACACACTTGAGTTTTTGGGACTCAATTACTCCTCTCCATCTTTATAGCTCACAAGGTGATTTTTGAAAAGTCAATCAAGAAAGGAAGGAAAGAAACAGATTCTCCTCTCCAACAAGAAAAAGCAATTAAACGTCAAATATTAACTGTTCCTAGTAGTAAATTTTTTTAATGGGTTAAAGGCTTGGCCATTACAGGCCTCCAATATGTAATTTCTAAGAAAGGCCTAGGTAATTTTTTTTCTTTTAAATTAAGTGGAAGATAAAGCGCTGGAACCAGTGTATCTGTTCAGAAACCACTTTTTTATCCATTTTCCAGAGCTTCCCAATTGCATCATGCCTTTTAAAAGACCCAATCCGTTTAAACAGCACTTTATTTTAAACCCTCGCTTGTGAAAAGCACTGATTTATGATAGGGCTGATTAAAGCAATGGTGTCTTAAGCAATAATGATTTCAATTACAGGACTTTCCCCAACGTGCATTATCCTGATTTGCTCTCCACTTCTTCGGTGTGTTTATTCCCTAAGGGAGGGAGTCCAGGTAGGTGGGGTGTCATTTTGAAAAGTTCCTGAACAAATTCAATATCACAAAGGAACATATAAATAGGTAGGCCGATGTACCCTGTCCGACGATGTGAACTCCTTATATTTTAATCTGCTCTGACAAACTCGAAAAACTCCCTGAGGGGCTCCTACCCCATATTATTAGGGTTATTTAGAGCTCCGATCCTGCTCTATTCCCACGGGGCATATGGCAATTGTAGGAATATCATACTACAGACTCCCTCTGAGCGTAGCATTGAGAGTCTCCAGTCTTGGGCTGAAGGAAACCATTAAGCTCAGTGTTAGATCATCCATATCTAACATCAATATGACACGTACGAAATATCCTCTCCTTACCTGAGACCCCGCCCCGTGGACCAGGCTGGTGAGGAAGAAAATGGCGTAGGATACATTCTCATTAAAATCCCTCACAGCAACCAGAAGAGGAAATTCCAATCACACCTTGACAGTTTTTCTTCTTTTCATCAAATCAACTTTATAGATCTCTTAGTTTGGTGCCATTAATTGGACTCGTGCATGATTTACATTGAGGTCTTCATCTAGGCTAAACTGTGGTGCTGGATAGCCTTTACGAGAGCTGGCCAGCGAACGCTTTATGCATTAATCCCTCCGCAAAAAAAAAAAATCACCTTAATAAATTTTTAAACTTTTTTTCTTTTGCAAGTTAGAAGTCCCAAGACACAATTGAAAGTGTTTGGGTCCAGCCATTAGAATTTTCAGCTGAGCCCTTGAAAAATGATGGGCCTAATTGCTTTACAGAAGAAAAATCAGATCAAAGGCAAGACTCTTCCTTTTTTAAACTCTGTAATTATTTCTCAGACTCCTCCTTGAAAGGCCTTATACATGCTTCCATTGAAATGTATATGGGCTTCCTCCCTCTTCCTTTCAAATATGCTCTGTCTTGGCTTTGACTTTGCCATGTGGCCTTCCACTGCCTTCTTTGATGGCACTGCCTGAAAGGCAAGTTCTCAAACATCACTGGCCGGGCGGGGTACAGAGGCAGACGAAACTGGTGACGTACTGTGCTAACAACTAGGCATCGCACCGGTTTAAACACAGCACTGGGTATATTCTGTAGCTCGGAAACAGGCGACTATAGGAAACCCCATTTCCTTCTTTGCAGAAAATTTCCAGCCAAACCTTAGGGCACAGACCTCCTTTCTGGCCTCTCCCTCCCAGCCCCTCTCCATAGCAAGTCCACGTCCTGCTTCCCAGCAAACATTACATTGAAGCTAATGTGCCCCAGCTGCCTGGGCCCTGAGTGTTGGGGGAACATCGGAACCTTCTCATTTGCTTTACACAGCATCCATTTCCTCCAAGGTTACAGACTTCCTCAGTTAGAAGCTACCTTGGTGATTCTTCTCTGCTCCCTTTATTTGATAAATGAAGGGGGAAAGACCCAAGGAGAGAAAGTGACTTGCCCAGGTTCCCACAGGAGGGAATCTACTACGACTCACCCTCTAGTGCTCTTCCCGCATCCACTCACGGCCATGGTGCGGGACCAATTCTCCAAATAAAATTTCACCGAGGCTGGGGCACCTGGGTGGCTCAGGGGTTAAAAGCCTCTGCCTTCGGCTCAGGTCATGATCTCAGGGTCCTGGGATCAAGCCCCACATCGGGCGCCTGGGTGGCTCAGTGGGTTAAACCCTCTGCCTTCAGCTCAGGTCATGATCTCAGGGTCCTGGGATCGACCCCCGCATCAGCCTGCTTCCCCCCTCTCTCTGCCTGCCTCTCTGCCTACTTGTTATCTCTCTCTCTGTCAAATAAATAAATAAAATCTTTAAAAAAATTTTTTTTTTTCACCGAGACATCGCCTTCCAGACAAATTTATTATAAAAGCACTGATGGGCCCCTGTTTTGTGCTAGGGGCCCTGTTCATCTCCTGAGACTCGACGATGACTGGAAGGCATTCTAATCTGGATTCAGTCACGGGCTGGTGACTCCTCCCTCACGGAGTGTGCGCACAGAGCGACCACTGACTGAAGACTGCCGAGACCGTGAAAGCTGGGAGGAACTTTAGAACCTGCATCCCAACTTCTCACTCTACGGAGGAGGGAACGAGGCCCTGAAAGACTTGAGAGCTAGTTCGTGTCCAAGGTAGGTCTAGAGCCAGTTCATGTCCCAGGAAGGTCTAGAGCGAATTCGCGTCCCAGGCGGGTCTAGAACCCATGACGCCAATCACTGAGTCATGTTCTCTTGGCTTCAGTACATTCATCTAATTCAGAATGCAACCTGCCACGGGGGCTCGATCGATCCATCGCATTGATCGTCAATCTCTTTTTTGCGACCCTTCCAGTAAGTTAGTTTGTCCCTATGCTCTGTTCTAAAGCGCCACTTTAATTTGAGGACGACGCTCTGAGTACTAAAGCCCATATAGGGTACGTTCGTGTTAAAATCCTCACCAGCGGGATGCCTGGGTGGCTCGGTTGGTTAGCGTCCGACTCTTGATCTCAGCTCAGGTCTTGATCTCATCATGGTTGTGAGTTCAAGCCCCCCATGGGGATCTGGGCCGGATGTAGATTAGAGCTTATTAAAAACAATAATAATAATAATAATTGTCACCAGCAACTGGACAGTGGTCCCTGGAAAGCAGAGTTTAGCTACTGACACAATAGAACTACAGCACCAGCTGAACTACAGGACCAGCACCATATGCATGGGAATACCATCTACCCACACCTCTAATACATTCCAGAGAAATCCAAAGAACAGGTGTGACAAGCCGTGTCAACAGAAACACCAGGGGTAGGGTTTATACCTTCACCATACTAATGGAATTTTTAGGGTTGCCACAGATATATTTTAAATAGTAGCTGCCGTTTATATATATTTTCAATAATCTTGTAAATCAACAGTTTTCCATAATCTTAGCTGAAACTATAAATGCTAAGTGGACCCATTAAAGAAGAAATGTTAGATCTTCTTCTTTTTTTCTCTCTCTCTTTTAAATGTGGTCTTCCAGGAAGCTGCCTCTGGACATTACTGCAGAAAATTAACACAATAAGTAAAGCATTATCGAAGAGCTATTAACTGATTACACTAATAAAAACCAAATGGGGGCCTTAATTCTGCCCCTCTGGGAGAGAAGGACAGATAAAATAAACAACAGAAAAAGAACACGAAGTAAAGGATAATTGACTTTAAACAATAATAATACAGAAACCTCCCACCAAGTTAAAAAAAAAAATTAATCCAGATCGCTAGCTTCCCTTTGGGAAAGATAGAAGAAAAACCTTATCCGGCCTTGTTAAGACCTAAGTTGGGTACTAAGAAGGGCGTTTTCTGGGCTAACAAATTGGAAAATTGGAAAAATTAGGGTGGGCTGACAAGGAAATTTTTAAACGCCTGGCACATGGCCACAATGACTATTTTACTGTATTATCAAGATGTGGAGCTCGTCTGGTACTGCTCACAGGTGGTTGAAATCTAAACAATCAGAGCTCATGCTCCATCAGGGTGGGATGGAAAGCTGGATGGAAAGCATCCCGTGACGCTTGGCATTCACAGAAAGGGCCAAAGCAGATAGAGAAGAGGAGGACTAAGGGTCTCCACTGCCTTGGGCAGAGGCTGGGGGCCTCTAGAACCCAGCCCACATATAGCACCTCCTGTTGGCTAAATTCTGAAATTTTTTTTTTTAAGATTTTTATTTATTTATTTATTTGAGAGAGAGAAAGAGAACATGAGCGAGGGGTAGAAGGAGAGAGAAAAACACACTCCCTAGTGAGCAGGGAGCCCAATGCAGGACTCAATCCCAAGACTCCGGTATTGTGACCTGAGCTGACAGCAGACTCTTAGCCGACTGAGCCACCCAGGCGCCCCTAAATCCTGAAATTCTTGAACATGCTTGGGGTTAATCCTGTGTAGCAAAGAAAAGTCTTCTCTTCCCATTTTATTATCTATAACATGGTCCATACCCTGCCTTCGAATTGAGCCAGAACCTTACAGTATCTCTTAGTAAGTGCCTGATAGGTGCCAAGTGTCCTATCAGATGCTTAACTCTCATCGTCTGTCATGCTTACATTATACTTTGCAAAACAGGTGATGACCCCAAACTTAGAATTGCAGAAACAGAGTCTCAGAGTGATAGAGAGACCATTCGACTTCCCACGGTTATTAGGCCTGACCCCACTCCGAAGGCACGCACCCTTCTCCCTCCGCATAGGTGACCCCTGCCATTGCTAACTATTACTGTCACTCTTTTTCTCAGTCTGTTTTTACATATTGTTCTAACCCATCTAACCCATGGAACCAACCCTCTTTGCATGGCATCTGCAAAAATCGCAGGTGATTTTTGCTTTTCGCTGGCAAAAAGTCAGCAAATTCAAGTGAAGTCATTCCGATGTGAGAAAATAGTCCAGCATCTTCTTAAAAGACAAACATTAAAAAAGAAATTCTTCCACAAGACATTAACTTTTAAGTTGGCAGAAAATAGCCTGGTGTTTCATATGATGTACTAACTAAAACAGTAGTGGTTCTGATTCATAATGAGTGTGTTGGTCTGAGAATTGAACTCCCACGTGGAAATGTGGGCATTAAGAAAAGAAGCATCATGGGGCACCTGGGTGGCTCAGTCGTTAAGCGTCTGCCTTCGGTTCAGGTCATGATCCCAGGAAGCACCCAACTCTTTTTTTTTTTTTAAGATTTTTTATTTCTTCATTTGAGAGAGAGAGCACATGAGGAGAGAGGAGGGTCAGAGGGAGAGGAAGAAGTAGACTCTGCTGATCAGGGAGCCCGATGCGAGGCTCGATCCCAGGACTCTGGGATCATGACCCAAGCTAAAAGGAGACGCTTAACTGACTGAGCCACCCAGGCGTCCCCAGCATCTGGCTCTTGATTTTAGTGCAGGTCATGATCTCAAGGTCTTGAGATCAAGCCCCACATCGGGTTCTGCACTCTGCACAGTCGGCTTGAGATTCTCTCCCTCTGCCCTTCCCCAACTCACACTCTTTCTCACTCTCTCGCTCTAAAATAATAAATAAATAAATGAGATAAGGAAAGAAAGAAAGAAAGAAAGAAAGAAAGAAAGAAAGAAAGAAAGAAAGAAAGAAAGAAAGAAAGAAAAGGGTTAGATTTGTTCAGTTCTGGGCAGAGAGAACCAGGAGACATCCCAGGGGACCAGTGAACACAAGGTTTAGGAAGGAAAGTGCCGTTTGAAGCCAAAAACACTTTCCAGAAGCCAGAGCTCCTCAAAAATACAATGTATTCAGACCATCATACTTAGGAGCAAAATCCTGGAGGCATGTCCAATAAAGTATATTTTATAAATAATGCAAAAGTTCTAATCTTTTGCAATAAGGGAGAAAAAAAGGAAGAAATTATGTCATTCTGAGGAAGAGGACAAAATTATCATTATTGACAGATAATATTTACCTATACAGTTCAAAAGAATCAATTGGCAAGCTCTCTAAACAAAAAGCAGGAAAGTGGCAAATACCAAATAAAATTATGTAAGTAGGCAACTTTCCTCTGCAGTTATAAAATTTAATGAGAAACAGGATTCACAACAACAATCAATAAACTTGAGACTATATTGAGATATTACATGAAGAAAACTACAACTTGGCAGAAAATCACAGGAATAGATAAATGAGAGGCATTTTTTACTTGTAGCTCAGAAAACTCAGTATTAAGGACTTCAAGTGCCCACACGTTAATGTATAAATTGTGCTCCCTTACATTTTGAACTGCATGAGTTCTTACAGAATAACAAAGAGGGGAGCATAACCCAGAAAACTAATTGCAAGGACAACAAACTTGCATTGCTGGATATGAAAGCATAGTCTTAAATTGCAATAATAAAAAAGGGAGGGCTTTGGCAGAAGCAGCAGTAGAGACATGAAGATAATTCAATAAAATTGAAAAATACAGAAACAGGCCCAATAACATACTAGATTGAGATCGGTAAGGAAAAGAGGCTTCACTATAAAGTTCCTACTACACAGATCAAAACAAATTCCAAACAAATAAGAGATTTAAACTTAAAAAAAAAAATGTTAAAAGAGCCACAAAAGCAGTAGAAAATGTGGATTGATATTTATCGACCCTGGGCTATGCAAGGCCTTTCTAAACATAAAAGCAGGGGAAGAAGAAATAAAGGAAAATAATTATGTACTTGGATTTATAAACATATACATTAAAAATCCATTAACAATTGGGGCAGCTGGGTGGCTCAGTTGATTAAGCATCTGACTCCTGATTTCAGCTCAGGTCATGATCTCATGGTCGTGAGATTGAACCTCATGTCTGCTTGAGGTTCCCTCTCTCCCACCGTGTCTCCCCTCACTCACATTCTCTCTCTCTAATAAATAAGTAAAATCTTTTTTTAAAAAATCCATTAATGATTAAAAATCAAATGAGAAAATGGACAAAATGCTTGCAGTGAATGATAGTGAAATAGTTAAAACACTTAACATGTTAAGAAGTTTTACAATTTAACAGAAACTCAAATTGTAAGTTTCTAAATAAATAAAAGTGTAAATAACAGGCAAGTTACATATTCACAAAACAAGACAAATAACCAAGAAACATGAAGAAAGTTAACATCACAAATAATTAAAGAAAATCAAAGAAATACAAATCATAATAGGATTCTAAGTTTCTTATCTTAGTTTGGGGACACTTAATGATGGCTTTGTGAATTCTGCATTCTCATTCACTGCACGTGGGAATATAAATTGGTATAAACACTTAGGAGGGCAGCTCTGCAAATCTTAGCAAAAACAAAAATAAAAAAAATTAAAAAACCTTTTGGACTCAGGAATTTTGCTTATAGTAATTTCCAGAAGAAATGGAGTTGCACACAAAGATTTTATATAGGCCAAAAGTTAAAAAACGACATGAATATCTAACTAGAGGTCAACCAAATTATGATACCTACAAATAAGGAAACAGGATGCCAACATAAAAATCGTGCTTTGCAATAGTTTCAACACAGGAACAAATACTTATAATGACTTGTCAGATGGCAAAACCAAATCACAAACTAGTAGATGATAACAGAGGCTCAACTTAATTTTCAAGCATACAAATACACATCTGTAAAAACATAGAGGAGGGGCACCCAGGTGGCTTAGTGGGCAGAATCTCACACTCTAGATTTCAGCTCACATTGTGATCTCAGGGTTGTGGGATCGAGCCCCGCCTCCAGCTCTAAGCTCAGCATGGGGTCTGCTTGAGAGTCTCTCTCCCTCTCCCTCTGCCCACCCCCTCCACATTCTTGTGTGCAGGTATGCACTTTCTCTAAAAAAAAAAAAAAATGGGGGCGCCTAGGTGGTTCAGTCAGTTAAGTGTCTGCTTTCTGCTCAGGTCATGATCCCAGGGTCCTGGGATCGAGCCCCGCATCGGGCTCCCTGCTCAGGAGAGAGCCTGCTTCTCTCTCTCCCTCTGTCTGCAGCTCTGCTTACTTGTGCTCTTTATCTCCCGGTCTAAAAAATATATAAAATCTTAAAAAAAAAAAAAAAAAAGTAAAGGAAGAAGTCGTGGGACTATAGTCTATTTTTATTTACTTCTTCATGTGTTTCCACAATTTCCAAACGTTCTACAATGGACATGTATTATTTTTGCAATCGAGAAAAAAATTATCTTGTGTATTTTCACTTCCAGTTTGCTGGAAGCATGGAAGCCTAAGGTAGAGTGCCCAGAGAAGGTGCTGCCAGAAAATGAGGGGGAACCCAGGCTACAGGACGGCCCCAGCTGGTGCGTCTGTGCCTTCCCCCTATTCTGGCTTTTTTCTGTGGTGATGGCTCCTTTTTTTTCCTCTGTTCTCAGAAAGTCTGCAGCTTCCCACACTATTTTATTTGCTCCTCCTAGGAGTGACAGAGCAGAGTGTCCCAACAATACTTAATGTATTTTGTGTCAGGGGCCTGTGGGTCAGCAAGGTTATTAATAAACATAGCCTCTTGTTCTAATTTAGGTCCCTTCTCTCCTTCGTGTCTCTCCTCCTGCCCTGCTTTTCCTTTCGCTTCTCTTTCCGTCTGACCCTCTTCCCCTTCTCCCTGATACCAACGATTCTGCCTTCCCTCTCGCTCAACCTCTGGCACTTTTCCCAAAACGCTTTTCTGATGTCCTTGTCGGTCCTGTTAAGTTTTCACGGGGAATTTAATTTTTGAGGAAACGCGTGGTGTCCTAAATCGATTCCACGCGAGCTGATGTGATACCAGGAGCTGCCACGCCGGGCAGAGTGGAGGGACCCCTAGAACTGAGGCGAACTGTGGATGAACCAGGGGACTACCTCGTTCAGTAAAAGGAATGTCTGTTAAACCAGATTTCTCCGACACAAAATGGGCTGGGCCTCAGAGGTCATATGGTCAGCCATAGTCATGGGTCATGGTCATATGGTCAGCCATCGTCATGGGTCACAGTCATATGGTCAGCCATAGTCATGGGTCATGGTCATATGGTCAGCCATAGTCATGGGTCACAGTCATATGGTCAGCCATAGTCACCCATCTTCACTTCCGGAAGGAAGTGAATTAGGAAGGCACAAGGCAATTCTACATTTTATTATTTTTCTACTATCTCAGATAAGACAAAGAACATCTAAGGAGTTCATCGTGTATATTTGGAGTGGGTGCATATCAATTTTGTTTTCTGTTTGGAGTTTAATTTACTACCTACACTTTTACGAGTAAATCTTATATTTTTGCTGACTTGATTATACCGGTAGGAGGGGCTGCTTGTCATCTTCTCTACCAAATTCGTGGACACAGGCTCCACAAACCCCCTTGAACTTTCTACAAATCCTGTTCAATTATTTTCCACTGTCAACATTTTCTTTATTTTTTAAGCTTCATTTATTTATTTTTGAGAGAGAAAGAGAGAGAGAGAGAGAGTTGGGGGGAGGGGCAGAGGGAGAGGGTCTTCAAGACGACTCCCCATCAAGCAAGGAACCCAACCCGGGGCTCGATCCTACAAAGCATGAGATCAAGAAGACCTGGGCCAAAACTAAGTCGCTTGACACATGGAGCCACCCAGGCACCCCCACTGTCAAGATTTTCTAACTACAACTTCAGATCAGAGAAGATTACTTTGTAAACTGAAAAAAGTGAGTTCCTACACACACACACACACACACACACAGGTATCTGTGCATGCTCTTTCCAAACATATTAAACTTCTGTTGTTCCTTTATTCTACTAAACACAATATTTCATCTCCTATCAGAGTTTTCAGGAAGTTACGTGCACCAATGGGAGTTTACTTAACAATGATTAAAGCAACAGTTTAATATGGAAAAATATGTAAAAAGAAATGCACGATTCTGTGTTGAATTATTTACACTTTTCGAATTAACCTATGGCACCTTTTCCTGGTCCATAATGCGTTAGTTTTTAAAAAAGACCTGGTCTAGGGCGCCTGGGTGGCTCAGTTGGTTGGGCGACTGCCTTCGGATCAGGTCGTGATCCCGGAGTTCCGGGATCGAGTCCCACATCGGGCTCCCAGCTCCACGGGGAGTCTGCTTCTCCCTCTGACCTTCTCCCCTCTCATGGTCTCTCTCGCTCTCGCTCTCTCTCTCGAATAAATGAATAAAATCTTTAAAAAAAAAAAATGACCTGGTCTACCTTTTGTAGAATGAGTGGAAGTCTTTAAGGGTGATGTAATTTTTTAACACATGATTAATTCTACTCCCTACTAGGGTCTTCATATTGAAGAAATGAAAAAAAAAAATGAAGAAATGACAGGAAAGCTATATTTATTCTAGGGAAAGATAGTTTTCTGTATCTAAATTCATTATCATGAAACATACCAGTTTTATAGCATTAACTGAATTGTGCCCGACTTTTGGTCTTTCCAAACTGAGAAAGAGAGTCTCTGTGCACTTCGAATGAATTATGCGTTTGACTTCTTAAAATGGTCACCCCTAACCGCCGTACATTAACAATCAGAGACGCAGGGATCCTATACTCAGCTAAAATCTCCATCGGAAGTAGCCATTAATCAGACTTGACCAAATGTCTAGTTTGGTTCCTTATTTCTTATTTTTTTCATTTTCCTTTTAAATAGGGCGCTCTTATCTGCTCTGTAACAATGATCAAAGGATGCGTCTAGCTTTCGATGCGTTCTGCAATGTGTGGTCATTTGTCATTCATGGAATACTATTTAAGTTATTTTCTTTAAAGGCAGCATTTGTCTTAATATACATAGGCTTGCACGAGCATTAAGTTATGAGATTATGGTGGGGAAGAAGAGAGGATAAAGGAGGAGGAGAAAGATTTTATTGAGTGCCTACTATGTATGATAGAGGGTCCCATCTGCCTCCATTCAGTCCTCAGGTTTTCTGTGGCGCTGAGTGCTTCACGCATCTTTTTTGGTCTCATCCACACAGCATCACAATGAAGAAGATACTCTTCACCTCAGGATATAGATGAGAAAATTGGGGTTTAGAGGTATCAAGCAGCATACCCTAGACACACAATCAGTGCGGCAGGAAGCAAGGATTTGAACCCAGACTCTGCTCACCAGACTACAGCATTTTCCATGAGTAGGAGTAGGACTTCATTGTTGGCAAAGGCAAGGGCTCGGAGTGGAAATTGAAATCCTGAAATTTAACGCATGCTTGAGACGGGTGATGCCTGATCACTTATAAAGTCTGATGTGGGGACATCTGAAAGACCAAGAAAGAGCTCCCAGAGAATCACGTTAGAGAACATGGCGGACGGCACCATGAAGTGACCAACAGGGCAATTCTCACGTTAGTGTGTTACTTATCCGAACCCCCATGACACCGTGTGACTCAAATGGATAAGCCACTAACTTTCAAAAGCGGGGCATCTTTGTACCTTTGTCTTACGTATGTATTTTAAATATTCTATATTTAAAGAGGGTCCTTGGTTCCAAGATGTTCCTTTACATTTTGATCAGTAAATGTTCTGAGAAGCACCCAGGGGGAATTCTTCCCTCACATAATGAGGTTGGATGCAAAGCATCGTTTTATGCCCTGTAGCAGACCGTTTTTGTTTTTCGTTTTTTGTTTTTAATGGCCACACCGTTTTCGCTTCTTTCCAAGTCCCAGCCTGGGATCGGCAGGTTGTGAGATGAGGATAGTGTGGCGAGTGTCAGGCTACAGTTCTTAATGCTCTACGGGTAAGATTTCCTATGAAAACTAGCAGCTTTTTTGTTCTTCCTCAGCCTTTTCTAACACACAGCCAGGGCTCTCTGTTTAGCCGCACCCGCTGTGGTTGTGACGGTCCCGGGCTAAATTTATGCCGCTGAGAAGTCCCATTGAAGTGGCTCCGTGACACAGAGTCAGTGGGAGTTGTGTGTATATAAGCCCAGGCAGACCTTGGCCCGCTGAGTGTAATAGCATATCTGCCTTGGGAGATTATGGGTATGATATGGGCAATGCGTAATGGATAGGGCAGTCTGTGTACAAATTTCAAATGACTTGCTACACCCCTTTAGAATGGTGGCTGTCAAAAGTATTAGCCCTTTACACACACAACAACCACGTATCATATTACCGGTGGCCCCTGCTCCCACCGAGTGGGTTCCTCCCACGTCTCCCAGTAGGTAATTGCTTCAAGGGTACCTATTGAACACATACAAAGGAGAAAACACTGGTGAATTTCCTTCTTTGAGCTCGACTGTATTCCTATAGAAGGAGGAAAATACCGAACATGTTTAAAATTAGCATGGACAGAAGTTCAAAGGGAATTATGTGGAAGAGAGATCTCTGAAAGATTTAAATGTTCAATCCAACGAGAACCGGATTGAATACACCGAAGCTTAAATCAAGACACACCCTGATGTTAGCACTTAGGTTTGGGTGGTCATGGGAAGGAAGGGAAATACCGGAACTTCTGTGCCGTGGGTGATGTTTAAGACATTTAATTTTTTTGAGCGTGTATTTTTGAATGAGTCTGCCCAATGCTGGGGAATCTGCAAAAGTTTAAACAACGTGAAGATCTGACTCAGGAAAGCTAGCATTCTTCGGTTAAGCTTCTTTTCATGCTAAAAATACACAGTGTCCCCTCTCAGCTTGGTGCAAGAGAATTAAGCAGAATCCTTTCTTTTTCTTTTTTTTTTTTTCCCCCGAGTTGGGACAGGACTTCTGTGTGTGATTTCCCTGGCCTTCCGTTCTAAACAGAGACCGTGGATCAGCATCAGGAAAGATACCGGTGGCACTGATGATCATTCACAGAAAAATGAGCAGCAAAATAACCACCGTGATGATGGCCTGAGGCTGAATATATGCAACCTCTTTCCATAGTCGAGATGTTTTTTATAATAATATTGCAAATCTGTTAGCATTAGAAATCCGAGCATTGATCATATTGCCTGCCTGCCTGCAGTGTCCAGAACTCATTGGAAAGACAAATGGAAACTCATTTGTCTGTTTATCCAATATATTGGCCCCCAAATATATTCCAGGCACAGTACTAGTCTCTGGAGATAGATAAATGAGATACTGGTCCCTCTCCTTAGGGAGCTTGTCTGGAATTATTTACTTTATACAATAAATAATACATGCTATGTGCCTATCACTAGTGTCAGCGCTTTGCATATATTAACTCATTTAATCACCAAAACAACCCTATGTGAGAGTTATGTTATTATCCCCATTTACAGATGAGGAAACTGAGGCACAGACAAATGAAATCAGCATGCCCACAGTCACACACCTGGTACATCGGGAGACCCGGGATTTAAACCCAGGCAAATCCATTTCCAGAGACCCTACTATTAACCACTGCTTATAAGCTAATTGAAGAAATAAACTTGTAATTATTCTCAACCTAATGACTAGTGACATCGAAGACCCTAGAAACTCCAGAAACCCTCCAGAAAGCTTCTGCAATATTTAGACCAATGATTGGGCAAAACTTTGTAGAAGAGGGGTGCCCGGCTGGCTCAGTCGGTAGAGGACGCAACTCTTGATCTTGGGCTCGTGAGCTCAAGCCCCACGTTGGGCATGGAGCTTTACTTAAAATAACAACAACAAAACCACACAACTTTGCAAAAAACCTGCTAGTCAGTTTTTAAAGGAACCAAAGATGAGAAAGACAGACTCTATAAGCTACGAAAAAGCCAAATCAAAATGCAATTTAATGGGGATAAACATGAGACAATCTTAAATGCAATAAATCCCCTGTACAAGCCCTAGATGGCTGAGATCTGGCTCCATGGCTGAGATCTGACTCCCCCCAGACTCAGGGCTCTGAGTCAAAGCCCAGCACACGACGTGGTGGACCATGCTGGTCGCGAGACGTCTAAGTATTTTATTTGTTGCTGGACACTTCTTAAGAGAATCTGGCACACCAAGGCCAGCCAAAGAAAACAAAATCTCTGAGTCCAGGTCATATGCGGAACTGGAGAATTGTGCCAAGAAAACAGAAGTGGGGCTTTGAGGGGGTGAGGAGAGCAAAAGTTACCTTCTGGTGTTGGAAAGTCTGCCGTACGGTAGATCAATGAGGTTGAGTGTGTCGCTTCTGAGGACAGAATCCAACCCAAGAGGAAGATGCTCTGGAGACACAGATTTTTGGTCCAGCAGAAGGAACACAAATTTCTAAAAACAAAGCCCCCAGCAGGGGTAGCCTTGGGGAGAGTGAGCCCTGCCCCTCCCAGCTCTCTAGGTGGCTGGCCCCCTCTGGCAGCCTTCACCCAGACCGTCACCCCTTTACGCGACCTGCCTTAAATGCACAACTCTTACAAACTGCTGATTCCGTGTCAGCCTGACCATCAGCCTATCTCCAGACCTCTGGCTTCAGTGAGAAGCTGGACCGGTGTTCTCCAAGCTTCCTTCTAAGGAAAAGACTCAAGACTTCTTGATGCCATTATGGAGCCTTGAATTCTGAAACATTTTTAAAACCAGTTACCCCTGTTTTACAGATGAAGGAATATCAGAGGGACTGAATAACTAACGGAATCAGGGGCAAATAAAATCTCCCCTTTCATACCTGGATTCCTGCTCACTTAGTGATTGCTTGAAATAGTGATTCCTTGGGGCACCTGGGTGACTCAGTGGGTTAAAGCCTCTGCCTTCAGCTCAGGTCATGATCTCAGGGTCCTGGGATCGAGCCCCACATCGGCTCTCAGATCAGCGGGGAGCCTGCTTCCCCCTCTCCCTCTGCCTGACTCTCTGCCTACTTGTGCTCTCTCTCTCTGTCAAATAAATAAAATCGTTTAAAAAAAAAAGAAAGAAAGAAAGAGTGATTCCTTGAATCACTATTTCTACACAACCAACCTCAGCATTGTTCCAGAGCAACTTAGTCCTAACCTTATTCTAGAAAATTGGTCTGGTCCCCAGTGGCCACTAGATCATTTAGCTGAGAGCTTACTATCATTTCTAAGTTAATTTGTGAGTTAATTGTAAATGTCAGGAGCTCTGACACTGCAGAAAATGATAAATTATTGAGATAAACCAGGGGCAGAAAAATCCCTGTTGGTTGTTGGTCAGTTTTTATCAGAAAAATGTGTTGACATGGAGGGGACCGAAAATGGCATCAAACAGGAGTTGTCTCAGAAGACAGTTAGGCGGACACTGGATTCTGGAGTTAGAAAAACGCTCTGAACATTAAGATCCCCATAACACTCAACCATCGCCACCTCCATCGTGCGTTTTCCTAAATGACTCTCCAGTCTAGAGAACTTGAAAAAGAACCTGCACGTATCCCTACCTGTGGATATTTCTAACCTGATGGTCTATATGTGGTATTCGAATGGTTAGATGATAAACCTCTGAACACACACGCATCGCGCCTATCAGTCAAACTCATGGCTTGTCTTTCCCACACCGCTGTGTTTGGCACAGGCCTGCGCCCCCCGTTTCTCCTCCTTGCTGTTTGACCTTTGTGGTTCCTTTTCCCCCGGCAAGGTCAAGCCCTTAACATCAGGACTACATTAAAAGAAAGACGGAAATTTTCGAAGAAACTTCTGGAATTATCAGGGTTACGCCAAGTGGGGACTGGTCCCCCCCTTGTAAAGGGAGGAACCTCAATCTCAAGCCCAAATGATTCAAATCCCTGCCGGCCTCTGAGTTTGAGACCAGATGGTGCCCCCTCTTTTTTGCCGGCAATGGCCGTACCTTCTACTTCTGACCGTGCTCAGTCGTGCGGTGCTTGTGGCATAACTTCACGATCTACCATTTGTTACTGATTAATGCATGGTATTTTGGAAAATGGAGCTAAACTGGAGTGCTGTGGTTAACTAACCAAAAGATGTCAAGGAGCCTTTATTGCTTAACTTCTTTTGCACAAATGATTTTGGAGGGGTGGCAGAGTGAAAAGCCATACACAATAAGACAGGGGCGCCTGGGGGGGCTCAGCCATTAAGCATCTGCCTTCGGCTCAGGTCGTGATCCTAGGGTCCTAGGATCCAGCCCCGGCATCAGGCTCCCTGCTCAGCCGGTGAAGCCTGCTTCTCTCTCTCACTCCCCCTGCTTATGTTCCTTCTCTTGCTGTGTCTCTCTCTGTCAAATAAATAAATACATAAAATCTTAACCCCCCCCCCAAAAAAAACAACGCAGTCAGAACCCTTCCCTGGGTGATAAAAGAATCCATTGCCTTCACTGCAGGAATGTAAGACTAAATGCCTTACCTGGAAGACAAGCACTCGTTCCCCATCCGCTAAAGCTTTAGGGCAAACAGCAACCAGGTTTTTCTTTCTGCTTTTCTCTACGCTCAGACACCTAGGTCAAAAGAGAAGTCAAGTTAGGCTGAAATTTGTATAATTTACAATCTCCAGCCTGTGGGCCAGAGCCAAAGGGCTCTTGGCTACAAAGTGTAAACAGAGCATAGTTGCCTCTTAATCTGGGTAATTGGTCCCAAATGCTGTTGCCACTTCTCAGATCAGATGCTTTACGTACTTTTTAAAGAACCTGGAACTTTTCTCCTTTGGGAGGGAAAAGTTTGGAGTGTAACTGTCTGTTCATCAGCACGAAGACTCCTATAAACAACCAGGTGATTTCATTTGGGGGTCTGTAAACACAGGAGGCTGGGGCCTGCTCTGGGAGCTCCATTCTGTTTTCGAATGTTCCTTCATCGATCATTTGCTCCCACACCCCAGCCGACATCTGGGTGTTTACCTAACGGGCGCGGCTTCTGCAAGAGCTGAGCAGACGGGGCCACCTCTTAGAGGATGCCCACCAGATTTCAGAAGCTGGGCTACATCTCATCCTGGCATAATGGGCTCTTATTGGTACGTTCCTTGAGGGTAATGCACCGTAGTGAATTTGGCCGAAAACCAGCTGTTTTATGACATCATTTTCTGGGCAAAGTCCTAGGGATGCTGTGCGAGAGAAGTCAGTGTGGGGTTCTGGGAGGTCTCAATCTAAGCTTGGGAACACTCAGGCGGACTCCAGGCTGTGTGACCCCAGACAAGGAACATAACCTCCCTGAGCCTCAGTTTCCATATCTATAAAGTTCAGACAGTAACAGATACTTTGCATCTCATCATGAGGATTAAATGAGAATGTGAATATAAAGGTTATGAGGCATTCCGCATTATTATTATTATTATAGATTATAAATACGTATATCTACATTATATGTTATGTAAAACAGTTTTAAAACCATATTTTGTTTTCAGCCTATCTTTAAGTCAACCTACACAAGGCAGGGAACAAAATTTGTCATTCCTGCGAAGTCTCCTCAGAACCCCAAGAGAATATAGCTTTCATTACGGCTCTGGCAAGTCATTGACAAAAATCTGAGTTCCCTTAATTTGCTTTTCTCTTAGACTTTCCTTTTTACCTATTTCCAATCTCCTTCATGACATTTTTAGGCCTGCATGTCTCCTCCAAATATTTCTGGAATCCTGTTGAGTTCTCCATTAACTAACGCTTCTCCAAGTTTTACTTATTTAGTTGTTTTTGGGTTTGTTTTTTTTTTTTAATCTTCCCTCCCCAGTCTCTCACTGGGGTCATTCTTGTACTTTTTTCCTTTAAATTCCACTCCAGGGGTGCCTGAGTGGCTCAGCCAGTTAAGTGTCAGACTCTTGGTTTTGGCTCAGGTCATGATCTCAGGGTCCTGGGACCGAGCTCCTGCTCAAGCTTCACACTCGGCTCAGACTCTGCTTAAAATTCCCTTTCTCCCTTTCACTCTGCCTACGTGCCCCGCCCCCCACGCACTCTCTCTAAAATAAATAAATAAATCTTAAAAAAAAAAAATTCTATTCCATTTATCTCTATCTCCTTAGCACAGGGTACCCAAGTGGAAGTTCAGCAAAGATACGGGAGATGTTCGATGTCGGTTCCCTTCCCACTTCTGGGATGAGGTTAGACAAGAATGAGTTTTGCCTACTTGAACTTTTCCCAATAAATTTACTACTGTTCTCAGGAGTTTAAAAAGTAGGAAAATATCTCTCCCATCCATAGGGCATAGCAGTTTCTTTTCCCAACAACACGGTGACTGCATTTTCTCTGCAAGGTCAGCAAGGCATGGTGCTGGAGTACCGAGATTCTAGAACCAGACCTTCTGGGGTTCAGATCCCCTTCGGAGCAAGGTAACCTTGGGCAGAGCAAGTAAAGTAACTTCTCTGTGCCTAGTCTTTCTTATCAGCGAAATAGAGATAATAGTGTTTGTCTGGGACTATTATGGTAAACCAAGTTGAATCACCACGTGTAAAGTGCTTAAAACAATGCCTGATTACAGCAAGTACTTGCAAAGTGTTGGTTAGCAGTATATTGCCGGGATTCCCCTTTTTAAAAAATCCTATGTATATATTCACGTCAATTTCCTCTCTGTCTCTCATAGGTAGTCATTAGTCATCTTTCCACATACATCATTGAAAATTTGCTTCCTATCCTGTTCCTCCCTACTTCAGAACTTTCCAAGAAATGTGAAGATAAAAAAAAAAAAGGCAAAACAGCAATTCCAAAACCATCTTCCGGTTCTCTTCCCAGACCCATTATCTATCTATTCATTATTAGCTAAAGTGGGAAGAAAGTTTCACAATGAAGCCACAGCACAACTGTAGTTTACCTAAAGTTAGTGAGTCTGGGGTCCGGTTTAGGAAAACCTGGTTTGAATTTTCGGTGAACCTCCTTTCTACTCTCAAATGCCAGAAAAGGATTTATAGTTTCAGGTGGATAGTAAATGAAATTTGGTAAGTTCATCTGGATTTTACTTTGGGTTTGTCATTTGAATGAACTCAAATTTCATGCAGCCTTAATCCTTATATTTATGGTTTTTCTGCCATATTCACCTCAGTTGATAAAAAAAATTTTAAATAAAAATTGATACATGCTGTTTGGTATTTGAGCACATAGCACTATTATGCAATGGCTGCATTTCTTTGTCTTAATAATAATAAAAATATATGAGGGAAATGCATTTTGGGTAATGTGCTTTAAGGAGTCAAGCTATTTTTGCAAATATTCCTCTTTCTTTCATACTGTGTTTATTCACCATGAAATTCCAAACTGACCGGATGATAATTAACAAAATTATTTCTGTCACCATTTCAAGATCTGCACTGTTTTTATCCCTGGCTCAGTTAAACTGTGACTTTAAAATCAAATTTGTATAATTTAAGTTTTCTCCATTTTTGCATTTCATCCCCCAGAAGTCAGAAACGCAGACTTAAAACTAGCTAATTTCCTCAAATTATATGCTAGAGGTTTGAGGAGATTTAAGGATAGATCTTTTATGTCAAAATGATAGGTTCACAGTTTGTGATTGATGATCTTGTACATATAAATGATATATGCCCATTAGATAAAGGGGCCTTCTGGGATGAGAAAATTAGGCAAAAGTGAGCCTAGAGAAATTTCTAAATCCTGCATTTGCAGAGATAGGGGCAACATGTTTCCAGTTTCTCTTTTACTGTAAGACGAAATAATCTTAAATAACTTGCATATGGAGATTATAGATCAATGTGCCCTAAAAAGATTATTAGCCTAAAAGTGCATTTTTCACTCTAACAGTTAAATGGAAGCTTTCTAGTCACATTACTTTGAATATCTACTTTTTAATATAACCAAACAAAGTTATTCTGGGATTAATTTTCTTCCTTAAGAAATGTGCACTAGATAAAATTCCCCCAAATACTACTAATACCTTTTCATAAATTGACCATATTTTATGTTATTTTAAAAATTAAAAACCAAAAAAGAAAATGTCATGTTTTTTTTTTCCTCCTTCTTTTTCTTCTTCTAATCTGTAGTCCCCAAATGACTGCTCATAAAAATAAACTTTACAACATCTTTGAGAATCCCAAAGAAGCCCGGTCAAGATTTTTTTGGCTGGAAAAGAAAGCAGTTTTGATATTCAAAAATTTGGCCTCCCTTAGTCAATCCCCCAAAGGGGAAAAAAATCAGCTAATCTTAGAAAGATGGTAAATTTAAGTGATTCTCTAATCCAAGTTAGTCCTCAATCATGTTTTGAAATATGATCAAACAATAAAGACTGGGAAAAGTCATAGAAAGTTTCAAAAATAACTCAAAATAGAAAAACCGAGCATTTCTTGTAGAGGCTTTTCTATTTCTAAATTAGAGGATGAAAAGCATCTTACTGGAAAATAGCAAAGTTTGCACCGGCATAGCCACTTCGTGGTAAAACACACAAAAAAAGATCCACTAACGTATTCTATTACTGCACCCTTTAAAACACTATTAAACATCAGATTTTTGTCGGCCAAGTATTCCAGGTGTCATACTAAGCAGCAAAACCAGCTAAACACGGATACATCTATACACAGGCTCTAACGCCCGTACAATAAACAACGCGGCTGGCACACACACCCGCACACGCATGCGCACACACAAACATACATACACGAAACCTGACCAGGCTTTGCTCTGAGTCCCTGATAACTCCAGCCCTGGAAAGAATTTTAATCTACATGGTTTGAAAATAGGGGCCTTTTAAATATGCTGCAAACAATTTGTGATGGTCATCTCTAAAATGCTGCTCCATTATCCTTTTCCATTTGGAATGAATGAGGCTAATTAATTTCAGGCCATACTTGATGAGGTCAGCACCATACGAGGGGTGCGTGCTAGACATTGCTAATCTCTTTCAGCTGAGAGTGATGAATTAAAGATGAAGCATGCCTTTGCAGGCCTAATTTAGAATGTATATCAAAAAACCTACAGCAAATAATACTATACCCTACAACAAAGGAAAACTTGTTCTCTGAGGCTCCCTGAGTTGTGTTGATTTTAAAGACATATTCAGTCTTCTTTGGAATTCCAGCTGTGGATGGCTGAACCATACCAAGAAAATCAAGCCATCTCTCGCACATGGCCCTGTGGACAAAAAGTGGGATTAAAGGAAAGAAAGAAGGAAAACAAAAACAAAATACAACAATAAGTGTATTAAAATTCCACCTACACATTACACTCCCCCCCCCCCCCCCAGCTACCAGGCTGACAAAGATCCCAAATTAGCAATACCTGTATTCAAGCAGTGACCACCCAGCTTTGCTGGGACATTTCAAAGCAACATGCTAAATGAGGCAGCCTGTTGTTTTTAAAGCAGATATCCTAATGAGGCTTATTAGGTTTTTCCATGTCTCTATTTTGAAAGCCAATAGAGATTGACCAGGTAGATAATGTGATACCTTTTATTAAGCCAAGAAAGAAATTGTAATACAGATGCCTCCGGGCCAAAATGTTCCTATGAAAGTTAATGCTAAGCCAACCTCCCAGTAGTGAAAAAGGGAGGTACTCCCTGATCTAAACTCTAAAGAGGAGGAATTAGTCATGATTTCTCAAAGATAACAACCACAAGTCCCTAAGGGTAGCAAAGAAGGTGGCACAGCCCAGAGACTAGAGCATACACCTTGCAAAAAATATTCCAGCAAACCTAGCAAGAGAAATCCTGACAATTATCCTAATGATTTCGGAATTTCCAACTGGTGGCCACCAGAGCTCCTGACTCTATCCCGGTAGCCCTCATTAGAACAAAGCTGCTTCGAATTAGGTCCAATCTACATGCTGAATCAATCTTTCATCCCTTTGATTGCTTCTGAAAATATTTATATTTCTTAATAATGCACATTCTGTCTCACAACTTCTGATGAAACCCAGACAGGGGGTCCCAAAGCAGTCAAATGTATGTGGAAGGGTGATTTGGGACAGGAAAAGGAAGATAAAAAACACAAGTTTTTTACCGTTGGGGAACCATTAGAGAATATAAATCTAGCAAGTTCGGTTATGGAAGCATCAGAGGAGTGTTATAATAAATACAGGTTGGAATATTATAATGACCTAACAGAGATTACGGCATAGTCTCATTATTGTGTGGTTCTTCATTGCAGTTTCAATTATTTGGCTGGTTAACTTAATAGATTTATGAAAAGTTATCATGGGAGAGATTCAGGAAGATATCATAGTGCAACCAATAAAACCCCACACAACCCATCATATCAAAAGACAGGGTAATAGTTATAAAGGAGATGTGACCAGATGATCTAAAGTGTGTTTTCATTGAATAAGGAGCATAGGATTGGAAAGATGGTATTTTGGGGGTGGGGGGAGCAGTGGGAGTGGATTTCTGGTTTAGGGGGCTGAGAGAAAAGGAGTCCACTTTCTTCCTGTCACCAATCAGCTGGGTGACCTTATATAAGTCCCCTAACTGCTCCAGACCTCGGGTTTTTCTTCTATCTGGGACAGTTTTTCTTGTAAGTTTTAAATTGTATGGTTTTTTAAAGAATGATCATTGCCTTAAGTATTAAGTGAATTAAATGAATACTCATTGTCTTGAGTATTAAGTGAATACTCATTGTTTTAAGTATTGAGTGAATTAAGTGAATACTTAAGTCTTAAGTATTCTCTGCCCTCTGGAAGCAGAGAGGAAGAAATCAGAAGCTTTGTGTGAAGCTAAATGTCTCCAGCCACACCTTCTCAAAGTGCCCCAGAGGTCCCCCATCCCCACTCACCTCTTCAAACATGGCTGCCACTTCTGCTCCTCATTTCATTCCCCCTAGGCACCATGACAGAAGAAAGCACCCAAAACCAATGCCCATAGTTTCATTGACTCCAAGGACCCCATTTTAGAGATGAGAAACATAAAAACCAAAGACACTGAGTTCACACAGTAACTGATAAAGCTAGAATTTAAACCCAGGTCTCGTTCTTTCCAAACCAGGGTCTACTCTGCTATGACAGACTGCCTCAGAGTCTGGGACTTTTAGATTCCAAAAATAAATGGGATTTCTTGTGACCACTCCATACTACTGAAGACTCCTTACAGTTAGGAACAAGAGCATAGGAGAAGGCAGTGGCTTTGAATGTAGACTTCTGGGACTTGAATAACTTGTCACTGGTGGAGTAGCAATGTGAGTTTCGGGTGAGTCCCTAAATTCTGTAAGACTCTGGGTTTGTTTGTTTGTTGTTTTTGTTTTTGCTTGAATAATGGAAACAATAACGTACTTCAGAAAGCTGGATAGAGATTAAAATGAATATTTTTTATATGACCGTATTGAGATTTAATGAAGTGGCATATATTCTTCCCGTAGTTGTGGTCTATAGTGAATGTAGCTTGCCATTCATTCCATCATCTTCATCATGTACTTAATGACTAGCAGTAAAGAGACCCTGAAAGGAACCAAGGAAACATAATTATGAATTCTGACTGAGCTCCTGTTGGCTCAATGCCTCAGGTAACTTTCAGAGGCTCAGTTTACTCACCAGCAAAATGGGAATATCAAAATATCTCCCTGTGAAGAATTGCAGTCCAAATCAAGTAGGTTATGCACAGGAGATAATTTTTAAACAGGTAGAACCTGATAAAATCTCATGGGTCCATGGTTTTATTAAAACGTTATTCTTCCTACGTTGGAAACCCTCCAGATGCCTGGAGTCAGTTAACAGATAATAAAAGAGATAATGCCACTGTTTTGTTTCTCAAATAAACCACCTTAGACATAAAACACCATTAAATCATAAAAGAATAAATTCATTTCCTCAATTATCACCATTATCCACTTAATCCTATTCTACTGTTCTCTACCTAAACTTGTGGTTCTCTCCTAATTTTATCTTCCTGGAGGATTAGATAACAAATAGCTAACAGGGACAGGGTTTAGAACAGGAAAACAGCAAACCTTCTCCCCTCTTTGCCTTCCAAGCAAGGGAGAGAAATATCTCAAAGCAAAGAACATGCATTTTATGAAATATTAAATGCAGGTTTCCAAGAAGCCTTCGTGCCCTCATTAAAATACTATCAAACTTTGCTATTGACCAGCTAGCTGTCTGTTGCATGGGAACTTAAAAACATATTCATTATTAAGATATAATTTTGTTCAAGCTAAAGAAGCATCATGGGCTCTGGAATTGTTTTCTGAGTGGGATTATTAAAGGGTTTGGGGCCTAAAGGTGTATGTCTATTTTAAAAAGAAATTTTCTGATTGCAGATAACTTCTCAATTTGATTTAGTGTCGAACGATAGTGATGGGGTTGATAAGTGAGCGTTCATCGGTAATTCATC
Source organism: Nasua narica (assembly GCA_028533885.1). NCBI lineage: Eukaryota > Metazoa > Chordata > Mammalia > Carnivora > Procyonidae > Nasua > Nasua narica. The sequence continues at coordinate 12,030,523 of CM052797.1, forward strand.
TTGTGCTGGTAGAAATTTACAGCAAAGCAGTGCTTTCCCAACAGTGACAAGCCCTATTAATCTTCTTCAGACACATTTCAATAGGTGTCCCCATCTGTGGCCAACATCTAAACACTCTGGCATCACCGGCGACTTGGAGACACCTTCATTTCAAGTTACACTACTGAAAATGTGATACTAGATTGTACTCTATTTTTTAACCTAATTCTCTCTCTTCATTCAATTAGCCTTTCTTGCCTGGATTTTCTGCTCATGTGTAACATCATTTCCCTGGGAGAGCCCTCAAAGATTTGGTTTCTTAGAGATGCGCAATCTCCTCCAAGGTTAACAACCAACAACTTTTTTACAAATTAAAATTGCATAGATCCCAGTTCTGACAGTCATTGGCCTCTGATTGCATATGTCTTTAGAAAGTAGAACCTGCTCAAAGAAAGCCCACCTGGGCATTTGAGAGGGCTTAGCAAAAGAGGGAGGCTATAAAATCCATTTGTGTTCATATTCGGAATGCAATTTATTATCCTGAACTATGATGTTTAATTTCAATGCAGGAGAATGCAGAGAAAAGGAGAGGCAATTAAGAAAAGAGGGTGATGGAAATGCAGCCCTGCGTTCAAACAGCCACATTTACTCAGCAGATTCAGTCCATAGGATAAACCCCCTCTCCTGTTCCTTTGCATCTGCTGGGGGACCTCCTGTTAGGGAAAGAAATGCAATAATCACTTTAGGCATAGATTATTTCTCCTAAATTGCCTTTATTCTACAGGCAATATGCTCTGTCTGGCTGAAAGGTTAGTCCAGGCAAAAAAAATGTGGAGGGAGTGTTTGATTTTGGATTGCACCTAAGTGCTTTTTTTTTTGTGCCATTTTCAACCTCATAATGGGTTTGGTCTTGCAAAGAAATAGGATTTGAACAGCATTTTTCTTGTGCACTTTAGAAACCTTTCAAATGAGAAAACTCCCTGACAAGTTCTTACTTTAAAAAGGTTAGATATACCTGCATAATGAATGGAATTATTCTTAACTTCATTGAACTTTTTTGTCCATGTGTGATCTGAAATGCATACATGTTACTCATAAGTGTGTGTGTATGATAAAGATATACATTCCCCAAAAATCTCCCTCCCTCCCTCAAATTGTTCTTCCCAATGACCATTTGAGTTTCTTATAGATCTCAATAACCTTATTGTCGGTGGCAAGTTTAAATGTGCCATATTAATAACTTGTTATCCAAGACAAATTAAGTGCTTATGTGTCAAAAGCACTCGGCACTGGATTATCTACAAGACAAGTATTTATTGAATAAATGTTCAGTCCAATTTCATTTTAATGTGACTGACTGTATGTTTCAGCCTCTTAGGCAGAGATAAAAACACTCAGACCTATAACTGTGTTGCAACATTACACCTAACTTGTCTATTTCTATTACTGTCTCCTAACTTAGTATATGGAAAGAAGGGTTTTCTTTCTTCCTTTCTTTCTTTTTTTTTTGGGGGGGGGGGTTGTTGTTGTTCTGAAGAGCAGGGAGAGAGATAGAAAAACGGCTGGCATTCAGCCTAAAGAGAAATCATTGAAACAAATTAATCCTATGCCGTTTAAATTGACATGGTAATCCATCATCAGAGAAGGCAAACTCTGAAAGCAATCTAGAATCTGCCCTGCTCTTTCACTGGTCCTGGAGGCACAAAGAGAGATAGTAAAGGGGGGGGGGGGAGATCATAAAAGTTAGGAATGACTTCTAAAATAATAAAATTGATTATATCAGCTCTCACTGTCCAGACTCTGAAAACCTCCTTTGGAAAGGGAAGGTTAACTTTCAACAGTTGCTTTCAAAGTTTGCTTCTAAGTAGCAGGTCCTCTGCAGTGGAGTTCTTTCGGTTTGCCTCCTTCTCAAGGCTGCTAGTCTGCTGACTAGTGTAACCGCTGCCTGCCGCGTTTAAAAAGTAGACCAGCTAAGAGATCTGGCAGGACCCACACTTACACAGAAACTTTCCCTACAGTGGTAAGGGGCTTCTTATGTGGGGTTTAGGATTAGGGTTTGTTTTTGTGTTTTGTTGTTTTTTTGGTGGGGGGGGGGATCTTTTTCTTTTTCTTTTTTTTCTCCAATAATCATCTTGTTTTGCACTCAATGAAAACGCATGTTATTGTACTTCTTAGAGTATAACTTTTGTAACATCTTTTAAAACAGAGGCAAGCCACCATGCCCTGTCTTTCATTTGTGCCTTTTACTTTGGAGGCTGATTTTTCTAACCTTCCTACACGTCAAAAAGCCTGTGATGATATGTTGTTAAAACTTGTGCAAAATTCATAAATTATATAGGAAACCGAAGTGTCACATCCTGGTTGATAGTTAAGATGAAAAAAAAAAAACAAACCCTTACTAAGAGCTCCATTGTAAAAACAGTGTTTCTGTATTTTCAGCACATAGAATCCTTTTTTTCTCTCTCTTTAGTGCATTTATGTAATGTTTTTATTTTTGTTTTGTCTTTGAGGGGCATGGGGGTTGCAGAACCTCCCCTCCTCATTATTGCTTAGGCTTATAAACTTGAACACAGAAGTAAATACTATTTTTAATAATGCATTAAGCTATAAAGCAAGACAATTTGAAAATTCTTTTTTAATCTCAAAATCTACTCTGTTAACAATAGACAGTGTGTGAAGACAAAAACCCAGATACTTTAGTGCCAAAGGCAAGAAGGCATAAGGACACGAATCTAAACCATACCCCACTGCTGCCCTATTTAAATTTATCTAGGATAGAGTTTCTTCTAGTTTATTAAGAAAACTTTATATGCTCCTGAAACTTCAAAGTAAACATCACACCTCTTTTTTATGATCAGAATTTATATTCACCGGTTTTTAAAATAGGGTGAATAATGCTTGCATATTGACTAATGTTTTTTAAAGCATGTAAGCACAAAAGGCAAATTAAATGCATTTCCAGGGTAAATAGGAAGAGAGTTAAAGGCTCTTATATAAAATATTCATCCAGAGCCATGCCAGTAACAATATTAAGAGTTATTAGCAAAGAAGAGTAGGTTTAGATATTTGTGTGTTTGTTTTAAATAGAACCTAGGAAATTTAAATAGTAGCTCTTCAATAACTGAACATTGAATTGTACTTTCTGAAAAAGATCTGATACCTTTGATTTTGTTTTCTATTTAGAAACAATGTAGGCTTTAGCCAAATAGTGTACGATTTTAAAAGCCATCAAATCAACCAATATCATATGAAAAGAATCAATGAGTAAATAAGCATTAAGTATTGGAGACTGGAAAAAATTACTTTTTACCCCCCCTTTATTTCCCCCCCCAAGTCCCTTACATCTGACCATATTCTAGCTTCCTTCTAATTGTATGGTAATATGGTAACAAAGTAATATGCAAAATGAAAATCTGTGTCATAACTTTTGGAGTCAATAAACAAGCTATCAACATACATTCTGCAAAGAAATAGGGTTGCTTAATTTTTTAATTTCCCCCTGACATGTGACACGATGTGGTCCTATCAAGAAATACCCAATGTGACATTTTTCACTGAAGCCCACATTCCCTTGCTTTTATGTTTTCACTTTTGCTTTAAACTGTTTTAAGTGATATCATCTAAATCAATTTACCTCAGTCAAGCACTTCGTAATCTCTTTGATAAGGCTGATTAGTTTATTATAAATTGTAATGGACAGATGGGAAAAGTACCTTTCTCTATCCTATAGTCAAAATAAAAGGACCAGTGTGCATTTTATTTAAATGTTATACTTTGTAAACTCTCAAGATGAAACTTCCTAAGCTCAAGGAGCTGAATATCATGTTAAACCTCATCCTCTTAATTTTGAACAGAAGTCCTTCACTTTTAATGCATACCTTCAATATTTCAAGAAATCGGCCTTTTAAGAGGAGAAATGCAGTTGGTAATTAATTAATTAATTATGTTTTCTAAATTCACACATAATGTTTTTCTATTATGGCAGTGTGTCTGTCTTTGTTCATCTACTTCTTTAATTATATGTTTTCTTTGAAACTTTTAAGCTTTCTAAAAACCAGTAGAATGAAAATTAATCCTTAAATTATTTCCCTCCTTCCAAAATTCACGTTGAGTTTGTGGCTAAAGGAAATGAAACCAGATCACCCCCTTTGTTGTTCTGTTTGTATTTTATTTAAGTACACTGATGCAGTTAGTGAACAATATTAATTTATCTGGATATCTGCCTTACTAACACTTTTGCATTTAAGCGAGTGCCACTTGATATCATTTGATTAATGCTTTTTTTGACATACCAAAAATGAACTGTCATTTTAAATGTTTCATTACCAAGCTCTTGCAAAGAAAAGGGGAAAAATATAGAATTAGATGATCTTTCCTCATTCTGTCCACTTCTAAGTAGGCGCTAATGTCCACAGGGCTTTAGATATCTTTAGAACTTTCTCATCAGGAACTGCCTTGCACTGTAATATTAAAGGCATGAACAGCCCACATGAGACTTGATTACATGGGCAAACAAGCCTATCTGTATCTAGAACCTACTCTCTTTTAATTCTTCAATTCATTGAAAAGTAAAATAGAGGATCATGTTGTTGAATTTTTAAATATATATTAGGCAAAAGATGCTCACCTTTTGTTTAAGTGCCCTGCCAAAACTGTCAAACTGCAAATTGACGTTTTTACTCTGAAGTGTCTTTTTATGATTCTGGAAGGCACAATAGCTTTACCATTACTAACTTGCTTCAGCTTGTATTTCAACAATAGTGATTCCAAGGAGCTCATTCAAAACTCTTTTTTTGCACTGCTTTCTGCCAGACCCCTGCATGTGTCACATGAGTGACAGCCTCTATCTAGTGCTTGAGTATATGAACCTTTAATCCATCATGGAACTTTCTACACCATAAGAATACATACACACCCATGCACATACACCTTTGTGCACGGAACTATTATGTAACTACCTATTAAAACGCCACCAGGTTTAAAGCCAGCAGAATGAATATTTTCCTAATCTCATCCAGATTTTATGGCTACAATTTGACTACTGGCAAGATTCTAAATTAGCTTTTACTTAAATGAAAGAAGGTAAAATGTGCAGTAGATTTGGGCGTTTTGAAGCCCCCCCCCATGCTAATCTACTGTTGTAGACATGTTGGAAATATTGTTTAAAGTGAGCTGGGTGGTCAGTTAAATGGAAGAAGATATTTCACTACATTATGTTTTCCTATTCCCTAAAGTCCACCTCCATGGAGTGAGCTTCCTTGATGGATGAGACTGTTGTCTCCCAGAATGGAAACCTGCTTTCCTAGGAAGGATGGGGGCAGGGGAGACCATAGTGAAGGGCAGGGAGCTCTAAATCCATGCAACTAGAGGGAATTTTCCATCCCCCCTGCCCTCCCTCCTGTCCTTCCTCCCTGCCTTCCTCCTTTCCTCCCTTCTTCCCTGCCTTCCCCTTTCTTTCTTCCTTGTTTGCTACAGTCCCTTTTGGTATATTAGTGTAGTTAACCTTTGCTTTGGCCAAGACCTAGAAGGGCTAATGGAGACCCTATTCCTGACAGCTTCAGGTCAGCGGGGCTCTAGAACTGCCATCCCAGGAATGAGAGGATTACCAAGGAAGGAATTCGAGGCACTAGTCGCCTCACACCTGAACACATCGCTCCAATCCATTAGCATTCATATTATTATTATTATTATTAACAATAATAATTACCCCTTCTGGAAAAACGGTTAATTGGATCTGAAGTTATATTTCCTGTTGCATTGAGGGGCAACCTGAACTGAATTCCGCAAGCTGGCAAGAAAATTGAACCATCTTGGGGGGTGGGGGGTAGGTGGGGGAGTGATAGATAGATAAATAAATAGATGAGCAGTTTCTTCAGAAAGAGCAGATTTTTAAGAAAAGGTCAGGTGCTGGAAAAGGAAGAAGAAACGAAAGAGATTCTCCCCTTTCCTCACCTTCCGCCCCTCCTTTTCCTCCCCGAATTAGTGTCCTCTTGATTATTTGCAGCTGTGTCGAACCTCGAGGTTTGTTCACAGGAGCCCGCGAGACTCCCGCTTCTAGAAGTGAAAAGCCATTTTCACGCCAGGATTTTGCTGCTTGAGTTTGGGCGGAAGGTCTCCTCTCCCTCCCACTAAACTCCCCGCAAAGCCTTGCTAACTTCAGCGAGCCCTGCAAGCCTTTGCTCCCCGGCCACTTGAGGCTCCTGCCCCCAGCCTTGGGGCCACAGACCGATTTCCATCGCTGGAGCGTGGCTTGATAACCCCCAAAGCTAATTTCCCGCCCTGGAGAGCACCGAGACGCGCTGGGGGCTTCGCAGATGTGTGTCACCCTGCCCCTGCCTTCCTCGTCGGCCTCAGACTTCCTCCCACCTGCCCAGGAGCCCCGAACCCGCCATCCACTAGCGCTGTGGTCCGCAGCGGGTTCTGCCACCCGGCGGCCGCCCTAGACACTGGGTAGGTGGGAGGGACAGACAGCTCGCGTGGCTGGGCCGCTGCATCCCCTTTGGGAACATCAAAGGAGAAAAGGGACAGAGATAAATCAAGGAGAAAGTTCGGGGATGCTGCGGGTCGCGGCTGGGGCGGAAAAATGCAACCCGTTTGGGTCACACCTTTGCTCCAGGAGGCTGCCTAGAGAGACCGCGCTGTGGGGGAACCCGCCGGCGTCCTCGCGCCGGGCTTGCGTTCCACTCCGGTGGCCACCTGACCACTGTCACTCGCAGCGTGGAGCCCGTGGCGCCCGAGCCCTTGGCCCCGTGGCGGCAGGCGCAACCCTTCCCCGGCGGCGGCCCGGAGAAGCTGGGTGGCAGCGGACTCCCTGCGGACGGCCGCGCCCTGGCCTCTCCCGTCGAGCAGGGAGGGACGGAGGCCTGCGCCCGGGAGCTCCCTGGCGGTGGTCTGGCCGCCCCCCTCGAGGGCTGCTCCCCCTTCTCAGCCTCGCCAAATCCCTGCAAGCCTGGGCCCCCTTCGTCACCCCGGGGGCTTCTAATCACTCGGTATCGATTTCCCTAACTCTTTTCATCCCGTTGAAGACACATCTTAAAACACTCCAGCCCGGAGTGTGCTCTGGGCTTTATCCACACTAATAAAATGATTTACCCTTCTCTCTGCGCTCTCCTCACAGAGGAAAATCGTTCGAGCCCTGGCTACTTGTGTGTGATCAGTAAATATTTAGTGCGGTGACATCCTCAGCTAGGCTTCGGATCGATTCGGGGACCACCGGGAGGTGCGCACGGTCCGGGCGGGGCCGCGCCAAGCCCGCCTAGGGGGCTCCTCCCGCCCTCGCCGCCGGCCGCTGATTTACGGCCTCGACAACCAGCAAAAGGGGGCGAAAGCGCGCCGGGAAAATTGGCTTTTCAACCTTTTTACTTTTGACATTCAGCCACCTCCCCAGGCTCTAATTCTCGCCTCTTCTCCTTCCCAACCCCCTCCGCCCCCGACCAAGGGCGCCCTGTGCGCCCCGCGCGCCCTTGCGCTGCGCTCGCGCCCCCGCGGCCCGAGGACCACCTATCACAGTCCTGCGCCGCGACACGGGGAGGCCCAGGCCCCTGCTCCGGGGGTCGTCGCCTTCGGGGCGAGATGCACTCTGCCCGCCCACACCTCAGAAGGCAGAGAGAGGGTGGAGAGGCCCACGTCTCCGTTCGCCGAACAAGGAGCCACTCTCGCTACCTTTTCTCCGACCCTCGGTCATTCCCCTGTTTCTGCGGCTGGTCCTCGACGCCCCTCGTGCCGGAGGGCGTCGGGTGGGAACTTTACTTCCCTCTGAGAGAAGCTCCCGTTTCCTTAGAAGCGAAAAAGCGTTGGGATGTGCTGGAAGGGGGCCTCCTCCCCTGATCTTGGCTGCCACGGGGCTGCTTGCGCCGCAGTAGCAGTGTCCGCGTCCCCCTGGCCTTCCCAGCCTCCCCTGGGCGCACACTCTCACTTCAAGGCCGCGCCCCGGACCTGGACCCCAGGCAGTGGGCCCGACCCGGACTCGCCGGTCCTGCGGGACCCGCTACCTCGGACGACTACATTGTCCGAGTAGGGAGACGTGAGGGCTACTAAGCCCCTGGGTTTCCACCGCTCTTCGGTCGGGGGGGCTGGGGCCTGAAAGACTCCAATACTGTTGCCCACCTGTTAGCGGGCCTGCTCCCCTCTCACCTGGAGCCCGGGCCTCTGCAGTTCCCTCGGGCCCAGGGAGGAAGGTGAGCGACCTTACGGGGTCCGCGCACTCCTCCCCAAAGCTAGCGCCCTCTCCTTTGTCCTACTCCTGCTTTTCTAAACTGCCTTATCTGCAGACTATATCTTTATACTAATGCATACTTAATTGGTCCGTCTTGACTGTCCATATAAAACAATTTAATTAGGGTGCTTTCTTGCTTTAGAGAGCAAAGAAAAAAAAATCTGCCCAGTGCTTATTGTATTTAGCACCAATACAGGCAGAAAATGTAGCACAAGTTTTTGGTTGAAAGAGCACCTCTGTGCCCATTGAAGGGCGTTGATCCGAAAAGACAGAAAGGACAAGTAAAATCGATTTGAAGCGACCCTCTCTGTCCCTTTCACACCATTCAGAAACTCCATTCCTTCTAAGACAAAGACCAGCGCCTTGGGAATTCTCAGGGAAAAAGAGGACTCCAGTCCCACAAGCCTAGGGCACTTTTTAAAAAATCCTCAATATTGCACTTAAAACCGGCATTCGGTTCTGTGCCCCCCGCGTGCGGGGTTCACAGACACCCCCTCCGAAGCGTCAGGCAGTAAAGTTGACAGCACCCCCACTTCTGTGCACTTTCCGCCTTCTGGCCAGGCCAGACAAGCCTTTTAGGGTTAGTGCAGCCCTCACCTTTGACCCCCAAGATCGGAGGGACTGCCACGCTACGGAGTGCAGAGTTACAACTCAGGCCAAAGTTAAAACAAAACAAAAAGCACTCCTCTACTCCCCACCCAGGAAAACCGGTTCCGGTTCCGCCGCCTGAGCCACCTTTACCCAGTAACCCACTCCACCTCAACTTTTTTTCCCCCTTCTTCTTCCCTTGCCATGAATTGCCCTAATCACCTCTGAAGGAAAGGACTTAAGTTGTCAGGGCAGCGGCGCTGGGTTGCGGTGGGTGAGTTGTCCTCCATAAGGAACCCCAATGCCAGGTTATCGGACAGGCGCCCAGGCTGGGGAAGGCAGTCATCGATCAGACCTGGCAGGGAAGGGAGGAGGGAGAAGAGGCGAGAGGAGGGGAGGGGAGGGGAGAGGCTGGGCAGTGATCACCTTCACCTGCCCTGAGCCCAGCCCCCCTGTTGAACTATCCCTCGACCTCCTGCCGGGATTAAAGGGGGCGGGGGCGGAAGGGAGGGGGCACCCCCGAGTTACACAAGTGGCCTCCTTCTATAAGAGAATGAGTTCACCACCTCCCCAGAGAAGCCTCACCATCCATCCACTCGATATAACTGATGAGACAAACCACAAGGAAAAACTTCTGTAGCCCATATTTATGGTATTAATGAATAGTTAAAAAAAGATTTACACTTCTTATGATCAATATTCTGAGTTATTTCCCTCAAAGTATATAATTACAGTGTCTTCAGAGTTTTCATCATTGTTTGAGGTGGCAAAACCATTTGTAATTTTCATTAGCCAGTAAACATGTAATTAACATTCAGCACTGTGTTTAACTTAATTCCTGTTTAAGACAAGGACAAGAAGCAGCCGAAGAGCGTTAGTTCCATTTGTCAAGTCTGACATACATCTTACCATAACAGTTTCCTAAAATAAAAGATCCGTGTTTCCCCATTATTCTTCTCTTAAAACAAAACAAAAAAATCCATTAGTTAAAACTGTATTAAAACTGCAAGAGGCAAGATAGTTTATTCTCAATTTTCTCTAGTTACTGTATTCCTGCTTCCTTTTTTCATTTGGGAGGGTGGGTGAAGGGAGGGGGTTAATTAAGCATTCATTATTTGAAGACTTGAAATTGGGAACCCCTCCCCCCAAAGAAATAGGTTTCCTCCTCAGGAAAGTTCTAGAATGGGGACTGGAAAAGGGGGGCATGGATCTGCAGGGGAGAGGGGAGAATCACTTTGGGTGGGGACATGAGTTAAAAGTAGAAAAATGAGGATTCCTACGGATTCCTAGGAAAAATGTTGCCCTCCTGTTTCAAGTTCTATCTTTGATCCAGGGTGAGGGGGCCTGTCTGCCAGTCCTCTAGGCTCCTGCTTTTTCCCCCTCCTCTCCCACCTCTGTTTTTTTCCAACTTGCTTTAGGATTAGCCTCCATCCCTCTCGACCCCAAACAGTGGAATTTGGCTGTGCCTCCGGTCGTCTTGCTTTGCAATATCGCCTGTAGTTGTTGGCGGTTTTCTGCTTGAGGCTGAGCCGTTTTGCTCCAGCCTCCGACTAAACTCATTAAGTTGGGAGATTTTTTTCAATTGGACGGGTGTTTTTAAAGTCTCGTCTTTCCAGCCCCAAACAAGGTGTAACAACGCACTCTTCCTTCTAAGGAATGAGATGAGAGACAAGGATCACTCCAGACATCTCCTACCTACGGTTTGGGGTTTTTTTTCTTAAAGGCGAGGCTTGCATTCCTCAGCAGCTATGTACAAAGCTCCCTGAAACCTCGTCTCTCTAAAGTTAGTGTGCAGGGTTTTCCAAGGCTGAGAACGCCTAATACATGGGGAAGCACTTCCTTGAGGTGGAAGATCTCTCCCTTCACCTTTCCTCTTTTTCCCTGCAGGCTAGTGCCTACTTTTTATCAGTTTGCACAATCGCTTAGATAAACACCGAGGAGGAGATTCTCTTTAATTATCAAAGACACATCTTTTCAGGGGGCCAACAAAGCGTTTATTTCACCCGCCAAACTAAAGGAGAGTTATTCCAGTTTAGAAGGAAGATGCAAGCGGTTTGGGACCTTGAACAAGGCAAATATGGTTTTGGTATGTTTACTTACAGTATTTTTTTTCTCTCTCTCTCTCCTTTCTCACTTTTTTCCTTGTGCTGTGTGGGGCTGGGGGTGACTTGGGGCTTTTCAAAATATCGGTTTGCTAACGTGTCTGAAATGCCTAGGACTGTGGTTTCAGGGGTTTGGGGAGGGGGGACCGTCAATTCAATGCATCGCCATATTTTATTACATGTGTGTGATAGGAGAGGTGGTAGAGGGGGGAAGAGGGGGGAAAATACAATTGCAAAGCTGCCAAAATATGATTAAACCGAAGCGTAAAGACTGCGGTGCCTCCCGGTCTCCTCGTCCTGTCTCCTCAAACTCATTTCCTTCGATAGAGCAAACTAAAAGCCAGTCCTATAAGCGTGTTTTTCCAAGCAACAGACGACTCGGTTTTCTAGCAAAGGAGCTGCGAGGCTCGCACTAAGTATCAGAATTTACTGTTCGATTTGCCTCTGCGCTTCATTTTGCAACCTTGTGCAACTGACAGCCTGCCAGGCAGGGAGGGAGGAAAGCTCTGCCCGGCGCCCTCGGCCGCGGCTCCGGGAGGCGAGCGCTCGGTAAAAGCTAGGAGGAGAATCGCAACGCGAAGGGTACTCACCATCGGGCGGGGTGGTGGAGCTGGCGTGCGGATTTCAGGCAAACGTTTACCTTTTTGCTGTCTATTGCAACCGCGTCGGGCTGACTTAAGAAGCAATTCTGTGCTCTGTCCAGAACGTTCAAGGAACGGTTCCTCATTTTTAAAAAGCCAGCGAGAGAGACGACAGAGACAGAGAAAGAAAAAGAGAGGAGGGGGTGAGGGGGACGCACATAAACCCAGTTCAGGGGGAAAAAAAAAAAAATCATCACCTCCCCGCCAGTGACTCGGGAAACGCAGAGGTGGCGAGATCCGAGTCCGGTCCAACCAAGCTAGAGCCAATTAATTTTAAATCCTGGAGAATTATTCAGATTAAAATGTACAGAACTTTCATTCTGCTATGCCTACGTGAGCTCAAAGTCGTTTCCCTTTAAGAGCTCCTTTTCTTTTAAAGTTGAATTTTAGGCAGCGAGGACTCTTACACTAGGGGGCAGACAGATACTGTACTTGCTCCAATCTTAAGCAATTTTTTCCCTCCCAGCATATGCTCTGATTTAGCACTGTAAATTTTTCAGAGGACCCAACTCTGACAGCCCCTGGTGATTTTCAAAGTACCACAAGCCAGTGGTTAAAAATTGCATTGACTTGGAAGTTCAGAGGGACACAATGGAAGCCCCTTTCCCTATTCATGGAGCTCCAGTGTGGTGGAAGAGAAAAACACACACGGACTAGATTGAGGGAAAGGAGGAATTCAATGAATCCTGGTGGACAGAACTGGTTTCGACTGAGTTCAGAGCTAAACTCGGCATTTGCTGGGGTCTGTATTCATATTGTGATTTAATTTGTGGAGAATTACAGCCGTCAGGCCACTTTCTGCAAGAAAATCATATTCCTGGGTGGGTTTAGTTTTCTTTTTTTTTTTTCACCAGAGTAAAACAAATGTTTTCCCAACTTTCTCCGGCCAAATTAAAGCTTGCCATTCCTCTCATTAAAATAAATTTACATCTACAATAAAAGACTGGGCTGGATTTTTTTTTTTTTTGAACAGTAACGACATATTGATATTTATCTGTAGTCTTAGAGCTGTTTATTCAAGGGAAATGAGCATCTCTGAAGAAGACATTTTAAAATATCTTCCCCTCTTTTTTTTCCTCTCAGTCTGCAGTCTTTCTCTTCTTGTATGCAGTAAAATTAACTACAATTAATAAGGTCATTTATTTATTTATTTGGATTTTTAATAGCATCCCCAGAACTGAGTGGATCCTAAAATGCAGAGTGAAACACCTCTGACTACATGTCGGCCCTGTGGTCGTGTGCTGTAGCAGGCTTCAGTTCTGTAAGAGATGGGGAGATTCTTCATTTTAAATCTGAGGCCATCAAGAGCGCACTTCAAATACCAAAAATCTCTAAGTGTACCGCGGAAGCTCTTTCTCCTCAAAAACTTCCCACTTCACGTCCGTAAAAGGTGATCTTGCTATGGAAGTGTCTGTACTCAAGAGGCGAGATTAAGATTTCCCTACAATCAATTATTCCCATCTTCTATGAAATTGAGATGGGTATGCCCATTAGATTTCCTATTTCAACACAGCCCCACCACACCTCTGCTGAGTTTGCCCTTAATCTACTGACATTTGTAGTATTAGGCAATCCCTAGAATCATAGGGGTTGAAAGGGAAGGAAAAAAAAATCTTCTCTGAAATGATTTCTTTTCCATCCTTCTGTCCTCTTTAAGAGAAAGTTATATTGTGTCTCTAATCAACCTGAAATTCTCAGCCTGCCTTCTCTGTGTGGCAATCTCATTACACACCAGGTTTATGATAGTTCAGTGTCCACTATAGTTGGTTGGTTTTTTTTTTTTTTTACAACTTTCAAATAATCCCAGCACCTGCAGCTTTAGTGAAATACATGATTTCAGCGGAGAAGGGGTGAGGGCTAAGAAGGTTTCAGGAATGAAGTGTAAGGGGGGGGGATGTTTCTCCTTCCCTAAAAGCTAGACCCTGTCTGCCTACATCTTCACTTAGTACCTACCTTGTATTCTGCTTATGTGTAAAGGGTATTGAATGCAAAGTGCACACCAGCACAGGTCAATTATATGTCTGGTTTATGGTTTGTTTTTTTTAAAAATCTTTCATCTCGTCGATTTTTTTGAACTATCAAGGATGCCTTCCTGTGGTCATTAATTTACCCTTTATATGTGTTCATGTTTCCTGAAGTTCAGTGTGTTTTATGTCAAATATTTTAATTGTTCATAAACCTGGTTGGCTTACCAGATTACGGTTTTTCTTGGTGCAAAAAATATGTATGATGGTGTCAAAATTTTGTTCTATAAATGTTGAATAATCACAATTCACTAACTTCTCATAATCAAACCGAAAGGTTACTGTGTTGAAATACAGTGTATTCTGTGGGGGCAATTCTAGATGTTTGATGTTTAAAACCAAACGCCTTGGAATTCAGAGACTCATCCATGTTGATGATTTTAGCACATTGAGCAGAATGGCTCAGGCTATGAAGTTGTTCTTATTGCAGTGAATCTCTTGAGATAGACTATGGCTTGTGTGTGGTTTTTATGCGTTGTGCTTGATATTATTCCCAATTTGGAGCAGAATCTCTGGTTGTATTTTAATGACTCTATGGATGCTTAAAAGGAACTTGAGGAACAATGAAGTTCGTACTCAACTGTTCCATGACCTAGAAGCACAGTCGCTGAAGTCTTTGTCTGTGTACATTGACAAATGTGCATCTGATACATGTGCGCTTACATGTGTGTACAGAGGGTATGCACAGGGGAGGCTGGGAGGCTGCTTCCGCTTGTCCATCAGCGGGCAGAACGGTCTATTCACCTCTCTCCACGTCTGGGTGTGTGGCAGGACGCTGGGCTGTGAGTTAGTTATAACTAATGAGAGAGGATAAAGTTGAGGAAAATTGATTTTAATTGCGTCACGACAATGAGATGAAGTCTACTTGTGCTTCTCAGCATCCGAGATGCTTTATTTGAGCAATTAAAATGTCAGGCCACATACCTGTGAAATGTTAACCCTACAAGGAAAAGACAGACGCTAAACGGCTTTTTTTCCTCGAAAAGGGAAAAAAGAAATAAGCCACAAAACCAAGCAAGTGATCGGAGTTGATTACAAGAAGGGTCTACCGTCACCCGGATTTGACCAAATCTTTCGTTTGGTAATGCCTCCAAGCTCGGTTCGCGGCACTTTCCTACCCCACCCCCCCCCCGCTACCCCTCTGCAAAGAAACCGGGGAACTTTTCTCTTTCTCTGGCATTGTGGGCACAAAGATGCGCCGGGAGTCCCGGGTGGTGCGCGAGCGACGGATTTCGTGGCAACGCCAAGTTGCGGGAGGCGAAGTCCTCGATTCCATCCAAAGCCTCTCGCGGAGCCTTTAAGAGGCGTTGTGTGTGCGCGCCGCGCTCCTCTCCCCGCTGGGGCGGAAATCTCTGGTGCGGGGTGCGGAGAGCTCGGGGGCCGCGTGCCCGGGGCCGGCCCGGGCCCATCCCCCGCCCGGCGGTGTTGGCGGCGCAGCCGTCCCCTCCCCGCCCCCCTTGGCCCCCCGCGCTCCCCGCGCCGCGGCCGCGACGCCGCTCGCGCTAGGACCGGGCTGAGCCCGCGGCCGCCATGGCGGGGCCGCCGCGCTCCGGCCAATGACGACGAGGGGGCGGCGCGCGCGCGCCTGGCCAGGCCAACCCCGGCTGCTGCCTTATAAGGCGCGCCGTCACCATGGCAACGTGCGCTAAGTTGCAGCAGTCGTGTCAAAGTTCACTATATAGAGAGCTCAGTGAGCTGATCGCGGAGAAGCCACTTCTGCCAGCCCCGGCGCCTATAAATCGCATTCCCTCCCGCGCCCCCCTTTTTAGCATATTTGATCACTTTGATTCTCTGTTCTTTTCTCTCCGCGGTGTGTGTGTGCGTGCGCGCGTGTGTGTTTTCTTCTCCTCCTCCTCCTCTCCCCGAGTTGCCTCCTTTCTCCGGGTGCCGTGCTGCCTTTTTTCCCTTCTTTCATTCTTTCTCTCCGTCTTTTTCTCCCCCCTCTGCGCACGAAGGATGTGCTTCTAGGTGGTGATCTGCCCTCCTCTCTCTCTTTTATCATTTCTCCCCCGCCGCCGGCGAGTTGACTCTTTCCCTATGTGTGTGAGGCGGCGGCGGCAGCAGCAGCAGCGGCTCCGGCGGCGGCAGCAGCGGCAGCAGCGGCTTCAGCGGCGGCGGCGGCGCTAGAAGCGGCGGCTCCGGGCCCGACCCGGCGGCTTCGGCGGCGGCAGCGGCGGCTCCGGCGGCGGCGGCGGCCCGGGCGGCCCGCAGGGAGCGGCGAGCGGCCTCCATCCGGCGAAAGCGGGCGGCGGCGGCCAGAGCGAGCGAGGCGCGCGCCGGGCGCCCGTGGCAGGCGGCGGCGGCGGCGGCCCAGCGCCAGGACGACGCCGCGCAGCGCCCGACGCGGACCACTTTCATGCTGATTCCCCCGGACCCGGGCAGCGCTCCGGCCACTCCGCGGGCCGCCGGCCTCCGCCCCGGCCTGCCCGGCTCTCTGGGCGCGCCCGCGACCGGCGCCTCCGCTCTCCCAGTCCTCCTGATTTCGATGGCTTTCCTGAATGGCTGACTGTGGGCTGCCCTGGACTTGGCCCCCGGACAGTCGCCTCTCCTCCTCCTCCTCCTCCTCTTCCTCCTCCTCTTCCTCCTCCTACTCCAACTCCTCGGCACACCAGCTCTGAGAGCGAGAGAGTGAACGAGAGAGGGAGGGAGAGAGTGAGAGCGAGCGAGATCTTTGGAGAGATTTTTTTTTTTTTTTTTTTGCCTCCTACTTCTGTCTTGAAGCCAGACAATCGACTTGCAGCTCTCCCTCCCCTCCCTCTCTCTCCACGTTCTGCTCCCACTCTCTCTCCCCTGGCCCCTTCCCCTCCCCTCCCGGAGGAAAGCCCCCCGAAACCAACAAAGCTGAGCCGAGGGAAACAAACAAAACAAACACACCGGGCCAGACAAGCCATCGACAAAACTTTGCAAAAGCAGAAACAAAAAAGGAAAAACTAATCAACCTCAACCAACCAGCCCCCGAGCCACCCGGGGCGCCCTCCCGCGCCCTCTCGCACCCTCGCACACACAAAAGGCGGCGCGCCGGAGCCCGAGACCCGGGAGCCGCCGCCGCCCGCAGCCAGGGGAGCAGGAAGTCCGGACGCGGCCCCCATAGATATGGCAATGGTAGTCAGCACGTGGCGCGACCCCCAGGACGAGGTGCCCGGCTCGCAGGGCAGCCAGGCCTCGCAGGCGCCGCCTGTGCCCGGCCCGCCGCCCGGCGCCCCGCACACGCCACAGACGCCGGGCCAAGGGGGCCCGGCCAGCACTCCGGCCCAGACGGCGGCCGGTGGCCAGGGCGGCCCCGGCGGCCCGGGCGGCGACAAGCAGCAGCAGCAGCAACACATCGAGTGCGTGGTGTGCGGGGACAAGTCGAGCGGCAAGCACTACGGCCAGTTCACGTGCGAGGGCTGCAAGAGCTTCTTCAAGCGCAGCGTGCGGAGGAACCTGAGCTACACGTGCCGCGCCAACCGGAACTGTCCCATCGACCAGCACCACCGCAACCAGTGCCAGTACTGCCGCCTCAAAAAGTGCCTCAAAGTGGGCATGAGACGGGAAGGTATCGGCCTCTCATTTCTCCCCCCCCCCCTCGCCTGGGGTCCCGGGGCCCTGGGTGCATTTGGCTAGCCTGCTCTGGGTAAGGACGCAGAAGCCCCAAGCTCTTCTCTTCGTATTGCAGTTGAAAGGGGTTTTATACTAGAAGCAAGTTCTGCACTGGAACCCAGACCCCCAAATCCGCATGCTTTGGCCGACTGATTTCCTCCTCTACTTTCTCTTCGGGCTGTTTCATTTTCTTTGCATTGATTGAGAGTTCATTCGAGTTCGCCTTTCTGCGAGGGATAGGGTGTTGTCTGTTTTTCAAAGCCTGGTTTACTTCTCTGCCTTTCCTCTCGATCTCTCTCTCTCTCTCTCTCCCCTTGTTTTTCCTGCATGTTCAACATATGTCCCTCCTCCCCACCCCTCTCCCCAGCCCCCACCCTCTCAAAAAAAAAAAAAAAAACCAACCTGAGATTGTACTTTTGTACAGGAGGTTCAAATTACAAATGGCAATTTTATGCACTTCGCCGTATTAACGCTGCTGCCCGGGCAGCGCTCATGTGACCCTCCGTGGATTAACATTCTGTTAAAAAAAAAAAATACCTCTGTTTTCTTTTTTTTCCTTTCACTTTTGAAAGGAGGAGAGCGCGCTAGGGAGCAGGGAAGGGTGGGCGAGGGGCCCTCGGCGGCTGCTTTCGCTCTGCGCGAGTTGGGTCTTTGTGATATAAAATTCGCCGAGCGCCGCGAGTCGTGCTCGGCCAATGGCGCGCTTGGCGCCGGGCGCGGGCTCCGGGCTAAGGCGAGCGAACGCCGGGCTTTCTTTGTGTTTCTGCGAGAGCGACTCTCCCGGTCCGGCGTCAGATATCAACCCGAGCCCCAGCCTCGCCAGCTCTCCCCGGCCCTCTCGGGCCCTGCCCGGGCTGCGCCGGCGCCGGCCGCCTGCTCCCCGCCTCTCCCCGGCTTCCTCTCGCCTCGGCCGGCCTCTCTCTCCGCCCTCTCCCTCCGTCTCTCTTTCTTCGAGCACACTGATTAGGCTGCCGCCAGACCTCGGCTTTCCGCTCGTCTCTCACCGGGGGTTCCCCGCCGGGCTGGAGCTGGGGCTGCGGGGTTTGGGGGAGAGTTGTTCCGGGGTGGCCGCAGGCCGTCTGGGGTGAACCCTGGTGTCTTTTTGCAAAAGCGTCTCACCCTCCCCCCCCAGACTCGCCCCTCCCGCTCCCTCTCCTCCAATCAATAAGAAATATCAGCTGTTTAGCAGTAAAGAAGAAAGATGCCCCCAGAACGCTACCTCCCGTCCCCAGTGCCGGGGACCCCGAGGCAAAGCGGTCAATTCTGGGTCCTCGGCGGCCCAGCCCCGAGCGGGCCTCGGAGGCAAGTGTGCCGCTCTGGCCGCCGGAGCCCGCCTGGGTGGTGGTTTGAGAGCAGCGCTGCCGGGCTCCCGGCGACTTGCAGGTCTGTGGCCCTGGCGCGCCGGAGAAAGGGGCAGGCCTGCCGGTTGTGGCAAGGCGCGGGGGTCTGGGTCTGGGTCAGGTGGGGGTCGGGCCGGGGCTGACCCCGCCGGGGGAGCTGGGGGACGAGGCTGGTCATTAACGGCGGGGTGTCTGCTTTCCTCCCCGCAGCGGTGCAGAGGGGCCGGATGCCGCCCACCCAGCCTACCCACGGGCAGTTTGCGCTCACCAACGGGGACCCTCTCAACTGCCACTCGTACCTGTCCGGATATATTTCCCTGCTGCTGCGCGCCGAGCCCTACCCCACGTCGCGCTTCGGCAGTCAGTGCATGCAGCCCAACAACATCATGGGCATCGAGAACATTTGCGAACTGGCCGCGCGGATGCTCTTCAGCGCCGTCGAGTGGGCCCGGAACATCCCCTTCTTCCCTGACCTGCAGATCACCGACCAGGTGGCCCTGCTTCGCCTCACCTGGAGCGAGCTCTTCGTGCTCAACGCAGCCCAGTGCTCCATGCCCCTCCACGTCGCCCCGCTCCTGGCCGCCGCCGGCCTACACGCCTCACCCATGTCCGCCGACCGAGTGGTCGCCTTTATGGACCACATACGGATCTTCCAAGAGCAAGTGGAGAAGCTCAAAGCGCTTCACGTCGACTCCGCCGAGTACAGCTGTCTCAAGGCCATAGTCCTGTTCACCTCAGGTAGGAAGGTGCCCTGCCCTCTCCCACCCAAGGACTCCTAGCTCAGAATTAGGGCCCAGAGAACTTGGGAGTCCCCAGAGTGAGCCCAGCCCCCCCTCCCCCTTGAAAGGCCAAACTGTTGAGTGCCAACTTGGAGTGGGAACTTTGTGTAGGTGCTGGGCCTCACCAGGCCTGTCCAGAGGACAGGAGAGGAAGGCTGGACTTGAGGAAGATTGCTTCAGACACAGGCTTTCAAAATGGGCCATGGGAAAGCCTCTTGGGCCTGCCGGGCTGGAATGTATGTTCCTGCTCCCTCCCTTACTCCCCGGCCTTCTGGGCCAGCTGGGCCTGTGCAGTCTCCCCGGCCCCCGTGGCTCGCTCTCGGTCACCCTGGCTGAGCCTCTAGGAGATGCCTCTGGGCACCGGAGCGGTCCTGGCATCATCTCTGCAGGGGAAAGTTTGCCCCTGCAGGGGAAAAGTTTGGCTGCGAACTCAGTAGGAGTTGGAGCTCCAGGCAAATCCAACCTGAGGGCAGCAATTTTCAAAATCCTATTCTTCTTAAAACAATGCAGACTGCCAGGAGAGGAGGAAGAGCTGTCAGGAAGGGGCGAGAGGCAGAAAGGGGCCATCGTAAGTGTGCAGAATGTCTGCGAGGGGTGGAAGACTTCCTCTGCCCAGGCAAACACTTCAGGCAATTTTCAAACAACCCAAAGTGTATGCCAACTTGGGCTGGATATGAACGTTGCCAGAGATATAAAACCATCATTGACTGCATTATGAAATCTAATTAGTTTGTATGTAGTTTAACCTGTGTGAGTAATAGATCTAATATTAATTAACTCTTGAGGCCAAATGATTTTTGAAGGCGTCTGGCTTTTCACTTTGGGCCACACCTGAGCCTTTTGGCTGCCTCCAGGCTGAGTTCAGCCTACCCCAAGTGGGTGGAAATCACCCCCTCCACCTTCTGGCTCTAAGTTGTCAGCTCATCCCTTTGTCATGCCGGAGAGGGGAGCGGGGTTCCCAATTCAGAATAACAAACATTTGGGTGTTGGTAGGGCTTGGAACCTGGAGGCTTGCAGGTTTTACAGTTTGTAATCCGGACACTAGGAGAGCTGAGTAGTTCCTGCGGCAGACAAAAAGATCCACAATCTCTTCCTTATTGTTTGAAGGAAATCTGGGGACCCAAGTCAGTAGCTCAGTAGATGGCAGGTTCTGAGTCCTTAACCCACTGTGTTATCCATTGCTGTTTTTCACACATAACCCCCCCTCAACAGGGTTTCAAATTCTGCCTTTGAAAGTCCTTAGGTAATCAATTAAAGGGCAGTGTTTGGGCAAGGAAGAGCTGTATGGAGAGAGGCTTGGATCTGGAGTATTTTTCTCAGGGGAACTGTCATAACTAGAACATTTGCCTGATGCAAATGTCCAGGCAGGATATTCCCGTACCCCACAACCACCTTCGCCCCCATCCCACAGCCCTACTATGTCCAGCCCACGATCCCAGATGATGGGGGTGTTGTTAATTTCTCGATATCCTTGTTAGCTCTTAGCCTTACCCTTGGTCTTTCAAGAAAAGAAATGCCTGATACTGTCGTAACAGTTTAATTTATTACTATTTGCAAAATGTAGAGGCCTGTGTAGAGAATGCAAATCGCCTCACAAAGAGATAAAGGTCCCTCTTATCTGATTCATAGGGAGACACACAGTGTACCAGTGCAGAGGGAGGGAGTCCTATGCAAACAGATCTTTTAATTCCTGGCCACAGACACCTATGCATTCTTTACATGCAGAGTCCTAGATGCACACAGGACGAAATTGCATGTGTTCTGGTTCTTGGGGTGGACGTAGTGGCGGCTGTTTTCAAATGTCTGTCGTAAGGATTCACAATATGCATGTGTTCGCCCCAGTCTTGTCTAGGGAGCCCAAAAAGGTCAGGTCACAACCTGCACCGCCTTCACTGAGAAGCCTCTCATTTCAAAGGCACTTATTGTATTTTTCATATGTCCGAAAGGGAAAAGTGTTTTCCCGAAGATAACAGGGAGGGGGTTCTTCTTGGGGGGACTTGGGTTTTAGAAATAAATAAGCAAATAATAAATAAATTAATAAATAAATAAATAAATAAATAAAGGGGGGTAGGAGAAAAAGGGAGAGAGAAGAAAAGGGGGAAAAGAAACAGCTCAAATGAACAGAGAGATCACAGTTTGCATGGCTGCCCTTCAATAGGGCTATACTGACAAGATCAGTTTTAAAGGGCCACTTAAATCAGTTTCAAAGACTGGAGAAAAATGAGTCGCCCTCTTTGGGGAGAATCTGAGGCTGGGTCGTGGACGCCATTACTAGAGGCCGGGCCAGGTTGTTGCCCTCCCCCCCCCCAACTATATAATTATAAGCCAAACTATTATTTACAGACGAGGAGGGGGGAGGAGCCCTGGCAGTTTTGGTTTCATCTGTCTGTCTGTCTGTTTACGGACTGGAGCCAGATTTCACCCAATGCACTTTGCTTAGGGCCTCCCAGTGACCCAGCCTGAGGACTGGGACAGTGCAAGCCTGCAGTGCACAGAGCTGGTGTTTGACTTTAAAGCAAATACCCCAGGATCATCTCGTGCTCTCCTCCCCCACCCAGCTCCCCTCCGCCCAGGTTTTTAGTCCAGAGGCATTTGCTCCAACTCCGGTCGGGGCAGTTTGATAGAGCCCCATACACACACCTCATGTGACCCGTTTCAGACCTCTTAATCTGATGACTGAATTCTTCTTCTCCTCCTTCTCCTCCTCCTCCTCCTCCTCCTTCTTCTTTTTTTTTTAACTTTCTTCCAGATGCCTGTGGTCTCTCTGATGTAGCCCATGTGGAAAGCTTGCAGGAAAAGTCCCAGTGTGCTTTGGAAGAATACGTTAGGAGCCAGTACCCCAACCAACCAACGCGATTCGGAAAGCTTTTGCTTCGCCTCCCTTCCCTCCGCACGGTCTCCTCCTCAGTCATAGAGCAATTGTTTTTCGTCCGTTTGGTAGGTAAAACCCCCATCGAAACCCTCATCCGGGATATGTTACTGTCCGGCAGCAGTTTTAACTGGCCGTATATGGCAATTCAATAAATAATAAATCAAAATAAGAAGGGGGAGTGAAACAGAGAGAAAGAAAAGGCAAAAGACTGGTTTGTTTGCTTAAATTCCTTCTGTTAAGAAAGGATATAAAAGGATGTTACAAGTTTGCTAAAAGAAGAGAGGGGAAGAATTTATTGGACTGTGAATTTCAAAAAAAAAAGACTGTCAAATGAACTTTTACAGAATGCATTAAAAAAAAAAACTCCTGTGTCGGTCAGAACAACTTGCTACTTATCATTTTTGTATAAAAAGGAAATTAGTCTTTTTCTTTTTTTTTGGTAAATTTTTGAAAAATATTGCTAAAAGTGCATTTAAGGAGATTGGGAGAAAATTAGCAGAATGGAGAAAGTAAGTCTTTTTTTTTTTTTTTTCCAAATTATTAATTGTCCTGTGTCTATGTACCTCTAGCTGTTCTTTTTTGTACTTTTCTGGTTCCAAACCAGTTTATTCTGTGGTTCTATGATAAGTTTTGATATAATCTTGGCTTCTTAAAAACTGTGTATCCTTAAAATATATGTTCTGCAAGAATTAAAACTGAGTCCATGAAAATATCATAGGAAGACATAAAACTTTAAAAGGCAACTCAGAGATGATGGAAACGCACTTAGAAGTGGTGACCAAAAATTTTAGGTGAAGTTGAGCACTCTTAATTTGAGAACTGGAGGAACCACATACAACACTTAACTTCCCCTACCTTGCCCCCCCCCAAAAGACACCATGACAAACCTAGCTTTTTAAAAATATTTTAAGAAAGAGAATGAACTGTGGAATTTATTGGCAGCCAAGGAATGTGTCCAAGACACATGCTGAGGTTTTGAATAAAAAGTGAACTTTTGTAATTTGAATTGGGTCCCGCTTAGTTCTTGAATTGTTACGAAAATCCTATATCTGTTTGTATATTTGCAAACCCTTTGTATTATAATTGTTGATATTTTCCCTTTTTAAAAAAATACCATTGAAATCAGCATGACAAAATAACACTGTTGGCACTTATAGGTAACGTGATTGATTCAGTATCTTAGAGTTTACAGTTTGTGTTTTAAAAAAAACTGAAGGTTTTTTTTTTTAAGTGCAACATTTCTGTATACTGTAAAAGTTATAATAACTGAACTGTTTGGTCGAGTCTTTGTGTGTTATATTCCAAGGAAAATTGAAAGTATTCAGAAATTAAAATATTATTTGATATCTGAAATCTGTTTGGCTGTCCCCACTCACTGTCTTTCTTATCGAGAAGAGCCCAAGTGAGCTCTCGCTGAGCCGGGCCGGGGGTCCATTTGTTTACTCCCCTCAGTCAGTTTGTTCAAAGGTGGACTAGTGTATTTGCCTGTTTAATTTGGGTGTGTGTGTTGGGGGGGGAGAAGCTGAAGTTAATGGTTTATCTATGGTTTAGGAAGTGCCATACTGATATAGTAAACCACCCCCATTCACTTAATCCTCCTTTTAATTAAAAATGGATTTTCCAGGAAAAAAAAAAAGGCCCTTATATTTGTCACACTTAAGTGCCTGCTTAGGGAAGGTATTGTGGAAAGTATTAGAAATCTTGAGATCAGTATCTATTTTATGATCAGAAAAAAATACTGTTTTGTACATTTCTGACAGTTAAGCAAAAGACAGTTCTAGCAAGCTAATCACAGTATTGTAAATAGAGGGCAGTTGTTTGCAGTGAGTTTTTCCTTAAGTAGGTGTGATTTTTAAAAATACTCTGTGGTTCTCATCTAGCTTGGTTGTTGAGAGGATTTCAAATTCAGTGATTTAGCTTAGAGCGCTGAAGGGTCTGCTTTTTAGTGTATATATGATAACTTGCCTTTGGCCTGCCTTTCCCCTCCCCCCTTTACGTTCATTCTGTGAGAGCATGACCACAGGTCAAGGGAGTCTTTTCCACAGGAGTTATGTACATAAAAACACATCGACATTTTGACATTTCGGATTGTGTAGATACAATCTGTACTGCTCTTGGGATCCTTTGTCCTTAGAAGCCAAATTAAGAAAAAAAAGAGAAAGAAAGAAGGAAGGAAACTTTACAGGGTATGCTGATTTGGAAGTAGTAACTATTTTGTTTTGGAGGTCCCCCCCTTCTCTTTTCCTGGTTTGAAGGAAGCTCAGTGTGTGGGAGCTTGCAATTTTGTTCTTACTGAGGCTTTCCAGCACCCCCTCCCCACCATACTTCACTATGTTGTGGTTTAATTTTTAAAAGCGGGTGGGTAGGGGAGGTGGAAGAAAAGGGATCATTTTGTAAAGTGTATTAAACTTTGATACTCAGTTCCAGTCAATACATGTAGACCAGAAAAATCTGTCTGATTTGTGCATTTGAGCAGAGTCCTCCTTCTGACCCCCAGCTTCTTTCTGTAGATATATACATACATAAATATAAGTATGTTCTTAGGGCAGAATATCTCTGACCTTTTAGCTCGAGGTTTGTCGGTTGTTGTTTATTTTCTCCTCTTGCAAGTGCTATCCATGTGAGTGTGTGAAGTTTCTCTAATAAGTAAAACACAGGCCCCTTTCCTTGTTTGTTTTGTGTTAGTTTATTGTAAACAGCCATTTGTTGTAAATTATTATTGGCATTAAATTATAATTTATGATTTTCAAAGCAAAAGACAGTCCCTGTTTTATTATGCTTTAAGCATGTGTTCTAGTCATTGGAAATCTCTCTCTCACTCTCTCTGAGTTTCAGCAATGAGCTTGGGGTCTGCAAGGCAGAAAAACAGGACCCAAAATTTTTCAAACGGTTAAAACAAAACCCCTTGTCTATGTTTAGAGTGGCCGGAGGAGGATCTGTTTAGAGTCTTGAGTTTGGTTTAAGTTTATTGCATTTAAAGAAAGTTTTTCTTTTCACGCTGAGTTAGAACAAAAGATCTTTGCTGCAACTGAACTGGACAAAAGACGAGGGCTGGGACCCAGCGAGTGCGTTCTGTGTGAAATTGACGAGATCTTTAAAAAAGCTGCTAAACATGGCGACTCTTTCCCTTTAAGTGTCTCTTTTTCCTTGCTTTTTTTTTCCCCCATCTGATCTGAGCTCGCTTTATTTCTTTTCCCAACCCGCTCCCCCTCCCTCCTCTTGGCGCTCGGGGGTGTGAGAGAACCCAGTTAGACGCGAAATGCAACAATAGTCCGAGGAGAGAGAGAGGGGCGATCGCTGCTTCTCGCCACTTTCAAACAAACCTGGGGGATGACTGAGCTGGGGGTGTGTGTGTGGGGTGGGGGGGTTGGGAATGTAGCCCGTTCGCTCGGCTCGCGGTCGCCCTGCCTCGGCCTTTCAGCATTAGTTCTCTCCGGGCCGCGAAGGGGCTGGGGCTCAAAGTTAGCGGGCGACGTCCGGGGCTGGTTCCGCGGAGACGGCTCTGTTTGCATCCGGCCGGCTTGTAGGGACGGGGGCCTGGAGTTGGCAGCAGCTGCGGAAAAGTGCCTGCCCCCCCAGCCCCCAGCCCCCGCCCCCCACTTACGTGCGGCGGAATTCCGCCAGCGCCCCCGGAGAGTCCGGGGTGCCGGGCGCGCGGAGCTGCACTCCCTGGATGTGCACGAAGCGGCGACAGGAGGGAGGGGGGGGGACGGGGGCGGGGGGCGGTCAGGGGGAGCTCGAGCGTGTGAAACTCTGCCTCGAAGCTCGCTTTTGACTTGGTCCTATGAGCTGAGCCAACATGGCGTCTCCCATTGCACCGCGAGCGCCGGGCTGCCAGGCACGGCAGGGCCGGGTAATAGAAAACACATTGGTTACCAAAAAGAAAAAAAGAAAAAAAGGGGGGGGGCGGCTAAAGGCCATTCCATCTGCAAGCAGAAAACCCTCTTTTAAACTCTTGCTGGCGAGTGAGTGCGGTCCTCGGTTATTCTGTAATTAAAGCAGCAGAAGTGGTAGGGGGAAATATTGGTAACGCAGTATCGCCTTCTCTCTCTTGCCACCCTCCCCCCCTTGTAATTAGGAGCGTTTATTTCATGTCTCCCTTCCCCACAGGAGCCAAATTAGAAAAAGCAAAAGTCTGTATCCTCAAAGCATCTGAAATGTTTGAATGGCATAGGGGGAGGGGGCGAGGCCAGTATTTACAGACCTGGTCAGCGCTCGCGCTCATTAATGCAGGGGCTGCGCCGGGGTTTGTGCGGGCTGGGTCCGGCCTGGGGGTGGAGGCTGGGCTGCGAACCCCGCCGGGCGTGGGCAGAACTTGCTGCTTGCCTGTCAAAGTTACTGCAGAGGTGGCTTTCCGGGCGGAGGGCTGACGGGGGGCGGGGAGGGGGGCGCGCCGCGGCCGAGGGCGGGTTCCGGGCGGGTGGTCGCGGGCCCTAGAAATGTGTGAGCCTGCGTGGAAGGCGCCCCTGGCAGGAGCGCGCCCGCAGCGGAGGATCCCCGTTTCTTAATAGGTCTGAGCGGGCGAGGCCGGCCGGGACAGACTCGGCCTCCCAGAGAGGGTCTTCAGAGAGCCTCTGGAGAGACAGTGGATTGGCCCGGGCCGAGCTCTCAGCGGATGGGGGAATCGCCCCTTACGTCCAATTCCAGCCCCTGCCCGGGCCTGGAGACCCCTACCCTCAGCCGCCTGGGAGGGGAGCGAGGTACTCTCTGAATTCTGGGCCTCGTCAAGATTTATTGAAGTTGGGTTTTAAAAACGTGCTTCAGATGATTTTTCCCATTTTCTCAGATTTCAAAGGCTCCCTGCAGTGCGGCTGCCTAATTAATGGTGAAATTCAACTAAATCTAATTATGCAGTAATTTTAAAGCAGTTAGTGCTGGGCGTTGGTTTGTAATAGGACCCCGGTTTTTTAAAGTTTGCTTACTGTGTTGGTTTAGGGGAAAGCCATCTTTTGTATGGGAAAGAAAGACGGGGAAATAGTTTTGCTGCAGGAACCGCAGGGCTGAGAACCGCCCCCACCCCCTTACCTCCATCCTCATCCCAGTCTCCTGTCCTCTCTCTCTCTCTCTCTCTCTCTCTCTTGCCCTCCCTCAAGCTCCAAAGCTGAGCGAGGTACTCACCCAGCAAAGAGACCCATTTTCATAGCCAAAGGGGAAAGAGAGAATTTTTCATAAGGAGACACAAAGGGGCTTGGAATCTGCTCTCCTGGACCCATCTGTAAGTGCCCGAAAACAGGGAAGGAACTCTCATCTCTAATAGAGAACAGATTTCCTCTCCTTAACATCCATTGTCATTAAGGCGAAAAGCTGACTCTTGGAGTTATAAATCTTATCGTCCTTCTGATAACACACTTGTAATAAGTTAGCGTCCTATTCAAAGTGAATTGTAAAACTGCCTCATTTAATATGGCATCTGTGTCATTAAAACTTTTATTATTTTTTTCCCCCTTGCGTCTTGTAGGCCTGGCATTCCGTAGAGCTCCGAGGTGCCTATTGGGCCTTTGGGGTAGGGCCAAGGGGAAGAAAGGTGTGAGAGATGGGTTGCCTGGTTTCAGCCTCTGGATCTTAGTCTGGGGTGAGAGACCCCTGAGGCAGAGAGGGCCTGGGGGGGGTGCTGTGTCCCCCTTTCCCATCCCCTGGAGCGGCCCCCTCGAAATGCCGTTCCTTGAAAGAAACATGCTTGTGATTAGCTAAGCAAACACATCTGCTTTCGGAGTTGGGCCTTCGTTAATTAGCTGAACAAAGGGCCGTTTTGCTTTTTACCTTTTGCTGGGGGAAAGTGTGTTATTTCAGGAGTGTCGCGGGCCCTCCTCTTTTCAATTGCAGCCACGACGTTAATTTTATTGGGATTACTGATGGGAAATGAGGTGGCGCAGGCTTCCGAGAGGAAAAGCTTGATCATTACCCCCTTTGGAACTATATTTTTCCACCAACCTCCTGCTCGCGAGGAGGGGGTTGGGGGGGGCAAACTGCGCAGCAAGTTCGGAGCAATTGGGATCGTGCTCGCGGTACGCTGATCTCGGGTGACAGAGCGTGTGTTGGAGCTGAACTCTATAATTTGCGCTTCTGTTCCTTTATTAGCCCTGGACAACGAACTAATGAGCTTTGGCCCAGCACAGTGTCACTTGTATTTATTTTCTTATGGCAACTTTGAGAGAGCGGAAGTGTTCCTTACCAAGAGCCAGGGAGGGCCGGGAGTCCTGACCGCTGCCTTCCTGGCCCAGGTCGGTGCTGCGTCCCAGGGGAGCGAGGGCGCTCGAAGAGCTGACGGAGCTTGGCTACTAGGCCTTTAGAGGAGGCCTTGGGGGCGTTCAGGAAGGCGTTAGGCCCCGTTGGAGGCCCAGGCGTTCCTGCAGGCCCAGTTCCTGAGGTTGAGGTCGAGGGCCGCAGGGTAAATCTGGGACAGGTCCCCAGGCACGAGATGGTGGAGGTGCAAAGGTGGCCTGGAGCCTTCCTGGTGCAGGAGGAGGAGGGATCCGCCGGCATAACTAAGTCAGGCCAAGGAACCCTTGGAGCATGGGGGGCTATCGTGCCCGGTGGCCACGGGGATTGCTTTGTGCTGAAGGAAGCCTGCCGGGCTCAGCTCTCTCTGGCTTACTGTTTTGGGGGGTGAGAGGATGCTTTAAAGGAATTCTTGGGGTCCTGAAGTGTGGAGGCTCCTCTCCCCCTAGTTTGGCTGCCCCAAGCAGTCTCAGTTGGAGAGGCCTGGAATAAAGTAAAGGGGAGGTGGGGGGTGAGGACAGAAGGGGGCCGACAGAGGCAGCGCAAACGGCCCTTGTGCCCTGGTAGAGAGAAAAGGAGCCCCCCATGCTGCCAAGTGCGTGGGGGAGGGGGGCACCGGGGAAGGGGAAGCCCAGGGAACTGCCAGGCGAGTGGGGACTTCTCCGCCCCGCAGCCCCGAGACTTCCTGCGGCTCTTGCCTTGCTCCCTGCCAGGCAGCCTTTGCTAATAACGCCCAGGCTCCGTGCCCCGCCCGCCCCATCTCTCCTCGCCTCTCCTCGCTTTATCCCTCTGCCTCACTACCCTCCTCCCCACCTCTTCCTTCCTTCCTGCAAATGGGTGCTAACGTGGGTCTTTATGTTCTGTCTATAACTAGGATGTAATCACGCGCCCCATGCCTCTCTCTAAAAGCATTTAATAAATGTCTATTAAAGCGCTACAAATGTAAGATGAATTTAGTGGCGCGGCTGCCTCCCTGAATCCGAACGGTAATGATGGATTTATCAACGGGGATTCGCCTTCAGCACAGCGAGGGAGGTTTACTCAGCAAATATGTCGGCGAGCACCCACCCAAATACAATCATTTGACCCCCCGCGGGCGCTAGCTGCCTCACCCTTTCCGCTGGGCCAGCGCGGAGCAGAGAAGACCAGAGGGGCATCGCCCCTCTCCTGGCCTATCGCCCCCTCCTCTGTCTCCTCTCGGCATGCAGGTCTCCTGGCCAGCGTGGGGGACCTAGCATGGAGGTTTGGGGGTGGGGAGCTGGTGGTGACTGTGTTAGATCACAGGGGGGAGTGTGGGCTGTCTTAGATTTGCCTGGAAACATCAGTGGGCACTCTCCTGACCCTCTTGGTTTTGAAGGGGTAGCAAGTTGTTTCAATCTGCTAGTGGGCTCTTGAGTACCCTAACTTTGACCAAATCTTAGGTCACGGGGTCCTCGCTGGACTCGCAGCCCAGCCCTGGGCATTCTTCCAGGGGTGGCAGGTCCTCAGAGAGCCCCCGGTGTGCCCAGAGTGGCGTGCCTGCATACTCACCTTCCCTGGGCTCCCTGAACCCCGCCAACCCAAAGCAGAGGCCGCTATAATCCGAGGTTCCCGTCTAAACTCCAAGGCAGGAGGCAGGACTCCCAAGTCTCTTCCCCTAAACAGATCTGGCTTCTCTCCCACCTGCCCCAGTAGAGCCCACCTGGCCATTTTCAAGTTTTCGTGGCAGTGGATTTTTAGAATTTGGTTTGGACTGTGATCCTTAATGCACACAGCCCCAGTGACCAGCACCTCTTTCTTTTTGTGTTGTATCTTTCTTTTCGAGGAGGAGGAAAGTGCTAGCCTGTTCCATCAAGCCCGGTTCGCATTTGCTTTGGCCTCTGATTTCTTTCTTCTTTGGAAATTTCATTGAGATGTCTCTGTACTTCGCTTGTCAGTTATCTTTGTTCCTTTTAAATAAAGGGCTTTTAAATGGACTTATTGCTCCCAGCGTGGGTTCCTCTCTCTAAATGTTAGAAAATTGTGCCATCTACCCGCTATGCTGAGTACTGTCACACTCGGAGACCTCGGGGACCTCCGGGCCGGCTTCAATGCTGCCGTGTCATGGGCAGCCGGCAGCAGGAGGAGGGGGCGGCTCACGTGGATTTTTACAGATCTCCGCCTGCAGCTGGCCCGCGTGGCCACACTAGGGCACAGGCCCGCAACCCGCGCAGCCCCCAGCTCGTTGGCGGTTTCGAACTTGGCGGCAGTGGCTGCTCTCCGACCCAAGCGCAGGCGTGGCTGGGACCCTTCTCTTCTCGGAGATGCCCCGGGCTCGGGAAGGGGGGGGGTGGCGCGGGGGCTGGGTGAGACGGAACGGCCGCTGGGGGTCGGAGAGAGCGGAGGACAATGTGGGGGGGGGGGAGCTGCCGGGGAGGGGCAGGGGGCGATTTCGTGGCGCAGCTTTGGGGAGCTCCTGCCCGCCTCCAGCTGTCCCTCTCCCTCGGGAGAAGCCGGGCCCAGGCCGGTGGAGCGCGACGGCCGCCGCGCCGCCGAGTGGCTTCCCAGTCTCGGGGAGAGAGAGAGGAGAGCTAGGGCCAGGCAGTCTGGCTGCAACTTTCAGCTCCGTTTCCCAGGCTGGAGAGATTTCTGGTGTCTTTCGGAAGGCCAGAACTTGCTTTCCTTTAGGGCAGCGTGGTTTAGATGGACCGTGTTTGAACCAGTCGGGTGGCTGATGTGGGGTCTCCTCACCCCGACCCCTCCCCTGCAAAACGTGTCTCCCGCAACCGCAGGTTCTTTTCTTGAATGAGTTAAAATGGATTAACAGTTTTTACAGTTTAGATTTTATTATGTGGCTACCTGTCTCAGATGGCTTTTTTTTTTTTTTTAACCCATTAGGGGTATTAGCTAAGATTTCCAAGTGTCAGTCGGGTATTTATGCTTTCTGGGGGGAAAAAAATTCTTCGATACGGTTTATGACTTTTATTACACGTTTCACACTGTTCGAGAAATGGCGTTTTAAGCAACATACAATTAAATCTATATTGCTCTTTGGAGAAGGGCCAAGGAACTCGACAATCAATTAGTTTAGATCTTTTGATACTTGTTGCTAAAATCAAAATGTAAAGCTATAACCCGAAGGTATAGCTGCTCCCTCATTTTCCCTGAGGTCATGGAGCACCACCGAATAGGAAATGACAGTTGCTTTTTCTTCCTCCCCAAGTTGTTTTTCCTGATCATTCTGCATAGATTAGTCTTTAAAGAATGAGGCTGTTTTCTACGTTTGCCTTCTTTTTCTCCCTCTTACTGCAGTCTCTCATCTCCTGCTTTTCCACGCAGGTTTCGTTTTTAAAAATACATTCATTTTAAATTTGTGTGGTTTGAAAAATGAATTTTCCAGTCACCCTCTCTCTCATCCCTACCCCCAACACTAAGAAGGAAAACTGTGTTTATTAACCACAATAATACAGTGGTTTCTAGACAAAGCAAAATTATATTCTTTATAACCACAACAGGATGGGGGTAGGAGGATTCGTGCTCTCTCTCTCTCTCTCTCTCTCTCTCTCTCTTTCTTTCTCATCTCTGTCTCTTTAAATAAGCAGCTTAGGGAATATAATCTCTGCCATTGAACAGAAACTGCTTCCTTCTTGAAAATGCCACCATTGCCACCTCCCTGGCTGTCTCTGGGCAATTCCCCTCCATTGCCTGGCAGGCATCTGCTTGCCCTTGGTCCTGTGCAGGGGTGGGGGTGGGCCTATGGAGATTCCAGGGCTCAGGAGAAAGCTTCAGGGTCCTGCCCACCTATATCTGGGCAGCTGAGGCCGGGCTGATTCCAAGTTCCAGAGAGGGGCTTGCTAATTTATTAAATAATTCTCACTTTCCCTTCACCTTCTCCCTACAGCCACCCAGGGTCCTAAGAGGATGGGGGAGGGGTCTGAAACTCCACATCTACCCCCCCCCATTTCCTTTTCCTCTTTCCAGTCCACCCTCACCCCTTCACCTGCCTCATCACTAATTTAAAAACCCTGTGGCTTTGGGACTAAGCAGGCCAGTCATTGAACTGTCAATCTCCTCCAGGATGGAATGTCTAGAATATCCTCTCTTCTCCGAAAACAGGTTCTAAACCAAGTGAAGTGATTGGGCAGAGTGCCATTAACCTCCCTCCAGAAGCCTGCCTTTTCCTCCCAGGGAATGAGGACCCCGGGGAACTGGAGGGACCTTTGCTTCCACCCAGTGCCTTGGGCCCGTTAGGTCGCCTTCGACCTCGCTGTTTGCCCATCCATATGCCACTGCCCTAATTGTAAAGAAGGTCTGGGAAACATTTTCTCTGCGCTAATTTTATATTTCCCCTTTCCCCCTTGCAACATTAAACATAATTTTGCGCTGTCACTGTCACTAAGACTGTGGTTTGTTGATGTCTCTACTTGGAAACACGACCCCTTCGCCTCCAACAGGGAGTCCTCCCCACGCAGCCTTTGGGAGGCTCCTGCTCCACTGTGGGCGACTTTTGGGTTGCCCTGAAAAGGGCTGAGGGGGGGCGGGGAGAGACCACAGCCATAAAGGCCAGAAGGATCCCTACCAGAACCCCCGATCATTTCAAGCCCTCTTTCCCTATGACAGCAGGAGCAAATGTGTTTTTGATGTGCCTTTGGTTGCTGGCTTGTTTGTTTAATAAAATCCCTATGTATGCGCGTGTGTTTTAATGTGTCCCCGTCTGTGACGTGTTACCACAGCCACTCCACTTTTCAAATCTCCCTTTGAATGTCTTTTTTGTTTGTTTTGGGGGCTGTCCTCTCCAACTTCTCTCTCTGTTCTTTAGCCCTCCTCCCCAACGACCCCACCCCACCCCCATATATTTTCTCCGGCTAAGCAATAATCCTCTGGCCCAGGGGCCGCGTTCCTAGAGATAAAATCTACGTGTCCCTTGTGTTGCCTCACCAAGGCCCAGTTATCCGGGGCTTTTGGTGACAGACTGGAACAGGGAGATGAAGATATTTCTCATTTCCCAGGCCCTGCTCCTCCCTCCCACGAACGTGCCAGCCGACGGGGGTTCCTCAGTTGGACACATGCACGCAGCGCCTCTAGGTTTGCTCTCTGGGCCTGGTTGCGGTTCTGCCTGCTTTCATTTGTTTTCCTTGTCTTTGAAGGAGCTGCTAGTTACTCACCACCACAGGGTTTCAGAGCCTGTTTGCACCGGGACTGGTGGGTTTTAGAGCGATTATCTCATTTCCCTGGTGCAGAGCGAAGCCTCTTGCAGCCCCTGGGTCAGGCATTCAGTGGAAGGCCCATGTCACAGACCCAACCCGAAGGTTAATTTTCCCTCATTAGCATCTCCATAGTTCTCTCCTTGCACAGGATCTCAGGTCCTTGCCTGCTGTCTTCTCCCTGCTCCCCCCCTTGAAGTCTCTGGCATGTTCGCTCTCTCTCCCGGTCCCCTCTACACAATCATACATTCTGCAGGTTCTTATTGGATCCATGGACTCGAATCATTGAAAACCCACCTCATCAATTTCCAGTTTGCCTACTTTTATCTTAGAGCTCCTTCCCTCCATCCACATCTCCCTCTCTCCCCTCCACCTCATTTACAAACGTATTCTGCTTTATTTGAATTAGTTCTCTTCTCCCCTTTTACTTTATCCCCCCCCCCCTTATTCTTTCATTCACTGCTAGTAAAAGCAAAAGATACAAAATGGCAAAGTTCAGCTGCGTGTGCAATGGGGGTAGCGAACCATCCCAGCCACCTAGAAAGAGGCTGGAGATTTGTAATGACAGAAGAAACAACAAAGAAAAGAGAATTGCATTTGTGGCTTAAGTGGGCAAGTGTGTTTGTGTGTCTCTATCTGTGTGTGTTTTTAAGATTTCTTTGAACTGCTTCTGTGCTAACTCCACAGAGTGCATTTGCCGAAGCCAGGCATGGTATAGGAACTTTGAGTTAACCTCTTCTATCAAATGAATCTTTTCATTTAGAGACCAATAAATCTCAATCTCTAGCTACCTTTTGTAGCCTGAGCTCAATGAGACAAGACTGAGGCTTATAATAAAGACCAGGTAAAGTTTGCCAAAGTTAGCCGCCCCCCCCCCAACAACCATCCTTTTTGAACCAATCTAGAAAATTCCCCCATCCAACAAATAAAAGTTCAGGGAAGTAGCAGCTTTTCCTCAGTGAGCAGAAGGTTGGAAATTTCTTTACCTTTTCACAGCAAGCCTGTTGACTGAAGTGGCTTTCCAAGCTCAGACATTGAAATGATTTATAGTTTCTCAACAAGTCATTATTTTCGTGTGTTGTTTAGGTGGGGCTGAGACAATCTAATAATCAGTGTAAGACTGGGGAAGGGGATTGTCTGTGACCAAGAGGAGAGTTAACACCAGAAACATGAAAGCCAGTCTGGTCTCCGGGGATGGAATTCGGGAAAGAGCCTGCACACGTCTGCTCCTGGGCTATAAAGAAATACATTGTTAACAACAATAAAACAGACAATGCCCTGAGCTCTGCCTTGATTCAGAGCTGAGCTACTTTCGAGATTTTTTAGCAGCACTGTTCATTTTGATGGGTTTCTGGACCATTTGAAATTCAACCTTTAGCCAGCCTGCTCATGGGCTATGGTTACTACCCTTATGATTTACTACCCCTCCTTCTATATTTTCTTTATTTCCTGATGGCCCCCCATGGGGCTAATCTTTTTTTTTTTTCCCCTTTCTTTTATATTTTCCAGTTTTGTTCTCCCCACTAAGGACTCAGTGTTTTTCCTGTTTCTACTGATCACTCATTTGCTTCCTTTCTCTCTTTCCTTCCTTAAGAGACAGAGGAAAATAAAAAAGAATGGGAGGGGGATTTCCAAATGGTTCCTCTCTAAGTGTTATTAATTACTGCTACAAGGCAGGCGATTCTTAACTAATAACAAAGTTGTAAATTACCACTGACTTTCAAATATTTCTCATTTGTCAGCTCTGATTGATTTGATTAATATTCCGACCTTTGAAATAATTTTAGCCACACTTACGATCAGCTTTATCCATGAAGCAAAGAGCAGATCGCCACCCCTGCACAGGACCCTGCCCCTCTGGTTTTACTCTTCACGTGAAGTTTTCATTTCTATCCTGAGGCCTGATTTGGACTGGAAAGCAGTGCTGGAAAGGTTCACAGGCAGTTAAAACAACAGGAATGGAGGGGACTGGCATATACCTGCAGATGTTCAGTGATTTATATGTAATTTTGGAAACAGTGTCCAGGAAATTAATCCTATTGAAAAAAACCAAACAATATCATTTCCTAGGTCTCCTGAACATTTTTTTTTTCACCTGCCAGATTCAAAGCTGAAGGAATAGACCTTTGAAGGATTCCTAAATTCAGGAAACCTACCCAAGCCAAGCCCCATCTCTCTTTAACGTACTCCTTAACATTTCTAGGAAATGTTCTCAGCTCACCTTTCAAAAATAGGGATTATTGGTGGGGGGGGGGGCGGGGCAGGGTCAAAAGGGCTCCCAGGACAGGAGCAAAGGGAAGACCTCACATTTTGGGAAGGGGGTTATATTTTCCAAAGGTCCCTTTCCCTTCCACCGGCATATCCAGAATGCAATTTTTGAAGCTATCAATACCCGTTGCCTCCAATACCTCTAGAGTTTTAATCTTAATTATATTATTAAGTGAAGTACTGTGCTGTCAGGGAATTGAACATGATTTATGACGTCTGCCTATTAAAGGATCGATTGTGAATATCGCTACTATCATCTATCAATATTCTTAGGCCGAGGGTATTTCTCGCTCCACGGTTGTTATTTGTAATACCGAAATGATAGACTGTAAGAAAAGACTATTTCTTCTTCGCAGGACTAGCTTTCCGGGGGCAGCAGGGAGTCCGTGTAGGGAGGCCGGAGACTGCGTGTTCCAACCACATCTCACACCCAGAGAGATTCTAAAGATTTTTTTTTTTTTTTTTAATCTTAAAGCCAGTGAAGTCTCCCTTAGGTCTCCTAGAAGAAGGAAAGCCTGAGTCGTTTTTAGGGAAAGACGTAACCTCCGTAGGTCGATATTAGAGGCGAGCGTTTTCTAGCTGCCAGGTGATTTGCAAGGAGACTAGACAGAAAAAACCAGCAACGAGGGGGCCCCTTTATACGAGGATATCTGGATGGGGGCCGGCCGGGAGTGGTGGGGGCAGACTGCATATTTTTGGAGCGGATGCGGAGGCCCTGTCTCTGCCCTTGGACTCGGAGGTGTCCAATTTCTGGGATCAATCATGGCCCTCTACTCCAAGCCACCCCTGCCACGACACTTGCACCTGCTCCCGCCTCCTCTGCTTAGGTTGGAGGCGGGTGCGAAACGCGCCGCGGCTAAGCCATTAGAGGAGTTTGAGCGCGGAGGCCTTTTGTCTCCAGACAGAGCACAGCGCCTGCTTTTTTCCACCCTCTCAGGGCACGGCACGGGGTCACCGGCGAGTCTCAGCCCCTGCTTTAGGGGGGATGGGAGGGAGAGGCAGTAAATGCAGCAAAACTCCCGCTCTCGGGAGCGGCCTCGGACCGCGAGCTGGAGCAACCCCCGGCGGGGTGTGTGGCGGGGGCGGGAGCAGCCTGAGTGCTCCCAGGGCCGCCCGGCCCGCGCCCCGCTGCTTGGCCAGGGCGCGCACCACACCCGGGAGGAGGCCGGAGACTCCCTCCTCGGCAGCCGGCGGCCGGGGTCCTGGCGTCGGTCAAGCGCCCCCTGGCACCGCGAGGGAGGCGCACCTCGCGGGAGCAGTGCGTCCGCGACCTGGGCGGGAGGAGGCGCAGGACGCGGGGCCCCCTGGTCTGGTCGTGAGCCTGGCCTCGGCGTGCCAGGCGTTTGCCGTCCGTCCGGGCCTGGCCTTCGCGGCCCTCACTGCCCAGTCTACTTTCCTCCGGGGCTCCAGTGCGAAGAAGTGGGAATGTCACTGGAACCTGGTTGGCCCGGCGACAGACGACCGCAGGCAGGGAGGGAGGACAACTTGGCTCTGCTCCTGATGCCCAGCAACGTCCCGCCTCTCCTGGCCCAGAGAATATGTTTCGGGGTAGAAACCTCTACCTCAACCACGCAATCGCACCTACCTAGCTATCTGCCTGCCCCATCCCGAGCTCCCTGCTCTGAGGCCTACCCTTGGCCACCATGGTTTGTCCTCAGATTTGGAGGCCCCCAGGGATCTCGGTACAATGACTGGTACATAGTAAACACTCAATAAATGTTAGCTGACCTAACCACGAGGCACATCCGGTCTCCTCCGCGGGCATCTCCGTCTCTCACAGACCAATCACTGTCCAGCTGGGGTCCCCAAGACCCCTACTCGTGCCCAGGGATTGGCCAGCTACCCCGGCTCCCTCTGAGCCCTAGAGCCACCGCCTTCCACCCCAAAATGCCCGTAGAACACCGAGACCTCTGCGGTTCTTCCCCCCAGGGTGTTTGGCCAGGCCTTGGCCACCGGGAGCAGAAGAGACTGAAGCCTGAAGCAAACGTTAGCAGGTCCCCATTGCACTCTGCCTCGGTCATCGCCAGGGCCGAGGAATTTCGGTTAAATAAGAACATCCTGGGACAGGGGATGGTGGTTCGTCGTTTAAAAACAAACTGTAAAAAAGGGACCCTTCGGTGAGGGACAAAGAGAGAGAGAGTGAGTGAGTTTGTGTGTGTGTGTGTGTGTAAGGAGGGGTGGGATGAGGGGCAGGCCGAGGCAGGAAGAGCAAGAGTGGATAAGTCAGAAGCAGCGGAATGACACCTTTTTCTTCCAGAAACAATTTTTTGGGTAAGCTTTTAATCGCCAGGCCGAAAGGAATGAGTTGTCCAAAACAGCGCCTCTCAGTATGTGTACAACGAACGGCGCATAGCCGGGTTTTGTTTTAGGATCTTAAATAAATACAACTTCGTCTTCCTGATTCTTCTTATCATCGGTCATACTAAAAGTATTGTTGTCGTTATTTTGCAAACAACATTTCAGTTTTAGAGGGACTTTGGAGCAGGGCCGGAGTCATGCCCAGGACCGCGATCACCTGCTGCGCGGCGGCTGGGACTTGGTTCCCTCAGCTCCGTTTCCCTCCCCACCCCCCGGGGCTGATGTTCTTGGATGTGGACTCCTTTAAAAATGACAAATGTCTTGTCAATACAGACTATCCATCCTCTCTTGCTTTCTCATCATTTTTCGGCGCGAGGAGGGACCTAGGCGCAGGCCCAGCGGCGCGTGTCACGCGGCCTGCATTGTACCATAATCGCCAAAACCTTGGCCTAATTTGCAACTAATATATCTCGAGCGAAGGAGTCTGCGAGAAATCAGTGGCCCAAGGAGCTAGATTTAAGCTTTGGAGGGATCGGAAATTAAGGGAGTGTAAGGAGGATGTGATTCATATTATTCTCCCCTCTCTCCCTGCCACACACGACCGTAAGTCTCCCCGCTCGGCCTTCAGGGACGCGGCCCTTATCTCTCCCTGTCGCTTGCTTCTGTCGCTCGGGACCACTGTGTCTGGGGCGTCCTCCGCCTGGCTTCTCCTAGCCCCCGGGAGGAGGCGCTGGTGCCCGGGTCGGCCTCTGGTCCCTCCCAGCCGGCGTCCTGGAGCCCCCATTCACAAAGCCCGGCTTGGAGAAGGCGACACACTCTCTCTCTCTCTCTCTCTCTCTCTCTCTCTCTCTCTCTCTCTCACACACACACACACACACACACACACACACACACAGAGAGAGAGAGAAGAGGGGAGTTTGATCTTGTCTCATTGGCGTCTCGGGCCTGAAAGGAAAATCGTTTGGGTAAACAGCCAAGCTTCCAGGCTTAACGCCCGGCTCCCGCCCCCGCCCCTCCGCCCCCTCCCGCCTCCCCCACTCCCCTTCAACCCCACCCGCCACCCACACTCCGCTCGGCAGCCAGGCCCCGAGCGAGCTCGGCGCGCCCGGGCGGGAGCCAATGGCTCCCCGGGTTCAAAGGGCCGCAGCCCCGGGGGAATGCCCTCCTCGCTGTGCCCCGGGGGGCAGAAGCGGACTGCAGGGCGGTGGGACCGGCCTGGGCCACGGTAGGAACCGCGAAACCTCCCGCTTTCCTAAATAGAGCTCGTCCTGGGGGAGGGCGCCGGGGTGTTCGGAACCCGGAGGGACCTTTCCGCTAAGACCAAGCAGAGGCCGAGTCCGGGCCGCAGGCTGCGCCTCAGCTCTCCGCCACTGCCCCGGCGGGGCCCCCCGGGCCCCCCAGGCTGTCCCAGGCGTGTGTACGTGTGTGGCACCACCAGGGGCGGGATCCCTGAGCCTCTGCAGGCCTCGCTGCGCTCCGCACCACCTTGGGTGATTACCGGGTGCCCACCTCCTTCCGAGCGGCCTCGGCTCCAGGAAAAGCCTTTAATCAGATATTAGGCGTTTTTCCGAAGTTTGATTCTTTCCAAAAGGACAATTCTTCGGCTAACTGGCTGTAAACATAATTAGTAGTTATTAACATGAGAAAAAAAACCCCAAAAAACAAAACAAAAAACAAAACCCAAAAAACAAAATACCCTCCGTGGTGCTTAAAAGGATATTGGTCTCTCTCTAGCTCACTCTCAAGCTTGGCGAGAACAGTGAAATCTTGAAAAAATCCTGATCAGATTATTAGACCCGATTCTATGGTGTTTCCCCTCCCCCCTTCTCTAATGAAATTCCTCTCTCTTCTCCCTTCCTCCGTCTCTCTTGTTCTCACTCTCTTTCTCCTCTCCCAGTCTCAATCTCACTCTAATCCAGGAGTCATTAGCAACACCCTCTGGCTACATGTTTTGCATCAGTGAAACACTGTGACATAGTTGTAAGACGAACTCTGCAGCCTTGCACTGCATCTTGCGGTAAGAAGTGTAATAGCAATAAAAATCATTTTTCCTCTCCGGGCATTATTCCGTGAAAGAAAAAAAAAAAAAAAAAAAAAAACAACCAGAAAATCTGAATGTGAGAAGAGGAAAGGGTGGGAGAGAGAGAAAAATGAAGGGACGTAAATAAGGAGGGGGGAAGGGGAAAGGAGGAGGGCGAGAGAGCTAGGGAGAGGGAGAGAGGCAAACCTTTCTAATTTAGAGGCTCCCCTTCTCAAAACCGTAGGCAGGTAGATTCAAGCATTTCATTTTCCAATGTTCTACTCTCTTCTGTTTCGTCCCTGTTCCTCACCATTGTCCCTCAGAGGATCCCAGGACCCTCCCAGCAGTTGCCTCTCAACTCCCCAGATCTCTCCACAGCTTCCTTCTCCCCAAGGTAGCATCCCTCCAGGCAAGAAAACCCCAAGATTCCCAGGGACCAGGCCAACCCTTCTCAGCCGGCCAGGCAGAGGGATCCTCATTCAAGTCCTGCTAAGAAATTGGCCTCTTTCCTGTATGGTCTGTCATGAATCTTTCCCAGCCTGATGGAGAAAGGACAGACCATCAGAAAACAAACTTCGTTTATTTTTCCCGGCCCAGCCCTGTAGTTTTTGAGCAGGGATGGAGGGCTCTGCGAGAGTCGCTAGTCTGCAACGGGAAGTGTTGGTTATAAGGCAAAGGAGCATCACCACTGTGGTGAACTTAGGGAGGGCAACGATTCAACGATTCAACACACTGTCCCCCACCCCCATGGTCCCCAGTTCAATCATCATTCTATGTGGGATCCCCTGAGCTCCTAAAAACCAAAAACAAACTTGTAGTTAAAACTACATTAGAAAAAGGGCTATGCCCCCCCCCCAAACCCACAAAGAATCAACACGAATTCTCCCAGGACCACAAGATAGACTCCTTGCTTTTAACATCATGTTGGGAATCCTCACAGAAAAAAAATAAAATCCTGTTCTGTGAAATTTGTTTTTACCCATCACATTTATCTCTGGGATGATGCACTCTGAAAACAAATTGAAGCAAAGACTCACCATAAAAGTGAATTGATTTTTCTGTATAATTTTTTAGTCGTGAGGATTTAAGAGTGGGGCAAACCTCTTAAGTTGTCAACTGAATGAGATAGGGTCAAATGCAATGTAATTTGTACCTTTCGCCGTTGCTGCTTTCACCTGCCCGACAGGTGTTTATCGTTAGGGACCGCATTTTGTGGTGATTTTGTCAGAACCAAATGCTGTAGGGGTCTGACGTTTGGTGGGTTGGCCACTGGGCATGGCCTGGCAGAGAGCCCCTCTAATGTCCCACCCACCAGAAAGAGTAAATTTGGGTGCAAGTGTAATTGGGAAGGGATGACTTCATAGGCCTCCTTCGAGATATTTGCACTGGCCTCAGCCCGAGCGGTCCGCCCTCGGCGGCCCGAACCCATGGCCTCCAAGAAGACATCTCCCTTTTATTTTATCTGTCCTATCAAAGCAGCGTCCCCGCTTAGACTCGGTGAAATTGTACCTATATATTTTTCTCTTTTTCCTGTTATTCCCCTTTCATCCCGGTGCAGACATTGTGCGATATGTCGGTCACAGATAATGGCTTTTAACCGACTGGAAGAAGGCCTGTGCGTTTCGGCTTCTCTTAAGGTTTTGATGAAGGGGAAAGTCCGGTGACGGTCAAGTTACGCTGCAGAAGGCTGGGAGCGTGGCCATATGCAATTTCAGTTTGCGCAGCGAGGTGGCGCTCCAGGGTACGGCAGCGCACCCAGCCGCCGGCCGCCGAGCGCTCCGGCCGCGTTCCCGCAGCTAGGCAGTGGCCGCCGAGCCGGGTTCCCGCCGGCTTCCTCTCGCCCCGGCACCAAAAGTCGGAGTGCGCTCAGACCCTCTGGGCTAACCGGCCCGCAGGGTGGGCGAAGGGCTGAGGCCGCGACCGGGGAAGGCTGGCGGCGGCAGGGAGCCAAGACCCGGCCGAGGCTGGTGCACACTCCAGCGCTGTTGCTCCGGGGAATCTGCGAAGTTCGTGTTCGCGGTGGGACCCGGGCGGGGCCGACGCGAGGGTGCGGGGACCTCAGAGCCTCGGGGACCGGCGCGCGGGGGTTCGGCCTCTGCCCAACTGGGGGTAGGCCAGGCCAGACCAGACCCTAAGACGCCAGAGAGTCGCCCAACTCCTCCACCCGAGGGTCAGGAGACTGCTCTTCTTTCCTTTTTTCTTGTTTTAAGGAAAAATAAAGGAAAGAAAATCTTACGCACTCGATATTGCTTTGTCCTCCAACTTAGGCAGTTTTCCTGTTGGCTAGGTTTTTCTTTTTCTTTCTTGTAATTTTCCTCTCCTTTCCTTTTCCTTCTTTACTTTTCCCCCTTCCTTTCTTTCCTAGTCTTTCTTTTTCTTTCCTAATCTTTTCCTTCCTTCCTTCCTTCTTTCTGTCTTTCTCTCTCTCTCTCTCTTTCTTTCTTTCTTTCCTAAGATATGGTTCTGTGTGAATGGGTGGGAAAAAGAGAAAGAGAAGGGGGGTGGCACCAGCCTTACAGGACCCAGCATTGGCAAATGGCAGCAAAATTGAAGAAACTATTTAGATTTATTGAACGCACTTCCATCCTTGCGATTTCGTTTCCACACTTCTGCCTTCTCTGGGTATCTAACAAGCTCTAGGTCCACGATGACCAGCAGGAAGTGCCTTTTACCCGGCCATACTCAACCTGTGATTGTGCAGGCCCTTTAAAACCATTTTTGAACCGATAGAAATAGTATTAGTCAAAATGAGCAGCATTTCCATTCTGCATCAGTTTACTCCTGGGTTTGCAGCCTAGCTCCTCGAAGCAGAAGCAGCAAGTCGGTTAGGCTGGGCCCCTTTTTCGTTGGACCGGAACTCCTTGACCCGGGAGCCACTGCCCTCCCCAGTGGCCTGGGGAACCCGCCTGGGCCCTGGTAGCCGCTGGGAAGCTTTCCTAAGCCTGCACCTACCTCTACTCCCCACCAGCTGCACTCCTTTTAGCCGATATTTCTGGCCACCGCACCTTCCTTGAAGTTTTCTAGTATAAATGCAGGAATTTTCAGCCCAATTTAGAAGTCTACAGAAACTCACAGGGTCAGGTCATTAGGAATGTTAACGTAGCGACCAAGAATTATAAACATGATCTAAAAGTCTCTTCCAATTCATTTCTTCGAGTATTTATTTGAGTTAAGTGATGAAAAGTGACAGTTGTGAAATAGACAGCTTTTAAAAGTAATGAAGTCAGATGAGGCTTTAACCTGTCGATTGCTATAAATCAACTTTGAAAAAGACGAATGAAGAATATTATTTGGGCGCCTAACGGCCAACATTTGCTGGGCGGGTGGCAAGTCCTGGAGTCGGCCTTGCAAGAGCTGCGGGCTGGGGGCTGGGGGGGGACCCCAAAGGCCCTGTGCCTGGAGTGTGGCCCCCAGATGATGGAACCAGCCAGAGACCCGCGGGTCTGAAGTGACATTTTGTTGGGGGCGGGTTTCCATTTCCGCTGAGACTGTGATGGGGATTTGGGCCACCTGAGTTGTCTGGGCAGGTAACCCAGCCTTCAGTACAGTTGGAAATTCAGGGAGACTGAATGCCAGGTTGTAGACCGGCATTCAGCCTGGCTCCCCAGCTGGCTGAGGGTGTCCTCTTCTTTCCTCCAGCCCAGCGGCGCGTAAGGGCCAGGGCCTGAATGACACCCTGATCTTATTAACTCTTTGGAAATAGTAGTGGCAGAGGTGGGGAGGGGAGAGGAGGAAGAAGAGTAGGAAATCATATTTCCCTGAGGCTTTGGGGGTGGGGAGTGAGGGGGGGGCTTTGGGTTCTCAGTGACATCAAATGGCCCTAATTTGGGAAGGAACTCCAGGAAGGAGGGGGACTGGGACAGGCATTTGGAGGTCTCCAGATGGGAGAAGGATCTCAATTCTGCACCTGCCGGCACCCCCCCTTCAGAGTCCAGATACGGTTTCTGGAGGGTGAACTGGTGGAGTGTTTTAAAATAAATTTTACACACTTTCTTGTGGATCTCATTTCCCCTCAACTGCAATTTTCATCATAGCCAGATTTGAGGCATGACCCTCTTCCCAGTGACTTCAACCCCATATCCCTATCCCATCCCAAGTCTGAGCCCGAGAACATGCCCCGGGTGTCTGGCCTTCTGGGTTGGCTCGTTCTCTCTTTCCTCCAACGCTTCCCGGAGGTGGGGAGGGTACAGATGATTGCCCCTCTCTTTCGCCACCCTCCGTC
This sequence comes from Nasua narica, assembly GCA_028533885.1. Classification (NCBI taxonomy): domain Eukaryota; kingdom Metazoa; phylum Chordata; class Mammalia; order Carnivora; family Procyonidae; genus Nasua; species Nasua narica. The sequence goes on from CM052797.1 coordinate 12,074,831, forward strand.
GTTGCAGGTTGGACAAGTTAGTCATTTAGCGTCCTCCCCAGACTCCTGGAGCACCAGCAACAGGTGCTGGTGCTTCTCTCTCCTCTCCATCCTTCCGTCTGGGTCCACTGGCAGGGCTGGGAGCACCCCTGGCCCTCCTCCCATTTGAAGGCGGAGAGCTAGCCGCGGAAGGCGAGAAGCGGTGCCCGACAGGCTTTGGGCAAGTGCCTGGCTGGGTGGCTCTCGGGACGGTCTGTGGCTCCGCATTCGCCTAGCTCAAAATTCCTACACTTGACTGGAGGCTGCAACACCGAGGACCCTCTGAGGATGAGACCCCGAAGAAAGTGGGGGCGGGGAGGAGAGGGAGAGTGAAGTGGACCACGCCTTCCCCCGGGGACAGTCCCTAGCTTCTGGGGGGCTAGCTGGGCCTCATCCTGGCCTGCGACGCCTCCTCCCGGCCTGGGAACCAGGTGCGGACCTCGGGCACC
>CM052797.1:12075797-12133083 GCA_028533885.1 Nasua narica
CTGAGATTGGGGGAGGGGTGGGCAGTGACATTATTTGGAATTATTTGGCAGAGGGCATATTAACAAAACAACCCTCTCCCAAGGAGCTCCCCGCCCTTCCCTCGAGTGTCCCCAGTGCCCCAGGATTTAGGGATTCCCCAGAAGGGCAGGTAGGAGGGAGTGCGTAACTGATTTGGGTGAGAAGTCTAAATCCTGAGCCCAGGCTTAGAGACTCAAGGACCCAGGCCGAGTCCCAGCTGCTGAAGCACCTTTGCAAGGCACCTGAGGTTTTGTTGTGTATGTGTGGTTTAAAATAATAACAATAATAATAATAATAATAATGTAAGGAATTTAAAAGGGCCTTTGGAGGAAAGGTGGAATGAGAGGGGTCATCACTGACCCCGACCTAGCTCTGGCAGCTAGTTAAAAGCAAGCGTTTCTCTGTCACCTCAAGGGCCCGCATCGGCCTGGATCAGTGCCCCCTCCCACACCCGGAACCACTCCGCACCCGACTCTGCGGCCTCGCCGCCCGCCGCACGGTAACACTGCAGCGTGAGCCCCGCAGACGCCGGCGACAGGGGATTTTTCAAGGGGGAAATGATGATTAAAAGAGAGAATCATCTAAATATCAAAGTGACACATGGGAGACCTGGAAAAAATATTTAAGCTAATGAAAAGCAAATAAAGAAGGAGGCACTTACGCAGGGAAATTAAATATTATGTTTAAGATGGTGCTTTTGTGCAGGCTTGAAGATTTCCGATTCATGTACACATAATAAACACTCAGATTTGTCATCTGGAGGTGCAAATCTGAAAGATATTCCAACAAATGAAGTGCTGGCAGACAGAGGAATAAAGAGATCGGCGCCTGTCAGGGGTCAGGCAGCCTGAGATTGCTTCTAGAGATCTTTTGAAAATTTCACACGATTGAAGGCTTAGGGGTTTCACTGCGCTCGCATTTCAAACTCAGATCAGTGGGATCACAATCAAAAATAGAGGTCTGGAAAATTTTGATGCAAAGATGGCCACGGGCTGCAAGGCTTCTCTCGCCAGCTCTCTCTCTCTCTCTCCAAGACAGATACCCTGACATGGTTGTGATCCTTTGGATGACAGAGTTGTCAGAAAAGAAAGAGAAAAATTGCATCTTGTCTCGTAACTTCCTTTTAGTCAAAAGGAATTTAGGGTCTTATTTTCAATAAAAGAGGGGGAAAAATGATTCTTTTCTGGCTAGTATAGGACCACCACTCAAGAGTTTGGGATTTCACAATTAATGATCGACTCCTGGACATTCAGGTTGGGCTCTCCTCTTCATTCGTCTGGCTTATTAGGAGGATTTCTCATTTAATGTGTGTCCCTGCCTTACACTGAAATTTCTTAGCCACTGTCCATTGTAGGCAAGATCAGGTGTATAGATCTAAGTATACACTTACCTATAGGTATGCACACACAACTTTAATCTCTAAACTCGGAGACTGGCCTGGCTGCTTCTTATTTCGTGGGAGTTAATGCTCACTCATATTTTGCCCACCCCCCCAAGATGTCAGCACTTTCTGATTCAAACAGGACACAGAAAAATCAATTGTCTCTGTGATTGATCCACCAGGGGAAAGAAAATAAAAGGAACTGGGGAGGGGGGAGGTTCTATAAGAACAGATCAAACTAAGGAACTCTGAAATGGGACCAGGTTCAGCAGAGGCAAAAAAAAAAAAAAAAAAAAAAAAGCTGATTAGACAGCTAGAGCTGGAGACCACTTTCCCAACAACCAGAAGCAATAGGAATCATCTTAAATTGGTTTCTGCTGGTTTAGCGAACTTTAGGAAGAGTAAAATGACGACTAATTTATCATCACTTTGCCAATTTTAATTTTTAGCTGGCTATCTTAGACAAATAAGAAGGTATTTGGGGGGAAATAATCCGAATCATAGTTGGGTTTCACTAACTTTGAGACTAAAATGAGCAAAAGTAAGATTCTTAAGAACATAAGTATATTAGGAGATCTCTCCTGGTGGAGAAGAGGCCATTAGAAAGAAGGTCTCCTGTTTCCTGAATTATGGACTCAAACCGTTAATAACCTGGGTTCTTTTAACAGGTGGGCAGAAACGGAAAAGTTTAACAGATGCACTGACTGGTTTTACAAGTTCAAATCCTTGATTCCTCCAGCGTCTGTCGTCTGGGGCGGGGGTTGCAAGCGCCCCAGATTTGGGGCGCGGCGGGAGGACCCCTGGAGGTCGCTGGGCGGTCGGACAGGCCCCAGTGGCTGCAGTTCTGAAGGGAGATCTCGGCCACAGGCGCCCTGGGTTTGGGGATCCTGGAATGAAGGTAGAGAGAAGTGGGTTAGGCGTGCCCCTCAAGTCCCATTATTTAGAGCTTTCGCAGACACGCAAGTGGCCAATTCCGTCTGCCGAACTGCTCGCCCTGGAGGCTTTGGAAAGGGGGGCCGTAAGTGTGCAGGGCAGCCTCTACCCTCAAAATATGCTTCTCCATCCCTCCCTCCTCCCTCAGAACCACAGGACCGGCATTGAGAGCAGGTTTCAAGGGTAACTTTTAGAAACTCGAGCAGAGATAAAAACGAAGGGGAGCTTTCTCTATACAGAAGGGCCGCCCACAGGGCCCTCAATCTCGCTCTTTCTCTGTCTCCCATCTCCGACCAAGCCCCCCAGCTGGGCTTCAAAAAGCGAGGTTTAGTGCAGTGAATATACTACGGGGCCTTTCCTGGCACCCCGAGAAGCGCTTGGAGTGTAAAGGGGCCGGCAGGATAACCAGAGGAAGCGGGGAGAGCCAGGAATCGACCCTTAGCTAAAGGAGGGGGGTACTCTGCCTTCCTGGGGGCGGGAGCCGCGCCCCGGCCCAGCGGGTAGGCGGCGCATGCGGGCCAGGGTTCCGCTGACACCGACGCCACCGCAGGCGTGCTGAGTGCCCGGGATTTCCCCTCAACTAGACCGGAGCGGGATTTCAGGCTCCTCGGGTGGAATGTGGGAGGTCTTGGGGGGTAATCCTCCCTGCAGAATGCAGAGCTGGCAGAAGCCTCCGTTAAAAAAAAAAAAAAAAGAAAAGAAAAGAAAAAGAAAAGAAGAAAGAAAGAAAAAAGAAAAAGAAAAGAAAAAAGAAAGGAAAGAAAGAAAGAAAAAAAACCCCACACCTATAGCGAAGCGTCTTGAGGGCTGCCCGCTTTGCCCGCAAAGCGGGCAGAGGGGTTTTCTCGGACCAAGGGGGGAGGTGAAACCTATGAAACTCGGACCTCATCAGGGACCCGCGCTGAATGTCCTTTCTGCAACCACTTCACCAGGAACTCTAGGGGCGGGGGCAAGGGTGACAACTTCAAATCACAGGCCTCCGGTGACCTCTGGTTATATGGATGGGTCCTCGTTTCCTACCATCGCCAGCCCCGGGAGCCTAGGACACGGGAGTAACCTCCCTCTGCCCCATTCTTGCTTTACCAAAAAAATGATAGATAGATGATAGATAGATAGAGAGATAGATAGATAAATAAATAAATAAATAAATAAATAAATAAATTTTTAAAAATAAAAATAAAAGAGTCAGGGCCCAGCAGAGAATTGTAGAGTGGAGGTCAGAGGCATCACGGAGCCAGAGAGGAACTCGCGTCTCTAGGTTTTAAAGCGAACAAAGCCGAAAACAACCCGACCGACTCTGGCTGCCCGTGGGACAGAGCTCAGTGCTTCTAGGGCAGTGTGGGCGCAGAGCACTATGCTCCAGGATCATCTCGGGCCAAACCCTGGGCTGGGCCCCGCGCTTCTCACTGGCTGGCCTCTAGTTAGGAGGCCCTGTGTGCACCCCTCTTTGCTGCTGCTGAGCTTCTCCGGTCAGCCTGACTCTGGGGACGCCGCCCAGGTCAGGGAAGGCGCGGAGCTTAGGTAAGGGAACTCAGGGCCACTGGCGGCTGGGTAGCCACTGCCGGAATCCCGTCCCCACGACTATATCGCTAGCACTCAGCCCTCTCCAGGAGTAAAACACTAAAACATCCCCGGGTCTAGCGAGTGCTGGATAGGGAGAAGCGGAGCCACCAGAGGCATCTTCCCGCTGCGTTACCACTGGCGCGGAAAACTGAGCATTTCCAGCGTTGGAAACCTCTCCTGGCTGCTGGGGGAGGCCCGCCCCGCAGGGTCGGCGAGAAAGTACTCGAATTCCCACGTTGCCATCTTGGCCATTCCTAAAATGATGTTTTAAACAACATCATGAAACTAAAAACATCAAGCGAGGCAACGCGTTTCTTTCCGTTTTCATACGACATAAATAAAATGCGCTTTTAAGCTATCTCACTCTTCTAACTTCAAGGGAGCCAATGTTAATTTTGCCTTTATTTAAATGATCAGGGAGGCTGACTGGGGAAGGGTTCTCCCCCTCCTCCATCCCCCCTCAAGATTTTAACATTTGGAGAATAGTAATGATTTACCACTCTCCTGGAAAGCAAGCAGCTCTTTCCGGTGTTCCCCCCCCCAGCACCTTGCCTCATTTTTGTGGATATTGTTAATTTCATGGACAGCTATTTAAAGTTTAGTGTGAAATTCACCAGCCCTGACCCGAATGGCCAGTGTGTCTGCAATGAACTCCAAGTGCTGTGCACGAGGATCAGAACTGACCTTTCCTTGGGTGCCTGCAGACAATGATGCCACCTGATTTAACGGGCACCATCTCCTGGTAGGAGGCTCCCTGACCTAAGTCCAGCCATGTACCCCATGCATGCCCAGGTGGCGGCATTCCGAGGCAGGCTTTGCCACCAGGGACTAAAACTCTTCCTTAGAGGCAACAGCTAGAGCGGTGGAAGGAAGCTCGAGGAACTTCGGGCGATCTTTTTGACGCCACGTCCGGTTTTTAGGATGTCTTGCCAATTTCTCAGTGTGTTTCTGTCCAGATAGACTAAGCTCTTTGGAGTTAATTAACCTGAGGTCCGGCTACAATTAATAGAGACCGAAGAGAAGACGGAAAGAGGGGGACTTTGTAGGAGGCGCGGGGAATAAAAAAAAAAAAGTAACGTGCGTTTAGCCGCATTCCTTTGCACCAGTCGGTCACAGTTAGTTACCGACTTTCCAGCTGCGAGGACGTAGCGCGCCATTTACTGTAATTGAATTGCTGTTATAACACCTTTCAGGGGGACAGCAAAGCATTTCAAAAAAGTTGAGCGCTCGGCCTGCGACTGCCTGTCCTCTTCCTGCCATCACTAGCCGCCCACCAGGCAGAGCTGACACGCCGGGATTGAGAGCATAGGGCTCAACGGGTCACGGGCGGAGCTGGAGGAACCTGGCCCCTGGCGCATCCATCTGGGGCAGCGGACGTCCCTAACCCGGCTGGGCACCCTGAGTGGGCTGGAACTCCAAGCCGGGACTGAATAGGGGATGAGGTTAGGACCTGGAATTGCAGAAGCTGGGAAAGTCAATATGAGGTGGGGGGCGGGGGTGAACTCCGAGCTGCCAAGGCCTTTGCCCTCCATGTTCCATTGGATATGAATTCTCAGCACTCCCTGCAGCAGCTCAAGGTGGTTTGGCAGCGCTGCCTCCTCCTCCTCCTTCCCCTAGCTATGGCCTGGCTTCTCTGGGTACCAAATCACCCCAAGGAGATAGGAAAGTTTCCTGTCCCGGGACTGGGAGCCAAAGGTTGGGGCCTGATGCTGAGACGCCCTCTGGAGAGCTCCCTGCCCCACCCCACTCAGACTCTGATCAAGCTCCTTGGCCTCGGATTTCTGCCCTGCCGGTTGCGGCGGGACGTTGGTGCCCCCCAGATTTCATCATCTCCTTCTCTCCCGCAGCCTCTGACCTTCCTTGGGCCTGTGGAACCTTCCTTCACCCCTCTCACCCTTGGGTGCATCTCCCTTATCGCTCAGCAGTGTCCTCACTGTGACCGCAAGGCCAGCCCGTGTCTCTGGACCCACTCCCTCTGCACTGGCCCCTCTTGCGGGCTGCACACAGATTTCTAGGCTCAAAGAGCAAAATTTAGAATCATATGACACCCCCACACCGCCCCCCAGCCAGGATCTCCGGGCCTTCAGCGCCCCCTGTACCAGGTCGCCAAAAGACCGGCAGGTTGAAAGAAGTGGGGCAGGAGGGGCAGGGGCACCTCCCTACCCCTACGCCTCAGTAAGAGCCCCACGGCTAGTTTAAAGGCCAGGAAAAGGGAAAGGCAAGTATTAGAGGCTGGAGCGTGCCCCACATGGCCTGGGAGGTGACCAGAGTGCGGCTGGGACCAGCGCACAGAGTGCAGGCGGATCTGGGCATTCTCTGTGTCTCAGGTCAGCCAGAGAAGGCTAAGCTGGGCTCCCCTCTCCTTCCAGTGCGGTGCGGGGCAGAAATCAGTCAGGCACGAAAGAACTGTCCAGAGGAGTTTGAAGCTGAAACCAGAGACGGAACAGGCAAAAAGGAGCAAAGCCTTCCGTGGAGGAGAAACTCCCGTGGTTGGCGCTCTGCAGCCGGGTGGGAAAGCCTTATGGCCTTTGTTTGGGACTCACCTAAACCGCGCGCGTGTGTGTACGTGTGCGGGGTGGGGAGCCCGTGAGAGGATATGGAGAGGGGGGGGCTTGGCATCCACCACACTCATCAGCGTGACTCCAACCGAACTTCCTTTTCCTGAGAGATCTTCAGCCTCCTCCGGGGCTTGCTGGACCTGACGGGTCTGCGGAACCAAAAAGTCCGTCGCTCTTGGAGACAAGAAAGCAAGGTGAACGAGCATGCGCGCTGTGGGCCTGAGAGTGGGTCGCGCATCCCCTCTCCGCCCAACGACGCCACCGTCTACTTCTACTTTTCTGCGAAACCAAGCTCTTTCCCTTTACTGCGTGGTCAGATGAGGTGTGCAGAATTGCCTGCCCCTGGTGCTCGTGGTCCCCTGCAGCAGCGAGCAGGTGGAGACGGGCCCCGGGGCGGTAATATGCAAAAATTGGGTAATATGCAAAAATAGGGCTTTGATGGGGAGACCTTGGTCGGAGCTTAGGGTAGATGACTTCAAGGCTTAGCTGAGGAATGGGGCGCCTGGATGGCTCAGTGGGTTAAAGCCTCTGCCTTCGGCTCAGGTCTCAGGGTCCTGGGAAGGAGCCCCGCATCGGGCTTTCTGCTCAGCAGGGAGCCTGCTCCCCCCCCCCCCCCCGCCTACTTCTCTGCCTACTTGTGATCTCTCTCTCTCTGTGTCAAGTAAATAAATAAATCTTAAAAAAAAAAAAAAAGGCTTAGCTGAGGACTGAAGAAAAGTAGGACCTGGTCCTCACTTGGACCTAGTTTTCTCTGCTGGGAACCGTGGGTTCTTGGCTTCGCGCCTCAGGGTTCCCTACACCAACAGTCGCCCCCCCCCCCACTTGTCACCCTCTGCCTCTGCGAGGAGACACCCAAGGGAGGCAGGGCTTCAGAGCTTGTTAAGAAGTCAAGGGCAAAACCTCGTTCTTCTTGCCCTGGACAATAACAAGATCTAGGCAGGCCTGATGGACAAAAGTCCCTTTTCACCCAGGCCCGCAGGCAAAGCTGGGCTTGTGATATGTGCCTTGACTCAGACCCCCTGCTCAGCTCTGTCCACACCCACTGCCCTTGTCCACAGCCCAGTCCTGGTGAAATCTCTATGCCGTTTTGACCCCTCCCATCTCTAAACTTCGCCCAGCAGTGATTTTTCACCTGGCGTTAACCTTTGGCATTAACCGAAGTTGCTTGTCAACCGCTAGAAAGATTCTTTCAGAAAAGACATGGAGAGGGGGTGCCTGGGTGGCTCAGTCGTTGGGCGTCTGCCTTTGGGTCGGGTCATGATCCCAAGGTCCTGGGTTCAAGCCCCACATCGGGCTCCCTGCACAGCGGGGAGCCTGCTTCTCCCTCTTCCACTTCCCCTGCTTGTGTTCCCTCTCTCACTGTGTCTCTCTCTGTCAAATACATAAAATCTTTAAAAAGAAAAGAAAAGACATGGAGAAAAAAGAAATAAGGGGACAGAAATGCATCACTGACCCCTGTACATGGCCAAGCCCCTAACAGGCAGTTATCTCTTTAGGTCTTCATACACCCCTAAGACACAGGTACTACTATTGTCTCCTTTTTTTTTTTCCTGCTGGGGAAACTGAGCTTCAGGGAAGTTGAGAGCCCTGACCGACTTTAGCCAGTTAGCCATACGCCAGGCTTGGATGGAACCAGGCAGAACTTACTCGAAGTCGGCTTCTGTCCCAGCCTGGACACAAGAGAGAAAATCAGCTCACTTGGAGAGTGAAAAGGAACCTCTCTCTGGGACAGAGCAGTGCCCTTCCCTGGAGATCTGCCCCAGTCTGCAGGGAGCCAGGGAAAGGCTTCAGTGCCTGAACCCCTCAGCTGAGAGCAGTAGGCAGCTGGTTGGTTGGTGAATCCCTTCCATAGTACAGCCTGCTGCTTCCAGGACTGAGATTCTTGACCTTGCCCTTTCGTATTTGGGGGGGGGGGGGATGAACCGGAGGTGCTTACAGTGTCATGTGTCCCTGAAAACAAGGTAGGAGATAACCATTCCTTTCTGAGGTTCCTTGCATTTGTAAGTAAGGCGATGGGGGGAGGGTAGAAAGAGGGAAAAAGACAAGAAAGCACCTACGAAGTGGGGCAACATTTGGGCATATTTATTCTGGGAGATGGACCCAGCTTAGTGCTTGGCAAACAATGTAACTTGTGGCACCAAAAGAAGCAGTTACATTTCAATCACTCTAACACGCCCCCTCTTGTGACTGGGAGAGACACTGATGTAAATACAAGGAGAACTTCCCCTTTCCTCAAAAGCTCCATTTCCTCTTGGAACCCCAGAGGAATGTTCTCAGGGTAGAACAGAGAGCTGTCTATTTATGTCCTCAGAAGGACCTGTGTGCAGATGCTAGAAGAAGGAAGGATCCCCCCGCTTTTTTTAAAAATCTACTTCACAGACTTCTGTAGCAGCAACGACAGAAAGCTATTAATTATCCCACCAAACTGGGGTGTGTGGTATTTTAGCCAACTGTTTTTCTTTACTTTTTAAGTTTTTCCTTCTTTTTTTTTTTTTAAGATTTTATTTATGTATTTGACAGAGAGAGAGAGAGATCACAAGTAGGCAGAGAGGCAGGCAGAGAGAGAGGGGGGCGGGAAGCAGGCTCCCCACTGAGCAGAGAGCCCGATGCGGGGCTCGATCCCAGGACCCTGAGATCATGACCTGAGCAGATGGCAGAGGCTTTAACCCACTGAGCCACCCAGGCGCCCCTAAGTTTTTCCTTCTTCATGAGGTTCTCTTGAGGGTGGTTTCTTAACTAAGCAAGTCCATGTTCAGTGAATTTAAGAAAATTCTCTCCTTGGAGCCCCCCCTTATTCTCTATAATGATGTATTTATAGTCTCTATAGATATATATTTATATACTCACTATATTGCTATTTGCATACAATACACCCGTATTGCAACACCAATGTATTGCTTTAAATAAATGTATTTAAAGATGTATTGCTTTAAGTAAATATATAAATGTATATGTTATATATCATTAAATAAATAATATATAATAAAATCAAGCCAGCAAGTCACAAATGAAATCTGTGATGGTCGTCCTGATCATAGCCACGTAGACCTACACACAGCAAGTGGAAACAAGTAGACGCTATGAGGATAATGCCAGTAGATCTGTGGCATCGGTTTTTAACTTTTAGCTGAGGAACCCCTCAGCTTTGTGATCCAGGCATGCTCCCACTTCATTTATTTATGTCATTTATTTATTTATTTGGAGTGCAAGCAGTGGGGGAGATGCAAGAGGAGAGGGAGAGGGAGAATCTTAAGTAGGTTCCATGCCCAGCATGGTGCAGAGCTCGACCTCACAACCCTGAGATCATGACCTGAGCCCAAACCAAAAGTCGGCCATTGAACTGACTGAGCCACCCAGACACCCCTATTTACGTCATTTGACTTGACTCTTGAAACAAACATAGGACGCCATTAGTTATTTTATCCCCATATGATAGATGTGGGTCCCGAGGCACAGAGAGGTTACGTAATGTGCTCAAGGTCATACATAGCTAGTCAGTGACACAGTCAAGGTTAGAACCAAGACTGTCTCCCACAGTTTCTGCTAACGGAGTCAGTATCACAAAGCTGTCCATTTTGGCTATCTGCAGAAGCATGTCTGGACTTCAGGATCTCTTCTTTTGGGGGGAATGGGTAGATCGAAGGGTGGGAAGCATGAAGATAACTGTATTCCTCCTTCTCCCTAGTTGTCTCAATATTCCATTTCGTGATTGTCTTCAAAATTATTACTTTCTTAGGAGATCCAGATTTTTTTTCCCTGTCTTTGGTGCAATGACCCATGTGTAGGTCTCTACAAATTTTCAGAAGGTTGGCTGGGTTTTTGTTTTTTGTTTTTTTGTTTTTGGGTTTTTCATTTTGTTTTGTTTTTGTTTTTGTTCCTCTGTTTTGCTGACCTCTTGGGATCATTTTGTCATCAGTGAGAGAAGTCTTTGCCTGGTTCTTACAGGTGGGGTGTGACTGCAGGGTCCTTCTATCATAGCCCACTGACTCAAACTAGAAGTGCCCACCTTGGTTCACAGAGGTAGGACAGCCCCAGCTCTTTCTGCGTATCCTTTTGGGTAGATCCCTGGCCACCGGGAGCCTGCTGACAGTACACATTTAGCCAGAGTCCAGAGCAAAGCTACCTGGTGATGCGGATGGAAATTTGGCAACCTGGTCCAAGCTGTAAGTTACATCTCCATGAGACTAAGGTGTCTCTTGAAGGCTGAGCACCTAATTAATATTTTTTTAAAAGATTTTATTTATTTATTTGACAGAGAGAGAGAGAGATCACAAGTAGGCAGAGAGGCAGGCGGTGCGGGGGGTGGGGGTGGGGGTGGGGAAGCAGGCTCCCTGCTGACCAGAGAGCCCGATGAGGGGCTCCATCCCAAGACCCCGAGATCATGACCTGAGCCGAAGGCAGAGGCTTTAACCCGCTGAGCCACCCAGGCGCCCCTAATTAGTATTTTTTGAGCCCCTGTAGAATCGATGTACTTAGTCATTATTATGATGATTCAAAATACTCAAATCTTGAGTTTTCAGGAAGGAACCATCAGAGTGTGTGTTCCTTGTCTGGAAGGAGGTAGTTAGCTTGGGTCAGCAAGTCCTCAGGGAACTTTGTGAGGCAAGATAGACTGGGCCTACCTGTTTATATTCCAGGCCTATATACTGAGTTTAGAGCTCCCTGGTTTGGCAGGCAGGTTCTGGGAGAAAGTAGAAGTGTGGGCGGGGCCATGGGTATAACATAGAGAATACAGAACCTAGTAGAAAGGGGTGGAATGGTTATTTTCCTGCTCTTCTGGGAATCTTTCTCGCATATGCATTTATTTAACACCCCCCTACTGGGTATGTAAGATGTTCCCAGCCTAGGGCAAGGGGCTTGTAGACACAAAGATTAGCCAGTCATAGGACCTGGCCTCTAGGTATTTTCAAGTTTGTGGGGGACAGGCAAGAAAATGTGACCGTAATCCACTCAGATGACTGATACAAAGAGTTTTAGAAGCTTGAAAGAGAGCATGACCCCTCCTGCCACGGCAAACTGCCCGGGAAAGACTTCATCAGGGAGGTGACCTGACCTGAGACTCAGCAGATGAGGCAGGTGAGGGAGAGCAGGGGTGGACACAAGAGAGGGAAATAGGAACGCCATGGAAGGAAGCGCAGGTAGAGAAGGTCAGATCAGCTTCTGCTTTCTCTGAGGGATGGTCAAGGTAATTGCTCCCTGGCTTCCTTGCGTTTGCGTGAAGAAGCTGTAGGTTTCTCACACAGTTAGTGTATCTTCTGCCTCCCTGTCTTGTTCGTGGCAGGGAGGAGTGGACGAAATTGTTTCCCAGAGGATGGAGTTTCTTTTCAGTCCAACCGACGAGCCACATTGAGACTTCCTCCTAGAGTGAATAAATTCAGCTCCTTGAGTCCTGAGGATTTACTGAAGGCTTAAGACAGAGAGAAGGACCCAAAAAAGTAGCTAATGTGGATACATCAGAGAAGATTAGAACATTGAGCATTGCGGCAGAAAAAAAAAAAAAATCTTGCCAGAATGTAATCCTCATTTTGCAAGTATGCCAAAAAGTACTGGTACCATCGACTTCTTCTTGGGTGCCTGCCTTTTTATCGGAACAGATGAAACATGCTGTTTTGGTTAGTTTTATGTGTCTCTTTCTCCCTTGGGGCTGGAAACTCTTTAGAGGCTGGGAACATAGCTGATTCACTTATTTTCTCAGCCCCTGGCACAGTGCTGGGCATCAGATAAGAGCCCGACACCTTCTGAATGAAGGAGAGACGTGTGTTTAAGAATACTGGTTTTTCTTTAATGTTAATGATAGTTGGAGCAGATGAATGTCTTTTTTTAATTAAAAAAATTATTTAAGTAATCTACATCCATTGTGAGGCTTGGACTCAACCCCGAGATTAAGAGTCACTTGATCTTCCGACTGATCCAGCTGGGTCCCCCTATCATTTTGGGGTTTTCATCGTGATTGTAGAAAATAATCACAATTAAAACTAGTTCTTATAAAACTAGTTTTTGCTTACGGTGGGACTAGCTTGTTGAAGCGAAGGGCAAAAGCACAAGAGATGTTAAACTATGTCCTCTGCCTTGACCTTGGATAGTCACCTCCAAGAAACTTGAGCCACCAGTTTGAAAACCACGGTGCTAGAGGTTGCAAATTCGTGTCCAGTGTGTTGCTTTAGTTACTTCTCAGCATGATGGGAAGGCTCGATCATGCTCTCTATGTTGGTCTTTTTAAGGCTCAGAGCTATATTAGAATGTCATGTGACCAAAACTTAATTTATTGTGATTGTTATTTGTTACTTTATGTATAGTCTGTACATTGGCCAAGATACTTTCTCAGTTGGGTTAACATGTGTTTAAGAAGACATCTTGTTCTTCCTATGGCTTTCATATAATTTTGGTCATATAATGACCTAAGGAATGGCAATAATCTGGATTCATAAAAGTTAATACCTTATGGCCACTTGCCCAGGGAAAGGGCAAGATCTGTGTAGGAAGACAGATTCATCTAAGATGTTTTGGTGCCCTTCTTTTGTACCGCTGTTCTGTGTTAACATTCTCTAACATAGTCAGCAATTAGATCTTGGAAGCAAGCATGAAGAAAAGCATAAAATGAGATCAAAACACTATCAGCTCCCTTTGAATTCTACCTTATGTTTTAGCCAGTCTATTGGCTCCTTGACTTGGAGAAATTTCAAATTCCCACTGGCTTAGTGGCAAGACATCTTCTCATTCTTCTTTTCCAAATACGTTCTCCCTTAAGAAGAAATAAAAGTCCTCCCGACCACCTTGTTTCTCTTGTGAATTCTCTTTTTAGAATTCAGATTGCAAAAGAATTCACAAGTGAAAGAGATCACATTTTTGAACATTATGTTTACTATAGTTCATCGCTCCTGGGAGAGGTAGAAATTCTCAGTAAAGATGCTTATAGCTTTTGTTTGCTTTGAGTTCAGGATGCCACGTTAGCCTTGGTAATCATCTCAGGGAATCTGACCTGTGTCTTGGTACCCCGACAGCTGAAATACTATAAATATATCATCCAACCACCAGCATATGACTCAAAGAAAGACAAAACTTTGAGGGCTTGGGTCTCCAGAGGCAAAGATCAAATTTTCCTATTAGCAATGTTAAAATATGTTCCAGAAAGCTCATGCCAATAGATTCCAATGGGATTGGATGCACAAATGCACAAGATGGGAAATCCAACTTTTGGTCATTGCCAACCGGTGGCCCTGTGGAGAGAGTTCACTTTAGAGATTCTGATTGCAAGCTAATATAATACCTTCTTCCACCTTGGAGATTTAACTTCATGCATACACGTCTACACCAAAGAATCTAATTAATTATTACAACAAATGTATTGATCCAATATTCCTAATTCAAGCATTTCTAAGAAAAGGAAGGAAGGAAGGAAGAGCTACTACATCATTATGGAATAATACAAATAACGTTCTTCAGCCCATGATGGTCTTTATTAGCCACAAAAAAAAAGGGGGAAGAAAATGAAAAATTCAGTAATTGTTGAATAGTGACTAAAGAGCTAGATGTTCTGGAGTTTCCATATAAATCACGGAACACATTTCCTACTTTGTAGCAGGAGGCCTGGCTCTGTGCACATAGATCCAATCTGTTTTTCATTCAAGGACAAAACAAAGGGAGAGCTGATACTAAATTCTGTCTCTTGCTGAGAAAAGCAAAGCTGAGAACAAATAGTTAATATTTACCTGTCAGGAAAGCAAGCATTTCAGAGCCATGAGCTATCATCTTGGCATAAATCTGAAACTGAAAAAAAAAATATAGAAGTGAAGTGAGTTATAGAAAGAAGGTTTTCTTGGGTCTACCTGGTTTGAGGCAGAAGCTGTTAAAAAAGGCACAATGTGGGCTATCTAGAGAAGGATTTTGGGTGAAGGGATAGTTATCCCAAACTTGAAATTATAAATGTAGACATGAAAAAGCCAAAGATTGTTTTCATTTAAAACTTGGGCTGCTAATATATTTCCTTCTGTACAAAATATGACTACCTATGCTCTCTTTAATGGTATGAAATGGCCTTTAATAATCTTCCATGGGAGTCAATGAAAAAATTCTTCCTATGTTGCCAATTTAGTGAGCATAAATTACTGGAATGGAATATTATGGAATATTATTATGGAATAAACTATATTCTTAAGCCTTCTCAGATGTGCAGCCAATAGAGATTTTAAAGCAGAGAAGGAAATGCAAAACTTCGCTTGAAGGGGCATTGGTTGTGTTTGGAAGCTTCTATGGGGTTGCTTTCTCTCAACCCCTGTGAGGGGATTACCGGGGCTGCGTTCCAACCTGAGGCCTTCACAGCCACATGTGGCACTTCAGAAACCTGCGTGTGGTTCTCTTCTTGGATTTGAATGAAGTGACAAGGAATATTGCAAAGTGAATATGGCTGTGGGCCCAAGGAAAATAAATGAGGAAGTCCCCTTGAGTCACAGGACAAAGAGGGCAGGTGTCCTGGACCCCAGATGTGCCCTTACCTGACTTCCATGCTTCTGTCAAGAACCCTGTACTATCACCTTTTTTTGCAAAACCATTATAAGTGCAATTCATGGGCACTCATAAATGCAAGGTAAGTTTAATTGATTTGTGGCTTTCCACATTGCTGACGATGAAGTGGTTCTTTGGCTGTTGAAAGGTGAGGGGAACTTGATTTCATTGCGGAGATGAGATGCCACATTCTCTAAACTGACAGATGGGTATTCTGCTTCAGAATTCATTATTTGATGTGAAGGACAATGGTGAAAATCTGAATCTGCTAAACAGTTCAACAGGTCAAAATACAGACCATTAAAAGTTAAATGAATTGGAACGTTGAAAATCATTGGCAAATACATTTAGGTGGCAGTTTCTAGCCTCCCTGATGATCTTTTATGATAGTCTTTTCTTTGTCATTTTGAGTATTCCCCCACTCTGTTTCAGCTAGCCACTATGATGTCCCCGGCTAGAACTTTGGGTCTATGCTGTCCCATGACACTGAATGGAAAATAACATCCCTCAGCTAAAGATACCAAATGTCTTAATGGGGGCATTGATGCTTTTTTGGTCTCCTATGGAGAAAGTGAGAAAGAGGAGGATGCTTAGTCCCTGGCCCCATGTCTGATTAGTCTCCCTTTACATTCCAAGCACGTGGCCATATATTGTTTACGAACAGAAAATTAAGTTATAAAATAGCACAGGGTAATTGTAGCTAGTCAAAACATGGATGAGTACCTAAAGCAAATTCTATGAGTTTCCTCTCCAGTCATGGTTTTAAAATGATATCCAGGGATCCTCTGATATTCCTGTCTTTGAGAGTCGGAGCCTGATTTTCAGACTTGACATGAAATGACTTTAGAGACTAGGTAATAAAAAACCAATTGTGGATTTTGGTTTTGGATGTATGCTCTCTCTTTTTCTTTCTCTTGGATCTCTGGCTCTGGAAAGCCTTACAGAAAGGCCCACGTGGCAAGGAACTGGAGTCTTTGGTAACAGACAGCAAGGAACATCTAGGTGAGTGAATTTGGACCCAGATTCTTCAGCCTCCATAAGTCTTAAGATGACCTCTGCTCTAGCCAATAATTTGACCACAACCTCCCGAGAGACTGTGAACCAAAAGCACCCCTCCAAGCTCTTCTCAGGTTCCTGACCCTCAGAAACTATGAGAGCATAAGTGTTTGTTCTTTTAACTTGCCAAGTTTGGGGTTAATTTGTTACACAGCAATCAATAACTAGTACATCCCTAAGAAGTAAGTTGCACAGTGACTGGGATTGACTCGAAGGCCAATAAATATTTGTGGAGAGTCTGAATTAAAATGAATAAATGAAAAGTTTCATTTATATCCTTCTCCATCTTTCCTTATCTTATAGCCTCTTTTAAAATAGCTTCATGGAAGAGAGTTTCTGAGGGAGGATCTCTTTAATTATTAAAAGTTCAGTCATTCTGCAAATATTTATTGCTGCTACTATTTGAACCACTCTTTAACTATGAAATTCTTGTGAGCCCATTTGGACACCTGCCAGGCTTTTATAAGGAAATATTTATTGAAGCTCTCCCTGCAAATCTCTTTGCTTTTATGTAAGTTAAAACCCAGATTTTGCGTTAGGTAAGTAGACCCAACTAACTGGGATGAGTAAAGGGTTAGTGGAAGGACAGAAGCTATCTCTACACTGACATACTCGAGGTATTCATGGGTGAGAATGAGGCCAATCACCAAACTGAGGGATATGAATAATGTAAGGCATTTAACGGTCAATGAGATCAAATTGTAGAGGGATGTGGCTCACCCATACTCTCTATGGTGTGATGCACGACTGCAGCTGGCCCTTGGGTCAGATAATCTGGCTTAGAATCCCACCTCTTTAATTTACAAGCTGAAAACTTGAACTCACTTCATCCTGTGGAACCTCATTTTCTTCGTCTATCAAGCGAACACAGAGTATGATACAGGATTTTCTAAAAGACAAGGTATGAAAAGGTTTAGCTTACCACCTGGCAGGCAGTACGTACCTCAAAAATTGTTAGCTACCTTTTATGAAGCATTTTTCTATTTCCCCCATTGTTTGTTAGACCACTTTCCTGTTCATGGGCACCTCTCTGCCTTTACCTGTTAGCAGTATGGTGGGATGATCTGAAAATCGAAAGATAAGAAGTATGAATGAAGCATGGTTGGAATTCTCTGCTACACTAGGAGGAGCTTTGGTGCGATGGGATACCTTAACAGTCCATAGGACTGGACTCTGGAGAAGACCCTGAAACTTTAAGCTACAGTCCTCTCAGCTCCACATGGCCCTCCCTCCAGTTTTGGTTCTGCCTTTTGACTGGTCTCTCTTAATGCATTTGGAGGCTTCTCCTTACACCACTCAAAGTGCCCTGGATGGTGGGTCCTCCATATATCTAAGTTGCAATTCCAAGGCGTGAGCTCTATAGGTCATTGCAGGAATGACTCAACCAAAAGAGTTCAAAGCTATTTAGTGAGGGAGTCAAGTCAAAAAGTGGTTCTCTTGTTCATCACTTGGTTGCTTCACCTTGACCTGACCATGCTTGAAATTGTATGAGACTCCCTGCATATTCTCTTCTCCCTTTTCTTTATCATGTTGACCTTGCTCACTTTGCCAGTTTCTTCTTTTACTCTCATCCACTCCTATAATGTCCCTCATTTTCTCCTACCTCTTCCCTTTCTACCTACCCATCATGTATGAGGAAGTAGGGGAGAATAAAGCCAGGAGTAGGTCTGGAACCACTTTGCTTCCTTCCTTTCCTGCCTTTTACTTACTCATGTTATGTGCTTCTGTTGTAAAGGCACATTGAAATTTGCCAAGCAAATGAGGTTTATTTTTTAGGATGGATCCAGCTATATTTTATATTTTAGGTAGAAGTCCAGGGCTTCTATGAATGTTGATAAAAAGCATGTAAGTCTTTGGGTAACAGAGACAAAATATCCTTCTTATTTGACTTGCTTCCTTGCTCCAAGTATACTGTTATTCTTAGTCTTTTTGTATTTTCCTTGCATGGATCTTCTGACCTTTTGGCAAAACATGAATGCATAAAATTTACCATACATTAACCAGTTTGAACAAACTTCTTGGTTTTGAGAATAAAGTTATAATGAGCACAGCCAAGAATATGATGACATTTATTAGATTTATTAAAATGTCCTTACTATGCAAGTTTCTTGGGCCACATGTGCAAATAAATATGACTGATACATTAAATGTAATATCTGATTATGGTAAATCTAACGTGTCTATTCTCCACACATTTACATGAACACATGTGGCTTTCAAGTTTGATATCCATTTTTATTATATTTAGTAAGATAAACACTCCTTTTAATTTTTTTTTTAAGTCCTGGTGGGAGAAATTGGAAGACACAGTCAAGGAAACCTTTAGAAAGCCCTCTCCTGAGGGCAGAGAAACTCCATGGACTCTTATCCCCATCTTTTCCTGCCATTATAAAGAAAAATATCTTAGCAGATCTATGAGGTTCATAGCTTCTTTTTGCTCTAACTCATTATTTCAACATAAGAAACATTTATGCATAGCAATTGTAGCAAGTGAGAGTGGAGAGAAAAAAAGAGAAAATTATTTTATTGTTCAGAATAAGCAAGGTTATGCTGCTGTAACAAATTAGCACTATCTGCTGTTTCACAAAACAAAGGTTTATTTCTTTTTTTAATAAAGATTTTATTTATTTATTTGACACAGAAAGAGAGATCACAAGTAGGCAGAGAGGCAGGCAGAGAGAGGGGGAAGCAGGCTCTCTGCTGACCAGAGAGCCCGATGTGGGGCTCTATCCCAGGACCCTGAGATCATGACCTGAGCCAAAGGCAGAGGCTTTAACCCATTGAGCCGCCCAGGCGCCCAAAGGTTTATTTCTTGTTCACTCTTCATACCAGTTACAAGTTGGCAAGAGGATTCTGTTCCAAATACCCACCCAAGGGGCCTATGATGGAGGCTCTACCACTTACAATTGAATTTATGGCATCCTCTCTGGCTCTAGCAATGGAAGAGAGTATTGGCATATCTCCTGCCCAGAGTGACATGTAACTCTTCTGCTCATATACTGTTGGCAAGAATTAGTCACCTGGCCAAGCATAACTGCAGAGTCTGATAAATATAGTCTTCCATGTACCTGGAAGTGAAAGGAAAGCACACCAGTGATGCCCATCACATTATATAATTCAATCCCTGTGTCCTAGCTCACAAACTAAGCTAATGACAGAGTCAATACTAAAACTGAGCTTTTTTTGATACCAGGTATTATTTCTGCTGTTATTTTTATAGTAGTCAACTCTTTTCTGTATGGAAGTTGATGGCACAAAAATGTTGTCGAGCTATAGAATATATTAGAAAAATCATCAAGTATGACTGAAGAATGATTACTTTACTGTGTTCTTAACTTCTTTTTCTCCTTCTTCTTCTTCCTTTTCTTTTCTTTACTTTCTTTTCTTTTCTTTTTTCTTTTCTCTCTCTCTTTTTTTCCTATCCACCTGAGCCAAGCCTTATTTTCTGGTTGTGGCTTGGGGAATTTCTAAGCCATATCCCCTAGTACCGTGATGAAGGAAATAGTCTCTCTTACTCAGGAAAATGCAAATTTTTGACACTAGAAGTAACCATAATATCTTCCATGTACCAAGAAGCTTCAATTTCACAAATCACTTTTAAATATCTTTTCTTGTTTTCTTTACACATAACATACCAGAGATAAGCAGGTTGAGTCACTGACTTGGTTTTATAGACACCCAGGGCAATGGCATAATATGCTCAAGCTCACACAGCCAATTAATGGGACTACAGTCCAAGGCTTTGATTTTTAAGATCAATGCTAGAGCATAAGCTAGATTTTTTTTTTTCTCCTTCCTATTTCCTGGCATTCTGGATTTTCTTCAATGATTAGATGACTTTCTCCAAATTTCAGTAGCTTTGCAGTGACAGAATGAGGAGCATAATTTGACTCTTAACCAAAGTGCTTTTTATAGATTCTTATGTTGATATGAATACAACACCTGTTAACATCTGGAAGTTGTTACGTTGAAGCTAAACTTTCATTGCCAGTGCTTGGATGTCTTTTGAAACACTGAAAGGAATTCTTTTTGGTTTCCTTAATTGGTACAGTGAGGATAATAATTATATCAAAAGCATGGGGTTAAAAAAGTGCCTGTCTTTGTGCCTGTGCTGTATGACAACATGTTTGCTGTTTCTGTCACTCAACAGTCTGGAATAATCGAGAACAGAGAAGGAAAATGAAACAAAAGGAGTAAATCCCAGGTCCGCAAATTCTCTTTCGATCTCTTCTTTCTATTTCTGAGAAGTTATCTGAGTCCTAGCAGACAAAATATGTAATTCATAGAAACGTTGCACAACTGATAAATCCCATTGGGCTAGTGAGATTGCTTTCAGATGGAAGTAACAGAACCCCACTAGAAACTGGCTTAATCAGAAAGAGAATGTAGTAGCTCGCATAATGGAAAAGATGCCATATGATGGAAAAGATTCCAATAATGCCTCTAGGAAATATCTATCTATCATCTCTCTCTCTCTTATCTATCTATCTATCTATCATCCATTTATCTATCTATCATCTGTCTATCTTTTGGCTCCACTTTTCTTTGTGTTGGCCTTGTCCTCAAGTAAGTTCTTTCCAATTGGCAGCAACGATGACTACCAGCACTTCAAAGATGATATCTTACAAGTTTAGCTTCTTTCTCAATAGTTGCAACTCAATAGTTGCACCAAACATTCCAGGATTAATACCCAGAGTCTTGATTGGGTCCCATGGCCAGCCTTAAAAAAAAAAAATCATCATTACTTTGATTGGTCAGGGGTAGGTCACTGGTCAACCAATGGAAACAATAGGTGGAGTTAGCCCCAGTGAAATCTTCAGGACTGAGAACAGAGAAAGAGGGTGGTGTCTTAAAGGAAAATCGAGGTGCTATTACCTGAAGAGGGAATGGATGTTGAACAGAGAAAAACACATTTCTATTTGGGTGCTCAACGATGTGCTTAAGTACAAGAAAATAAATTATTGTAGTCAAGGATATTATTTTATGTGAAAAGCAACAAGAGTTATGGTGCTAAGGATAGGTGGAAAATCTGATGGATGAATTTGGATCTCAAATTACCTTCTTCTCTTCAACACTACATTTCCCCAGAAATGTAATAGAAGTGGATAACGTCTTTTGCATTTTCACTTCATACAGAAAAAGATATTGGGGGGGAAGATGTATAGGTTATAAAACAAAATTTTGAAACCTTATAAGTGATCAATCTTCTCCAAGGAAGTAAATATGGAAATGGTGGTCTGTTCTTTAGATGAGATCATTTTTTTTTAATTCCCAGGAAATCCTTTTATTCAAATGGATTTGCCTGTGCTTAATCCGTAAACAGTACTGGTCCCAACACAACTGTGTTCAGAAGAGAAACCTTGTCTTTGATGTTCTACTCTTCTGTAGGGGCCAATTACTATTTTCCCAAGCCTGGAGTGAATGGCTAGGGGACAGACACTTCCTGTGGTTTTCAAACCACATCCATTTATCTGTGTGGGCAAAGTCCATCATTTTCATCATTTGTCATATCTGGTTTGGGTGGAACTCATTTCCGACTGTCACACATAAAATACTACCTAAACACCAACTAAATCTACAAATCCATCAACAGACTACCTTCATAAATAAACCTTATCAGCTGATATTTGTATAGCACATTCTTGTTTCTTAAGTTCTAGCACGTAACCCATTTTACCTGATCATCATGGGAGCTTCGGAAGACAGATGGGGTGGATATGATTATTCTCATACCACAAATGATGAAACTGAGATGGAGTGACCTACTCAAGCTGATAATTAATGCAAGTCTTCAGATTCCAGACCTCGGGTTTTCCCCACTACATCTCAATATCTGAGATGGAGTGAAGGCAGTAGTGTAGGCTGGAAGCTAAGAAGAAAATTCCGGAATCAAACGACCAATGGTTTGAAGACTGGATCTGCTGATTGTTAGCTGTTTGTGTGAGACCTTGGGCAAAGTTCTTCATCACTTACTCATCTGTATCATTATAATTATTCCAAACCTCATAGGATTCTTGTGATTATTGAATGGCATAATACATGGACAGTGCTTAGCAGAGTTTCCATATATGGCCCTAGCTTGAGTAGGCTAGTTATTGTTAGAGTTGTCATCGTATATCTTGAAATGTAGTTTCAACCCCCCAGTTACAAAGAGAGAATAAAAACCCGAATCATTCATCTGTAGTGTTCTATGCTTCTGCCTCTATCAATTGCAACTTGCAGATATGGGTAGAATGAGAGGATGAACTGCTTGAATCAGTCCCTTACCTTCCTATACTTGTCTTCTTCTTCCTGGTCATCTTGCCCTTCTTCTACTTCCTCCTCTTCCTCTTCCTTCTCCTCTTCCCCTCCTCCACCTCTTCCTCCCTCTTCTTTTTCTTCCTCCTCCTCCTCCCCCTCCTCCCCCTCCTCCTCCTCTTCTTCTTCTTCTTTTCAAGTAAAGTAGTGGGAGTGGAGAAAGAACAAAGAAATCTGTAACTGACTGTGATCAATTAATTGTAAACACCATGGCACTCTGACCAGTCTATACTTGCCTTCTAACTGCTTGATTTATTTTTTATTTTCATTCCAATCGCCCGCCACAAAGCCAAGTATATGCTGTCTGTACTTAAAAGATTGTGAGGTTAATACTCTTTGCATAATCTAGCAGATAAATGTGAACTCTGTGACATGATTGAACAATTCAGTTTAGACTTATGTAAGAACAACAACAGCCATTTGCGTCTTTCTTTTTAGACTGAGCCCCAAAGAAAGAATTTCATGCATTTAACTTTGATTTGAACCTTTCCAATTCAGACTGTATTATAGATTTCCCAGTATTTTTTTCAAGATTTTATTATTTTTAAGTAATCTCTATACCCACTGTGGGGCTCAAACTCATGACCCCCAAGATCAAGAGTTGCATGGTCCTCAGACTAAGCCAGCCAGACACCCTTCCCAATATTAGTTTTATAAAAAAAAATAAAATAAACCACTTAGTTCCACACAACCTGGATAGTGGTTCTTTTGGCACGTCAGATCTGAATATAATGGTTAGTACAGCCATTTCATTTAAGTAGACCCTCATCAACACATGGTTTGGCCAAATAAAGGCAAATGAAAACAGAAAGCACTGTTCTATGAAGGGGCAGGCTTCCTGTTGATCTTGGTTGCTTCTCTTAGCCATTTGGAACTTGGAACAGTATTATCAGAAATGGAGCCCAGTGGTGGGGAGCAGTGGTGAACGCAACAAGAGGAAGAACACCTAGCTGGTGGCAGAGTGCAGAATTCAAGGAGAAATGTGGCAGGAGAGGGGGCAGAGGAAAGGGTGGGAGCAGAAGAGGGAAGGAGTATAACAATGGAAGCTTCTCACACTCTTACCCCCAAATCCACAAGACAGGAAATAACCTCCACCATTCCTCTCTCTCTCCCAGGGGAAATAGGACTTCCCTTAAAACCCAGGCTGTCTGGGGATTATTATGTACCAGGCAGTTTTTTTTTTTTTTTTCACTTTATATTGATTTAAATTTACAACAATTCTATGGAGTAGGCTATATTGTTCTACTTATTTTCCAGATGTGGATCTCAAGGGGAGTGAAGTGGTTTTCCCAAGGTAGCCCAGCTGATGAGAGGCAGGGCCAGGGCTGGATCCTAGTGTGGCTCCAGAAATTTTCCCCTCCACAATGAATGCTTGTAGCAATGAGGTATCCCATGAGTGGACTCAGGAATGCCTTGTAGAGCTTCCAAACCCGTGTCATGGCGAATGATAGAAAATTTTTCCGATATTAACACGGAGATATAGACTTTCATCTTTTTTAGTCTTTAGTCAGGACTTTGTTTTAATAAAATACACTTATGAAAACAAGGATGTCTTTAAGTTCAGATTATAGCAACTATTTCAAATTTGGTGGTTTATCATGGGAAAACTTCCAGACACCTCTTATCTTTGCGTTTGCTTTTTTTTTCTTTAACGTAGGTAATAAAACTAGGCAGGTTCTTGTCCCTTAAAGTAGGTAACACTTCCTGGTTCTCAGGAGGGGACAATGATGCCTTTTCAGCACTGTGACACTATCGAAATTCAAAGACTAAGTTTTATGATGACTCATCCAGGATTTTGTTTTGTAATTTTGTAAAGCACAATTTCCCTTTTTCATAGATTGTGTGTCATTCTTTTGTGCCCAAACACAAATGCAGCTTCAATCACACCTGAAATGCCTGCCTTAGTGTCTCTCTGAGAGCTCATGCATTAGAATGCCAGAGGTACTGTGTTGTTTTTTATTTTTTTAATTTAATTTAATTTATTTTTTTTTCTTTTTTAAGATTTTGTTTATTTATTTTTGAGAGACAGAGAGCTCACTTGTGCATTCATGAATGGGGGCAGGGGCAGAGGGCTAAGCAGACTCCCTGCTGAGCAGGGAGCCTGATCCAGGACTCAATCCCAAGACCCTGGCATCATGACCTGAGTGGAAGGCAGACGCCTAACTGGCTGAGCCACCCACACACTTTAAAAGATTTTATTTTATTTTATTTTTATTTATTTATTATTTTTAAAGATTTTATTTATTTATTTGACAAAGACATACATAGCGAGAGAGGGAACACAAGCGGAGGAGCAGATGAGGGAGAAGCAGGCTCCCCACTAAGCAGAGAGCCGGATGCGGGGCTCGATCCCAGGACTCTGGGATCATGACCTGAGCCAAAGGCAGACCCTTAACGACTGAGCCACCCAGACACCCCAAGATTTTATTTTTAAGTAATTTCTACACACAACTTGGGGCTCGAACTCACAACCCTGAGATCAAGAGTCACACTCTATGCACTGAGCCAGACAGCAGGTGCCTCTGTTTTTCCTTCTTCTCCTTCTCCTTCTTCTTCTTCTTTCTTCTTCTTCTTCTTTTTCAATGTACCGTGTTCTATTAGTTTCAGGTGTACCATATAGTGACTCCACAATTCTGTACGTTGCTCCGAGCTCATCATGATCAGTATGCTCTTTAATCCCCATCCCCCTTTTCCCCCATCCCCACCCACCTTCCCCTGGTAACCATCAGTTCGTTCTCCATAGCTAAGAGTCTGTTTTTTGGTTTTGTCTCTTTTTTTCTTTATTCATTTGTTTCTTAAATTCCATGCATAAGTGAAATGGTAGAGTATTTGCCTTTTTCTGCAATGTTGCTTTTGATACGTATGCTATAGTGTCAAGTGATTTCCTAGAGACTACATATTTCCAAGAAAAAATAAGGTAAAGACATGAGATATTGATTACAAAAGAAAAAGATGCTGGATTTAACCTGTGATAACTTTATCAAAGAAGTTTATTACTGACCATCATGACAACATCAACATTTCCATTGTCTTGTTCATATTTCCAGTGCATTCACAACCTTTGAAGAAACTCTGCTTTCCATTGGGAAAAAGAGAAGTCATGAATGTTAAGTGTTTTCAGGTTTGGTAGGTGTATTCCAAGAATACTTGTCAGAGAATCAGATTAAAAAACAAAAACATTGTGTGATATTTATATTACCAGAAAAAAAAATGCTTTGATGAAAAGATATTTTAGGAACACCTATAATTAGTTCCTGGAATTGATCTTTGCGTTGCTTAATGCTCTGTCCCTGTCAAAAAACATTTGTCATATTGGATCAGGTCATTTGATCTCTATATCCTATTTCCTATTTCTTTCCAGGACAAGTGAGCATGGGCAAACACTTTTTAATTATCCTGATCAAGTGTGGGGGACATCTTTTCACTGACCCCACTTGTAATCAACTGTGATCTCCTAGAAGCAGGCGAATTGATTGCTTCTATCCTTCCCAACTAGCCAGAAGAGTGGGTCATACATTATCCTGCCCCTTTGAAAAATCCAACTCCGTGATTGATTTCATGACTGCCTGTGGCAGCAAATTCCTCAGAATGAACTCTACCAGGTGAAGAAGTATTTTCTAGAACTTGCTTTAAATTTCCTTAGCATTAACTATGCCGAGGAGCTCAGTCTCTCTGGGACAATGTAATAAGGATCTATCAGTCTTACTGGCCAGCACCTATCTTCAATACCTCTTATTTTCCAGCCCAGATTTAGTAATTCTAACTTTTGAAATTTCCTGTTTTGAGTGAGTCTACACGGCACTCGGTTTCTTGCCCCGCTCTGGAATCCTGTCATCCCTGCACTACCTTCCTTCAGTTGAGGAAGTAAAAAGTGAAGAAAAGAACACCAGCGAACGTGTAGTATTTTCCTCGGTGATGCTATTATACTACGTTCTTTCTTTATTTCTTTTTTTAAATCTTCTTGATTTCTCCACACACAAAAAGAGAAATTTACCCAAAGCAAGGGACAATTTCTTGGAAATAATTTTGTCTGATTCATACACGGGGCTGCTTCAGTGGCTCAGTTGGTTAAGCGTCCCACTCTTGACCTCAGCTTGGGTCTCGATC
This sequence comes from Nasua narica, assembly GCA_028533885.1. Taxonomy (NCBI): domain Eukaryota; kingdom Metazoa; phylum Chordata; class Mammalia; order Carnivora; family Procyonidae; genus Nasua; species Nasua narica. The sequence goes on from CM052797.1 coordinate 12,102,214, forward strand.
TTGATCTTGAACCATCATGAGTTCAAGCCCTGCAGTGGGCTCCAAGCTGGGCATGGAGCCTACTTAAAAAAATAATAATAAAATAAAATAAAATATCTAATTCATACACTGTGCATGGTTTCATCTTATAGCTCTCTATGACTTGGGACTTTTTATCCCACAGGAAATGTCCTAAGTTCGACACAACTTTGTTCCAGTTTGGATATCTCCTGGGTGCAACCAAGGCTTCTTTTTAATAATAAGATAAGACAAAAATTAAAAAGATATTCTTTTTAATAATAAGGTAGACATCACTTTATCAAATAAATGGACACTTCAGGCATTAGTTACTAATGAAATAAAATTATAAGTAAAGTGACTCTCCAAAGACGACATTTTCTCTAGATTTTTGCCGAGATGTGCCTCATCTTCATCTGCACCCCCAAATAGGATGATTTCTGGTGACTTCTTTTTATTGGTTTTGCAATGTCATTGTCAAGATGGAATTATTTGATGACTCAAAGCTTTTGTAAGATTTTCAAAACTTAAATGAAAAATCATATTTTAATAAAACAGATCTTGTCATTTATTTATTGAGATGTGTATGGGAAAGACAAGATACTTTATGCTTGTTGACTAAATTGGCTTTTAAATATACTTGAATTGCAGGGGCCCAGAATGACCAAAAAATGAAGGTCAAATTGGGGTACACACTGAAGCAGGAATGACTTTAACTTTGTTTGAATTTTGGTATTTCTGTAAAAAACAGAAAATAGAGGAGGGAGGAAAACAGGGGAGAGGCTCGTATATGTGTGTGCGTATGCGAGTGAGTAATAACAAATTAGGAATGCCTCCACAGTGACACACTTTTGGCCTTTTCTTGTCTCATTTGTTTTTCCTCCCTCCCTTCTTCCCTTCCTTCCTCTGTGTCTTCACGTCTTCTTTCTCTTTTTACTCCCATCAAAGATTAGTGAGCATCTATTATGCAATATGGCACTAAGCATTGAGGTACAACCTCAATGCACCACAACATGGTGCAAATATGGCGCTAAGTACTGAGGTACAACCATAAGCTGGAAGTTGTTCCTGAGCTCACAGAGCAGGAACCAGGCACTTGAAAAACAATGCATATAGTGACTCCTGAAGGAGTCACCCTTCAGGAACCAGAGCTACATGGGTAAAATACCCAGGTCCTGGTTGAGGGGAGTGTAAAGGTTTCTTATGGGAAGCCATGTCAAAACTGATATGTGAGGGATGGGGGGGAAGTTGGCCAGAGGAAGGAGTTAGGGGAGGAAAATGTCATCCACAAAGCAAACAGAACTTGCAGCATAGGAGCCCATTCCATGGCAGGGCTGGATAGGTGGAGCACAGGGATCCAGGGGAGGTTTCTGCTCCTGAGGCCATCAAGGCTTGGAGGCATTCCTTTGAAAACATTAATGACAGTATTTGGGAAATTGTTTGGGGACAAGAGGGTGTTCTTTTCCCAAAGTCAAATAAAGATTAGCTAGAGTTGTAATTATTACAGCGGAATCCTTGAAGTTCTAAGAAACAACTTAGAAACTCAAGAATATGCTGAACATCTGCCTCCCTGTCTCCCTGTCCTTGTATGGGGACCTGAATATGGGATGGGGGCAGCCCCGAGAGATGAGCTGGGGCCAGCCGAGGTTACTCATCTGTGAACTGGCAAAGAAGCTCACCTGGTGTGGAGAGATCTAAGAATGCTCCTTAGCATCAGGTACATACAACCCCAAGAGACCATAGAAAACGCTGTTTCAGGTAATTTATACTTTCATACTGGCTCTCAAAACTATCTTTCTTTTTCTTTTCTCTTCCACTCTTCCTCCCTCATTCCCCCTCCCTCTTTCTCTTTCTCTCTCTCTTTCTTTCTATCTGTAGTCAAAGCCATAAAAGTCCCAAAAGTTAAGTAACTTTTTAACTTTCTCATCTAGGCCAAGGGTCACTTTGTTGACAATGAAAGGAAAGGTCAAGGTCATGTTCCTCTTGCTCATCTTTCTATTGGTGCAGAAAGATAAATGCAGAGCTTTGAATGTGCCTGGGTAGAAAAGCTTCAGTCCCCCCGCATGCATCCATTCATGTCCCCATGACCCCCAGGATACCAAGGGACATTCAGCTTCAAGTGGGAAAGAAAATTTGCTGGAAAAGTCTTCTCAGAGCCCAGCATAACTCTGCCACTGGAATCCTGACTTAGAGGACATCAAGAGTGCAGTGTGCATGGGCCTACATCTTCTTCCAAATAATTCTTGATGAGTGAGTTCAACTTTTCAGTTTAACAGACTGCTTACTTATCCTAATGTGTTTTTCTGTTTGGCCTAACAAAGGCAAGTGGTTTTGCAAGATGTCTAAGATACAGATCCTCTTTTGCAAATATAAGAATAAATTCTTTTTTTTTTTTAAAGATTTTATTTATTTATTTGACAGAGAGAGATCACAAGTAGACAGAGAGGCAGGCAGAGAGAGAGGGGGAAGCAGGCTCCCTGCCAAGCAGAGAGCCCGATGCGGGGCTCGATCCCAGGACCCTGAGATCATGACCTGAGCTGACGGCAGAGGCTTAACCCACTGAGCCACCCAGGAGCCCCTCTTTTTTTTTTTTTTTTTTTAAAGATTTTTATTTATTTATTTGAGAGAGAGAGAGAAAACACAGAGGGAGAGTAAGAGGGAGAAGCAGACTCCTCAAACAGCAGAGAGCCTGATGCAGGGCTCAATCCCAGGATCCTGAGATCATGACCTGAGCCGAAGGCAGACAGTGAATCGACTGAACCACGCAGAGGCCCACAAATGTAAGAATAAATTCTGAAGCTTGGTTGGGGGGATCAGAGCAGGGTCCCACACCATCATATCATTTCTGGCTTTAATACCTTTCATGACCAGAAAAAAAAAAATGAAAATTGGAGCAAAGGTTGTATGCCAAATTGTTAAATAGCCATAATTCAACCGTGTCTACACAGTGGCAGGCAAAACGCTTTGGAGGCAAACAGACAAACTGTGTTTTTGGAAGCACGTTTTTCTTCAAGGATATCTAGGACACAACTTTTGCCTCGATATATTTTAAAGCATTTGGTAGAGAATATTTTCAAAGGACTTTGAACAGAAATTATTTTATGAAAATTATATATATATATATATTATGGGGAGGAGAGGGATCAAGATAATACGTCTGTTAATTCAGATTCAGAGGCCAGTCTTTTTTTTTTTTTTTATTTTGAGAGACTGTCTCCAACTTCACATGACATCACTTTAACTGGGCAGCTGTGTTTGTGGAATTCACCTGGTAGGCCAAGAGCTCAGTCAAGTGCAGAGGTAATGTGGTGTTGGCCTGTACCCTGGTTCCCAAAAATGCATTTGTTGAACTGAATTAAATGGCAGACCCGGCACTGCTGGTGGCATCCGAGGCTACTGAAATACCTAGCTCTAGTGTCCATGCCTGAACCCTGCTAGGACTAATCCCTTTCCTGCCTATTTCCTGCTCCAGACAGAAAAATATCCATAACTGGCTATTCAACTCAAAATAGGAACAATGGCAATAATAATGCAGTAAAAACCTAGACTCAGCACTCCCTGTGCATCAGAGACCATGCTGCGCCCTCTTACCTTTCTGTGATCCTACAGCAGCAGGCGGGGAGGTAGGATACTGGGCCTATTTGCTTTTCACAGCCAAAGAAAGTGAGATTTAGAGAAGAAGGGCTCAAGTCATAGAGCGAGCATGGGATGGACCCTGAACTCAAGTTGGTTTCTGTTGTCGGGTCTGAGTACTGTGCCATTAATCATGATCCAGATTCACCAGACTGGACCTTAAAGCACAGAGGGTTCTAGCAGCACCTGGGTGGCTCAATCGGTTAAGCCACCAACTGGATTTCAGCTCAAGTCATGATTTCAGGGTCCTGGGATCGAGCCCCGAGTTGGGCTCCATACTCAGCGTGGAGTCTGTTTAAGGATTCTTTCTCTCTTTCTCTCTGCCCCTCCCCCTGCTCTCACACACACTCTCTCTCAAATAAATAAATACATTTTAATAGAAAACAAAAAGCACAGGAGTTTCTAGAAAAGAAGGGGGGATTTCCCTGGGCCTCAGTGTGTACCCAAAGCAAATTTGGAGTGGGAGATCTCTGCTGGGGACTGGCTCTTTCTTCCTTTCCTCTCTTCTTCCCTTCCTTTTCTCATGACTCCATTAAGTAGTGCTGGGCTGGTGAAGCCCTTGAGTAGGGTGGGAGAGAGGAAGAAAGACCTGGCTCATTCCGACCCTCTGCCCTCTTCCTGTTCTCCTCTTCGTAGGACTGATGGGTTGGACCGTCTTAAAACCTGGTTGTGGCCATCCATTTGGAAGACTCCAGCAGACCCACGTGTCCTACGGTTCAACTTTTTCAAACCTGCCCTGTTTGTAATTCCTTGGCAGGATTCTGAGCTCTGCTGGGCATATTTCAGTTTCACAGTTAATCAGAAAGAGTTTGCTCCAAATTTGCCCTTACGGTGGGGCTTTCTTACTGTGATATGCCTCATATTAGTGAGTGCCTGCTTTTGAGCCATATGCCCTGAACGAGTTATCAGGTTTCCTTGTTTGCTCTTGGTTAAAAAAAAAGAAAATTCCATACACTTTGACCTCATGATACTTAAACCCTGCCTGTGCAGTTAAAGCAGGAAAACCAGTCATCTGATATCATGAAGGCAAATCATCTGGTAGATGCTCTCAAATGTTTCCGTTTCCACCAGTGTGCGGGCATTGCGGACATTGTGGGGAGCCATAGATTATTAATCAGGAAGGCGCAGGAGAGGATTTCTTGTTTGTGTGTTTGTTAATTTCCAAAATAAACCCAGTACAAAGAGATAGAGCCGCAATGCATTTATTTTTCATGGTTAGCACATATCCTTATGTCATCATGTAAGAACTGCCCAAAGAAATAGAAAAAAACATTACCACATGGATTGCTTAATGCCACCCTCCCCCCCCCCCCGCCCCCCCGCCCCAGCCCGCCTGTGGAGTTGTCTGGTAAAGGAAAAAACATGAGCATTAGTGAGGCCCTCAGGGTGAGGAGGCTTCTTACTGCGAGCCGGTGCCAGGTTAGTCTGGGTGTCTGTGGAACAGGCTTTGGCAGGCCACCAGAGAGAGGGCATTTCATAATCTAGGACTCACCCCAGAGCATTCTGAGCCAGCAAAACACTAATGGGAACCCGGGGTGAGAGCAGAGTGAAGGAATTTATTCTGCGGATCAAAGACGTTGCCTTCCACACTTAAAGACGTTGCCTCTCTAGCTTTGATTTCTTTTTATTTTAGCTGCCCCACATTTTTTTTTTCCTCACCAGATTATACATAATGTATCCAATTGTTCTGTCTTCAGCTTCCTTGAATGGACTATTACACAGATTCATCCCTAAAGAGTATACTGGCTGTTGGGCCCCTGGGTGGCGCAGTTGGTTGAGCGACTGCCTTTGGCTCAGGTCATGATCCCGGAGTCCCGAGATTGAGTCCCACATCGGGCTCCCAGCTCCATGGGGAGTCCGCTTCCCACTCTGACCTGCTCTCTCTCACTCTCTCTCTTTCCTAATAAATAAAATCTTTAAAAAAAAAAAAAAAGAGTATACTGGCTGTTTTGAGAAGGGGTTGGGGGAAAGATGGTCATTTTTGTAATAAGATATAAAAATAATTAATCTTTATTGAGCACTTACTTTTACCAAGTGGTGTGCCAAAATGTGCATGGGATATCTCAGTAATATCCTAGAATCTGCATACTGTTACCAAGCCTAATTGCAGCTGGGGAAAGAGAAGCATGCCCAAGGTCACAGAGTGAGTAAGTAGTCAAGGTAAAAATAAACACCTATAGCTTGATTAAGCTGATGCTCTTAAGGTTAATGCTGTTTCCCTGCAAATGGCGGCAGCTCTTGTCTTGGTGTCTACCAGGAGTGGTTGATGGGGTCTGGATTTCCATCTTTGCTAAGTACCTATTCTGCTAACTGTACTTTAAAACTACTGAAAACAAAAACAAAACACCCCATTGGTCTCCTGTATTCTTGATGTGTTAGAAATGCCATGGTTAGGAATGACCCACTTGGCTAGGAGGTAGTTGGGGTGAGGTCCAAGGGCACTAGGCTGGAGGTTGCTATAGGTCTTCAGGCTGCCTGTTCAGACCCTCCCCAGTTTCATGCATTTCCATCTTTTCCTTAGAGATTCAGTGGAAAGCCCACTCTGGTGGGCTAGTTTGCACTCTGAGGTTGCTGAGGTAAGACAATGCTTGGGAAAAAGAGGAGGAGAAAAAGGCAAGAGGGGAAAAGAACAAAGACATAGCAGACAAGAAACAAAGGAAGGAAGGGAGAGAAGGTGGGAGGGAGAATGTAATTTTGATGGGCCAGTCAGAAGGCTGGTATAGCTACCCATCAAAGGTCTGGTCTTGGCAAATGATTCTGGAGAATGCAAGAAGGGTGCCTTCAGATTTTCTGGTGAAGAATAGGGCTGGAATTTTTCCTGATTCCTCTCTACTTCAAACCTTGGAAGGAACACTAAACCAAAGAGGGGACTAGCTCATGTCTGCCGCCATTTTCTGCATCCTCACCACCAGGCCTGGTAGATGCCATTAATCACAGGATGCGTCCATCTGTGTGCCTGTCATTTGAGCTGCTCCCTCTGGTCAGAAAAGCAGATGATAGGCAAATGCCAGACACTTGGCTATGTGGGTCTTCAGTGGTGACTGGGTAGAGAAGTTATTTCTTCTTGCCTGCATTTTAATTTTCGCTAAATCTAATTTACTCTTACAGAATGAGGGAGTTATGTTTAGAGAGGATGGAGTGAGCCCAATTCCATTTGGCTTTCGTGCTGAAGACATTAGAGGTTTTAAATATCACCGGGCAGTTGATATAGTGGGAACACACACACACACACACACACACACACACACACACACAGCAAATCTGATACCACGAATCAGCAATAGGGTCTATCTGAACAAACTGGTTTTCTTTTTCTTTTTTTTATGTTACCAAACTGGTTTTCTTTCTCATCACTCAAAGAGTGTATGGTTTTATATGCAGAAATGTTATACACATCCAGTACAAGCATTTTATTTGGTTGTGTTACACGTAAATGGGTTAAGATTGGAAATTTCCAGTTCTTGTCAACTGTCCTGGCCCCCAAGGAGATTATACTCATGAACTCTGATATACGAGAGAATCTCCCAAGCTATGAGATATTATTTTCAACGTGAAATTTTATTCCACATATATATAGACATACCACCCCCGAGGGCCCAAATCAAACTGAGTTATTGGCTTAATGTGAAGTTCCTAGAGAACCAGGACTGATGGCTTCTTCCAAAGCAGAACAAATTTTCCCAGAACCACCTGGCTCTGGCTGCAGGTACTGGAGGCTGCTGGCTTCAAGTTTCCTTTGCATTCCTTCAACATGAATCTTCAAATGGCACCTTAGTCTATCCTTATATATGAATATATCGTTATATACGAATTCCAGAAAGATTTGATCCTATATGTAGAAGTGAATTTATAACGCCAGGAAGTAAACAATATATTCCAACTCTCTATCCATATTCCCCTTCAGCTCTGAAGATTCATCTTCGAATCAATGAAACACATTCCCTGAGTCTCATTTCATCTGTTTCCTTCAGCAGTAGAGGTAGGCTTGGGTTGTCTTCCCCAACCCACTCTGGCAGGGAATTCTCACCCCAACCCAGGTGGGAGGAATTCATGAGAGGGCAAGGTATTGAGTTATGGTCATTGGATAAAGAAAGATAAATGGGTATTGTTCTCAACTTGGCTTCCTTCATGTAACCTCTACCAACTTAGCCTCTAGATCGATCCAGGCATGAAGAACCACCAAGTGGAGCTCCTGAAGAATGAATTTCTTTCCAAAGTGAGTCCTTCACTCATTTCCACTGGGTCTCTGAATGGGGCAACCACCAACCACCACGGGTTTACTGAAGGTCTGCTTTGGTTTAGCCACTGTGCCAAATGTCTTACACATATTATCTACATATTGTTATTATTTCTGTTCCACAGATGAAGATTCTAATACTTCTAATACTTTGAGAGGTTACATTATCATCCTAAACAGCACAATGATGCTTTACACTGATTGAGGACTAACTCCTTTCCAGAAACGTGGAAAGTATGGTATTTCGTGAGTCCTCAAACAAGTTTGTAAATTAAAGACTATTAATATCCCCACATTACAGATGAAGCAACAGAGGCTCCAAGAATTGTCAGATGTGCCCAAGTTCATAGAATGCATTGCACAGAGGTGTAAGAGCCTCACTCCAAAGGCTTTGACCTTCATTGCTGTAATTTCTGGCAATGTGGAGGACTAAAAATGAACTAAAAATTGATAGCAGGTTTGCATAGATATTTCATTAAGAAGAGAAAAGTCAGGATAAAGGAAAAATATGATAAGTTCTTATGTCTGGAAGCTTCAGATTTTTAAATTTGGAGAAACTAGTCATCGTGGCTCCTTCAGTTTCATAGGCCCAGATATGTTTTTCCTTTTTAAAATTTTTTTTAAAAAACTCTTCCTCGACTTAAAACTTCAACACCTGTGAAAGTAGAGGTTGGACAGTAAAAGGATGTCACATCCTGGGGCATTACAGTGATTGATTTTTTTTCTTAAGACTATGACTCACGGGGCGCCTGGGTGGCTCAGTGGGTTAAGGCCTCTGCCTTCAGCTCAGGTCATGATCTCGGCGTCCTGGGATCGAGCCCCATGTCGGGCTCTCTGCTCGGCGGGGAGCCTGCTTCCCCCTCTCTCTCTGCCTGCCTCTCTGCCTACTTGTGATCTCTCTCCTGTCTGTCAAATGAATAAATAAAATCTTTAAAAATAAATAAATAAATAAAATCTTTAAAAAAAAATATGACTCACGCATTGCTTCTTAAGAACATTCAGGAAATAAAAACCATTTGCATAAACAATAACTTGGGATGGTGAGGATTATACGTAAAAGTGAAAGGAGAGATGAAGACTTCCATAGATGTGAAGGGCACCACGAAGGTATAATGTGATGAAATGTGATGGCATCCACTGAAGTTAAGAGGGATACTTCTTAATTTGATCAGGTATTATCAGGTATAGCTTCTTAAAGTTACCACCTCCTCACATTTGGTATTAAACCCATGCAGTTCATTTGACCTATTGAGGAGGGGATAATAACAATGAAGATAAATAATATAATAATAGCAAATAAATAATTAAAAAGAGTAAGAAGTAAGGACACTTTCTTTGAGAAAAGAAAGATGTATGAGAATAAAGCGTATCTAACAAGATGTAAAAAAACCTCTTATTTTATTTTATTTTAGTTGTCAAGATCAATAAAATCATCTTAAGGAAGACTAAATGCCTTTCATGGACTTTTATTTGTGCACTTGGAGTATAACGTGGTCAAGCACAAGATGGGCTTCAGGAGAAATGCGGTTGCATATGGCGCCACTCAGAACAAAAGGGCATTAGCCTGCTTGTTTCAAGGACCTGTATCAATCATTCTGCTTCCAGTATCTCCATTTCTGCCCCCTCCCCACGGCCAGCACTCACATGTGTGCGCAAGCATCACAGGAGGGAGGGAAGTTTATTCTCCATAAACAATTCGCTCTTTGGCCACTCTTTGAGTGTGCCAACCAGGTTGCCAATTCTGATGTAGACACCTGTCCATTTGGAACAGGAATGAAAACAGCCACTCATTTCCTAGAAACCATCAAACACCCTGTCAGCGAACAACAGCTCTGCGTTAACTGCAATCTGGGCAAGGCATGAATGGGTCATATTGATAGCCAATTACCAATCCTCCAAGCCATTCGGTTTCCTTCGGCTTGATGAAAATTTCTAATTCCTTTGCTACCATGCAGTTTGAGGAGGGTCATCTTCTAATCACAGTGATAAGCTGCTGAAAGTTTAATTTGGGTTATGCAATTGGGTCTTTAAAACGGTACTAACCAGACCTTGCTAATAAGGATCCAAGGTCAATCCATATTTTAAGGTGGCTTCCGGAGTGACATCTCCATGGTTCAAATAACAAGGAAAATTATTTCCAACCACATTGTTATTGGATTCTGGAAAATTTCAGTAATTTCAAATAGACCAACTATATTTTACGTGTGTGTGTGTGTGTGTGTGTGTGTGTGTGTTGGGGGCTCTTTAGCTTTCCACCTGTCCTTTGTCTTTTGTTTTGTAAGACGTTGGTCTTTCTAAGGATGGCATCCTCAATGAAACTTGGATGAAAAATATTTTAGGTTAGTGCCGCTCACCGCTTTCAGATGAAAAGTCCCCATCGAAGCGAACTTTCTGAGAAGACTGGGTCCCATGTTTAGGAGCTCCTGTCTGGAGGAGGCTGGAGACTAATGTGGGCTTAATGTCGTTAGGAGCCAGGAGGCCGAGCCGAGTAACAATACGAGTCTGTTGGACATGTCTTCTGGGTCGTCACGTTCAATTTGCACATGACCGCCTGGCCAAAAAATGGGAAAGAAGTGGTAGAATGTGGGACTGAAAGCTCATATTATTGCTTTGACAGCTTCACTCATCTAGAAGTAATGCAAAATGCAATTTATATTTATACACTCTGACCTCCTGCGCAGAGAGGGAAAGTATCTAATGATGGGCCGAGGTAGTGGAGGAAGAAACAGATCTCAATACAGCCGGAATTTGTCTACATTTTTGCTCTTCAACCATTCAATTACAGTCAAAAGATAAATGAAACACGAACAGGGCACCGGTGAGGTAGTGACACAATTATTTTATAGTGACTGGGTTCTGGCTTTGAGTCTTGGCAAAGGGGGCTGCAATACGCCTTATTTCACTGGAGACAGATAATCTGCCTGTTCCCACCGGACAAAGGCCTTCTGCTTGGGGGTGCATCATTATGTCCATCAGAGAGGAAAAAAGACACCAGAGAGTCAGTGACACTCCAGATCTGCATTTGGAAATTCTTGAGAGGGGCTGACACGTTAATCCTATTAACCAAGATAAATCAAGTCAGGCCTGGTGATAACTGGAGCATTATTCACTTTCGAGTGGAAATAGGCAGTGGGCAGAAAGCACCATTTTCTTTTGTGCATCGGGAAATTTACTGGCTTTTACATGCCCCCAAATAGCTTCATTTTGAATAGAGCCTATGAGCTAACTGGGGAGAATGGGACTATCATCGTCAGAATCTTCAAATATGTCCTCAGTGTTTCTGAACAAGGCTTGAAATGAATACGGTGTCTAGGGTTTATAGCCTCATAGTTTCTGCAGAAGTAGGACACACGGGGGAAAAGGAGTCTGGCTTTGTCCAGAGATTAAAAGGGACAGCAATAATCACCTTGATAAAGGCGGCAGCACCCACAAAACCCACGGCCCGTCCTGGAAACCCACACATCAAGCTGAGAAATAAAACAAAAAAAGAGAAGTGAGGCGTGGCAATCAACAACACAGGAGAGTATTTCTAAAACGACTGCTCCAACCCAAATGCATTTTCTGTCTCCTTGCTATTTTTCTCTTGTTTTTTTTTTTTTTTTTTTTCCTCCTGGGGGAGATTACAAACTTCCATTTCTGAAGTTTACCCAGACATCTCAAACTTCTCCCTACCAGACCTCACCAGCGCCTGCGGGGCAGAAGACAGAAATGCGTTTGTTTTTCTTAACTACACAGAATGGACTTTTCCTGTGGAGGAATCCCCAATAGCCCTTAGTCTCAAATCAAATGTTTCTGCTGTCCCCCTCTCTTATCATAGTTTAGGACACAAACTCTTCCTTCTTCCCCACTCTTCCCTCCCCCACCAAAAAAAAAAAAAGGACATTTTCTGCAGAACAGCTGGCTGTTTTCTGCAGGTTTCCTTGAGGGGCTAGAATGTGGTTTTGGTTTTTCACGTATTCTTTTGAAGGTTTTACTAGCTTCCGGGTGTAGAAAGAAATTAAGGGAGAGTGTGTGAATTGGGACAGGGGGTGGGTACCGGAAGTCAGGAATCTCAGTCAGCGAGGCCCCGAGTCCCCAGACTTCTCTCTTGGAAACTGCCCCTGGGAAGGTCAGGGCGGCAGGCCTAGGGAGCAAGATAAGGGTAGACTGTTTCTGCTTCACAGCTGAAAGAGAATAACTTCACAGCCTCCTCCTTATTCAGGGGGGACCTGGGTGAAGAGTTCCGGGGCTGGATATGGGGCCTCAGAGGTCAGGGAGGGGACACCCAACACCAACCCCATGCCTGGCCACTCTACTTCCTTCTTTCAACAAATAAACCGACGACAAAATCAGGCAGCGGGAAGATAGTTGCAGGGATTCTGCTTTGGGTCCTCTTTCCCAGTCCCCCCTCCCTTGCCTGCCTTCCTACTCCTCCTCCCCAATGGGGCATCTGTCACAAATAGTGAAGGATACCTGAAAAATACTCGGCCTTTTCCAGGTCTCCCATGGGCGACCTTAGGGAATTCCAAGGTGATTTCTCTGGGTGGGTGGGGGTACTCAGGTTGGGCCAAACAGGAGAGGGGGTCCTTCTAAATAAAGAATGGCGGCTGCTGGAGAAGGGGTACCAGACCACCGCGGACCCCGGGGTGAAGTTGCGAACCCAGAGTTCGCTTTCAGGGGCGCTCACCCCTGCGGCGAAGATCACGCACGTGGCTGGTGAGGTTCCTTCGCCGGCCGTGGGGACCCTTAACCTTCGCATAGAAAAATTTCAAAAACATGTTAAGAAAATAACTACAGGATGGGTCTGACTAATTAAGGAAAAGGTTCCGACCAGCTAAATAACCAGCCCAGTGAAGGGCTCCCAGGATGCCCGCTGAGGTCACCTCGGTATCATTGTCCCCGTCGCGTTCTGTTCCTCGGGATCTAGCTCACGCCCCCCACCCCCATCCAGAAGAAGAAGAAGAAGAAGAAGAAGAAGAAGAAGAAGAAGAAGAAGAAGAAGAAGAAAAAGAAGAAACGAAAAGCGCAAACAGGCTCTTCTTATTTTGAGGAACGCGCCTTAGCCGCACGTGTGTGCACCGCCCCAGAAGCCCAGAACTTTCTCCCGGGCCGGGCGGGGAGGCGCGAGGGGGACGGAGGGGCGCCTTTCGGGGGGCGGGCGGTTCCCCCGCCCCCAGCCGGGATCTCGGGAGCCCCGGGCCGGCCCCGCAGGAGTTAAAGCCCGAGGCAGACAAAAGGGAGGCCGCCGCGGCTCCTTTCCTCGGCTATCAGTTGAAAATAGAACCGCTGCCCTCTGGACTCTACCTCCCGCCAGAAAGGGCATTTTATTACAGGTTATGACAAGTTGCCGAGAGACACAGAGAACTCAATAAGAAGGAGCGGCGAGCGGAATCACAAATGCTCGAGATGTTTGGAAGACAGAGTGAAGATGGCTTCAAATGATAGGTGTGAGCAGGACCCGAGATGGAATGTGCGGGCTCGGCCCGGGTGGGGGCCGCGGCGAGTGGGTGCGCGGGGAGCCCGGGCGCCGCCCGCCCGGCCCGAGAGCCCCGGTCCCCTCCCTCCCGGAGCCCCGCCGCCCCGCCGCGGCCCGCGATCGGCCCCGAAGATTCGCGCCGCCCCCCTCGGCCCGAATTTGTGTTTTAGGTTATACGCAGGAAATCTGCATTTCCCTCTCTCCGGGGACACTGTTTCTTTGGGGACCTCTGCGACAATAGGGATGTTCATCCTACAATCTACGATATGCCCCATACACACTCGCATTAGATTTTCTTTGAGTTGTTTTGGTTTGCCTCTGAGTTTACATCCTCTCGCCTAGTTAAAACCGAAGAAAAATGAAATCCAGCCGACTTCTGTTTTCTCCGAGGTGGGAGATGCGTGTTTGGGGGTTTCTGCCAAGTCAGTAGCAGAGCCCGTAGCGGGGGCCCAGGGTCCCTCCCGAGGAGCTCATTTTGCAGGGTGGGGAAGGCGTCCTCCTCCTTCTCCCTCTCCCGCTCCCTGGCAGCTTTTCAAAAGCTTTTCATCACCCATCGCCAGTGGAAAATAGTTCTGTCTTTGTGAGTGCTCAGACCTGCAGAGCCTTGTCTTACCCTCAACTCGGAGCGGGATAGGGGACCCCAAACGGGGACACAAAGCCAGCGCCCCAACTGGAAATGACCTTGCGAGCTTCGGGTTGGTCTCCAGATGCCCGCTGAGTTGGGGGCGAGGGAGGGTAGTTATCTGGAGAAGTGCGGAAGAAAAGGAGGGGGGGGCAACGTTATATCCTCAAAAGGGTGATGTGTTTATCCAAATTCCATTTCCATCTCTCAAATCTAGAGAAGAGGTGGTTAGTAGTTTCAAAAGGAAGCCTCCGTACAAAATTTCGTTTCTTTGAAGGACTTCAGCTTAATCAAAGTCAGAAAACTAGAAACTTTCTACCAGTGATACTTAGCACACTATAGCAAACGCTTACAAACAAAAACGAAACCCCCAACCCCTACAGATCCTTCTTTGCCCCCTCCCCACTCCTGGTTTCAAAAAATATGCAAATAAAATATGAACCTCTATCCTTGAGGAGGAAGAGAGAAGAGCTAAATTGCAAATAGGTAGCTAGTGTCCATCAGTATTTCCCACTCTCTAAAGAGGGCTGGGTCCTGAGGGAGGGTGTTTGAAAAATTTCTCCAGTGCTTGCCTGATAATTGAAGCGGATAAAAGGTAACAACCCAACAAAGTTGTAGCGAGTGGTTTTTAAAGAGGCGATGATCTCTGACAGATCTTACCCCTCCCCCACACCCTGCAACAAACGGGGGCACACCCAACTTAGTTTTTCCAACCTCAACCCGATCTTTGACACTAAGTTTCCCCCCCCAGAACTACTTATTCTCCTCATATCAAAATATGCCTGATTTTTTTTTTTTAAATAAACCATTGTTTACTGTTCCTCTGGAACTTTCTGTCCACCAGCCTTCCCCCCCTCCCCCCAACAACTTTGTCAGATAGAGAAATAGATCTGTATTTCAGTCTTGTGACTACAAGTTGGGAAGGTTCATAGTAAAGCAACTGAGGCTGAAAAACAAATCCTGAGTGCCCTCGGTGGGCATCTGCCACAGAAACGTGCTAAATTTAAAGAGCCACTAAACTGAGTGGGCAAGGTACCTGGGAAATAGATCATTTTTAGAGCACTGAAGTCACAACATGAATGGAATAGGAGACACTGTTTTTCCATCATGATGTGTGCCATTAGTGATAACTGTACCTTGAAGATAAAACTGTGTTTGCCCCAAAGATCGATCGATGTATCCTGTTCTTTTTGTTTGAAAACTCTTCAGAACTGAAAAATGCAAAATAGTTCTTCCTTCTGTGACTGGCCACTGACAACCCATCAGCTAAAAGGAACTCTTGGGTTCTTTTCACCAAATAAATCCCACGTAGAAAAAGTTTGAGCCCGCACGATGGAAAACCTTCCTCTAATGTTTGGCTTTTGAAAAGATTGGGAGAGACGAATTGTAAACGAAATCACTCCCTGGCTTGGTCTGTGTCAATAGGAATCTTTACAAATCTGCCGGAGTAACCAGAGCAATAGGGAAAAGCAAATGCACTGAACAAAAATGCTCATTTCTGCATTGGGGCAAAGTCTGAGCACAGTCTAAGTCAAATAAAGACTCTTCAGTCTTTTTTTTTTTTTTTTTTAAGACTCTTCAGTCTTTATCTTTCTTGTTCTCTCTTCCTTTTTGAAATCTGGAGATTATCCATCTATCTATCTATCTATCTATCTATCTATCTATCTACCTATCTATCTATCATCTATCTCCACACAGACATATCAGTTTGTCCTCCAGGATCCAACTTAAATATGCTTAAAACTTCATTGATTTCACATGTCCTTGTCCTTTCAATATACTGTGCCCCTCCCTCTTTCTGAAAACAGCCAATTATTGAGAGTAAAGAAACATCACACATCTCCAACTCCCCCCACCCTTCCAAAAAGAAAGAAAATAGAGATTTAAGTAGAAGATATGTGAAGCTGTCACCAACAGTGCCACGAGAAAAAAAAAAAGTTGTAAAAATAAGAAAGGTCATCTGTAACTGAAATTGACCTGGCAGAGGTGTTCTGTATTGTGGCCAAAAACAACAACAACAACAACAACAGAAAACAAAACAAAACAACCCCCCCCCCCCAACAGAATTGCCACTTGGAAGAGAGTAAGAATGAAGGCACTAGGGAAGAGACAAGGGGACAGATGTGTAAGGAGAGGTGAAGGGAAATAGGCAAAGTCCCCAGGAATAGTCTTGGCTCCCCTATCTGTACCAATCCTCCAGGCAGCTTGGGGAAGAGCTGGAAAGCAGGGCGAGCAAGATGGGATAGAGAACTCTGAGAAAGGCTTGAATTGCTTTAGCCCCTTTGTAAGAAGAGCGGGGGACATCTCTTTTTACGGTTTTCCTCCCTTCTGAGGCTTAGAATAATAAACTCGAGTGGCTGCCCGTCAGCCCCTGTCCATCTTCTTTAGTAAACTTGACATAGTGGAAGAAATATGACACGTGAATTATTAAAGAGGAGCTAGTTGACTTCTAACCCTGATTGCTTTTCTCAGACCCATTACCTGCACATTTATCTAGCAATATACTGCAAGAATTACAGGGCGTGCAAAGCTAGAAGAAGAGAGGAAAAAGCGAAGCCAGGGTTTGTAAGGATATCAGGGAAAAGCAGGGTGTTTTACCTTCCCATTTGCCCCACTCCAGGGATGTTACAGAAAACAAACCTCTCTTCCAAGAAAGACTTCAGTTTCTTTGTCCAAGGACATAGAGACAGAATCGGAAGGATCTTCACCACCACCCCTGACAACTGATTCCCGTTCCCTTTACCAACAACTTCTCAGGCTTTTAATTTTCTTTATCTTTAACCTGATGGAGATTAGTTCTTAATTTTATGAGCAATGGTCCTACCCGGGGCTCCTCTATTCCTCATCTCCTCTTCCTACTCTCCTTTTCAATTCAACTTGTGTTTTCGCAGTCCAGTTGCAAACCCTTCTCAAAAGGGAAGAACCATGTCCTCTGCACTTTGAAACGTAGCCCCAAGACCCTGAGTTGGGTGCTTCCAAAACTTTAGAAAACAGCCGGACCTTATTTAATTTAGGCAACTGATCATATTATAAAAATCAGCAGTAATCATTCAGGCATCCAAACAAAATTTCCTTTGTGTTAATTAAGCGCCCATTGGCCTGTGGGCTTGAGGACGTCGGCACAGCAGCTGTCCTGGTAGGCTAAAACAGGAAAGGGGTATCTGAACATTTAGGGGCTTCTTTTAAAATGAACAAGAGGAGAGGTGCGGTCAAAATATACTAACAATAGTAATGGTGATGATAGCAATAATTTGGTCCTTTAGGCATAGATTTGTATATCCTGTTGCCAGGGTGAAGGTAATAATTGAATCTATCCCAAATCTGAGTGATGGAGTAGTCAGAAATGACTTCATCTGACAGAAGAGCCATGAGGTAAGTGATTACTATTGTCCAAACGTGACCCTCCATTAACACCACCTATCAGCATCTGGATTCTGTCACTGTGTCCCAGCCCAGAACCAAGAGGGCCTCCTGGCATATTCCAAGCACTTCAAGGGGTTTTTACGCTCAACCTTGAATCAACTGAATGGGTGGGGAGTCGGACCCAAACCTTGCTTTCTCTATCTGCACTTGCCTTATTACCCCTTTTCCAGGCCCATTGTCAGGCAGGTGGTGGTAATTTGCTCCTTATCGCGCCTCTGTTTACGAGGGCTTTTTTAATAATTACAAAAGGAGAGATGGTATTAATATTAATTAACACAATAAAATGAAACAGTTTTGGGAATCCACCAAATGAATCATCTCCTCGTCTAATTGGAACTGGAGAGAAAGGGGAGGAGGAGGGGAGGGGAAGAGAGGGGAGGAGGACGGGAGGGGGAAGGGGGAGATACAGATGACCTACTGGGTGACAGGCACAGGTTGGAAGGGTGACATTTTATTGTAAGCCTCCCAATGAAAGGAAGAAAAGGAAGGGACCAGTCAATTTAATGCAGGGACCAAGAGAGCAAGAGTGTTGCTAAGAGACAGAGATGCTGCTAAAGTTCTATCAGAAGCACTACTCTGACCTTATGCAAATAGAGGCGGCCAACTCTTTGTGGAACGGCTGAAAATTCCACCCCCTGTGTCACCAATACCTGGCATCGAGCCTTTTATTCAAATGTTCTCTAAAAACACACACAGAGGATGTGACAAAGCATGACACATTTAGGGGCTGTAAAGAAAAAAAAAGACACAGACAAAATTGGAAGAATAATAATAATAGTAATAATTTTTAAAACCCAGGGAAAAAAAATCAACACCAGATCTTCCTGTGGAAATGTCACCCATCTTTACCTTCTGGAACTGTCATTTTCCTGTAGCTGAAACGTAACCTAAAGATTCAGAAATTGCCTTCTCATTGCAGAAATAGAAGCCTATTAAGATACCACAGTGGCCCACAAGTACTGCCATTTACACCCCAGGAGCGTGGGGAGGGGACGATGTGAGGGTGGGCGGGCAGGGGGGTGTGAAAGCCTGGTGCAAACTAGAGAAATCACATCGTATGCACCCCGAACAAAATAAAATATCATTTTGCTTCTATTTTAACTATCCTCTCTAGGATAGGGTTAAATGCAAGAGGCGGCAGGGGTCTGGGGGCTCACTAGGACTTTCAGGAAGTTGTCTGTCCTTACACTTGCACAAACCGGGAAGGCTGGACACATTTCGGAGAACGGCTTGAGGGCCGCAGGCAGGTGGGTGGGTCTCAGATAGGACCTAATCCTATCTGAGGGATAGGGAGCCCCTGAAGAATGGGGCGCTCTCCCAGACCGCTCCTCTGAGTCGGAGCGTTTGCCTCCAGTCCAAGCCCTCCGCTCCACTCTTGAGAGAAACCCTATTCTAGGACTCGCTGTGGCCATCTTGGAGCCTCTGGGTTTGACACCTTTTGGGCCACTTAGGGCAGCAGGACTTTGGGGTCGCGTTTGTGCATCAGCACTTCCAACAGTCCAGGCCAACTTCATTTTCTTCCTCCCCCCTCCTCCCCTTTTCACTCCAAGTTAGCCCTGGTCCCTTTCTGCAAGGTTGCACAACTCTGGAAAAGGACAATCTTTCCACCAGGAATTTAGGGCGCCAGTCCTAAGAAGTTGTCAAACAGATGATACTCACGATTCTTGGGGGAATTTTTGTTCTCCCCAGGGTCAGATTGACATTGCAGCTTTGCGAACTTCTGGGGCTTAGTGCAAGGAGTTGGGGCGGGGGGGCGCCTCACACACCTGCCGCCCCCTGGTCGCCGGGAGTCTCCACCTAGTACCCGCAGCAGCCAGAACCCCACAGGACCTGGAAACTTCCTCTGGGTCCTCCCCCGCCTCCTTCCCCCCAGGGAGGGCTATCAGTGGAGACCTCGGTAAGTGAGGGCCAAGCACGGAGGCGCGCAACTTTGCAAACTCAATTTAACCAGCGAGCTTTTTACCCACTTTATGCCCTCCCTCACTTTTGATTTCAATATTGATAACATGCCCCCAGTTTCACATCTTTATGGTAATAGTGGCAAATGAATTCATTTAACGACTTGGGGGGGTGGGCGTGGCGGGTGGGAGGGTTTCCAGCGTTCAGCGAAGGATAACTTTCCAGGGCAACTTTTCCCTAGGACCCTCCCACATCCCCTCTTAATGGCGGGACTTTTCATAATGTGCACAATACTATTAAAATTTCATATTAGCAGCGTGTATGGTGAACTTTGTAATGGGAAATTCAATAGCTGCTGTAAATATTAATGGAATATGAAATGAAGCCACAGCCCTGACAGTAAAACGGAGCGAGCATGTGGCGGCCCCGGGGCGAGAGAGGCCTTTCCTCTTGTCGCTCTCGCTTTATTACATTAGCGCGGGCCTCCCCGCGCCGGCGTGGGCTCAGAAGCCGAGGCGCCGGGTCACCCATGACAAATGTCCCCGTGTCTCGCCAACAGGCCCCGCCTGGCCCTGCCACTCCATCTGCGCAACATGTCCCCGGAGAGTGCTTGCGGGTGTCAGTTTCAGGTAAAGAGCTCTCGAAAGCGCAAAGTCTCCAAAAAGGTTACAAGGATTCCAGCGCCTCCTCCTCGAGTCCCCGGAGGCCCCGGTGGCCGCCACTGCCAGCAGAATCCGCAGCCGCGAGGGCGGAGACGGGGAGAGGGGGAACCTCAAGCGAGTTTTCTGGGATTGAAAGCGTTGTTAGGGCCGCCGAATTCCTCCTTCTTCCCCTCCCTCCCCTGGATCCCTCCCCGCCTCCAGCCCAGAGGACTGGGCCTCCGAATTGGATGTGGGGCTGGCTGGGTGCAGCGTCCCGATATGAGACGCGTTCCGAGGGGGTCCAGGCCGGTCGTCCCGGTCCGGGCTCGGTGCCGGGTCTCGATCGGTCGCCTTCTGCGCCTACGAGACCGGGGCCGCCGGAGCGAGCCTAATTGCGACCAGGGGGAGAAGGGGCGGGAACCCGGTTCGCGGTGACCTGGGTGGCTCGGACCCCAGGCCCCCGGGTCTCCAGAGCAGTCCCTCGCCAGAGTGTATCTTCGGGAACCGGGCGGGGAGGGCGTGCGTGACCTAGGGAGGAGCAGCGCTGGCGGCGGCCACTGACGCCCGGATTGGATTGGTTGCGAGCTCCGGTCGCCGTGGAGGAGGGTCCGGGGCGGCCAGACGAGCTGACAAACGTGGCCGTCAACACCTCGAGCTGCCCCGGCGGGTTATTTCAACAGGCTGGGAAAGATCGGCATTTTGAGTGGCAGGCGACGCCTTTCCTCACTCCCAGTATTTCTGCTGCCGCGACGGCACTTAGGGGAGCTTAGTTTTAGATGGGACATTAATCTTCACTTGTTAAGAGATAGCCTGTCAGCATTTAGCCGGGGCTCTCCCCCTCTCTGCAGCCGCGGCCTCCCCGGCGGCGCTCGGCCACTCCCCAGCGGGACCCGCCGCCGGCGCGCGCCGGGTCGCAGGTCCACGCGCGACCGCGGAGAGGACCCCGGGCTTAACCTGGAGCAGAGAGAACGTGCGGCAGAGGCCGGGCGCCAGCCAGAGGTGAAAGTCAACATCCACCGAAATCACAGCCCACCCTGGGCCGGCGCTCCAGAGGGTCCCGGCAAATCTCCCCCTCCCCCCCGCGTTTTGGTCGGTTTGCAGGTGGGGAGCGTGGAACACCTCCTCGAAGACAGGCTTTTCCTGCAACCATGAAGCACACGGCCTCTTGCACCCTCCCTAACTCAAGGCAGTTGTCTTCCTATTTCCCCAGTCCTGAGCCAACCCCCCCCCTCCAAGTTTCACTGGCGTGAAGTCACCCGCGATCTCCCCTTTACCCTCAGCTCTACTGCGGGCACTTTTCTAAGTTCACTGGAGACCCCCGCCTTTTAAATGACTTTAAATGTCCAGCAATTCCCCCTCCTCCCCCGACCCCCCTCAATAAACCCAGAATAATTCCTCATCTGCACCAGATGCAGGCAAACCGCAGAGCTGCACCGAGCTGAGAGGAGAACCGAATTGAAATAACACGGGTTCGCTTTTTGAATGACTTCCCCGCAGGAGTATTTGCAAAAAAGGGTGTCTAGGTTCTCGAGACCCGTGGCAAAGCTTCAGGTGTGATTTGCCTCCCTAGGGACCCTCTGGCCAGTCCCCCGCCCCCAACTCCTGCGGCTGTTCCTTGTACACCCCCTGCTGTGACAGCTGCGTCTCGCCGTTTCTTTGGCTCCATTAAACCCTCTTCCTCCACCCGAGATCGCGCAACTTCTTCCCCGTGCCCTTTAAAAGAGTTACACTTTGGAAGAAGACTTAAAAAAAAAAAAAAGGACAAGAAATAGATATAGGTTTTGTAAGTGTTCAATAACTTTCTCAGCGTGTATTAAAGGAAGATTGTATTTTATCAACAGCTGATTGATGCAGCCGTGTGATCCCGTCGGTTTGCCTATAGTATCATATTTATTTAACCTGCTGAGGGACTGTGTTCAGGGGCAGCCTGCTCACGCTGACAGGAGCACGCACATTACACACTACCCCAGGTATTTTGATTGATTGTTCCCACCCCAAAGCCTTTGGTTCATAATTTAGCACAGCGGGTTCTGCATCACAGACTAGGTTTCAAAAAAAAAAAAAAAAAAAATCCTGTAAGAGATTTCAATGAACAACTACTGCCAAGAAACCTTTCTCCACCTGCAACTCCCAAATATTTTAAATACCTCCTGAGATGATTCCCTTTGTATAATTACAGGGAACACAACCTTTATTTGCCCTGGTTCCCCCGTGTAATCAGATTATTCATTTTAATGTGTGGCTGGACTAACATTTCCTTAACTGGGGGGTGGCTTGGTGGTGGGGTGTGTCGATGGTGAAAATGTCAAATAGTGTGGGCTTCTCTTTTTCTTCTCTTTTGCTCTCTTTCTTTCAATAGCAGGTTTGGGATGTGGAAACAGGAGAAAGGCAGACAAAATGGTTCTTTTTTTAGGACTGTCTCCTGAAGTGGCATTGGGAATTAGGTCCTGAAATCCTTTAGCAGTGGATTTTACTAGTCTTCAATGACCAACACCCCCCCCCCCACCCTCCTGGGTGAGGGAACATTTTTTTTTTTCTCCTCAAGTACAAACTGTCCATGAACTTCCCTAATATTTGAGTCTTTTCGAGTAACTGATTTGAATAATCTGGGCACAGCCTAGTGATTCTGAAATTAGTCTTACCTACTGAAGGACCAATGAATAATTACTTCCTATAAGATTTCTGGAAGAAAGGAAATTTCTCCTTGACTTTTTAAAAACTAACACCGATAGAGTACAAAGGGATAGGTGTACTAACTCATTTGTTCTTGAAAAATATTTCCAAAATGCACCACACTTCTGTGTATCTTCTTGGATGACTATTAATCTTGTTAGCAATGGTTGTGTGCGTGTGTATGTGTGTGTGTGTGTAAAGGTATAAAGTTTCAGATGTGTGCTGGTTTTCAGTAATACAGGTGCTGTTGTTTATTGTGTTTGGTACTTTTACGTTTGGCCTTTAACAACTCTTGGATGACCCGTGAAGCTCAGAAAAGCAGTCCTAGCACTGTTACATATCCCTGTCCATCAGAGTTTGATTTTGTCATTCTAGATCCGATGGGAAGGTCATAACCAATGCAGTTAGTTGCACAAGTGTATAATGCTGTACAGAGTATGAGAATTCATAGCATTTTAAAAAGATGTGAAGTGTACTCTTTCTCAAAGAAATAAAATAAAATCTTTAGAAGCACACACACAAAAAAAGATGTGAAGTGTATAATTGCCTCCCCCCAATAAGTCAGCACATCTAAAGTAGTTATTTTTCTCATCAGCTCTTTGGTTAACGTTACAGAAAAAAAAACTCTGGTATACCCCAGTGATGGCAGCAGTGACAACACCTATAATTATTATTATTATTATTTTAAAAGATTTTATTTATTTATTTGACAGAGAGAGAGACAGTGAGAGGGAACACAAGCAGGGGGAGTGGGAGAGGGAGAAGCAGGCTTCTCGCTGAGCAGAGAGCCTGATGCGGGGGCTTCATCCCAGGACCCTGGGATCATGACCTGAGCCTAATAACTGAGCCTCCCAGGCCCCCCAACATTTGTAACTAAAACTTCCTTCCTCTTTCCTCCATTCATCACTCATGCATTCATCTCCCCTCCTTCTTTAGTGTTGTTAGTCACAAAAATGCGTCTTTGGGCTTGATTGTGTACTTTATAATGATGGTAAGGAGATAAATCAAGTGTGAGGTGTACTTTCCATTCCAGTTAATATTTTCTTTTAAATGTCCCTTATATTTGGGGCAGGTTTGGGAGACTCCAATGGTCTACCTTCTTTGCTGATAAAATCATGTTCAGCATTAAGAGAGACAAGGCAAGAGAGGGAACACAAGCAGGGGGAGTCAGAGAGGGAGAAGCAGGCCTCCTGCTGAGCAGGGAGCCCCAATCCCAGGACCCTGGGATCATGACCTGAGCCAAAGACAGCTGCTTAAATGACTGAGCCACCCAGGCACCCCTTTCGATATTACCGTTTATCCCTAGATGGTGTTCAATGACAAAAACCAAAATATTTGCAAAACTCCAACACATGCATCTTTCTGCTGAGAAAAAGTCATCATCATCAAAAGTAAGTACAAACATAGTATCCACAGAAAAAGTGAAAGGTAGACTGACAAAGGAAATATTTACCTATGACAGAGCTTCAGCCAAGGGGTACTAAAGCAAAGCAAGGTAAAGCAAGGCAAAGCAAGGTGAAGAAAAGGCCAATTTGTGGCAGACGAAATCTACACATTTTAATTAGCCGAGCTAAGGAGTTTTGAGACACCGTGTGAATCAATCAACCCCATCTTCCAAAATGTTTTACAAATCATAGGTCTGCACTGAAAATATACTTTTAAAAGCCATCTACCACCAAGTTTCTTGAATAGGACACAATGTATATTACCCCTGATAATGAAAAACAACAACAACAACAAAACTTCCACATGTTGTCTCCTGGGGAGACAAACAAATTGGGTGGGACCCCATTTCTTTTCAGGGGGAGCACTTTTATCCTACTTAATAAGTATTCACACACAGACACATCTACAAAGGAACTTTGAAGTTTGGTCACTTCTTAGCTCTGTAGCCCTGGGCAAGATACTTCATTCTCTGTCCCTTGGTTTCCTCATCTGGTAAAGTTATAACAGTACCTGTTTCAGGGGTTGCTGGAAGAAGTGAGTCAACACATGAAGCTCTCGAAGCCGTTTCTGCTGTCTATTTCCTACTAGATGGGTATCCGCTATTATAGCTCATATACGCATCAGGGTCTTATTAATGTCATTATTGACAGCATTGCTTTTAGTTACGGTCACCCAGTATGTTGTGCCTAGACTCCGCAACTTAAACCTTAAATACTGAGTGGTTCTATGAAGGCATTGCCACTGAAACTTGGGCTGAGTGCAAAACTGCCCCTGGGGCAAAGTGATTACTGTCTTTGTCCCTGTCTCCTTAGGCCCCAGACGCACTAAATCGCCTTCATTGTAAACAGTCCAAGTAAAATGTGACTGGTGGGGGGGTGGGGGGTGGCTGGCACGCCACGTTTTTGATGTTTGTACTTCAAATCACAGGGAAACACCACGAAGAGCCTCGGAGAAGGCAAACAGCTACATAACTGACTTCTCAGCCACTTGTTTGGTAAGAATGATGGCATACTCCATCCTCATTTTGCCTGATGTACCTAAGTCCTCCATGGCATATTTTAACATCCTTTGGGTTTTTATGATATTCTTTTTATGGGAGGTACTATCCTCTATGAAGCTGTTGAGTTGAAATTTATTTTTAACAGAAAGGGATGTTTCCTCAGATATTAAAATGTTGATTAAAAACTAGGATCTTGGGGCACCTGGGTGGCTCAGTGGGTTAAAGCCTCTGCCTTTGACTCGGGTCGTGATCTCAGGGTCCTGGGATCGAGCCCCAAATCGGGCTCTCTGCTCAGCGGGGAGCCTGCTTCCCCCTCTCTCTCTGCCTGCCTCTCTGCCTACTTGTGATCTCTCTCTCAAATAAAATAAATAAAAAAACTTAAAAAAAAAAAAAAAACTAGGATCTTGGGGTGCCTGGGCAGCTCAGTGGGTTAAAGCCTCTGCCTTCAGCTCAGGTCCTGATCTCAGGATTCTAGGATAGAGCCCCGCATCAGACTCTCTGCTCAGTGGGGAGCCCGCTTCCCCCTCTCTCTGCCTGCCTCTCTGCCTACTTGTGATCTCTCTCTCTCTGTCACATAAATAAATAAAATAAAAATAAATAAAAACTAGGATCTTGATGGGAAAAGGAGGGAAATAAATTATATATCATTTCAGGGTGTGATTTTTTCACATGTTGGGTTTTAAAATTAAGACAGAGCCCATTTCAATGGGGAATAAAATCAGCACTACCTTAACTATGGGGCAGCTTTCTTTATGTTTTTGAGCTGCTCTAATGCCTTTCCAGATAATAACTCAAGATCTGAGCTGAGAGAAACCAGAGTCCTTGAAAGGAGGCTAACGGCTAATGGTGCCCCTCCCCATGGCCTCCCAGTCACTCTACATGGATACAGATATGACTTGCTTTTGTTACAGTTGGATCACAGAACCTCAGGTACGAATAGTTTTCATTTTATGTCACTTCCCGAACGAAATCTTGCAAACAAGCCCAGACGGGAGCGGGTGTTTTCTTACACATGTTAACATTGACCTTGCCACTTTGAACCACACCCCTCATCTCTTTAAATCAGCATTCCACATCCTACTCACATCTTTTCTTTTCAACCTGCTCCTTGGTGTAAGACAGTCTGTGTCCACTCTGCACACGTGCCAGAAATGTGTAAAGTCCTGAGAAGCTGGATTTTCGGGGAGGTTGGGATGCAGAAAAACAGGCATTGTATTTTGTTCATGTGTTAAAATGTGGAGAAATATTGCTAAAATATTTCCTCCTAAATATCATCTGTCATTGCTCTATTTGCTAAGAGAAGTGAGTCTCAGATGTTTCAAATCAGCTTCAGGGTTAGATATTTCCTCACATTTTAATTAAGTTACTCTTTCAGATGAAGGAAAGGTAACTTTAGTGAAATATACATAACTTCTTATGTATCTTTTGTGTGTTTGTTCCATAGGCAGGGAATGAATCCTTCACTTTCTCATATTTGGACCAACAACAGCTTCAAAGTTGCCTACAATGTACTCAACTAAGATAGGAGAACTCCCCCAGATAAGATGAAATCGTTTCCTGCCTGTGAAGGCTGAGATTTAAGGAAATATCACGATTCTCCTTTAACTCACATATAAATTCTTTTTTTGAACGCTGCTCCCTTTGAAACTTGCAAATAGTTACACCAGTTTACACAGTTCTTTTTTCCCCCTTCCTTTTAAGTACAGCTCTTAAGTAAGCAGACACTTTTACTTGACTTCTTATTAGACAGCTTTTTCTTTATTGCTTTTTCATAGCACGGCTATCAAAAATGAGATAATGTGCAAGATCGGGGACCTAATCAGCTTTCTCGCTGAGTTTAAAGAGTCCAGAGGCTGTTTAAAGTGAGCTCTGGTTATGTGTGAGGGCCTACTGCAGTGTTTGCCCTGCCACATTTTGATGGAGAGGGTAATGTGTTTGTTAGATAAGGCAAAAGGGACCAGCCAAAAAAGCAAGGCTCTGTTTGATAAACCCTGACATATTTAGCCATTTTTCTCCCACATGAAAGGAAGCTTTAAAACTCCAAGGAAAATAGAGGTGTCCACTCAGGCACACTAATGTTTATTGAGACAAAAAAAGTAAATAAAGAAAATTGGCATCTTTTAGTCTATTAAATTAATTAGCTCTAGAGCTTATTATGAAATCGAAAAGCTGGATGAAATACAAGTCTATTTCTTGTTGCCGTTATTTGATGTGAAAGGTGAGTTCTTTACATCAGTGTACATTGAAAAGACAGTTACTTTGTTCGGCTTGTCTTGCTCTGGTGGAAGATTTGAATTCTGTAGGAAGGAGTTCATGAGCCTAAGTTACACTTTCATAATGCTGACTGGCATGGACTTGGGATAAGAACTCAATCTGAAATCAGTGTTAAACACTGTGTTAAACATACACGATGACATTCTTTGTTAAGTGATCTATAGCCTGAAAACAGATTTATAAAGCCAGAATAAAAATATGCCGCCTGACATCTACTCATAATTAGAGGTCAGTTCTAAAAGTCCAATTAAAATAAGTTCCTACAGGGGCGCCTGGGTGGCTCAGTGGGTTAAAGCCTCTGCCTTCGGCTCAGATCATGATCTGAGGGTCCTGGGATCGAGCCCTCCATCGGGGTCTCTGCTCAGCGGGAAGCCTGCTTCCCCCTCTCTCTCTGCCTGCCTCTCTGCCTACTTGTGATCTCTCTCTCTCTCTCTCTGCGTCAAATAACTAAATTAAATCTTTTAAAAATAAAATAAAATAAGTTCCTACATAAAATAAGTTCCTACATAAAGAAAGTTCATACATAAAATAAAATGGCTTTACAATCTAGAATGATGTGAAAGTGCTGGGAGTGAACTATTGATTACCTTATAATAATTGTCCTTTTCTAGGAAAAGTGAAGGAACAAAATGTCAGAAATCTTCACAACACAAAGCTATCTCTCAAAATAAGAATTTAAATAATGTAAGTTTGAAGATCATTTGGGACTCAATTTTTTTTTAATATTTTATTTATTTATCTGACAGAGAGTGAGAGAGAGATCACAAGTAGGCAGAGAGGCAGGCAGAGAGAGAGGGGGGGAAGTAGGCTCCCTGCTGAGCAGAGAGCCTGATGCGGGGCTCGATCCCAGGACCCTGAGATCATGACCTGTGGGGCTCAATTTTTATAGTGTGATCACTTTCAGTTAATTTAGAAGGAAATATCAGACCTAAGTTCATATCTTAGTAAAACTTTCTACCTTTTTTCTTTAGAAAAGATACTCTTCTTATTTCTTGTTTTTCTAAATCCCAAGTATTTGATAAACCGAAAAAGTGGCCTCAGAAGATTAGTTCATTTAGAGGACATTTTATTTTATTTATTTCTAAGATTTTAATTTTTAAAAAAGATTTTATTTATTCATTTGACAGAGGAGAGAGAGAGAACAAGCAGGGGGAGTCTCCCCAGAGGGAGAGTGAGAAGCAGGCTCCTGACAGAACAGGGGGAGCCTGATGTGGGATTTGATCCCATGACCCCAAGATCATGACTTGAGTTGAAGGCAGTTGCCTAACCAACCGAGCCACCCAGGTGCCCTAAGATTTTATTTTTTTTAAAGTAATCTCTACACCGAACGTGGGGCTCGAACTCACAACCCCGTGATCAAGCGTTGCATGGTCTACCGACTGAGCCAGCGGGGTGCCCCTATAGAACATTTTAAAATATAATCACTTGACTCTTTAGAACTGTGTTTCTTTTATATATTAATCATTTCAAACATTTTTTATGGCTCCGTGTTAATAATCTATATGAGTGTAGATTTTTAGATGAATTTAATGTCAACTAGGGATTAATGCGAATTAATTAAATTGACTGTATCTTCTTTAATGAGAAAAAAGGATTTAGTTTTAATACTGATGATCTTAATAAAGCTTCTCTCTACTTATCTGTATTTTCTCAACATTAGGAATTATTTTTATTAGAAGGTGAATTAATTTAATAACGGCAGAGTGGCAAAACTTGAGATAAATCAAGTGATTGCAAATTGACTTTGCTATTGTTCTTTAGGCTGCATAATTACACCAAGTAACTTTCAATTAGAAAAGACTCAGTTTGCTAAAGCTATTTAAAAATAAAAACATAAATTGGAGTTCACACTTACTTTTCTTTTGAAACAGCTGTGCGACAGAATTTGAAATAGCATCTACAATGTAAGGTAAGTAATTGTTCATCACACTTGACTCCACTTTGTAAACGGCTAAAAGGTCACATCTTCTAAACGCATTTCCAGTAAAATGATTGTCCGCAAAGATGAGGTACCATAGAATAAAATCCTAAAAGAAGCCTGTGAGGCCTCTGAAATGAACTCATCACTCCGTGACAAAGACACGGAAATTCCAAGCACATTATTTGGAATGTGTGGGTTTCATGATGTCATGATGTCTCCTGTGTAAGGTAAGATGTGGAGAGAAGACGAACGTTAGCCGAACATGCCAGACCACTCTATAGTTCTTATTCTTTATTCTGGGGGGGCATTCACTGGAATTATAGGCTACAGTTCTCTTTTAAATTAAAGTTTCAGGGGTGCCTCTGTAGCTCAGTCAGTTAAATGTCCAACTCTTGATTTCGGTGTAAGTCATGATCTCACGGTCTTGGGATCGAGCTCCTGTGTCGTGCTCCATGCCAAGCGTGGAACCAGTTCTCTCTCTTTCAAAAAATCAAATTTTCATTCGTTCATTTATTATTATTATTTTTAAAAGATATTTTGTTTAAGGAATCTCCACACACAACATGGGCTCAAACTCATGACCCCGAAACCAAGAATTGCATGCTTCACCAACCGAGCTGGCCAGGTGCCCCTCACTGATTACTTTTATTTTTTTATTTATTTTTTTAAAGATTTTATTTATTTATTTATTAGGAAAGAGAGAGAGTGAGAGAGAGCATGCGAAGGGAGAAGGTCAGAGTGAGAAACGGACTCCCCATGGAGCTGGGAGCCCGACGTGGGACTCGATCCCGGGACTCCAGGATCATGACCTGAGCCGAAGGCAGTCGCTCAACCAACTGCGCCACCCAGGGGCCCTCACTGATTACTTTTAAATGGGAGATAGAAGAGGAATGCAGGGAGAACAGGGACCAGCAAAAAAAAAAAAAAAAACAAAAAAAACCCACCAAAACCCAGACTGAAGGACAAACAAAACAATCCACCCCACTCCGTTTTTTGCATTCCCATATACAGCCTATATTTAATGGTCAAAACTTACGCATAGTGCCCAACCCCTCATGAAGGCTCTTCATCAATGAATACTACGCTGTCCTTTTCCCTATTCTGTCGGGACTCCAGTCTTGGGTTTAAGGGCCTGACAAGCTCATTCCTGATGCCCTGGCACATATGGGAGGACTCAGGGACGGATTATGCATTGGGTGGGGTGATGCTGGGATCTTCCCCCATTCACCATCCAGCCAGTCAGCGATGAGGCTGGGCTTATTAGTTCGTTGTTTAAAATGTTTTATTGATTTATTTGAGAAAGCAAGAGAGTGCCTGACTTGGAGGTAGAGTCAGAGGGAGACGAGAAGCAGACTCTCTCTCCACTGAGCTGGGAGCCTGACTCGGGGCTCGATCCCAGGACCCCGAGATCAAAACTTGAACCCCAGGCAGAAACTTAACTGAGCCACCCAGACATCCCTGAGGCTGGGTTTAAAACCAATCATGCGATGATATGCTTAATAACTTTAAACCTGAAAACATAGTGTTCTAGACCCGGAAGCTCCCAGTTTAAAAAACCCTGTGCCCAGATCTGGTTACCAAATGGTGCCGGGCCGACATTTGACTTTGACTAGCAGGACTGCCTTGGACCCAGTTCTGGCTTTGCCATG
>CM052797.1:12133183-12232670 GCA_028533885.1 Nasua narica
TGGCGGAGAGTGGATAATTGGATTATGCGGTGGTGGAAGAAATCAGTGTTTCCTAGACCTGGTTGCACGAAATGGAATCACCTGGGAAACTTTAAATATCTGTGTATACAAATTTGTGAGAAGCGTGTTCCAGCACAAACACATACCATGTGTAAGTGTAATTTCTGGTATTTGTTGGGAAGGAGACCCTTTGGGGGCACCCGGGTGGCCCAGTTGGTTAAGCATCTGCCTCCGGCTCAGGTCATGATCTTGGGGTCCTGGGTTCCCTGCTCCGTGGGGAGTCTGCTTCTCCTTCTCCCTCTGCTCCCCTCCACCCCTCATGCTCTCTCTCTTTCAAATAAATAAATAAAATCTTAAAAAAAAAAAAAAAGAAAGAAATGAGGCCCTTTGACTAGGTAATACCAAAACAAGATGTAGTCCACGGAAGAGCAAAACTGTTTGCTCTTTGGATTGTTTCCTGGGAAACTCAGCAAATCACTCTGTGTCTCTCTTTTCCAAACAGCATTCTGATGTGGGAGAAATCTCATGAAAATAAACATCAAGGCCAGTCACAAGGGAAGCAGATGCAGAACCATAACACGGATGGTATCCCCGAGCCTGGATTCTGGTTCAAATTATTTTTTCTTTTAATAAATGGTATTATAGGAACAGCTACCATTCATATAAGGCATTATTCTGTTCCTAAATTGCTGGTTGACTTTTCCTAAACTCTCTGACATGAGCTTTACTTTTCTGAATGGGGAATGGAGGAGTCGAACCAACTCTGGACGGGTCATTCCAAAAGCACATGGGGGCCTGACAGGGTCTCTAGGTGGGTTATGGGGACCCATGATAATCGGAACTGGTGGGGACCAACGCAAAAAGGAGGGCACAGACTATTCTAAAGAGGGGTGCCACTCTTTGACCCTTGTTAAATGCGGTCTCTTGGAAATGCAGATTTAGTTTTATCACAGCTTTTGAGTTTTCAAGATAACCTAGCAATGCCATCTGTCAAAATGTGAAAGTGGCTACTTAAAATATTATTTTGCAGTTCTGGACGGAGAATCCTGGAGGCGAGATGTGGCTTATGGGTCACCGGCTTCTTCCATCTGGACTGGAGGAGGGCCACAGTTACCTTCTAACGTTAGCATTTTCCGGAAGTAGTTCTCCAACTGCAGTGTGCATGAGACTCACCTGGAGAACTTGTTAAGTCACGGACTGCTGGGTTCCACAGTAAGAGCTTCTGATCGGCGTTTCTTACCGGTTGCTAGTTGGTACTGAGACCCACACTGGCTAGTGACCGTGCAAGCAGGGAGGCAGTCATAGTATTGGCCCCCTTTGCCTTGGCTACTGTTGGCTATTCATTTGATTCGTTCCTGATTCCTCTTCCTCTGCTTCTCCTGTTGCCTTCGTTTGCTGTCTCAAGATGACACTTTAGGGAAGGTCGTAGCCAGCTGGCACTTTTGCATTAGGACAGGGAAAGACACACAGTACTGATGAGTTAGATTCCGTCGTGTTAACTTGGTAGGAAATGCTCAATCTCATTTATTTATTATTATTATTATTAAGCATTCAGTAAGCTTAAGGTGTACAACATGTTGATTTGATACATTCAGATATTGCAACATGATTACCGCTGCGGCATTAGCTAACACCTGTATCCCATCACATAATTATCATTTCTCTTGTGGTGAGGACCTTTAAGAATCCAGTTTCTTAGCAACTTCGAAATACATGATACAGTATTGTTAACAATAATCACAATGCTGTACATTAGGTCTCCGGAACGTATTCCTCTTCCAACCACAAGTTTGCACCCCGTGACCAACATCTCCCCCCATTCTCCTTACCTCCCAGCCCCTCGTAAACACCATTCTGCTCTCTGTCTCTATGAACTAGTTTTGTTTTTTCAATTTCACGTATAAGTGATACACAGTATTTGTCTTTTTCTTTCTGATTTATCTCACTTAGCATAATCCCTTCAAGGTACATCCATGTTGTCTCTAATGGCAGGATTTCCTTTTTTCTCATGGCAGAATAATATTCCATTGTGTGTGTGTGTATATATATACACACATATTCCATTGTATTCCATTGTGTGTGTATATATGTATACACATATATTACATGAATATAAAAATAAAATAATATAAATAATAAAATATAATATATAATAAAATAACAAATAATAAATAAAATAATATAATATAAAATAAAAATTTAAAAATACAGTAAATAAATATATGATATATAAGTATATAATATATATTTATTATATATATATTTCATAGCTTTATCTATTCACTTATTGATAACCATTTAAGTTGTTTCCATATCCTGGCCATTGTGAGTATCACTGCAATGAGCATCAGAGTGCAGGTATCTCTTGGGAGATCCTGCTTTCATTTCCTCTGGGTATATACCCAGAGATTACTGAATCATATGGTAGTTCAATTTTTAGTTTTTTGAGGAACCTTCATACATTTCCGTAATGGCTGCACCAATGTACATGTCCCACCAACAGTCCATGCGTGTTCAATTTTCTCCACATCCTCGCCAACACTTGTTACCTCATATTCTTGAGCCTAAGCATTCTAACAGGTGTGACGTGACATCTCACTGTGGTTTTGATTTTCATTTCCCTGATGATGGGTGGTGTAGAGCACCTCTTCACATACCTGTCAGCCATTTGGGTGTCTTTGGAAAAATGTCTATTCAGTTCCTCTGCCCATTTTTAAAATCAGATTGGTTTTTTTGGTTGCTGTTGTTGTTGTTGAACTATATAAATTCTTATAGATTTTGAACATTAACCCTTTACCAAATATATAGTTCGCAAATATTTTCTCCTAGTATATAGGTTCCCTTTTCATTTTGTTGACAGTTTCTTTTGTTCTGTAGAAACTTTTTAGTTTGACGTAGTCTCGCTTGTTGCATTTCCTTTTCTTGCTTCGACTCAATCCTCTTTAGAAAATGTGGTCAACCCTAAACACTTTGTGGAAAACCAGCTTCATAAATAAGAATATCCATGGGTGATAACTCAGTGCCCGGCAATGTGCAAGGTATCTTATCTATGCTACCTTTAGTACCGACAACCTTATCTGAAGTAGATATTCTCATTCTAGCTCACTGAATTTCAGAGCAGTTAAGTAACTCATCTTAGATCACACAGGCACTATGTAAGCAGGAGAGAGAGTTAAAGGAGGATAGCATGATTTCAAAGTCTATTCTCTTCCTGGGATACTTCCAAATTTATATGCACGCATAGTAGTATAACTTGATATAGTATAATTAATGTAACATAAAAAATCATACCTTACCTCCTAAAGGATGCAGAGTGATTAATAAAAATGTAAATTATATTGGTAAATAAAATAAACTAGAAACAAAACAAGAAGGAAAGAAAGGTGAAGTACAAGACCCAGTGGGTCATGACTTGACTTTGAACTCATAAAGTAAGGGTAGTCTCTAAGAACACCATATTATGGGGTGATATGGGCCATGAGAAGGCAGGGTTGTCTCTCTCCTTAGTCCAGGATGCCATCTTGGACTTATGACTGCCTGAGAAGTCTACCAGATGCTCACAGATCTACCTACATCTGAGATCTACGAATTCATGGGCAATGCTTATGAAGAACGGTCATTGCTATCGATCTACCCATAGCAACCTGTGTAGTATTGTGAATACGAAGCCTGGGAGCTCATCCACTTAATTCCATTTTTAATCTGTTGGACACAACACTGTTTTAGTTTTTAGTTAAAACAGTACCACAGGTTGTTGATAATGCCTCAGATCAATTGCTTCAAATTAAACACACCATCATGTCCTTCACACGTTTCAACGATGGAGGTCTGTCTTTGTTCTTCTGTTTGTTTTAGAGTTCAGTACATGTGGTAGGTTGACACAGAGGGAGAGCTTTGTGGTAGATGATTCCAGAAGAAGAAGAAACAAAATGAACCGTGGGAAAGAAACAAGATAAACACAAAACAGAAATATGTCTTGTTCAAGGGCAAGGAAATACCCTCACGTTGTAAATAAAATTTCTACAGTGTTTATTTGCAAGTTCGTTCCTCTGGAAATGAGGAGGTTGATGTACTACTGACCTCTTAAGTTTCTTTCTGGCCGTACCACTTTGGAAGGCGTGATTCGGACCGTGACAGGATGGCATCAGGGGGTGGGCCCAGGAGAAAGAGGGAGTTATCCTCGGAACACTGCAGCCGACCATCCATCTGAGATGTCGTTAGGCCGCTCATGGGATGAGACGTCTCTCATTCTCCTCTGTGGCCCTGCACAGCAAAGATCGGCCCACTAGCTCGGAGCAGGCTGGGCGACATTTCCAAGGAATTTAGATCTTCTGCCAACTGGATGACTTAAGTCCTCTCTCCACATCTCATTCTAATTATAAAGCCCATGTGGTGTCGTCAGGCATTAATAGGGAGACTGGGTTTTGCTCCGGGGTTTGTACATCTGCCACATCCATGTTTCCTAACTTCATCTGGGTTTCCAGGAAATATTTGGCAGAGGTCGTCCCCTCAAATGCTTGGCTTTTAAAATTAAGTTTCTGGTAGTGACTTCCCAATCTGAAGACATACCCCCTTTTATTTTGTTTGGTTAGTGCAAATCAAGTTAAAATAAGCAGAGACAAACAAAGTACCTTTCGAGGCTCCCTCCTACGGCAGGTGCCATAGTTTGTCCTCATGAGATCGACCTTTGGCTTCTCCGGTAGCTGAGTTGGCTTGCCAGGTCTTCAGCAGACCATGCTCGGGGATCCCTGGGATCCCTACATGTCTCTTTTATAGGCTTTGCTCTGGATGCTGTTTCTATTTCAGAGTGTACAAGCAACTCGATGGCTTGACGTACATTTTAAAGCAGATGAATTTTTTTTTTTTTTTTTTTTTCAGAAAAAGCTAGCATCAAACCAAAAATAGATCAAAGCATACATATCCTCTAGCCTGTTTAGTTTGGGGGCTCTTCTGGTGGGATGGTAGATACATGCTGCATTACTAACCCCTTTTCCTTTTAGCTTCTGCTGGTTCTAGCTCCTACCCTGATTTTCCTGGGGAGTCAGCTGTTCTCTACAATCGGTTCTCGGGGCACAGGTGGAGCTGTCTCCATCATACTTGCTTGGCCATCGAGATTGGTCCAGGACTCAGCAAGTGGTCCATTAGAACCTATCAAAGCTTGTGTCAATTAGCATTAAGTTTGGTTTTCAGTGAAAGACAACCAAAACCAGAGTGGCTTAAATAAGATACATTTTATTTCTGCCTCATGGGTAAATCCAGAGGTAAACTGTTTAGGGCAGATGTGTTAGCTCTGTTCTAGACTTTCTCCTTCTTCTCCTCCTCCTCTTCTCCTTCTCTTTTCTTCTTTTTCTTCTTCTTCTTCTTCTTCTTCTTCTTCTTCTTCTTCTTCTTCTTCTTCTTCTCCTTCTCCTTCTCCTTCTCCTTCTCCTTCTCCTTCTTCTTCCTCTCCCCTCCTCCCTTTTCTCCTTCTTCTTCATAAAGTAATCGACATGCTGATTCTTTTTTTTTAAAGATTTTATTTATCTATTTGAGAGGGAGAGAGAGAAAGAGAGGGAGAGAGAGAGAGAGCAAGAGCACAAGGGCTGGGGGAGGGAGAAGCAGACACTCCATTGATCTGGGAGCCCACCACGGGGCTCCATCCCAGAATGCTGGAATCATAACCCGAGCTCAGTGCAGATGCTTAACTGACTGAGCCACCCAGGTGCCCAAGACACGCTGATTCTGAAATTTACATCGAAATACAAAGAACCTAGAATAGTGAAGAACATTCTGTAGAAGAAAAATACAGTGGGAGGATTTTTAGCACTTGTTTTCAAGACTTACTGTAAAATTACATTAAGCAGGGTTGTATGGTATAACATAAGACAAGTAGACTGATAAAACAGAGTCCAGAAGTGGCCCCACTCATATGTAGTCAATTAAGTTTCAATAGGGCCACAAAGTAGTTCAGTGAAAGAAAGGAGAATGTTTTTCATAAATGATTCTGGAAGAATTGGATAGGCAAGTGAAAAATGCAGTACTTACTTTATACCACGTACAAGCTGCCATACCAGATGGACCATGGACTCAAAGTACGAGCAATAATCATAAGCTTGCTGAAAAAAAAAAAAAAAAGAGCCTACCTTTAAGCATATGAGGTAGGCAGGTATTTCTCAGAATTTAAAGGCATTTTTAAAAGAGATAAAAATTAAATGTAAAAAAGATAAACTACTTCATCAAAGTCTAAGTTCTATTTATCAAAAGGCATTATTAAGAAAGTGAGTAGGATCTGTTTTTGTCTCCATTTTACAGAACTTTAGTATAATTGAGATTTTTTAACATTTAGTAAAATGTATAGTTTTTTGAACCTTGCAAGAAAAGGTATTTTTTAACTTGCTTTTTTCTCCTTAAAACTTCCTTTGCTTTCTTTGTCACTATTAGGTGTCTATATTGCTCTGTGCCTTTTACCTCTCAAACCCCAAATTTGCTAACCTCAGTATCATCAGAATATTATTTGCCTTTCTACATGTACGGAGTCTTAGAGCCAATTCATTTCATCTATGCAATTACCCCTTTGTCTATAAAGATCTCTACTGGGATTTCCCTGGAAATATTTCAGTGATAGCTTCATTTTGCAGACAAAGGAAACTGAAAGAATAAAACATTTCCTGGAAATGTGACAGTCCTGGCGTTAAAAAGTTAAGCCCTGTAAATTTAACAGATGCAAACAAATTAGTCTGCCTAATACTAATGTCAGGACATCCCCTGAATTCCTGTGTGACCGTAGCTCCGGAGACAGGCCTCATTGGAAAGCATTTCCATTCCGAGGTTCCTTCTTTGTGATACCTGAACATTACAGTTAAAGTCGTATGATTATTTTATGAGTAGGTTTATAAAATGGGGCCTGTGTGTGTATATTTAGCATGCCCTGAGTATATGTATTCTTTCTAACTATAATTTCTTATGATTTTTAAGATTCAAAAAATTAATTAAAACCCGATTTTTGCTGTGATGAAAACACGATATTGTTAAAGAGGAGAGAGTTTGGACACCTGCGTGGCATAGTCTGTTAAGCCTTGACTCTTGGTTTCTGCTCACATGGTGATTTCAGGTTCGTGAGATTGAGGCCTGCATCAGGCTCTGCGCTCAGCAGGGAGTCGGCTTGAGATTTGCTCCCTCTCTTTTCCCTCTGCCCCTCGACCCCGTCCTGCGCTCGCTCTCTCTCTCCCTTTCTAAAATAAATAAGGGCGCCTGGGTGGCTCAGTGGGTTAAGCGTCTGCCTTGGGCTCAGATCATGATCCCAGGGTCCTGGGATGGAGTCCCGCATCAGGCTCCCAGCTCAGCAAGGATCTGCTTCTCTCTCTGCCCCTCTCCTCCCCACTCATGCATGTGCTCTCTCTCTCTCTCTCTCTCAAAAATACATAAATGAAATTTTAATAAATAAATAAATCTTAAAAAAAGACAAGATAGTTTTTTTTTTAAAGATTTTATTTATTTATTTGACCATGAGAGAGAGAGATCACAAGCAGTGGGAGCAGCAGAGGGAGAGAGAGAAGCAAGCCCCCCACTGAGCAGGGACCCTGATGGAGGACTTGATCCCAGGACCATGACCTGAGCCGAAGGCAGACACTTAACCAACGAGCCACCCTGCTGCCTCAAAAGACAAGAGAGTTAGTTGATAAGGGAACTATGGCTGAGAGAAGTCTTACCTCTTCTTGCATGTAATTTGTATATAAATATGGTGTCTATTTTTCTTTCTTTTTTTTTTAAATTTTTCTTTTTACGTAATTCTACATCCACTGTGGGGCTCGAACTCATGACCTCGAGATCGACAGTGGCATGCTCCACTGACTGAGCCAACTAGACGCCGTCATGGTGTCTATCTTTCTAATACATATCTAGTGAGACTGATATATCACTTTGCATTTGCAGAGCGGGCTGTGTTTTATGAAGGCTTTTTACAGACATGGTATTATTTAATCCTCAACAGTATCAGAACTCTATAGCTTTATGTCTTCTGGTTTTATGTATTGTTTCGCAATATGAATCCTTCAAAAGATTGTAGTTGCTGAGGGGCGCCTGGATGGCTGGGTTGGTGAAGTGGCCAACTCTTGGTTTCGGCTCAGGTCGTGATCTCTGGGTCATGGGATCGAGCCCCACGTCAGGTTCTGTGCTCATCGAGGAGTTTGTCTGAGATTCTCTCTCTCTCCTTCTCCCTCTGCCCTTCCCCCTGTACTCTTTCTCTCTCAAAACACGAAATAAAATCTTAACAAAATAATACCGTGGTTGCGGAACTTCCCTAGGGTGGAGCTTACACTGCTTCCCCCCCACTATATTTTATCTTCATGAAGTTCCATGGATTCTTCATGAATTTGACTGTGACCACCGCACATTGCAAGGTTGTCCGGAATCCATTCACAGTTCTCAGGGCATCCATCCCTTGCTATGGTTCCGGGACCAGTATCCTGACAGCACAGTCCAAGGTTCAAAGTCCAAAGTCCATCTGTCTTTTCTCTGGGGCATGTGTCCTTGCAAACAAATGGGAGAAGGCTTAAGACCATCCTCACTAGAGGCTTCTGACCAGGAAATTCCTAGAGTGAGGGAGGTCCTGGTGGGCTTGCGTCCACCCTCCATGCTGCCTAGGTTCCCACCTGATCCTGAACCTGGTTCTACAGTCTTCCGGTTCCTGATCTCCTTCCAGCAGATTTTCTTCACTTGACATTAGCCAGAGTCATTTTTCTGTTGTGTCCCCTCAAAGCACCCGTCTAGGTCAGTTTTCTTTTGGAAACACGAGCCAACAGCCATTAGACTGTGGTTTGCCAAAGTGGTTTGCAAATGGAAGTGGGTGAAAATTTCAATAGCAATACCTCGATTCCCTTGACCAGAAAGGAGGAATTTGCCAGAGGACAGGACTTCATAGACCTTTACTCAAACGACAATACTCCTGCGCTTCCGTTTTTCTTGTTTCCTTACCAATCAGAGATGAGCTAGCCTGTAAGGGTACACGTGTACAGAATTCTGTTTGATACCAACTTACGCACGAAGCTGACCGCTTCCCAAACGGACTAGGTAGTAATTGTGCATACGATTTTCCAGGTGTCCAGGGTTATGCTAAGCACTATCTGTGCATTATCTCATTTAATTCTGAAAACAACGTGATGAAGCAGGCACCATTATTGTCCTCATTTTACTGATGAACAAATGAAGTTAAGTCGCTGGTACGTGGTGGAGTTAGCATCCAAACTGAGGGACTGAGCCACACTCTGTACCAACCACTCTAAGCTAATATAAAAATTATGTCCTGGATCATGAGACCTGCTCTCTGATTACACAGATTGTGGAAATAGATAATTTTTATTCTTAATGCTTATTCTTAGCACCAACCACACACTTAATTAATAGATTTCATATTTATTTTATTTGTTTATCAAAAATGCTTTGCTTTTATGATTAAATGACTAAAGTGGCAGGGATTATAACTTACTTAATTACATATTGCTTAATTGGCATATTAGTTAATTAGATGGAGTTAATTTTTTAAATTAAGTAATTGTATTTTATAACATGTTACTTTTCTGATGCCGATCATATTTCCCTGTTAATTTTGAAACTTTGACTTGAGCATTATTAAATGTATAGTTAATTTTAATACTGAATTAGTATAAGTTATTAGTGATTATACACACACACACAACACATATAGCTCTAATCTATTAACATCATGTATTTACAAAATAGGCAAAATATATTAAATATGAAGAAAAATCTGCATGTAACTGCTGAAAGTGAGCCTCAATCTTGAGATTAGCTTGGAAATTTCGTTTAATTTTGGCATTTCTTAGTCTTAGTGTTCTCTCCTATTATTTAAATAGAAACAATTCTAGGTTGAAAACCCCACTGGGAGAAAATGACTTAACTATGTTGTTAGCGTCGTTAGGACAGGGTCACTGTTTTATATTCTTCACGTGGAATAGCTTCCGGCACAATAAATGTTTGTCGAATTTGAATTTTGAATTTAAGTGAAATGATGCTGAAAATTTTACATTAGCTACCGCCATCCATCTGAATTTAAGCCAGCAGTTGCTATCTTGCAGAGGGGAGTCCTTAATGAGGTTCCCAGTGAGATTATTTTGGTGACAGTACAAAATGAAACATTGTGTCTCCTCCGCATTTTCTGTTGCAATCATGCGTGGCTTAGTTTTTAGGCGAGGGTCTCTGACTTAAATGAAAATTATAACATTTGTTATCATTAAGATTTCGGATTCTTTATGGGACAAGAGATTAGTCAATTCAATTGCATCCCCAATCTTTGTAAGGACAGAGACACTGAAGTCCAGAGAGGTTGAACGATTTATTAATGTCACACAGCTCCTAGGACTAGAAGTCGCTATTGAGTATAGTGACTCTGGGTCCCAGTTAAGGATTTCTTCTACTGCACCGATCACAGAATATCTCAGTAAGTGATCAGAAATGAGTTATTACTCGTTCCTGAGCTTAACACTTCCCGACGAGTTTCTCAGTTTAGATCCGTATTCGATGTACGTGATGCACCATGAAAACAAAATTTTCTAGTGGGCCATTTCAGGATGAGAATTTCCTGTGAAGTATTTAAGGCATTTCCAACACTCAGAGTGAGGACAGCTTAATACTCCAATGCACTGCTATGGAATTGTAAGTTGGGACAACCTTACGGGAGAGAGTTTAGCAAGGGATATCCATGACCTGAAAAAAGCATGTTCCCTTTAATTCAGCAGTTTCATTGCTAAGATATGATCCGAAGGAAACACATCTGACTAACGTCCCGACGCTCGTACAATAGGTGTGTGTGCGCACACCTGTATTCGTGGTAGCATGGTTTATTTTAATTAAAAAAAAATCTTCTACATATTTATTTATTTATTTGAGAGAGAGTGAGAGAGTGCACGCCTGCGTCAGGGGGAGGGGCAGAATCACAAGCAGACTCTGTGCGGAGCGTGCAGCCCCAGGCACGGCTCCAGCCTACAACCCTGAGAGCATGACTTGAGCCCAATCAAGAGTCAGTTGCTCAACCGACTAAGCCCCCCAGGGGCCCTCTGGCAGCATTGATTGAAACAAAAAGTTGGAAGCATCCTGAATGTCCATCAGGGAAGATTGGTTCTGACACCTGCTAATCACAGATATGCAAAGAAAATGTAGCCTTTCTATTTTTTGATATTTGATTGGATGTTTCCATGAGGACCTAATTTATTGGAGGGTAATAGTGGGGTTAGTGGTGGGTGATTGAACTTTCAGTGTGTCTCTTAGTGAAATACAGTCTTATCTGCTTTAAATTGTCTGGAAAACGGATTCTTTGGGGCCAACACATGATGTTTTGGGTTTCTTTCCTTCCTTGCTGCTTCTTTCTGAAGTAGCACTTAAGATGACCTTGTGGTTGCCAGGGATGAGGACAACGCAGCTTTATGTGACATCTGTGTTCTTACTGGTCTCTGCTCCCATCTGACCTTTTGGAATAGTAATGTTCCTGAACACACTGTTGGAATGTATAGTCTTAGACATTTGTTCTTGGTCTCAAATGGGACCAAAATCAATCCTTCCCATTGTCCCCTTCTTTGCTGGTAAGCATGCTCGTGTGGCTGCCCTGCCAGAGACTAAATTCCCCAATGGCTCTTTGTAGGAAAATGCGCCCACGTGAGTGATGCAGAGTAGAACAGAAGTGATATAGGCCACTTCATTGCTTGGGCCTTCGAACATCGTACTCATGCTCCCCTTAGTTTTCTTTCCTTTTCCCAAGACTTGGAAAACTGGTATGACATTTGTCCAGCTTTGGCCCCGAAATAATGACTATGAAGGGGGGGTGCATAACTTGGGTCTCTAAATGGTATCACGGAGCCCAGAAACAGCCATCCTCCCCACTGGGGGGGAGAGAAATAAATATCTTCATTTTAAAAGTAATTGTATCTCTTGCTTCCGGGGTCCCACATCTTCTTTTCAATTTGTTTAGTCCTTCATTTTGATAGAACTGTCTACCAAATGATAGCTGTCTAAGAAAGAGTACATAGAAGGAAAATTTTAGATACATGTCTAAAAATGTCTTAATTCTAGCCTTTAGTTTTATACTTAGTTTGGCTGGGTATAGAAATCTAAGTTAGAAATCATTTGCCTTAGATATTTTGAAAATTTTA
Source organism: Nasua narica (assembly GCA_028533885.1). NCBI lineage: Eukaryota > Metazoa > Chordata > Mammalia > Carnivora > Procyonidae > Nasua > Nasua narica. Next base: position 12,145,324 of record CM052797.1, read on the forward strand.
CTCCAGAGCATAAATTTCCAGTCCTTTCTTTCTAGGGTGAGGGAGGGCGAAATTTTTGGGTGTGAGATCTGGCGAGAAAATCTAGAAATTTGACTTGTTCTTGTGCTGATTTTTAAAACAATTTTTCTTATTTTACGTCCTCACTTCCCCTTCCCCCCTCACTATAAGTTCCAGAAATACTTGATGCCATGCATATTTGCATCCTTGGAGATTACTTTTGTAACTCATATTAGTAAACTTTTCAGCTCACTAGATCTTCATTTTCTCATATGCTATTTCTGTTTTGCCAGTTTCTGGTTGAGGAAAAAAGAATTTGGAGAATTGTTGCATCACTGAAAAACAGGGATCTTGAATGTTTTGAATGTTTTGAAGAAGTATATATATAGTTTATATTATGGTTTATATATATATACACATAAAATAAACACATATATTTGCAAATATATGTTTGAATATATATGATATATATTATATGTACATTTGAAGAATGTTTTATTCTTCTAGTCCCAAAGAGTACTTTTTTGTTGTGCGATGCATCTGAACATGCCACTCTCTCATTCTCTCTCTTAGGATCATGGCATGTGAATTTGCAAAAATAGAGATTGGGGTTGCAGTCCTGGATTATGGAAATGGGAAGCTGGAAGGCCATAACCAAAAGTCTGACCTCAGAAGTAACACTAACTTCTCCACTGCAGTAATGAACTCTACAGTCAACAGCACTCTGCCTTTTTCTTTGGGAGTCCTTCCCCAAAGGCAACCCAGTGCTTGGAACACCATAAGCCACAGAGTCTGTGGGATTTCCCCACTACTCGGGATGACTGTCAGTTTTCTTGGTGACAGATGTATTTGTGGGGTGGTTTAGGGATTCTGCAACTTCAGAGTTGGGAGGACCTTTTGGAGAATGTCCGATCTCGCTGCCTTTCCAATGCTGAAGTGGTCCCACAACATGAACGCCAAGACATTTTATGGGCAGAGATGAAAGGTGTCCAGTGTAAATACTTTTCTGTGTATAGTCAGGTAGATGTCTCTGAGGACCACAGATTCCCCTCTCACGGCTGCCTTTCCCTCTCTGACACACGAAGCAATAGGCTCCTTGTTCATTGGCTCTGCTGAGTCATCTAAGTAAAAGATAAGAGTATCCACTGTCACCACTTTGGAGATTTCATGCATTTTAATTAGGGCTTTCAGCCCCCAGAGCGTTCATTTTCTCATCTGTCAAATGGAGTTAATACCGCTTGCAACAAAGAGCTGTTTAAACAGTTGGAATAAATAAAAAAATGTCCATCACCGCAATGCCTGGAACCTACCACTATTTATTTATTTATTTTTTTTTTGAGAGAGAGAGAGAGAGAGAACACAGGTTAGAGGGAGGAGCAGAGGGAGAGACGGAGAATCTCAAGCAGACTCCGTGGTGCGCACAGAACCTGCTGTGGGGCTCAATCGCACGACCCAGGAGATCATGACCTGAGCCCAAACCAAGAGTCAAATGCTTCACTGACTGAACCACTCAGCCACCCCAACTATCACTATTGTTAAGGGAGAAAATCTGTGGCCAAAATTATACCTGTTCTCTCTCCTGAATCTGGGCTTTTGCCTGCTTATGAGGCTGTCTAGGATTGCAAAGAGAAAATGATCAACCAAGACTGTGATTCATGGGTTGATAGAAGCCTTAAGAATACTTCAGGTTTCCCAAGCTGCTCTTGAAAATATGTGTTTATTAACCAACTTAGCGGAATAAAGCCTCTTCTTATCACAGGCGGAGTGGAATCCTGGTGAGGAAGGGAAAGGGAAGCCCTGAGTTTGCCTGATCAAATGCAAAAATGAACATTTTAATTGGTCTTTAGACTTTTTTTTAAATAGGTATGGGAAAAGCTAATGAAATAAACCAGCCCTCGAAATCAGGGAAAATAAGTAAAAAGAGAAGCCAAAAGCAAATCAGTCACAAGGGTGATTTTATTGACTCCAAAGGTGTCTCTGCACATGTACGTGGAGTAGACAGACAGAATCTTACAAACCCTGAGAGAGACTGAACGTGTGTGTCTTCCCCAAATTCAAGTGTTGAAATTTTAACTCCGGTATGACGGTATGAGGAGGTGGGTCCTTTGGGAGATCATGAGGGTGGAGCCTCCATGAATAGAATTAGTGCCCTTATAAAAGAGGCCCCAGAGAGCTCCCTCACCCTTCCGCCATGTGAGGGTACAGAACAGCCATGTACGAACCAGGAATCAGGCTTTCACCAGATCCTGAGTTTGCCAGTGTCTTAACCTCTACTTCTCCACCTCCAGAGCTGTGAGAAATACATTTCTGTTGTTTACAAGGCACTCTGTCTGTGGTACGCCATTACAAGAGGTCTGAATGCACCAAGAGGCCGACGCCCAGAGGTGGAGCCTACGGTAGTGCTCCCGGCTATCTTTCCAGAGCAGAGGACTTAGTCTGTGTTTCATATCCTAAGCCACTTGGAAAATCAGTATTTGATGAAAGCTGAATGGGGAATTACCATTGATATGTTTAAAGAAAGGAGTGTTCTAATTACTGACAGCGCTGGCTGCTTGAAAATCATTCTCATCTTTCAGGATCTGACTCAGTTGCATTAGCCTGTTTACAAGGGGAAAGTAGACTTTACATTTGATTCAGAGAAAGACTGCATTTAATTTGAAAGAAAAAATCTTTTAAAGATTTTATCTATTTGGCAGAGAGAGAGAGAGAGCAGAAGTAGGCAAAGAAGCAGGCAGAGGGAGAGGGAGAAGCAGGCTCTCCGCCAAGCAGGGAGCCCGATGCGGGACTCGATCCTAAGATCCTGGGATCCTGGGATCCTGGGATCATGACCTGAGCCGAAGGCAGTCGCTTAACTGACTGAGCCATGTAGGCACCCGGAAGACTACATTTAGAAGGCTCGATTCTCTGGTGTTTAGACAATATTTCAGAGTTTGGAGAAATAATCCTATGAGTTAAGTGAAAAATAAAAACCAAGTTAAGTAATATTTAGAGTATGCTCCCAGCTTTCTGAAGAATCTGCATTTGTATATGAGCATAAAACAAAAAGCTGAGGGTTTATGCTACGATATGTCTATGCTGGCTTTGATGAGTATTTTGCTCTTTGTACACTTTTTTTTGCACGTGTTATATTTTCTTTTCTTTTTTTTTTTTAAAGATCTACTTGAGTGGCCCCTGAGTGGCTCAGTGGGTTAAAGCCTCTGCCTTCGGCTCAGGTCATGGTCTCAGGGTCCTGGGATCAAGCCCCACATTGGGCTCTCTGCTCAGCAGGGAGCCTGCTTCCCCCTCTCTCTCTGTCTGCCTCTCTGCCTGCCTGTGATCTCTCTCTCTCTGTGTCAAATAAATAAATAAAATCTTTAAAAAAAAAAAATAAAGATCTACTTGAGAGAAAGAGCATGAGTGGTGGGAGAGACAGAGGGACAGAGAATCCTCAAGCAGACTCCCCGCTGAGCATGGAGCCCAATTCAGGGCTCGATCTCAGGGATCTCAGGACACTGAGATCATGACCTGAGCCGAAATCAGAACTTGGATGCTTAACCACCTGAGCCACCTGCTCGGTGGCCCTTTTGTCATTTTAAAATAGAGGGAAATCTTTTCCTCAACAATCATGTCTTCATTTGAAATGCAAATTAATAAACACACCCCCTCAGGTGCGAAACTTAAGCTCTGGGGAGAACCTTCTGTACCTTACCCACTTTAGAGGGAGGTACTTACTTATTTAATCCGAAACACTGAGGGTGGTAGTTCAAAACCACAGCTTTGGATTCTGAGAATGAGTTTTTTTGTAACCTATGCTGTTTCAATTTTTTTTTTTTTAAGTTAGTTTTGGGAAAATAACTCGGGCTCCAGCTCCAGAAGCTCTGGCTTAGGGGCCAGTTTCCCCACCTAATGACTACACGACCTCATTCAAGTTGGTTAACTTCCCTGGTTATCCTAAGACAAGGAGCTAAATGATAAAAGGATAAACGATAAAGGCATTTCTTTAAAGAATGCTGTGAAGTTCAACTTGTTGCCTTCAAATGGATCCCTCCGTCGTTTTAGCTCTAGCAGCTTCCATATGCAGCCTCCAAAGCAGAGCCCCACTTCCCTGTCACACAGCCAACCTGCTTACACGCACACCTTTCCCTTCTTTTGTTTCTGAATTCCTCGCTCTAGGGTGGCATGAGTTGCCATTTACTAATAGGTGCTCTTTGGGTGGAAGGATGAGCATCTTGAAGAACCAGATGGAAACTCAGTTGGAAAATCACAGGAACAATCTAAATGAGAAATAGCTAAGTTGGGGACAAGGGCACAGAGTGAAAAGTAAACTGTGTCTGTGCAGGGTGCCACGGGACCAGCTACGTTCACACCATCAACCCACTCTCTTTGTGGCTGTGTGACTCTCGAGGTCTCCTCGCTCAGCGGGGCGGGGTGGGGGGGTGCAGAACATTCCCTGGGGGGGGGGGAAGGGGGAGGGAAGGCTGAAATCCTACCCAACTGCCTGGGCCCCTGCTTGCTGAGAGGGGTCACATTTTCCTAACTGGTACAAAGCTATCAGGGAGGATTATTGGCGGGGCTGGTCTGAATGTCAGCGAAGACTACTGTGAGTCAATATTGAGTCACTTACAAAGAGTTGATATTTTTCTAGATAAGGCAAGGCAGGAAACGCCTAAATTATAGCGGGGACGGAGGTTAGATCAGGAGGTTTCGAAGGAAAAGATAAACTGCTATCTTTCTCAGATGGTTCTAGATCTGCAATAACGCTGGCTTTAGTGACCCAGTCGTCTTCTGTGAGACCGTGGAGTCGTTGTAACAGAATTCCACGGGTCTTCGTTTTTCCTGTTTGCTTAACTACGAACAAAACGACGTTCTCTATTAAGACAGCAGAGCATCATATGATCGAAAATTCACTTATACAAAAATTCTGAGAGTGAGTGGCTCTGAAATCTCACCACAGACACGTAAAACATACAATGAAACAGCAGCAGCTACTGCGAATCCGGAATCTCCTTTGGCTTCCGGGAGTAGCATGTAGAGGATATTCCTCCCGGCCACAGGCCCCGTGTGGCTGGGACTGTCCCTTGGCCTAGTTATTATCTGCCTCCGATCTTTAGCAAGGGACCTTGATGCAGTTTAGTTAGGAAGCAGGCAAAATAAGGTCAAAGCAAAGTCAGAGACAGGCGGGGGCGACACTCGTTCTCATGCATTCCAGATTAAGAGGGAACGGAAGGGTTAACTCTAAACCATTCCACCCTGAACCCCCGCACTCTCTTTATCTAGCACACCATAATAAAAGATCAAGAGTTCCTGCTTATTATCTTATTTTTCCTGCTTGCTTCACCAGGCTAAGGCCCAGTCTGGTTATGGATTAACACGGTGATCAATAGTAAGCCTGCTGTCTCTCTCTCGGCAGGGGAAAATGAACTCAAAACGCAGTCAAATTCTTATTGATCAAGGATATAGGTCTCACTTTCATTACCTCTGTCTCCTGATAACCCACAAATAATGTGATGAGTTGCTAATCTCTCTGATTTTCAATGGACCCTTCACCCCTCCTGTCTGCACATAGCAGCTTTTATTTTCGTCTTGATTCACATTCTGTGTAATTCACGTAGTACTAACTCTCCCTCTCTCACCGCCAGCCCTAGTCGATCAAAGCTAATAATATCCCTCTTTCCCCGGGCTGGCGGCTCTGGCGAGCTCAAGATACCGAGTCTCCGAATGTGAGACTCAAGGAAATGCGACTTGCAGTGGACTTCTTTTGGGAGACAGAGAGATGTGCAGTCTTCTTGGTGAAGGAACGCACAAATGAGTTGTAACCTTCTAGGATCTGGCCTGTTCCTACCACAGGAGCCAGACTTAAAGTGTCCCTGGTCAAACCTCTCATTTACTTATTTATTTAGTCATCTCTACAAGCCCAACGTGGGGCTCAAAATCACAACCCCGAGATTAAGCCACACATGCTCTTCCAACAGAGTCCGCCATGTTTTCCTGGTCCAATCTCTTGTATGGCTAATCCTGCCTTGGCCTCTGCTTCTCAGTGGATCTGGGCTGCTGCAGACCCTAGCTTTTTACCAGTGGGAAGACTGGCTCTCCATGGAGTCATGGGCTGTGATGCTGGGAGAAGAGGGTCCCCTTACCTTTGGTGTCTTAATGACCTCAGAAAATTTCTGTTAAATACCGTGGCATAAACATAGAAGAATTAGGGTATTTCAACTATGATATTGTGTTGATTTCTTTAATCTAAGAGAGTATGGTGTGACAAAAACAAGATGGCTTTTGAGTCAAAAACCCTACTCTTAGAGCTCTGGTTCTCTACTTACTCAGAGAGGGAAATGAAGCGGTGCTTGGCCAGAAAAGATCACCTCGCTGTCATCTAGAAAAATGCTCTTCTGCTCAAAGTTACGAGAGGAAAACAGAACCAAATCAGAGTCTTAGGAAAACAGCTATTTTTAGAAGACTTATATTCTGACTGGCTAATAACTCATCATGACTATGACTTTTTGGGGGGGGTGGAGTCTGCAACTTCTTCCTTCTTTTTTTTTTTAAAGCAAAATACAAAAAGAAAAAGCCAACTTCTGTCACGTGTCATGTCCATCCCATTGCTTCGGCGTCCAGCCTTGGGAGAGATCCTCAAGTCTAAAAGTGGTTATCAAACACGCGTATAAGAAAGTGTGCACTGAAATTCGTTACCTCTTCAGTCCAGGAGCTGGAGTTCAAGAAGCTGGCAACAGTTGCTTTGCTTCTCTGATATAAAGTCAGTGAATGCTCACCTAACCGAATCACTTTCGTGAGGACACTCATCATACTGTCCGCTGCCCGTCTGACTAAAACGACAGGCAACAAGGGGAATAGAGTCCCCTTCCCTGGAGAAAATACCAAATGACCACTCACCAAGAGACGAACGAAATCACCTGCTTTCGCTCAGCCCCTTGGGGCTGAATGGAGTCTTCCAGCTTCAGTCGAAACAATTTGTACACCTGTTGAAGAGAAAATAAAATTTGACAGTGGTACAAAGTCCGGGGGATTAACATGATTTGCACTGAGCTCTTAAAGCTGAGGTAATTGTAGGTCTCCGTTTCTTCTCTTGTTCTGCGAGCTGCATCTGAAATTTGACAAGGAAGTCCCCCCTCCCACACACACACCCTTTTTTTTTGGCAAGAGACTGGATGGCAGTTTCGCCAGATCTCTCCCTTTCTGCTCAGCTGTGTCTTCTTGGAAATTCTCTGGTCTCCCTCGGCTTTACGGAATGTGGTAAAGCTGGAACCAATCCAGTGCGGACTTTTGTTGCGTTGGCCGGTTTTGGAAACTTTGGTGGCAAGCTCTTTTACCTGTTGTTTTCAAGTCCTGAGCTCAGAAGCCCAGGAGGATGAGAGGAAAGTGGGCCGGGCTGTAGGCTGGTGAGAAAGCTTATCCAGCTTTTTTGTAAACATGGAAGAAGAAGGCACCCAGAGAGTCCCTGTGCCCTGTGTGGGTCTGTGCATTCCCGTGCGGTGTCACATACATTCAGACTCCGATTTGCTATACTTCTCGGGCTGAACATATGCTACTGGATACCTTTGATGTTGCCATAATTGTGTGTGTGATCTTCAATCACGGATGTCATCAAATTTTATTAAACTTAATATAGATAAAACCAAGACATTATTGATTAGTTCTGCCATGCAAACCTCCCAGGCTTCCTCTTAGAGTGGTTTTCTTCTGGGGAAGCTGTCTTTATCCTTTCGATAATACTCATGCCCTCGGAGCCATTGTGGCTTCTGAGTTTTCTTTTGAAGCCCACATCAATCATATAATTAAGACGTCTTAATACAACTACAGCAATCCCGCCATATTGCGAGGCAAGCTCTCTGGTCTGCTGCTGCAATTTTAATTCATGCCCCTCTTTCATGTGGGTGTAATTACTGCTGTTCTTTGTTTAGGGTTGTGTGTGTGTGTGTGTGTGTGTGTGTGTGTGGCATATTTTCCATTGATCCAGATTCAACCAGATAGACCCCTCTTTGGATTTAAACTTTTCCACCTTACTAACAAGATTAATTTGATTCCGACAAAGGAAGCCATATTCTCTTTCCCCATCTTCTCAGCCGTGTGCCCCACATGTGATGTCTGGTGGTGTTCACGTCATGCCAACTGTTCAGGTGGAAAAATGTAGAATTCGGACAATCTTCCGATGTCCCAGATGACCTGATGTTTGATATCATGTTGACAAAGCAATTTTTTTTTTAAACAATCATTTTTCATCTGGGTGTTTGGGTACGAAACAAACACGCGAAATTTCCAATTTCCAATTTTTCTGCCTCTGTCCTGTTTTTTTTTTCTTTTCTTCGCCACAGTTATCAGATTGTGCAGTCTCTTGGTTTTTCTTCCTTCACGCCTTCCCTGTATTCCTGTTGCGAGTCCAATCCTAACATCTAATACGAAAATGTGGAAAATAAGGCCGTGGGGGGAGGGGCCGTGCGGGGACCCCCGTTTTGGGAGTAAGATCTGGAAAGAGTAGTAGTTCCAGCCGGATTTCTAATTAGCCGTGTTTCTTCAGTATAAGACATGTGACATTGGGTCTCAACCAGGTATCTGAATTTCCCAAAGAGAACTAGACCTACTTTTACATGAAAATATTAGACCTCTCTGGAGAAAAAAAAAAAAAAACTTCGGTTTTCGTTTGAATAGGATTGGCCTCCTTCTGAACTTGAAAAAAAAAAAAAATTCTCACTCTTAAAAACACAAGCAATGGATTACTAGCTTTTCTTCCTGTCCGTTGTTGAAAGCATACGGTTTCTAGCTTAAATGAGATCATAAAATATCTTCATTACAGGCTCTTGTTAGAGAATTATTTCATGAGTTGTTGACAATTCAGCATCTGCTAGAGGCTTGTTCAAATATCTTATATTCATCTAGCATGTTAGATTCAAAAAAGGGGAGGAAGAGGAGGAGGAAGAGGAGGGGCCCGGCCATTTTGCCCAGCTTCCTGGAGTAAAGGCTTCCCTGAGTTGCACACTAATGATGTGGGCCCAGTGACTTATCCTTGTCTACAGGAGAACATTTGGACAAAGTGTGTGCACTGCTCTCTTAAAAGTGTGGCTGACATTAATGACGTTCCCCGCAAAACCCTTATGAAAGGATAATGCACATCCTTCTGCCTTGAGTTTAGTTTCTGGACAAAATGCGGTCCATGAAAACTGGCGCTTACTCTTTCAGCTGAAATGGAAAACCGCTCACCCCGTGCCTGTCCCGGTTGGCCTTAGCTACTAAGAACCTCTCTAATTTGTCATCAGTGCCGAGCCTCTGGGACGGAAGAACATCTGTTCCCTTTGCTGCCTTTGGAAAAGTCGTTTTCAACTCTCGCTGCATATTAGCATTTTCTGAGCAGGTTTTAAAAAAATAACGAAGCCTGAGATTTGCCCCCCTCGCCCCCTGGAAATTCTGAGTGCATTGATAGCTTATTTGGTAAACTCTTTTGGAAGTTGGTGGAGTAGATAGGCATGATAAACAAGCTATCTTAAATGACAGGTTAAGAATAAGACAAGATAGGGGCGCCTGGGTGGCTTGGTGGGTTGGGGCCTCTGCCTTTGGCTCAGGTCATGATCTCGGGGTCCTGGGATCAAGCCCCACGTCGGGCTCTCTGCTCAGCGGGGAGCCTGCTTCCCCCTCTCTCTCTGCCTGCCTCTCTGCCTCCTTGTGATCTCTTTCTCTGTCAAATAAATAAATAAATAAAATATTTAAAAAAGAGTAAGACAAGATATACATAAAAATATATGGAATACCAATAAGCAAGGAAAGAAACTTGCAAGGGGGTCCCCTGGACAAGGCACTTACCCTATCTGGCTTTGCTGCCTCCTATAGGGCCTCTCCGTGGCCCGGGGGCCCTCTCCAGCCTTCCCCAGCCCTTGGCCTCTCATCCTCCAATTGGCCCAATCTTCTGTGCCTCTGATAATCTTTTATGCCTGCTGTTTCCATTCTCCCTTTCTCAAGACCCTCAAATGACTTCCCATTAGCTTCTAGGTCATATTCAAATTATTACCTATTGGTTTCAAGACCTTTAGTCAGGCAATCCCTTTTTATGTCACTTTTAATCTCTTCCCTTCCTGCTCCCTTTGTGGCTGTCAGAATCCTCTTCACCAAGCAATTCCTGCTACTCTTTATCTCTCTTCTTCTAAGCACTGCTTCTTTCAGCTACTGGGCAAAACTTTCTCGATTATGCACACCTGACTTAAGCCATCCTTCCCGTCGTCCTAGTGTTTAACCCTTCCTGCACACCTCGGTTACCTACTGGTGCTTTGTAACCATGGCACCAGGTTTTGCTGGCTTGAGGACAGCCAGAAATCTACCGGGCAGTTGTCCAGAGACTCTTTTACCTCAAACCATGTAGAGATGACCAAACAAGAGGCAAATATTAAAAACAAAACAAAACAAAACAAATGGTGTGATTTGTATTCTCTGCACCCTACCCAGGTCACTTGATAGGTTCCCCCAAATTACTTATCAATAAATCGGTTGTCCCCTCTCTCCTCATGCATATGTTTCTACTACTACTAAGTAACTCCTTAAAATGAAGATAGAATTCAATATTCTAGATTTGGGGCTCATGTGATTAATTTCTTGTTGCAAAATATATCAAGAGGGAATGCAAGAACCAAACCGTTATTGTAACGTGAATTCCTATCTCCAGAGATGGATTTTCTAGCTTTCAAGTGTAATTGACAATGGGTTCCCATAGTTACTGTTTTGAGTTTATTTTTGTAAAATAAACAGAGGAAAGGAGAGGAAAGAAATTCATCTTCCATATCTTATAGCCTCTGGACATCTTCCTTTACATATAGAAAGCATTCAATACTTTTTTTTTTTTGGATAAAGTAAAACCATCTTCAAAGATTTTTTTACTTCTTGGACTACTGGTAACAAAATCGCTGGTTAGGGGTTGTGTGTGTGTGTGTGTGTGTGAGTGTGCATGTGTGTGTACGCCTATAGGGGTTCCTCTTAGGCTCGGTCAGATTCTAAAGCCTTACCACTAGATTTATTGAATTTTAATAAGCACTCAGGGAATGTTTATGTACATTAACATTTGAAAACTACTGCCTTACCATAATATTCGGATGTACTTGGCTATAAATTTCACCCAGCTTTCAGAAAATTCAGCCCGGATAAAACAAGTAAATAATTAAGGGCTTTTTCTATGTCCTACATTTCCACCCACATCAACATGCAGTTACTAAGACTCAGAGAAGTCAATTTGCCCCTAAATCTTTTGTTTACATCACTCATCACATGATCGGAAGTGTGGTCGGAGTGTGGTCCAGCCCGCTAACGAGCGGACTTGTATTCTGGTCCTGAAGTTCTATCCTTGACCATCACGCGGTACAAATAAAGCAGCATACCACGCCGAGTATTTTCAACCTTTCTCATTCTCGAAGACTTCATATTTTAAAGACAATGTATAAAAATGGCGATATGCTCAAATTTTACTGATTGGAAGCTGACAACCATCAATAATTATAATATAATAAGAATTAATGATACGGCTGAGAATAGAGATTCTGATTGTCCTGATGTTCCTTCTTAGGCTAATCCTGAAGTGGGTCAGGATCAGGCAAATGAACCATTTTTGTGACCATAGGGATCAATGCTCATGCTGTTTGCTTTCTGACCTGTGTTGGGCCATTGGGACAATGGGGAAAGAAAAAAAAAAAAAAGAAAAGCCAGAAATACCACATCTACACAAATTTCTGTCTAAAACCATTATCAATGGTTTCCCTAAGATTTATACCCCTTGGTTAGTTCTACAGCCTGTTTGAAGCACCTGTCCTACCTATGCTTTGGATGCTTTAACCTGAATCCCTAGAGGATTGACTTTGTTGTTGAGACTTTGCTTTGCGTGGTGACCACCCAACTGGGAACTTTGTTTTAAATAGTTAAGGGTTCTTCAAAGACCTTTAAGACTTCAGATAAAGAGAAAAATAGAACCAAATGGAGCTGCTTACGATAAATGGGTTCAAAGTGTGCTTGATGAATTATCAATTTTGAGTGAGGTACCAAATACAGGATGTTTGTCTTCCTTCCCTCTTTCCCCCTTCCTTCCCCCTTCCTTCCTTCCCCTTTTCTTCCTTCCTTCCTCCCTTCCTTCCTTCTTCTTTCTTTCTCATCATCTACCTACCATCTATCAATCATATCAATCTTCTATCTACCTACCTATCCAATCATTTCTGGAATGGAATGCACGTCATGAGATTATTGTGAATACCAATAGGCGTGGGTCACTGCCAAGGGCTTAGTGCTGTGTTTGCCATGGAAGTACCTTTCCTAACAGAGACCTGTTCCTATTACTGCTGTCTTTATTGCTATTTTGCTATTTCTCTTCTTAACTAGATCTTCAGTGTATACACCACACAATATAAATTGTCCAGTGTAATTTATTTAAAACCATGCTGGATTTCAAAGCTGAATAGTTGAAAACTTCCATGATGAGTGCCAAGACAATCCTGGATTCGAATTTTATTGTTCCAGGGATGGGGACATACTCAATAGGGCCGTGTCATTTTTCACGTAATTGATAAAATCCCTTCTCTGCTGTAACTGGAAGCAGGGGAAGCAGGCAGAGAGTTTACAAGATGGTGGGAAGGGAAAGGCACCTTTGTGTTCTGGTTCTACTTGGCTAAATCAAGGTGGGATTGTTTCCCTGGGTGTGGGGATTAGGCCACCAGAGGGGCAAAACCTCCTTTCTCCCCAAATCACAGGCCCCTGTGTGTAGACTGACTTCCAGTGCCAATGACTCCTTTACAGTCTTCTTTTCATTTTTTTTTCAATGCATCGCTTTTATTTTTGTCAACAAACTGTGTCATTTGCCATAGTAAGAAAACTCCTGTTGTTCCAGGTCTTTATCAGAGTTTCTACAAATCAGGTTAATTGGTGATCAACAGAGCTTTTCTGCCTTTAATGAGGCCTAGTAGCCCAAGGCAAGGCCTACCTCTTGATAAGGGCCTTTCTTTTTTCTTATTCTGAGCTCTTTGATCACTTAAAAAAAAAAAAAACACCCAACCAACCCAGGAAGAACAACCACCGGGAATGTCATTGTTTTTTAATTGCCTGATTACCAAATGTTGGAGATAAAAGATAGATGTTCTCAATTAATAACATTTACATAGATTAGCATCACTAACAAGCCTCATTAGTAGCTGCTGATTTTTGTTTAGATGGTGTCCCCTGTCATTTGCTCTCTCTCTGGTTGTGCAATGGAAAGCACCTTTAGTATGACAAAACATTGCCTTCTAATCTATTTCCATTAATCAAATAGTAAGGCATTTTAATACGCAGTCAGGTTTTTAATTAATTAAAAGTTAATATTACCTAGTGTAGATTAACGAAAGGTTTCGTATGTTAATAAAGTCCAGAAATTGTTTCTAAACTCTGGCTGTCTTTTCTAGAGCTTAAACACCTTCACGGGGTTCATCACAGCACAAATACATCTGTATTCATGAAAAGCGTCATAGACATGCGCTCCCTATATGGGTGCCCGCCATGTGCCTGACACTCTACACACACCATTGGGTTAATCTGCCAACAGTCACATGGAGGATGGAACAGAAGCATCACCATGGTAGGAGGTGGAGGAAGTGCCAAGATCACTCAGACCTAGCTCTTGAGTTTTAGGTCCACGATCATGACACTATCTTTCCATCGGCATCTAGAAAAATAATTCACTGATGTTCTGAGCAGAAGCAAACATTCAAGATAACCTACAATGAATCACGAGTCATATTTTAAGCCACATCGCTCTGTTTTTTAATTTATGAGAACAAATGGAGAATGAACAACTAAAACTAATCAGTAAATGTGTCCTGTAAGTAGCAGGATTTGACATACCTACATTTATAGTGATCAATGAATGTAAAAATACCTAAAATCTGAAAATTATAGATCACAAAACAGACACAAATTTTATGTCACCATAGGTGGAGAAGTATACTATGTTTTTCAAGAGAGATTTTTCTCCTTAAATATTTTGATAAAAATGTAAAATTATTGTGTCTTTTTTACATCTCATAGGAAAGAAGTGTGTGTTTAATATTATGAAAAATCTTTCAGGCAGATGTAGTATATTTTCAGACTCTCTAAGATACCAATTTAAATTTCTTACAAAAAAGAATATGGAAGCCATAAAATAGATTTTAAAAAGTCGATAATTAATTAAAACTTCAAGGGAAAGACACATTAGAAAAGACCAAAGAAAGACATCTTAATTTAGATCCCAAGTTTTAAAAACGTGGATATGGGTAGTGCAAAAAAGGATACGGATTTTCCCACCACTAGTGTGTCATTCTTGCACAGGGTTGGGGGGGTTGGGGCTGGGGGCCCATGCTGATCTTCTCTGCATTGTTCCAATTTTAATACATGAGCTGCTTCAGGGAACACTCCATCGTGAACTTAAGAGGGTCTTGATAGAAACCATCAACTCCATTTCAAAATAATAGGTGAAATTTCATGAGGCCTTTCAGGGGGAAATTTCCTAAAGGAAATGAGGTCTTTATTTTATTCTACTCGGAATAAGTGATGTTTTTCTGCAATTATTAAGAGGAGAGATGACAATTTTGAAATCCTGTGGCATAACTTTATCAATGTTTTCCGTTTGAGTTTACAAAGGGTTAGGGTTAGGGTTAGGGTTAGGGTTAGGGTTAGGGTTAGGGTTAATCCTACCCTTCTCCAATCTTCCTTGTCTTAATAAATGGCGCCACCATCCCTTCAATGAATCAGACAAAACCGGTAAGTCATCTTTGATTCTTCCCTCTCTCTTTCTCCACATCCATTTCATTAGCAAGCTCTATCCACTCTATCTTTCAAATCCCCAGAAATGGCCCCTTTGCTTGCCTTCCCAGCCACTAGCTCCCCAATCGGGGCCAGAACCAAACAACTGCAGTGGCTCTTTGGCCTCATCTTCCAGTTTCCACTCATGCCCATCTATGAGTCTTTTCTGCAGAGTTAACTCTTTATTGGCTCCTTTTCCAATGACTTCCCATCACCCCTGACTGCCCCTTTATGATGAGCTCCCCGACCTCCTACCCCTAACCCAGGGGTTGTTGCCCTTCTGCCCTCATGACCTTCTGTGTGTTGCTCAAACTTACCAACCTCTACTTAGGCTGCCCTTGTAGCTCTTCCCTTGCTCAGACTCCCCAGACCGTTTCCTCTTCTTATTTTTGCCAGGTTTATTGAGATACAGTTGAGTGTTGGTTTGATACACACAGATCTCACAAAATGATTAACAGAGGCTTATCTACCACCTCCATCATAACAGATAATTACCACTTCTTTTTTTTGTGGCAAGAGCATTTAAGATCTATTCTCTTAGTAACTCTTAAGTATATAATACGGCATTAACTATAATCACTCCGGGGTGCATTAGGTCCCCAGAACTTATTCAGCTTCTAATGGGAATCTTGTATCCTTTGGAAAACATCTCCCATTTCCCCCACCCCCAGGCCCTGGTAACCACCACTCTACTCTCTGTTTCTCTGAGTTCAACTTTTTTGGATTCTGCATATGAGTGAGATCATATGGTTTTGTCTTTCTCTGTTTGGCTTAGTTCACTTAGTATGGTGACCTCAAGTTTCATCCACATTGTTACAAATGGCAGGATTTCTTTCTTTCTCATAGTTGAATAATATTCTGTTATGTATATATGTAAGTATGCACTGGAGTATATACATGTATGTGTGTGTATATATCCATATATGTATTTTTCACAATTTCTTTATCCATGCATTTGTTCACAGACATTTCAGTGGCTTCCATGCCTTAGCTGTTGAGAATAATATTGGCAATAAACATGGAGCTGTGGAAGTATAGAAACTTCTTTGAGATCTTGTTTTTATTTCCTTTGGATATATACCCACAAGCGGGTTTGCTGGATCATACCGTAGTTCTATTTTTAATTTTTCAAGGACTCTCCTACTGGTTTCCATAAGGGCTGCACCAATTCACATTCCTGGCAAAAGCAGATGGAGCAAGACCATTTTCTCTTTAGAGCATCCTCTTACAGTGCTTCATTTTTTGTGTGTATGATACTTATCACCACATTATTTTTTTTGTCTATTCTTATAATTCTAGAACCTAGAAGAGCGTCTGGCATGTAGAACATGTTAAATAAATATACATTATATGAATAACTGAATGATGGCCAAGTTCAAATGAGGAAATAAATATACACAGAGGTTCAGACCTCCTGAAGATCTGAATTCTTTGGTTTGAAGGTCCCGAAGTTTTTGTAATGTGAAGAATCTTACTATGTATCGACCTCTTCTGTCTTGAAAAGCTCTATCCACACTCCAGTCAACAGTGGCTGAGGCTCTGGATGCCTGGAAATATCCTTGAGCTGCCTTCTCAGCCCTGGAAACCACTCAGACTCTGCCTGGCCCTCCTCCATTTCAAACCCTCTATTGTCTGTGATGCTGGGAACCTGGATTCTTTTTTCTGCCTGGTCAGGTGGCAACAGTCTTGCTCTATAATCTTCGAATGGGTGAGATTCCCACAGTGCCCAGGAAGAGTGTTTCAGAGACATCAGACTTTATTGCTTTGTGTGTTTTTCTGCCTGGCTTTTGCATTTCCATTTGGTTAGATTTTTCCATTGATGGATTCCTCTTTCATTGAGTTTGTGAAATATGAAAATATACTTGGATTTTTAAGCTTCCTTATAGAGTTCCAATGTTCTCCTTAAGTGATGGCCCCGAAACCATGGTATGGTGCCCATTTATGATGCTTAGTACTCGACTTTCCTTTATTAGAACATACTTGGGCTCATGTTTGCTTTAAATAAATCATAAAATATACTATGACTTATTTGTTTTCACTCTAAAAATTTGTCCATAAACATTAAAGTATATTTTGATTGTCGATAAAAGATCATTACTTCTCAGGGACGTAAATCAGAAAGTGATGTTTTTCTATTAGTTTAATCTGGCATTTTTCTTTTGACTTGCATTTAAAAACTAAAGTTCATTCATTCATTATGAAATCAATACATGCTTATTTCAGAGAAAAAGGCAAAAAAGCAGAAGACGGAGAGATCAGTTCCAGCTAGTCCCACAGCATGTAGATAATCACATAATAAGTACATATATTTTCATCTGTTTTTGCTAACATAATTGTGATCTTATGAGACATATATATGATATGTAAGAATAAAAATAATGTGTGTTCTTTTTGATCACGCAATAATACACAATTCCTGTATAAAATTTAGAAAATAAGTGAAGGAACTCATAAATCTATGTTTTTAGTTATAAAAATTACACATAATCATTTTAGAAAATTGGAATATTTTATAAAAACAAACATAAAAGGCATTCAGAATTCCACTCAACAGAATAACTCCTTACATGTGATATGATATGTACCATTCCAGACATTTTGTTTTGAGTATCTTTGCAGAGATAGAAAATTTGAGCTCTGGAGGAGAACACACCATATATATGAGGATGTAAGCATCATTTGTACATATGAGTCCCACTCAAAGGTGACGTGCAAAGGGACAAAACGACAGAAGTATCTACCATAGATGTTTTATTTGTCTTTTCCATTTAAAAAAAACCTCTAATGAAATGGCTCTATGATGTAAGTTTTTTTTTTTTAAGATTTTATTTATTTATTTGACAGAGAGACACAGTGAGAGAGGGAACACAAGCAGGGGAGTAGGAGAGGGAGAAGCAGGCTTCCTGCTGAGCAGGGAACTTGATCCCAGGACGCTGGGATCATGACCTGAGCTGAAGGCAGATGCTTAATGACTGAGCCACCCAGGTGCCCTCTACAACGTTAAGTTTTAACACTATAGAAAATCATTGCTTAAATTCCTTGGGAGTTAAATTAGATAATCTATCTTGTGGGTAACTCTATTTTGTGATGGGGAAAAGATTTGTTTGTTTGCTTATTTACTTATTTACCTATTTATTTACTTATTTCTAAAGATTCTCTTGGTATAGTTCCCCAAGCTGTTAAGCTATTGTTAATTTTTTTTTTTTAGGCGTAGATTTTTAAGAAAAGTATGTGTTATATTTTGAAAAAGTTAAAAAAAATCTGGGAAAAAAAAAGGCAGTGGCTGGCCATTTTCACTTTTGCATTCTCAAGACCTTAGCCTAGTCCTGGCTCAATATATGTTTATTGAAATGAGTGAATCCAATAAGACATCGTTTGTAAAGTGCTGTCGATATCTTTATTGTCCCCTTTTCATGATTAAATTAAGATACGTTGGTTGTAAAATATCAAATGGTACAAATATATATATTTAACTCAGAAGGTGAAAATACCTGTAAAGTGAAGTCATTATGAATGCTTTTACTGTTTTCTTTCATTTTAGCGCCACTAAGTAACTAGAACCGGTGGCTACATGCCAAGAGTTTATACCCTTTTTGGCTCTGCCTGCGCATCTGGGCAGCCATGGCTACCCAAGTTCACCAGCGAGACTCTTGGATGAACCCATTGGCCTTGCCATCCCACCTCATAGTCTTTGGGTCAGAGAGTGATCACTGCCAAAATATCTGGAAATCTGGCCCAGTTGCTTGGCCCGAAGATGCACCCCTCAAGCTCTTCACTAGCTTTCTCTAACCCCAATTTTTCACTGGTACAAATGCTCTGTTTCTACTAAAGAAAGACACATTCTCCCCCTTGCCCCATCATTGTGATGTTCTGGAAAGAACACAGAATTTGAAAACTATATAAAGTCCATTTGACATTATCACTTCAACAGATCTTGGATTTAATATTAGTATAGTTAAATCTTTTTACTTTTGTTAGATGAAATAAGTAGTTTCTGTGATAGCAGTTATACTCAAGATCTCTGTATTATGCAAACTTGAACACATACGCACAACGTCCTGACACTTGAAATTAGCTTGCCGCTTTAATTAGTTATCTAATAAAGACAGCAGTCCTTATTCTCAGACTATAGTGTCAGAGGTGGATACAGCAAAACCTTCTTTTCTAATTACTCTTTTATTGAATCAGCAGTTACTACCAAAAAAGCGAGGGAGGGGGGGAAGCTATTTAAATTGCTTCATGAAGAAACATCTACCTGGAAAATAAAAACATACAATCTTCTAGAGTCTCAAGGGGCCAAGTGATTTGCCAAAGGTCACCCACCCAAGATTAGGAGACAATTCTCCCAGCTCCCAGACAATTGCACTTTTGACTTCACCGCTGGACTGGTTTCACTGGTAATGGTTGATAACTAAGCCTTGGAAATTCTTGGATCTGCCATCAGGGTCTCTCATATAGGCTGTGGTCTCCACGCTTAGTATCCTCATGAAGCCATTGGAGAGAAGAGGAATGAAACTGGCTAATAAGTTGAACGCTGTTAAAAAAGATACTCCTCTTATTAAGCACATTCTATAATTGGGTATGCGTCTGGATGTCAGTAGTGAATGGACTGGACAGCTTCTGTCTTCAGCATCTGTAGTTCATTAGCTGGGCAACGAGATGAGCACCTTTTTATAATTCTAGCCTCGCCAACTTCTGCGCGACCTCCGATTCTACGCAACTGAGTATTTGATCCTGTTCTGTAGTGCATTCATCTAGATTTGTAGACGCAAATAAAAGAATTAATTTAAATTAAAAAAGAGACTGAGAAACCGTAATGTAGTGAGCCTAGTTCTGAACAAACTGTGTCAGGAGATGTTGAATGAGTCTTGGCTGTGGTCCCGGGCTGGACCTCCCAGTTTTTTCTCTTATTATGTATGTGACCGGAGTTTCTCGATTTCCCTATTTTCAGGTTCCTCATCTGCAAAATGGGAGATGAATGATACCATCTCAGAAAGTTATGGTGAAGATTGAGATATGATATAGAAATTGATTAGCACAGTTTCTTCCCTATTGTTATCCACTCCGTAAACCGTAGCGACTAATAAATGACAACAAACAGCACTAAATAGCCAGTGACTAGTATTAATATAATTAAGTAATGGGATAGATGAGACAACCCAGACCGCAACTTATTATGGAGACATCTGTGGAAAAACGCTTTAGATCAAAAACTGACCACAGGGACCAACTACTGGGTGACAGTTGTGATGGATTCTGTGGAGCCGATGGATTGCTGCTGACCTCTTTGGCATGGAATATGGAACTTTCCAGTCTCTATTGCCTCCCTCTGTTTCTGGGATGGAAATTTACAGAAGCTAAAATAGAATGAAAATTAGCTAAAATATTTCTTATTCTTTTGTAGGCATGGCAGCACCACCGCCTACCCCCCCCACCGCACCCCTGTCCCTCCCCCCGCCCCCCTGCTACTCTGCTCTCAGATCATGAATGCCCCTGACATCCACGAATGCCCATGGCACATGCTTCCACCCATTTGCCTGATGAGGGTATTCAGCGATGACAATGGATTTGGAGGTTGAAAGTCTTGCCTCAGGCCTTGGAGCTAGGTACATGGAAGCCACTTGAGTATAAAATTCTGTAAAAAATTCGGACTTATTTATCTAATAGTTTTGGATGTTTGCAAAGACATGGCTCACTTGGCGAGGTTTTTAAAGAAATTTGGTATGCTGAAAAACAGGGCTCTGAGTATGCTGCAATTAAAAAAAAAGAACAACAGAATTACTCAGAATGTCGAGAAATGATCCCAACAAAATACGAAGGTTTAATTTCATCAGGGAATTTCTAATTAATGATGTTGGAGTGGGTTTTAAATTCCCCAACCACATTCCCACCATCCTTACTCACCACTTGGGGAAGGTTTAAGCCTTAGGGCATCTTTTAGATGAATACTAGTAGCCACATTTATGCTGAATGGAACAGTACCAGTAATGCAATTATAGCAGAAAAGAAACCTTGCATTCCCAGGACACTCGCTCATACTCCATTACAATGTCTTATCCATGTTTCTTTGTTTCATTGCATTAAAGAGTAATAGCAAAGAGCTAACGCAAAATACAAAACAAAGTCTTCATTTAATATTTCCCTTGGATAATCAAAGAGGCACCCCCTTATTTCTGTGTGGGTGCTGCTTAGCCCTGATACCTACAACTACTTTTCTAACAAATGATTTCAACAGCAGGAGGCTGTCTCGTCTGTAAAGCTGCATTGGGCTGATCCTTCAGTAACGAACCTGGGGAAGATGCATTCAGTTCCCTCTGGGATTCCATTGTGGGTGCAAGAGATTATTTCTAGAAGGGTCTTAGTGTCCTAGGCAAGCTGGACCCACTCAGTGGGGTGCAGCTCGCATGGAAACAAGGTCCATTTCCTCACTGTAGAATTAGATTTCTGTTTTGGCTGCCAGAAATCTCTGAACCAACTCACTACACTGGCACATAAAGGAGGGTGGTTTCTTAAGTTATATGGAGATTTAGTAGAAAATGGGTTATAGTCAAGATTAAAAGGAAATAAAAAAGTGCATGATGGATCAAGGGTTTCAAGCCATAGCAAGTATGGCCGCATCTTCCATGCTCTAAGCATCCCTATAGAAGTGCATTTTTGGAAATTGCCACATGTATTACATTAAACACTTATGATTTCTAGTTCAGAGACTGGCTTTGTGACCCTAAGTCGTCTTTATTTATTGCAAGGGTGATAGGAAATGTTTTTTTTTTTTTAAAGAGATTTTATGTATTTATTTGAGAGAGAGAGAGAATGAGAGTGAGCGAGCATGAGAGGGGGAAGGTCAGAGGGAGAAGCAGACCCCCTGCATGTGGGACTCAATCCCGGGACTCCAGGATCATGACCTGAGTGGAAGGCAGTCGCTTAACCAACTGTGCCACCCGGGTGCCTGTGATGCGAAATTCTTAAACTGAAGTTATCTTTAATTAATTATACAAGAAATGTGTATATGTCCACATGGGCTCCTGATGATATTTTAGAAGGAGTTGTTTTCAAAGCAATCTAAGACTGGTAATTTGTGGTGGCATTACAGAAATTGAGCAAAACAAGTAATCCTCATACAGTGAGATTATCAAAATAACACCAGGATGGCTGCAGGTGTCAATATGGGATTAAAAATACCATGAGTGGAAAAATATTAGTTAGACATGTACGCATATATTTGTATACTATGATAAAAGTAAGATACATCTTTAGAATATTTATTGGTAAAGGAGTTAATAATAACGAAAACCCTCATCAGAACCCAGAAAACTTCCTACTTTCGATCGCACTCCACAATTGTACCCCATGATGTTTAGAAGATGTTTTATTCTATCAACATTTCCCAAAGATTGCCCTAGATAGGGACTCAGTAAATATTCAGAGTCACAGGCATTGCAAGTCCTGGAAGTGATGAGATTGGAAAAATCAGTATTTTCTAGAAAGTTCTAAAAATGGTGATTCTGATGTGGCATTGGCTTCAACACTTCTGGGCTTCGCCTCTAAATTCAAAAACAAAAACCTAAACAAACCAAACAAGGTTGTTCAATAAGAAAAATAAGTAGTTATGCTTGTTTAACAAATGAATTCAGGTAGCTTAGAAATATCTATTTCAAGAGATCCTCCAGATAGAAGAGTAATTTATGGTGACCAACGGATGTCCACTTGGTACAATGTGTAGATGTGAGTGACATCAGTTGTTTTATCATTTTAGAAAGCAGTAAATCGTGGGGTTACAGCTTGGGTATGCCATTTATTTATTTATTTATTTGACTCCAGTTTCCTCATCTGTTGGGAGGAGACAGATCTTCCAACATCAACCAGCAGTGATTCTAGAAATCAGTAATAAATTATATTTTAAATAGTGGAAAAATGCAAAGTAGTGGATGTATTTACCCAGACATATATTGAAAAAGAGTCAAGAGAAGTTCCTATTTCAAAAAGAAGATGTCTCTAAAAAGAGGAGGAGAAAGAAGGGGAGGAGGAAAAGGGAGATAAGAAGGAGGTGGAGGAGGAGAAAGAAAAGAAGGAGAAGAAGGGGGAAGCTGTTAACAATATTTTGAGCACTAAGTATAGGTTAGGCCCAGTGCTAAGCACTTTGTATAAATTATGTAATTTTAATCTTCATGCCAACCCTAAGAGGTGAGATAGGTCTATCAAATAAGAAAGCCAAGGTGTAATAAAGTTAAGCAAAGTTCCTAAGGACTTTGCTAATAAACGGCAGAGTGAGAATTCAAACCAGGAGGGTTGGCTTTGTGTTCCAAACTGCATTAGTTTTTGGGACCAAAAATACGTACATTTGACAACGCAGGTTGGGTTCAGTGGCTAAGTACGGACACTGCCCTGTACTTCCTTCAGATGATAATACTGCTTAGGTTGAAGGAAATTCATAATTATTTTTTCTGTAATTTCTACCCTCCCCACCCCTTCTCTAATACCTCAGAGCTGTGGCGGATGATAAGGTTGCAAAGCATGCCTTGTTTGAAGCTTACCAATGTGGTTTCAAATATCAATCTTATTATCGTGCACCTTGCTGCCAAATGGCTTTAAAAAAATTTTTGCCCCCATCTGTGACATATTACTTACTACAGTCAGATCATGAGCTTGTTAAGTTTGACAACTTTCCTTTTGATAATTATGTTCAAATTATGGTTCAAATGATTGAAGAAGTCAAGGCATTAAACAACATGGACACCATTAAAGAGGAAAAAAAATTATTATTTAATTAGAAGACTACCCTTTCTGTTGTTACTTTATTTTCAAGTTCTGTGGCAATAGGATCCCTGCTGTTTGCAGTTTCTGGCTATCTTAATTCCCCCTCATTATTAATTCCTTTTACCCCTCTCCCTCTAATCAGCCCAGTGCTGTGTATTTGGAAGCCTGGTTTTACTGCGCATTTCATTGTGGATTCCAGGGTGACTGGTAGACCCAGCAAAGACTCAGTCAGTAGCCAAGGTCAAGGGCATACCTTGCGAACATCGCAGCCAGGTCTCACACACAGTTTATGCAATTGTTACACTTCAGTGTCAGAGTTCATCGAGAATTTCCATCAATCTGATGGGTAATGTGCCAAATGAGATTAGAGAAGGCTTCATGTGATCACAGTCAAATGAAAATATCTTATGTTAATTTCCTAGTATAAGCTTGAGGCAGGTAGTTAATACTTTTTGTGAAGAGCTAGAGACACATACAGGGAGGGAACACATAGAAAGATGGAGCATGTGAGCTTCTAAAAGCAAAAAATATAAATGCTGGGATTTGCAGAATTTTGCCACTAGGTTTTAGTCCTTCCCCTTATGTTTTTTATGTGATCTGTTGACTCTTACCCTAATTGTTACCTTCAAACTTATTTTTCACTTAAATCAATTTTGTAGGTTGCATTTGTACATTTGGATGTCACCACATTCTTCAAGTTATTTTGTTGCAAAATAGAAAACCAAGAGGACAAAAGAGCATTAGCAAATGGAGGGCTGTTTACAGATTTAATCTCTAACTACTTATCCCTACGCACATTTTTCTTTTAAGCCTTGACCTGGAGCAACCCAATTCAGAAAAGTGCATTTTCAACCGCCCGTCTTGGAATTGATACAAAAACATCAACTCGCTTATATTTGAAAATAAAACAACATTAATATTTTAAGGCAGTTGTAAGAAGAGGACTTACGAAAACAGACCTGTCAGCTCTCTCTGGCCTTCTGGTCACCCAACAGCGTGGAGAACACAGAGTCTTAACCTTAGTCTTCAGTGTTCATTGACTATGCTGAGAAGTGCTCAATGTAAATAGAACTCGAAAAATAAATGCAGGGGGCTGAAGCATCTGTTACTGGTGATTGGGACTGTTAGTATTACAGAAATGTAATTAAATTTGGCATGCATTTATTGAGCACCTACTTTGTCCCTCACAAGACCTCTGGGACTACTGATGTCGTGGAGAACCTCAGGAAAAATCGGATAGCGTTTGCAGAAAGCCTGTAAAATCTCATTAGGTCTTCATAACAAACGAGCAGGAAATGATGCCAAAAGGCACAGGATTAAAAGGTGACATGGCAAATACAGGCAAGACCACTTCAGATCAAAGCCGGGAAGAACCGGAGGAACATAGTGTGCTTGCAGAGGAAAGTTCTAGAATGTCTTTGGAGCAAGGGGTAGGATTTGGGTAAGAAAAGGGGAAAACCAAGGGCACTTTTAGGTGGTGAGAATAGCATGAGGTCAGGTGGGGCAATGGATCTGGTTTTGTTCTAGATTCTGTCGGCTGAGGAAGCAGAAGCTCATGGGAGACAGGAGACTCCAGTTCCTGTTTTGGCTCTGACATTTCCATCCTGTAAGAACATGTAAAATTTAGTTAACTTATTTCCTCTTCAGTGAAATGAGAACATCAGAGAGGCATCTCCAAGGTTCTTTCCAGCTCTAGAGCTCAGTGAGCCCTGGAGCTTAATGGTTCTAATTTTGGGCCTGGAGACAGAGAGAACTGAATTCTATTCCCAGCTTTAACTAACTGTGAGAACTAGTTTCCTAACTACAGGACATCTGTTACTCACCTATAAAATGAGGGCAAGCTGGCATAAAAGTAGTT
The DNA here is from genome assembly GCA_028533885.1 of Nasua narica. Taxonomy (NCBI): domain Eukaryota; kingdom Metazoa; phylum Chordata; class Mammalia; order Carnivora; family Procyonidae; genus Nasua; species Nasua narica. The sequence goes on from CM052797.1 coordinate 12,170,702, forward strand.
GAAAAAAGCGAGTTTTGTTTGGCAGATAGTAGTGTTTGGAACAAGTCAGTGTGTTTCCAAATTTTATGAGGAACGATTTTTTTTTAAAAGGGAGATTTGACTGGGGCAGATTTCTGTCTCTCTCTCCATCTATATTGGTATCTATCTATCATTTATTTTTTGATTGATTTACAAAGAATACGTGATTCAGTAACACACCTGGGTAAGTTATATTCAGTTCACTCTGGGATTCCATGGTGGGGTGCAAGCAATTATTTCTAGAAGGGTCTTCGTGTCCTAGGGGAGCTGATTCCACTCAGCGGGGTGATCAGCTCAAACACACACAAGGTCCATTTCCTCACTGTAGGATTCGATTTCTATTTTGGCTGCCAAGAATCTTTGAACCCTCTCGTCAAACTGGTGCATAAGGGGGATTGTTGGTTGGTATCTACTAACCAATAATGAGTACTAATTGATTAATAGATTGATTACTGATAGGTTGAGTAAAATAGGGTTTTTGTAAATTATGAAGACCTTACTTACTGGGACTAGGAATTTGGAATTTATCCAATGGGACATGAAGGCTCATGATGGATCAACGGTAGGACGTGTCAAAATGGAAGTGAAGTTTAATCTGGAGGCAAGGTACAAGGATTTGAAATGGCGACCAAGAGAGAAGTCTCAGTCTGATGTCTTGGAGTTAGGATATGGTACTGAAGAACTTGGTTTGATTAGAGACATATAGCAAAGAAGAAACTTGATGATTCTCTAGGTGATGGGAAGAAAATGGAAACCTATGATTCCCAACCCTGGTGGCCAGGAGAGTGGTGAGGCCAAGCATAGGGAGGGGAGGTTTGAAGAGTCAGCGTAATCTTGTGTAGGCCCGGGGAGGACGTCTACTTAGATGTGAAGCTACTGAATTTCAGGTAATGGTGGGTATAGTGACTGCCTAGAAGTAGCTAAAATACAGAACTAATAAATGCTGTGAAGGCTGGAGATGGGGCTCGTGGGCCCCTGATCACAGGTGGTTAGTGCAACTTCGAGAAGGGATGAGTGAGTAGAAAACTGCGCTCCCCAACCTGGCTGCCTGTAACAGTCACCCGCGTCTTGTTGAAGGTACTGGTGCCGTGGACTCTTCCCCAGATGATTCTGATATAACTGGTCTGGGGTGTAGTCTGGGCATGGGGAATTTTTAAAACCCCCACACGTATAGAAAGAAAAGAGCAAGATCTCAGCACATTCTAAAGAGTGAGAAGCATCTGATGAAAATGTACCCTTTAGGTACCAGGCTATGGGGCTGGGGGCTTTGCATCTATGTTATCTTGTATGGAACTCACAGCCCTTCTCTGGTTCTCCAGGTAAGGGACTCCAGGTAAGTCACTCCAGCTTGGGACTCAGAAAGGAGGTAGAGCACGGAAATCCTGCCTGTCCTCACTCTCCAATGGCTTCTTTTAAGGGAACAAAAGGGAAGAACAAAAATGGGCTGCTCTGACACCTCATCCTTCCAGATCTCACTAATAGTGCGCTTCAACGCTCCGGAACCCCAAATCTAAGTCTAATGTAACAACAGTGTCTATAAATATCTTAAATTCATTTAGTTCTTTACTTTGCTCCAAAGGTTTCGTGGGATCACTCGGAGGCTAAATGTTTCAGTTTCATACCGTTCTGACCACTTTAGTGATCTGGTTTGCCAGCTCGAGTGGATAAAAAGTAGTAATTTTGGAGGGTAGGGGCGCCTGGATGGCTCAGTGGGTTAAAACCTCTGCCTTCAGCTCAGGTCATGATCTCAGGGTCCTGGGATTGAGCCCCGCATCGGGCTCTCTCCTCAGCGGGGAGCCTGCTTCCCCTCTCTCTCTGCCTGCCTCTCTGCCTACTTGTGATCTCTCTCTCTGTCAAACAAATAAATAAAATCTTAAAAAATTTTTTTTTTGGAGGGGAAAGGGAGATTTGGAAGGGCTAGCTGGTGATCAGCAAGCCAAGAAAAAGGCTTGGAAGTAGGGGCACCTGGGTGGTTCAGCTGGTTGAGCAACTGCCTTTGGCTCAGGTCATGATCCTTGAGTTCCAGGATCGAGTCCCACATCGGGCTCCCAGCTCCATGGGGAGTCTGCTTCTGCCTCTAACCTTCTCTCCTCTCATGCTCTCTCTCACTTCCTCTGTCTCTCAAATAAATAAATAAAATCTTTAAAAAAAAAAAAAGGCTTGGAAGTAGAAAAGTGACATTTATTGAATCTGTAATTATGTGCCAGGTGAGATGCTTACCATACATCCCCCTTTTCCTTGTATGGGAGGTTTGCTGTCTTTCCAGCTGAACCCATTCTTCTTTTGGAGCATCTCCGTGCTGTGGGTTTTGAGGCAGCAGAAGCACGTAAGATGGCAGATAGACAGCTAGACACCATTGACATCACCATTGTGCTCCTATCACAGCAGCAAAAATCTGGTTCCCCCTCATTTTCCTTGTCTGATTGTCCATATTTCCTTTCCCAAATGCTTATTCTCCACTGAACGCACCCAGACTCCCTATCTCTTCTTTGCAACTAAGAACGTTGACCAGCACAAACTAGCATGAGACAACTCTGAGGAACTGGTTTGACCACGTCCCTTCTTAGAAAAGAGGAAGCGGGTTCACAGAGGTTAAGCAACTTGTCCAAGGTCAGAGAGTGGAGAGGAGCAGAGCTAGTGTCCCCTTTGGGGACTAAGCTGTCCTATAAGGAGCAAACAGCCCTAACCCTTAAAAATCCCAAGGACTTCATTCTATCATTTCACAGAGTAACAATGAGATTCCTTTGACCTCGAGGTACTGTCAAATCGTAATATATTAATTTCAGAGACAAGAGGAAGGTTTGCCATCCATTTTCAAGTGACAATGAAGACCTGTTTTAAAAGATTTCGGGGAATTTGCTTTGCAAGATGAATTATTGGAAAACCTACAGGTAAATTCTTCCGTTATCTGGAACATTCCCTGATGCAGAACACATCGACAGAGGCAATGGAAAGTTTTCATGCCACATCGACCATAAAAAAGGAAAGGACCCCCAAATGCATGGATTTCCTCAGAGGGGGGCACTTGGAGGAGCCTTTTCCTGGAGGCTGGGCCTGTCTGGGTCCAGGGCGAGCAGTTGGACCCAGTGGCGGAGAAGAGGCGGGCAAGTAGGAGGTGGAGACATGCGCGCAACTCCCGTCGTTCTGTGCGCCGCGGCTCTCGGGCAGCGCTAGAAGAGGGAGTCGTGTCCCTGAAACCCTCAGATGGTGATTATGACCGATTACACGAGATGCCATGTTCCCTAATCCTATCACTTACATTCCTGCGAACGGTGGTGACAAGGGTTTGAAGGGAGAAGATCACAGCAGTCTAATAATAATAATAATAATAATAATAATAATTAATAATAAATCAGATCAAGCAGACAGCAGTGCAACCGGGAGACCACACGCTGGCCGGCGACGGAGGCTTGGCTGATGGGGTTTTGCCCTCTTTCGAACCCAGTTTACTCCCCCCACCCCCCAATTCTCTGGTCTCCAGAGCCCCTCGGTCGCATAATGATGGGAGCTGGGCAGGTGTGGCTCCTACCCTGGATTTATTTATTTATTCCATTAGCTCAGGCTCCCTGTTCTGTGAAGTGAACATTGTCACTTGGGTACATTTGGAGCTTGTCACTGCCAGAATCTAAACAGCTCTTGTGAATCAAAGGACAAGCAGCACGGGCCACCCCCGCCCTGCTCTTCTCTGAAGCCGCCTGAAGCTTAAGACACCACCTCTCTATTCTGCCACTCCGGTTTTAATCTGTCTTCAAAGGGAAAGCCAACTGTCTTGAATTAAACACAAGGCAGTTCTTGAAGTCATGTGTGATGAAAGTGATTAAATAATTAATTCAAACAAAGGTGACTCTGACGCAGGTTGGAGGTCAGGAAAGAAAGTCTTGATTTAAAGCAGCATTTTCTTGGCATGCTAAGGCAAAAAAAAAAAAAAAAAATTTAATGTGATATGAAATGATCATGCTGGAGAGTATTAACCTCTCTCCTTGCTGCCTTAGCACCAGACGCATGGGGCTCTTGCTGCTCCCTGAACAGACGAAGGCTATTTTTCTCTGCTTCAGGAACTTTGGTCCTTCTCTTCCTTTTGCTGGAAGACTCTTCTCCCTGTTATTTATCTGGGTCACTCTTTTCAGGCACATAGGTCTCTATTCAACTGTCAGCTCCTCAGAGGGACCTATCCTGACTGTTCTAGCTGTAATATTGCCCCCTTCCCTCACCTACCTTATACCCTCTTCTTTCTTCTTTATAATGCCTATGATTGCCTGGCATTCTGCCATGTGCAAATTCCATTTTATTGTCACTCTTCTCTACCAGAACATAAATATCCAAGAAGATAGCATTTTATTTGTTCTTATCCCCCTGGCATATTCCCAACACCTAGAATAGTGCCCAGCATGACGAATTCATAGCAATAAATAGCTGTTCGATGAACCAACAAATGTATGAACTTGGACGTTGAAATGTTTCCATCTTTTCTGGAATTATTATTTTTTAAAGATTTTAATTTTTTATTTGACAGAGAGAAGAGAGATCACAAGTAGGCAGAGAGGCAGGCAGAGAGAGAGGGGGAAGCGGGCTCCCCGCTGAGCAGAGAGCCCAATGTGGGGCTCGATCCCAGGACCCTGAGATCATAACCTGAGCTGAAGGCAGAGGCTTAACCCACTGAGCCACCCAGGAACTCCATCTTTTCTGAAATTAAAATGAGCTCTCTGAAATGATTGAGACAATGAAGGTACTATGCATACTTCTAAATCATGAATCCGCCCCCCCCCCCCCCCCCGCTAGAATTATAAATTCAGATTCAGGCTTGCGCTGAATTCTTAAAAAACAAAAGGATGCAAAGCTAATGCTTTCAACCGGCTGCTTTCCTGGCTTTGAAACAAACCATTGGCCTTTTGAGATTCCTATTCCAAAGAGTCAAGAATGTTTATCAGAAGGCATGCATAGCTTCCATTTTGTGGTGAAATATGTCCCAAGAGGAGCCTACCTCCCCATGTGCCCGGCTGGGTGCATATATCTGGTTTATAGCAAGTGAGCCGAAGCAGACAGATCTCGAGCCAGTGTTAGGAGTGTAAGTGACAGCCGGTCTGATGGGGACTAAACCGTGCATGTGAGCCCTGCTATATCCAGCTGTCTGGATGCACTGGAAACAATTGTTTGGTAAGCCCTTGACCCTTCACCTGTCCAAAGTGGCCGGTATGTAAGTGGATTTGTAATGGTAATTATTCCGAATGTCTCCACGCTGTTTGCTAATCTCTGCTATCTCTAGACAACCTGTTCAATTTTCCCAAGAGCCCCGTCCTGATGATAAAAACTCCCGGTCCCAAACTTCTCTTCAATCAGCTATTCTGCCCAATTAGATAATGCTGAGTTTTAAAGCCAGAGGACATGCCTTCGCTTACTGAAGTCATCCCGGGGGTATTTTATTCATGATACTAGGCAGCAGAACCACCACGGAAAAACTTAGTTAAAATAGTTGTTATTTCGATGCAGAAATTAAGTGCCCAGAGAGAAATGAAAATACAGGGCAGCGTGATAGTTCAAAGCCGCTGGTGTAACGCGAGTGGGCTTGAGTGCAAGGGATTCTGGGGGAAGCGGGAAGTTTGGACCAGGTGGTGTAGGGACGCAGGCGTAAAGGTGAGATGGCTGAATTGTGAATTCAGGTGTGGGTGGGTGGGGGGGGGGGTTTCGGTCCAGAGGAGGCTGGGGTAAGAGCAGAAGAGAAAGCCTAGCATTCATTGTCATGGGTGGTGAGAGGCGGTGAGCCACAGTTCATCACTGAAGTCCTGGCCTTTAGGGCAGAGGTCAGGAAAGCAGTTTTGGAGTTAGGGCCCCTGGTCACCAGGACGACACAGGAGACAGACTTCCATTCCACGAGCAGCTGGAGTACACATCAGAGAAACTAAGGCTGGAAGTTACTCGCAAGCAACCAGCGTAGAATGAGGTGGGAAAATTTGTGAGCTGGAAGCCACACAGGTGGAAAATGACCATGTCAGCTCTTGAGAATCCTTGGCTTTGGGGCTCTGGGGCAGCGGGGAATTTTAATTTGTGCCATCTTTCCAGCCCCTGCGAAGTCAAAACGAAGGTATTACGCGTATAGATAAACCCTATTAATTGACGTCGCTGTTTAAATGGCCTCCACAAGCCATTATTTCCTATGATGATTCAAAAAAATTTCAGTAAATATTTGTGATTCTTTTTTCACATAGGATGACATATTATAATTAAATAATTAGGTCTAGATATTATGTCACGGTTGTAACTATGAACACAATTAAGGGAATCATTACAAATTTCAAGACCGATGAATAAGCTTCATTTAAAAGTCTTCTGTCTTTAGGAGAATTCAAATGGAAATAGTGTGGTTAGAAGGGACCAGAAATTATATGAATGTTATGATATATAGAGACATAATTGCTGTCAATGTAAGTAATGTGGCTTTGCTGAGTAAAATAAGATGATTGCTTAGGGTTTTCCAAAACCTCCTAAAATTGCTTCTATACCACATGTAACCACATGTGGTATAAATAAAATGTGAGTCAAAGGAATGAGGAAAGATAAACATATAATTAAAAACAGATCAGTAGATACTTGGGCTCATTCATTTCCACGATGGCATCTGCAGTTTATGGAGCGGTTATAGACCCGCAATATATCGGCATTGAGTACATGTCATAAAACACATCAATGCAGCTTGGGCCCAAATTATTATACACAAACAATAAATCCATCCCGTTAACAGGATAAATATGATAACTGTTGATAATGTTGGAAAGTGGCACGATGTGATCCCTAAGTAAATAGTTATGTGTTCTTAAGAAACAAAGATTACTTTAGCTTTTAGTGCCCTCCCATGACTTCCGTTCTATTATCCGTATTATCTGTAGTTTGAATTAAAAGAAAGATTGTGGCCTTGAAAGCATGCTGATTACTGTTTGTGATTCTAATAAAAGACATCAGGCCAGCCATTTATTTGCGAAAATGAAATCTTCATAATTTGAAGGTCAGTTTTAGTTGAAGTAATATAAGAAGCAAAAGTCAAGGTTCCTCTACCATTAAAATTGCTCATGAAGCAAGTCTTCGGTATGCTACCCTTAACCTTGAATTCTGCCCTGCATGTTGTAAGAAAAACAGTACATTCTTGTCACAATATGATGATGGAGTCTCCAGGGTTTTGACTTTGTCTTTAAGAAAGAGTTATCCAATCAGATGGGAAAACCTCTTCACAAACTGTTAAATGAAATAGTCCAATAAGATAAATTTAAATATGGATCGAGTATTAGTTTTTCATTGACCATCTAAAAAATGAAACGTTTTGGTATTTTTTATTTCTTTATTTTTTCAGTACGGTTTACGTCAAGGGCTTGAGTGAGTAAGTGTTTTGGGGTAGATTGTCAGGGAAACTGAAGATACAATTTCATATACCATTGTGTAGAAAATATATAAGTATTGGGGCACCTGGGTGGCTCAGTCGTTAAGTGGCAGCCTTCATCTAAGGTCATGATCTCAGGGTCCTGGGATCTAGCCCCGTATTGGGCCCCCTGCTCAGTGGGGAGCCTGCTTCTCCCTCTCACTCTGCCTGCCCTTCTGCCGACTGGTGCTCTCTCTCTCTCTCTGTTAAATAAATAAATAAAATCTTAAAAAAAAAGAAAATATATAAGTATCCTATTTTTCTGAATGTGAAGGAAGGAAGCAAACAAGTATATATAAAATTTTATCAAAGACACAATTTTTAGGGCTATTATCTTCTTTTCGAAGACTGGCACTTTATTCTGCATGGGTGTAAAGGTTTTATTCAAAAAGTGTATCTATGAGTATATGTGGTGTGTGTGTATATATACAGTTTTTCTCTTTGAAAACTTTTTGATTGATTTCATTGAAATATAATTTAGGCACAATAAAGGTCACCAATTTTAAGACACAACTTGATGAGTTTTGATAAATGTAGTCATGTGACCATCACTACAATCATGCTGTAGAGAATTTTGATCACGTTCAAGAGTTCCTTCATGCTTTTATATCATTAATTTTCTCTCTTTCTAGCCTGTGACACCACTAATATTTATTTTTGGCCCCTGTAGTCTTGCATGTTCTAGAATTTCATTTAGATGGAATTATACCTTACATAGTATTTTGTGTTTGGCCTTTTCCACTTAGTATATTATAATGCTTTTGACATTAATCACAATGCCCTGTATCAGTATTTTTTTTTTAATTTTAAATTGTTGGGTCACAGGGTAGATGTACATGTAGCTTTATAAGAAACTGCCAAACTATTTTCCAAAATGGTTGTAATGATTAACTAATCTTCAACAAAGCAGGAAACAATATCCAGTGGAAAAAAGACAGTCTTTTCAACAAATGGTGTTGGAAAACTGGACATCGACATGCAGAAGAATGAAACTCGACCGTTTTACACCATACACAAAAATAAACTTAAAATGGATAAAACACTGAAATGTGAGACAGGAATCCATCAAAATCCTAGAAGAGAAAACAGGCAACAACCTTTCTGACCTCGGGCGTAGCAACTTGTTACTAGACAGGTCTCGAGGCAAGGGAAACAAAAGCAAAAATGAACTCTTGGGACTTCATCAGGATAAAAAGCTTCTGCACAAAAAGGAAACAATCAACAAACCTAAAAGGTAACCAAAAGAATGGGAGAAGGTGTTTGCAAATGACATATCAGATAAGGGATTAGTACCCCAAATCTATAAAGAACTTACCAAACTCAACACCCAAAAAACAAATAATCCATTTAAGAAATGGGCAGAAGACATGAATAGACACTTTTCCAAAGAAGACATCCAGATGGCTAACAGATACATGAAAAGATGCTCAACATTTCTTGGCATCAGGGAAATATAAATCAAAATCACAATGAGGTACCACCTCACACATCACACACACCAATGGCTAAAATTAACGACTCAGGAAAGGACATGTTGGTAAGGATGCAGAGAAAGGAGAACACTTTTGTACTGTTGGTGGGAATGCAAACTGGTGCAGCCACTCTGGAAAACAGTAGGAGTTTCTTCAGAAAGTTAAAAATAGAAGTACCCTATGACGCAGCAATGCACTGCTAGATATTTATCTGAAGGATATGAAAATGCTGATTCGAAGGTGTACATATGCCCCAATATTTATAGCAGCAATATCAAGAATAACCAAATTATGGAAAGAGCCCAAAGGTCCATCAACTGATGAATGGATGAAAAAGATGTGGTGTCTACACACACACACACACACACACACACACACACACACACACACACACACAGTGGAATATTACTTGGTGGAAAAAAGGAATGAAATCCTGCCATTTGTAAAGACATGGCTGGAATTAGAGGGTATTATGCTAAGTGGAATAAATCAGACAGAGAAAGACAAATACCATATGATTTCACTTGTATGTGGAATTTAAGAAACAAAACAGATAAACATAGGGGAAGGGGAGGAAAAATAAAATAAGATAAAAACAGAGAAGGAGGCAAACCATAAGAAACTCTTAACTATAGAGAACAAACCAAAGGTTGCTGGAAGGCAGATGAGGGTGAGGGGATTGGCTAAGTGGGTGATGGGCATTAAGGAGAGCACTTGGGATGAGCACTGGGTGTTATATGTAAGCGATGAATCACTGAATTCTGCTCCCAAAACAATACTACACTATATGTTAACTAACTTGAATTTAAATAAAAAAATAAAGTGTATACTTCAGTGTTTGTTAGCTTAATCACAAAATTGTAACCATCACTATAATAATCACTTGTAGGACATACGTATCATCCTCCCTCCCTCACCCCCACCGGAAAACAACAACAACAAAACCAAAGTGGCTGTACCATTTTACATTCCACTAGCAATATAAGGTACTTCTGGTTTCATGTATTTGCCAGCACTTGATAGTGTTAATCTTTTTTTTTTTAAAGATTGTATTTATTTATTTGACAGAGCGAGAGAGAGAGAGAGAGAGAGAGAGAGAGAGAGAGAGATGATCACAAGTAGGCAGAGAGGCAGGCAGAGAGAGAGGGGGAAGCAAGCTCCCTGCCGAGCAGAGAGCCTGATGCGGGACTCTATCCTGGGACCCTGAGATCATGACCTGAGCCGAAGGCAGAGGCCTTAGCCCACTTAAGTCATCCACTTAACCCACTTATGCCACCCAGGTGCCCCGGTAGTGTTAATCTTTTAATCTTAGCCATTTTAATGGGTGTGTAGTAGAATCTCATTGTGGTTTTGGTTTGCATTCCCCTGATGACTAATGATGTTGAATATATTTGCACATGCTTTTTTTGTCATTCATGTATCTTCTTCAGTTGTTTTCTGTGCACTTTAAACATTGGTTTGTCTTCATATTACTGAGTTGTAAAAGTTCTTCTCTATTTTGGGTAAAAGTTCTTTGTCACGTAGATGTGTTGGACACATTTTACCCTAGTTTGTTCTTTGCCTTCTCATTTTTAAGAGTCTTTTGAAGAACAACAGTTAAAATTTTTTTGATGAAATCTAATTCACGTATATTTGTATTAGTTTATGTGTCTGTCTTACCCAAAAAATTTAGTCTGGCTGAATGGCACAAAGATTTTCTCTTATGTTTTCTTCTAGAAGTTTAATAAGTATAGCCATTATATTAGGTCTACTATTATCTGCTATAGTTAATTTTGTTGATGATATGAAATAAGCATTGAGGTTCATTTTTCATGTAAGGCTGAGCAATTGTTACAATGCTTGTGTTGAGAAGATTATCCTTTCCCCATTGAATTGCCTTGGCATCTCTCTTGAAAATTCATTATTATATACATCTGTCTTTGTTTCTGGACACTCAGTTCTATTCCACTGTACTATTTGTATACCTCATGTCAATACTAGGCTCTTATTGTAGCCTTATATCAAGTCTTAAAAATAAAGTGTAAGTTTTCCAAGTTTGTTCTTTTTTAAATCAAAATTGGATATTTTTGGTCCTTTGAATTTCTGTATAAATTTTAGAATAATTTGTCTATTTCTATAAAAATGACCTCATATTTTGGTTAGAATTTTATTGAGCATATATATCAATTTAGGGATAATCAGTATCTTAATAATACTGAATCTATGAACATGGTGTTTTCTTCATTTATTTAGGTATAGTTTAAATTCTCTCAGTGGTGCTTGTACATATTTTGTTAAATGTATCCCGAAGTGTCTTATGTTCTTATGTTGTTGCCAATGTTATGCCTTTTATATTTCCATTTATAATTGTTTATTCCTAATAAATGGAAATACAATTGATTTTTTAATACATTGACCTTAAATCCTATAAACCTTATTTAACTTTTAATTATAGTAGCTTTTAAAAACAGATTTCTTAGAAAATTTTACCTAGATGATCGTGTGTGAGTAAGGAAGATTTTGCTTCTTCTTTTTCAATATATATACCTTTGTTTCTTTTTTCTTGCCCTATCGCACTAGCTAGGACCTCTAGTAGAATGTTAAATTATGAGTATTGGGAATGGACATCTAATCTCATTCCTTTTCAGTGGGGAAAAACTTTCAGTCTTTCGCTAATATGTATGGTGTTGTAGTTTTTATTTGTTTTGTTTTGTTTTGTTGTTGTTTTGTTCTGTTTTTAGATTCCTTTTCTCAGATTGAGGAAGTTTACTGAGTGATGAATAGATGTTGGATTTTGTCAAGGGCTTTCTTGTCATCTCTTGAAAATAATCATATTGTTTATTTATTGGTGTTATTAGTCTGTTAATATGGTGAATTACATTGGGATTGGGATTAACTCCACTTTGGACTCATGTAACATCCTATTTATATATTTTTGGATTTGATTTCCTAAAAGTTTTTTAAGTTTGTGTTCATGGTCATGAGGGATACTGGTCTGCAAGTATATTTTTTTCTTGTAAGTATTGTCTAGATTTCATAGTAATGGCCCAAACCAAGGCCTATAAAATAAGTTGGACTGAGTTTCCACCATCTTTGTTTTCCTTTGTTTTGTTTTCCAAATTCCTTTGTGAGGAATTTGCGTGAATTACTGTTATGAATTCCTTAAATGTTTGATAGAGTTCACCAGTGAAGCCATCTGGCTCTGGATAATTCCTTTTGGAAGGTTTTATAACCATAAGCTAAATTTTTAAAGTAAACGTAGTGTTATTGACATTATCTAATTCTTCTTGACTAAGTAAGTTAGTTTTGATAGTTTGTATCTTTCAAGGAATTTGTCATATCATCTAAGTTGTTGAATAGCTTATATAAAGTTGTTCATAATATTCTCTTTCTAACCTTTTAAAATCTGAAGCATTTGTAGTGAAGTCTACTCTTTCACTCCTGAAAAAAGTAATTTGTATATTTTCTCTCTTTCTTCCTGGTTGGGTTAGCTAGAGCTGTTGTTTTCCAGCAAACTGATTTATCAAACAATTCACAGTTTTCCTGCTACCACTTTGTAATTCTCTGGTCTTATCTTTATCATTTCATTTCTTCATTGGTTTGGGTTTAATTTAATTTTCTTTTTCTAGTTTTTTTGGTTTGAAACTTGAATAAATGATTTGATTTCTTTTTCTTCTTTAATATAAGAATTTAATTCTAATAACTATTCCTATAAAAGTACTATTTTTAATGATGTCACACAAAGATATATCTTGCTTTCTTTTTTGTTAATTTTTTCTAATTTCCCTTGTAATTTCTTCTTTGAAACTTGAGAACTTAGAAGTGCATTGCCAAACTTCCAAATATTTTCAGATTTTACAGATGTCTTTCTGTTATTGTTTTCTAGTTGAATTCTATAGTGTACACTTTTTGTTGTTCCAATTCTTTTAAAATTTTTTAGCCCTCTTATATGCTTCAAAATATTGTCTGTCTTGGTAAATATTCTGTGTGCACATGAATGTGTACTCTGCTTTTGCTCGAAGATATTCTTTCTATGAATGTTATTTAAGCAGGGATGACTGATAGTGGTGTCCAATCTTCTGAATTCTTACTGATTTTCTGTCTAATTGTTCTATTAATTATTGAAAGAGGAATGTTGAAATTTCAAACTTAATTGTGGCTTTGTTCATTTCTTCTTTTAGGCCTATTAGTTTTTGCCTTATGTATTTTGAAGTTCAGTTAATGAGTGCATACACATATAGACTTGTTTTGTCTCCTTGATGAATTGTCATTATAAAACATCCCCTTTATTTTGGAAATATTTATTGTTATATTAATTTTGTCTGATATTACTGTAGCCATTTAACTTCCTTTTGATTAGTATTTGCATATATATTTTTCCCACTCTTCTCATGTTAAACCTATCATTGTTTTTATATTTATTATTATTATTATTATTTTTTTATTTTTTTTTTAGAGAGAGACAGAGAGCATGTGTGAGTGGGGTGGGAGTTGGACAGAGGGAGAGGAAGAGAGAGAATCTTAAGCAAGTTCCATGTTCAGTATGAAGCAGGATGCAGGGCTTGATCTCACTATCCTGAGATCATGACCTGAGCTCAAATCAAGAATCGGATGCTTAACTGACTGAGCCACCCAAGCACCTTTTGTTTTTATATTTAAATTATCTTTCTTGTAGTTAGCATATGATTGACGCTTGCATTTTAATCAAATTTGACAAAATTTGCCTTTTATTTGATGTGTTTAAACCATTACAATTAATGTATTTATCAAATTGTTCTGGTTTAATCTATGATTCAGCTATTTATTTTACATTTTTCCTGCTTTCTTATCTTCTTTTGTACCATCTTGCTATGATTCTATTTTCTCTCCATTATTTATTATTAATTTTTTTAAAGATTTTATTTATTTATTTGACACAGAGAGATCACAAGTAGGCAGAGAGGCAGGCAGAGAGAGAGGAGAAAGCAGGCTCCCTGCTGAGCAGAGACCCCCAATGTGGGGTTCAATCCTAGGACCCCAAGATCATGACCTGAGCTGAAGGCAGAGGCTTTAACCCAATGAGCCACCCAGGCGCCCTAAAAATTGTTTTTAAATAGCCAATATACCTTAAAAAATTAAATAAAAAATGCATTTTATATTTACCAGTTTTTTTATTTGCAGGTATATTACTGTTGAAAACATTTGCATAATTGTTGAGTGTTAGCTGTGACAAACAGTAATACCAGAGAATTCTAGGTGATGTATTTTGGAGAACACATATATGTATATATACACATTTCTGATGAACACAACATGTTCTGATGAATGGTTCTAATTTCATTGCTAGGTCATAGGATATGCCCATCTTTAGCTTTAGTAGATACTACCAATGAGCTTTCCAAAACATTGTGAAATGTATCATTTATCACCCATTTAAGATACTTATTTAAATTACCCATTTATCATCAGTATGCAGAATTTTTGGTTGCTTAGGGCCTTTTATTAAAGCCAAAAATACAGTCTGTCTATATCCTTTGGCCACATGTTCTTTTACTGAGAAGACCAGAGACAAAAACATAAGCATAAACAAAAACAAAAAACCCCACAACTTATGTCAAACTATGAAGTGTAATGAAGTATAAATGATAGATTGGCAGATCCACCCTGAGAAAGCAGCATGGCCTAGCAAAATCTTCGCAGAAGAAGTGAAACTTTGAACTGGGGCCTTGAAGGATGAGATCAATTTTAGAGATAAGAGGAAGGCAGCAAAGATTCAAGGCAGAGATACTGGCACAAGCAAGGCGACTGAGCAGATGATGTGGCAGGTATATGTGTGAGTGCATGTGTAGTTCAATGGGTTTTATCCTAAAATTCAGCTGTTCATTTAGTCACCATTTTTGGATTATCTCTTGAGTGTCAGGCCATGTCTTAGATTGAGTAGGTTGTTTAAATGTAACACAAGTCTAAAGAAAATTCATTAAAGTCTTAAGACTCTGGTATAGATCATAATAATGTTCTATAGGTAGGAGGTAAAGGCTAAGATGGGGTGTTCCCCTTTCTTTCCTTACCAATCCCCTTCTTGTAGGCAAAGGGAACTGCCTTGTATGGTTAGCAAGGCAAAGCCCACTCAGCTGATTCCTACTTCCCCTTCCTCTTCATGTTGAGACCCAGGGAAGGAAGCCATCAGCGTCAGTGGCTTCCTCCTGCAACTGGCATGAATGCAATGATCTGTTCTAACCAGCTCTTCTCTACAGGGTGTACCTCCATTTTCCCGAGAGGGTTTGTATTGGAATAGAGAAGAGGCTTTAAAATACGACATTGCATTTCATAAATAGTTATGATTCATTTTTAAAATAAAACATAAGATAGCCTAGATGGTATTGAAATGGGTAACTGGTACCAAATGGGTGCTGACATTCCACCATATTTTATTAATGGAAGCCTGCAGAAGAAAGGTGGGTCACTTGCTAAGTACTGTGGAAACTTAAAAGATGTAGCAAAGAGTAAGAAGACTCTAATGGTTATGACTATCAAAGCACCTTGCTTCCTGTACTGAAAGACCTAGAACAGAATTGCTTGAGGAGAAAACGTATTGAGTGGATAAGTTGTGAACATTGTGTAGAATTCAAGTGGCAGACTTGCCTTTCATGGTGGGGTGCCCTTGGAAGGAAATGAATTATGTACCCAATGCTCACATGTTCTGTATCCCATGGTCTTACAATAATGTCGCCATGGGTACCACAGAGCAGGATATGTAAATAAAAACTACCAAGAATGTTCTATTACTGCATCTACATAGATATGTATTGGACCTATTTATTTAGTTTTAGGGTACAGCGCCTCCTGGGATGTCTCATATTGTCTCTTGGAATACAAAGTGACTTTTCATCTAATTTTATTCCAGTATCATTTCCTTTAATAAGTGACCCCGTATATCCATTTATAAGGGCCAACACACACAAACCCAAAATATTTTGAAGATGCCTGTAGTTTAGTGGAATTCTAAGTTAAAAAAAACAAAAATGGGAATGATGAATCCATAAACATTTTTCTCAAAAAGACCATTAATAATTATTATAACTTTTCATTTCTGTGATACAGCTCTTTCTTAAATAAACTAGGCTGTCTATTCAGTCCACATAGTCCATTTTAGAATAGTAATGTTATTACTTAATAGTAATCTTCCTTACTATTCCTTACTACTTCCTTAAAAGTAATCTTCCTGTTTATTTTTCCGTAGAAGTTTTCTATTAGAGAAAAGCTATCAGACTGACTAAAGATAAAAATAGACATGGTGGTTTTTTTGTTTTTGTTTTTGTTTTTTGTTTTTGTTTTTTTAAGTAGGCTCCTTGCTAGGCTCACAGCTCTGAGATCAAGACCTGAGCTGGGATCAAGAGTCAGTCACCTAACCAACTGAGCCACCCAGCCACCAAGTTGACATGGTCAACTTTTGAGCTTCAACTCTCTAATCTTCAGGCTATAAGAAAAGTCTGATGAAAGTAAACATACAAAATAGGAAATTTCCAAATGCCCGAATGTTCTAGAATAAATAGGAAACTGTAGAAGTGCGACAGAAATATCAAGGATGGTATGATATAAAACACTTAATATCAAGTATGAAAATGGCTCATCATTCTTCCATGGCTTTGGCAAATAATCCTAACAGTAGCTGACATTTGCTGAGTGTTCCATCCGCATCAGGCATTGTGCTAAGTCCTCTCAGTGTATTATTTCATTTAATGCTCACAAAGCCCTAGGAAGTATGATAATATTGTGATTCCTATTTGGTAAGTGAGGGAACTTCAGAATCTTGCCCTGGCTTCTTAGCTGGTCATCAGCAGAGTGCAGACCCAAGTCTGGTTTTCCTTAACCCAAATCACGAGGCTCCATGGCAGTTGGGACTTAGAGGATCGGCTGCTCCTCTTAATGCTTCTTGATTTTCCATTAAGAGCCCGCTGTGGGTTCTGTTTCTGCTGACTAAAATTCCAGAAGGAAAAGAAAAAGGCTTCTGTGCTGAAAATCAACATGATGGCTTCTGACCCACTTCTGGGCAAACCCATGGGGGGGATTGTCATATTGTCAAGCCTGATCAACTCTCTTCCTTATTCGCAGCCCATGCAGTGTCTCAGCAGAGCCTCGGACTGTGCCTGAATAGACACCAAGAAGGCTCCAGGTGCCTCCTTTTGTAGTGGTCATGGCGGTTCTCCCGGGGGGGAGGGAGCCTGAAAGACAGGAGGACGTTAGTAACTCTGCTGAATTAAACGTTTTGAAAATAAACACATTTTCCCACCTTTAAAGATCAGTGGGCTTCGATTCTAGAAAACATTAAAAAAAAAATGAGTCAAATAAAAATTGTAATGTTGCTACTCCAAAACAACCAGTTTAATATATTTAAAACGAAATGAAATCACAGGCCACATGCTCGTTTGAAAAGATTATGTTTACCTTATAGTAGACCATGGACGTGTTTCAGTGACGTTCTTTTTATTTTCCCACATCTTAAAAATATTGTATGTAATTTCAGTCGTGGCTGTCTGATTTCATAACAGATACTGTTTTGTTGAGAACCTGCTCTGTCCCAGGCTTCCACTAAGCACTTTATACATATTTGCTTGCATAATGCTAGTGTGAACTTAACGAATTCCCTTTGGCTGGACATTTTCTTTCCACTTTTTCTGGGGGTAGAGCCACTGTGATAAATAACCATGAATGTGTACAACATTTATATTTTGTTTTACTTTACTAAAAGAACTTAATCTTTAAAGGTGAATTTTCTTCTTGGAGAGGCAGATATTTTTGGAAATCAGGACTGACCCGGAGGACCTTTGCAAAACTGGGTTGTGGCCATTTGGAGGCTGAGGACAAGGTTCTTGGTCTTTCACCTTGACTTTCTGTGAATTCCATGTTAAAGTAGGAAGGGAAGCATTAATCACACTCAGTGAGGAGGAAAGGGGGGAGGAGGGAGGATTCCTCTTTCCTCTCCACCTTAACAAGGGAGTGAATGGGGAATAATGCTCCCCAAATTTGCTTCCTGTTGTAGAATTCTGATTAATTTTTAAGTGAAACTATTGTCAGCATGGTTGCTTTATATAGGATCATTTCTAAAACCACAGTCTCTAAAAATACCTTGTGATGGGCTTGAAATGGGTACTTTTATGATCCCAGCTACATGTGGAAGACTTCTGATTAATTCTTGAATGAAACAAATATCCAGACTATTGCTTTATTCAGTATCATTTCTGAAACAAGCACCATCCTTAAATGTACTTCGACTTGGAGTTGAAGTGGATGCTTTTATGACATCAGTTCTGCCGTGGGTCACCTGCTGGAGATTTCCTATTATTATTAATATTATTATTAATTATCATTATTTTACCTGTGGTGGGTGGATACTTTGGGAGATGGGGAAATCTGATCATACTGCAGTCTGCACATATTCCTTGGAGGTCAGTTACTGTTCAGAGTGGGTACATCCATTGCCCCGGTCCTATCCCACCCCATTTCCAACATGGAATATGTTGACTGCTAACACAGAGTCGACTCTAGCATGTTGCAATTTAGAAGGCTCTAACTTTGGGTTCTGAGCGATGAGGTTACTATGAAGAGCTCGGGCACCAGCAATTTTGCTTCCAAATAATTGATTTGCGTTGGGATTGGTAGATGTGGAATTTGCTTTGTGGTTCCATGTTCAGGTAAACGGGTAAGAATGAATACTACACAAAGTCAACACATGGTCTCTTTATGCATCACTGTTTAGAGATGCGAAGCCCAGGCTGTAGAAGACAGCAAGGATCTTGGGTTAGTTCCTGGCCTGGATGAGATCCAGTGAAAGTAGACTCCAGTATGGCAGAGGGGCCGAGAACACGGGTTCTTATGGTGGACCATCTCGTGTTGCCTCCTGCTAGTGTATGTCACTTCTCTGAGCCTGAAATTTCCCCAGATACTGAAAGTAATCACCTGATTGGCTTGTTGTGAAGCTGAAGTTACCCAATCTGTTTCACATAGACTAAGCATTCAAAAAAGAGTGAACTACACTTACTTTTGGCTACTTTTATTTTTCAAAATTTCCAAGGGTTTGGAATAAGAATCAGACAATGTGTGCCTGTGTTATCATGATCGAGATTTATTAGTTGACATTATATATATATATATATATATATATATATATGTATTTGCATTTACACACAGACACACATACAATCAGAGAGAGAAAACATCACAGATAAAGGAGATGTCCTTTATGATACTCTCCCCAGTCCCAAGCCCCCCTATCCCTTCAGAAACAACTACCATTGAGGTACCTGGGTGGTTCAGTCACAGTCAGTTAAGCACCTGACTTTGGCTCAGGTTGTGATCTTGGGGTCCTGGGTTGGAGCCCCACATTGGTCTCCCTGCTAAGTGTGGAGTTAGCTTGTCCCTCGGCCTCTCCCTCTGCCCTTCCCCCTGCTCGTGCTCTCTTTCTCTCTCTCAAATAAATAAATAAAATAACAAAAAAAAGAAACAACCACAATTGTATTTCTGCAGCTGTTTTGTATACTTTTCTATATTATTATCATACTTTTCTATATTATTTGTATACTATTCTATATTATTTGGAGAATAAGTACTTCCAAAATAATATGTAATATTTCCTAGCATTTGAACTTTTTTTTTTAAGATTTTATTTATTTATTTGGCAGAGAGATTACAAGTAGGCAGAGAGGCAGGCAGAGAAAGAGGAGGAAGCAGGCTCCCTGCTGAGCAGAGAGCCCAATGCGGGGCTCGATCCCAGGACCCTGAGATCATAACCTGAGCTGAAGGCAGAGGCTTTAACCCACTGAGTCACCCAGGTGCCCCCTAGCATTTGAACTTTTATAAAAATATTACTTGCTAGAAATATCATTTAGTAGTTTTCTCTTTCATTTAAGTTAATATTTTTGAGAAGTAACCTTGTTAATATATATATTATATTCGATATGTATATGATATATATTGAATTAATTCAAACTGTTACATAGTATTTCAGCATTTAAATAAGGCACAGTTTATTTTTCTTTTCTCTTGTCAATGTGTATTAATTTTTTCCAATTTTTTGGTTTGTTTGCCATCACAAAGAATCTGTAAAAATTTCATAGGGTATGACTTTTTTATTCACGTATTAGAGTCCCTCTGAGCAAAATGGATCGGTCCAGAACTGGATTGTACAGAATGTGCATTTTCAGTTGTTCTAGATAATGCCAGTTGTATCAATCTGCTCTTTCATGCACAGTACACTCTTAGCTTTCCTTACCTTTTGTAATATTTAACCTGTAAGAATAACTTTTCCTAATATGATGAGCACAAAATGGCATCATTATTGTTTTGATTTTTATCTCTTGGGATTGCTCTTCTATACACCTGACTTGTCATAGAAAAGGTTTGGATTTGGGGTCTAGAAGAGGGGACATTGAGATTGGGCCAAGACTTTGAGGAGTTGCCTGGGATATAAGTTAAGTTGACCTAGAATAGATGACCAGTGGCCAGACTCATTGGCTTTCCAACTATGCTCTTCGGGTCCCAGGGAATCCTTGGACTTCACCCCCAAGGGGTCCTGTTGCAGGAGGGCAGTGCTGGGGCACAGAGAGGAGGCAGGCTGAGCAGGAGCTCCGAGCCTCTTACAACCAGAGAATCTTCGCCTAGATTGTCTTCATGAGCTTCTATATGATTTCATTTAAATAAAGTGTTCAACGGTTAAAGGAAGTTTGAAAACCACCAGTTTCAAATAATAGTATAAGTGGATATTGGCATATTCTATTAGAGCACATTTATGGAATTTTTATGCTTAGTGACTAGGAAACTCCTCAGATCTGTGATGTAGAACACTCTGGTTGATTTCAACAAAATGATTGTAACTAGCAAGGAGGAAATAATCTATTTCTTTAAAGGAAAAAAGAAGGAGACTGATCTCTTTGAAAAATGAATTTCTTTAGTCTTCCACCAGAGAAGAGTACCTGTCCCTTTGGGCCAGAGCCTCAGTGCAGAAGGGAACAAATAGACCCAAGGGAAATAAGATGAGAATTGTCAAAATGACTCTCATTATAATACTATGATGTTTTTTGCCTTTTTCATTTTTATTCTCTCATGAGTATACAGTGGAACTTTCCAGAGGCTGCAAGCTGTGTGATATCACAGTAGATAAAATGCAGAAGCAGACATGAGAATCCAGCTGTTTTTTGTCAAGCCAAACTTTAAATAGATTTATAAAAATGTAAAACAAGCCTACTCTTCTCAGTTTTTTTTTTTTTTGGCGAATATTATTATTTTTCATTAAAATGTGTTATTTATGTTAACATGTAATGGTTTATTTTGGTTATTCTAGAGTTAATTAAAATTAAGATTTTAAACACTTCTTTTTTTTTAAAGAGTTTATTTATTTATTTGACATGGAGAAAGAGAAAGTGAGAAAAGGAACACAAGCAGGGAAAGAGGGAGAAAGAGAGGCAGGCCTCCCGCTGAGCAGGGAGCCTGATGTGAGGCTTGATCCCGGGACTCCGGGATCATGACCTGAGCTGAAGGCAGATGCTTAACTGACTGAGCCCCCCAGGCGCCCCCATTCTAAACATTTCTTAATTTCAGTTTCTAATAGTGCACCTACTGACACACAAAACCTACATAATCAAAACTTTTTTGGTTACTTACTTAATATTTTTTTGACTATAAAAGGGTTGAGACCAGTAACTAAAGAGTCTGATCTGATAAAAAAAAGATTAGAAATTTGCTACCAGCTTTTGATGGAGAGAGATGGGGATCCTCTTGTCAAATACCCACATCTGGGTTTCGCCAAAGCAAACATGGTGCTACAAACGCGCAGACCTCCCCAGGCCGTGGCATTGGCCAGAAAACAGCACAGGAAGTAATAGACATGAAGGATGGTTCTAAGGAGGAGAACATTGGATCTTCGCCCTCTAAGCTGGGAATGATGCAACGGGGGGTATCCACCAAGGTGGTGAGTCCGTAAGTGCAGGGCCCAGCAGGTTCTCTGAAGCTGGCGGTGTGCTGCACATCTGTCTGGTCTTCTGGGGTTCTGTGGGTGGGGAGGGAATTGAGACTTCTTTACTCATCATGGCCTCCTCTCCTGATACTTGCATTGGGCGGCTGTTGCTAAGTTAAACACCTTGTCTTGGTCTTTGGATCATTTACTTTATCTGGACAAAAACAGGACCAACCGTCAGCCTAGAGGATATGTCAGATATGGTGCGATGCTCCCAGAAACTTGTCGATAACAGAAATTCCGTCTGTGCTCACGGAAGGCAATGACACAGAGGACTGTTCTGAGACCACCCCCTGTGGGCTTGGCTGTACATTCACCTGCTCAGCCATCACTCACCTGAGAGTTGCCAGAATAGAGAAGCCGCTTGCTAGATCTCTCTGCCCGGGGCCTCCAGGGACCCCCAGATTGAGTGCATTTTTAGATGGCACCCCAAAAGCCCCTGGCTTCTTACTCAGTCACTGGACAGTCAGAGTATATTGTATAGAAAAGTGTAGAGTAACATCACGAGCCAGTCATTGTCTGAACTCCACACAGCAGGTAATAGCAGAGTCAGAGGTTACCTTTAGTCATTCATTCATCGACCGATACAACCCTACAGTCAATGAATATTGAGCATCTACAATGTGTCAGTTACCATTCTAAGTATTGGAGATACAGCAAGAGACACAACACTCAAAAATCTCTGCTTTTGCATTCTGGTAGGAGACAAACATCCAGTAAACGATATGAATACATATAATAAACTGTGCATATTTAGTAACCTTGGTGGCTCTCATCAAAGGCTTATGAACAAAGGAGAAACCATGGAATTCAAGTGTGTATGCAACATCCAAGGTGGATGGATAGATAACATGCGCTTAATGCCTGATTATATTTTATATTAAGGTCTTTCCCTTTTATTGTCATATGGCTAAGAGCCAGGATTCTTCCCCTAAAAACCAAATAACACATACACAGTCCTGCTGAGCTCACGCACCCATACAAAACAAGAACACAACTACTTCCTAAGGCAGAGGACAGGGTGACTTTGTATCCCTGCCAGTCAAAAAGGATATGTGACACAAGCAAAAGGCTTTTAGGATCACTTCCAGTCTAAGAAGATGCAATTTCCTTACTGGCCAAAGAATTTTGTACTTTATGTTAAGGACCCGAAGGGAAGGACTTGGGGCAAAACAACTGCAACCACTGTACACACTTCTCTTTTGGGTCTTAGTGTGAAAAACCAGACTTGCTCATGAGGGTCTAGAAGTCTATGTGGACCCGGGACAAAGGCTCCTCTTACCACTGCTAGTACTGTGAGGGAGTTTCCAGGAGCCTGCGGCAGGGGGCTGGCAGCCCTCTGCTGTCCTCCTTGGGCCCACTGTGGAGCAGTGTTCTTGTGACTCATCATCACCATAAGTGCAGTAACTGCGGCTCAGCCATGAGCCTCGGGAATTTCTGCAAGCTGCCAGAAAACCAGGTGTGGGCCCACCTGTCTGACTTTTCTCTCCTACCCTGTCCATGGACATTGTTCCTTCTCTTGGTTAAGGCGTTGGGGTACCTCTAAGGTAGTAGACATTCTTGGTTGCCAACTGATAACAACCTGATGGCAGTTATTTGGAAATGTTAGATACTTGCTTTCCTGGACTTGACTGCATGATCCAACCCTAGAGATTTGATGGAGATCTTTTTTCTTCTTCTTTCTTTCCTTTTTTTTTTTCTTTTGGCTGGGACAGGCAGGAGGAGGGATGCGAGTGTTGGACAGCTTCTGAGAGAGATTTTTCTTCCTGTACCAGTCAGGGTCCCAGCAGGAAACAGATGGCTCACTCAGACAGGGTAATTAAGGAGAATTTAATCAAGTGACTGTTTACAAAGTTCTGAGCGGGGTTAAGGGAAGCTTCCAAGGGATGGTTAAGGAGATCCATGGTGGGGCTAGAATCAGCATTACCACCCTGGGACGGAAAGGACACATGGGGGATGGTTATATGAATCCAGAGGGACTATTTGTCACCGTGGGGGAGGGTCACCTAATAGAAGCTATGGCTTTCAATCAAGGTATGCAGCCCCCTGGAGGGGAGGAGGAAACCAAATGCAACTGGAAGGCAGAGGCCAAGGCCAGGGGAGGCTATCTAGGTTTGGGAAGGTTAACCTTTAAGGCACAGAGAGGATGGAGGGGGTGCATACAGAAGGGAAAAAAAAAACACATATTCAAGGTACTGCCTGAAAAGAGACAGAGAAAGAGAGAGAAAGAAACAGAGAGACCCAGACAGCCTGAGATATAAGACCTAAAAGAAGTATCTTTACCTTTTTTCATCCTTCAGCCCTTGTCCTGAGAGACCTGATTGTCTCTGATTGAAGCAATAGTCATGGTTTTGTACCCATGTGGATAGAGAAGGCGGGTAGAATCTCAAGCAAGCCCGACTGTGGTGACTGGGCCCTGGGACCATCTCCAACCTCAGGTTGTATAAGAAAAACAAGCTGCTGTTGTTTAAACCCCTTTTATTCAGGAGTTTATTTGCTGCCCCTAACATCTTAATTGATGCAATCCCTTACAAAGAAGTAAGGGAACTAGTATTTTCTGAGTGCATATTATATACTAAAGCCTTTTCTCATATATTGATTTAGTTCTTTTAATAATCCCACCAAGTGAAAATCATTGTTCTTATTAATCCCATTTCATGGACAAAGGACCCATCACACACACACACACACACACACACACACACACACTGAGGGGTCAGAAGTTAAAGGAGAAGCTGGAATCATTTCTAGGACTAACTCGTGTATTTCCTTGATATTCACTACCTAGGTCTTCGGGTCCCTGGATCTTTCCATTCCTTGGGCCAAGAGAGCCATCCTGACATTGAATGGTTTGTGTGTTGACCTCAGTGAAGCCTATCTGAACCATGCCTCTCCTTCTCAGTAACTTTTGGAATCTTCACTCACCTCAGGGGAAAGAGACACCTGGTGTTACAAGTTTTACTTTATGATGATTTTGGGGAGAACACAGTCCCAATCACTCAAAGGGCCACTGGAAGACTAGTTCTCCCTGTCTCTAAGCTGGTGAGGTATACCGTATGATGGCTCACCTCATTACTTTTGTCGCTGATTTAATAGTCATTTGTTGATCCCCAATTATATTCCATGCAGTATTTTTAGCTACTTAGGAACCAGCAGGGACCTGACAGAGTTTGTGTACTAGGGTAAGAAACAAACAGGAAAATAAAGAAGATGATTTCACGTAACAATGAGTCTAAAAGATGTAATATGATAGGGACTCAGGTGTGCAGGGGGAGACTTTGGTGAGATGGTCAGGAATGCTGTCTGAGGAGGTGACAATGAAGCTGACACCTGACAATCTGGGGGGAAGTCCGGGGAGAGAGAATGGTAGAGTAAGGGAGTTGAGAGGTGAGTTCACGTGATCAAAGACCAAAAGTAGACCTGCATGGCTAAGGGAGGGAGGACGGAGAAGAAGTTGGGGGCAGGCAGAGGCCAGAGGCTGTAGGAAGTCCATGGAAGGCATTAGAAGAAGTCACTGGGTTCCAAAAGAAAGGAAGATCTAATTTTGATTTTACGAACAGCATTCTGAGTGTCGGGTGGAGAATGGAATGGATTGGAGCAAAAGTAGAAATGGGGGGCCAGTGATGAGACCATGTTCAGGTGATAGAGGGAAGCTTGGACCAAGGTGGTTGAACTGGGGATGGAGAATCATGAAGAGATTTGGGGTGTGCGCTGGAAGTTGAATGTTGGTGGTAGAAAGGAAGGGAATATAATTTAATGGTGACACAGCATTTCAGCTTCAGCAAAACCCTTTGGATTGAGTACTTAACCAAGATTTTGCCTGTGGGTGTCCCTGACAACCGACATCACCTCTGTATCTGGGCCAAATCTATGTTGAGGCACTTTCCAGTTTGACCGTGAATTAAGTTAGGATTATAGAATTTTTCATCTTGAGAAGATCATGAAGATTTTCTAAGCTAATCTTGTTCCTTTAAAGTTGAGGAGAGGCTGGTATGGAAAGATTGAGTTATATTTATAGGAGTAATGAGTAAGAATTGGACAGGATCTGAGGGCTGCTTTTTGCCTGCCCAGAATATTCTACAAGGATATTTTTTTAACCATAAAATATATTTTCTAATATTCTTTTTCCCTAAGAAGACAACTGCATTGAGATTTAAAACAAAAATAAAAATAAGAACAAAAACAAACAACAAACTAACTGAAAGACACCAACTCAAAAAAAGCAGGTTCTGAATTTTGTGAAATCTTACCCGGTAGCCGTTCTGCCAGACACTTCAAAAATTGTGACAATTTTCAGGGAGCCTGGGTGGTTCAGTGGGTTAAAGCCTCTGCCTTCGGCTCAGGTCATGATCTCAGGGTCCTGGGATCGAGCCCCACATCGGGTTCTCTGCTCAGCGGGGAGCCTGCTTTCCCCTCACTCTCTGCGTGCCTCTCTGTCTACTTGTGATCTTTCTCTCTCCCTCTCTCTCTCTGTCAAATAAATAAAATAAAATCTTTAAAAAATTGTGACAATTTTCATTGATTCCTTTATTCAGTAACACCACTGGTAACAGTTTCACCAGCTGACCCAGAAAAGGGCACCTGCCTGTCTTTATCTGTCCAGATAAGTGGGACCTTGTAACCAAGTGATGCCAGTTCCAGACACATTCCTCAGTTTGTATCTTGGCCACATCCAGAGTATTGAGATATATGACAACAAATGGGTAAAACACTTGTTCAGCAAGAAATCACTCACTTTATGGTTGAGTATCAAGTGATTACAATGCTAGTCTGTAAGGGTTGAGAAAATGTGTCGAGGATTTTTAGATCTCTAAATTACATAATTAGATGATCAAGCAATGCCTTCTACATTTGGAGTGCCTATTATGCGCTTAGTGCTTTATATAACTTAACTCACTTGAACATCCTTATAATAACTATGTGAAGTGGGACAGAATGAAACATTTGCTCAAATATTCCTTCTCTCACACCCTTGTCATGTTCACTATGGGTGGAAATACCTTCCTTTGCCATTGACGTGGGGCTTGGCCAAGAAACTTGCTTTGGTTATTTGTATGTGTGTAGAAATGTCAATGTTCCCCTTATGAACTAAGGCTATAAGAGGTTTCATGTGTTTCTTTTCATCTCCCTGGAGTTTCTGACCTTTTCCATGACACGAGTGTACCCCAAATCCCAGAATGAAAATAGGTAGAGCAAAGCTTCACCTCATCCAAGATCTGTAGTCCATTGAACTCAGGCAAATCCAGCTAGAATCAGCAGAGCCTTAGCCAAAATACAAACTCATGAGTGTAAAATAAATTATTGTGCTGTGAACCACTGAGATTTGGGAAATGTTTGTTACAGACTGTCACAATAACAGCTGACTGATACACTAAGTGTGCATTATTACTTCCATGTTATACACAATGAAACCAAGTCTTGGAGATATTAATGATCTGTCTCAGTTTACAGCACTAAGAGGTAGGTCAGGTCAAATTGGGCCTTTCAAAATTTGTGCCCTTTTCATTCAACAAAATGCGTTCTCTCCTCTCCCCCACATGGAGAGGGGTGGAGATTTTATCATTTGGTCTGTTATTTTGCTTTGTTGCTAGCATTCTCATTTCTTGTAAGGTCTTTATTCTCATAAGATCCCCACTGTGACACAAAGTGAAAGACATGGTAAGTATATAGATTGATAGAAAAAGTCACCTGCAGATTTTATGCATCATTTCTACACTCAATTACATGGTGAATCGTGACTGAAAAACAATCTTTCTGTTTTGTGGAGATATTGAACTTAGCCTTTAAAAATTAGTGCAGTATCTATTCATGATGTACAATATTGTCCAGAGAGGTGAATATTATTCTCCTCAGTTCACGGAATAAATTAAGACAGACGAGTGATTCACTTACTTTTACCTCATAGCAAGGTAATATATTGATTTTTTCTCCTTCTCTTTCCTTTTAAATCTAAGGGAAAACTTCCACTAAAACCTAATTACATCACCCTGGCTCTGAACCCTTCTAGAAATTACAGAGCTATCAATATTAAGTACATTTGCACCAATTTGCAAATCTACTTGGCCCAGGCATATGCCCAACACCACTTTGATTTTTTGTGTAGTTGAACTCTAGAAGGTGGTGCAACGTGGATTTTCTGATTAGCTTATGCTAAGTTAGTTGAGATGTTAAAATGCGAGATGGGAATTGGGTTGATACTTAAAGATGAATGTATTCACGTAAGATAATGGAAAAAAAAGAAAAAGAAAAAGAAAAAGAAAGGGAAGACAGTTTTGCCCGATAAGATCAACCCAGAGGGTGAAGACTTTCAGAAAAACGTGGGTGCTTCAATGGTGGGGGTTATGAAGTGGTTCCACCCTGCCACTTGGTGCAAAAGTGATCCCAAGTCCTCCCCTTCCTTCACATTCATATTCAGAGGCCCTCCAGGTGAAGTCTCCTCAAACACTCAATTCAAACACTGATGGGGGAATTCATCAGTCACAGCGATGACAGTGACACAGATCATCCCTCACTGGAAATCAGGACTGTGCTGTATACAGAGATCTCAGGCCATAGTCCCTCCATTCGATGCCCTATTCTTTGGCTCCAGGGGAGGCACATAAAGGAGAGAGGGATGATGGCCAGTCTCTGAAATGAGATCTCATGCTTGGCAATGCTGGTAGAGAGCTCTCATCTCAGAAACACAGGGTGGGGAAATCATCACAGCTGAAAAGGAGACGCAATAGGCTGGACCCTCACGGTCTGCTGACTTCTAATCCTGGCTCTGCACTGCCTCATTAAGAGACATTAGGCAAATCCTCCATTAGCTGCCTCTCATAAAGAGGAGGAGGTGCTGAGAGACAGGAGGCTGACACACACAGCCCTGGCTTTTGAAAAGGGGGAAAGGGGATTTTGAAAACTATAGACCTGTGAGCTTAATGTCAATCCTGAGTGAAATTCTAGAATGGATTATTAAGAAGATGGTTTGTGAGCCCTTGACAAAAGGAAGTGGTGGTCTTAGAAACCAGGATGGATTCGCTGAGAATGAATCTTGCCAGATTAATAACTTCATTTCCTTTTTGGATACAGTTACAAGTCAGGGAGATGAAGTGTGTATGGATTTCCGAGAGACAACTGAGGCAGTCCCTTGCAGGAGCCTTATAAAATAAGATGGAGAAATGCAAATTGGGCGGTAGTGAAATTCGGGGCTGGCAGATTGATTGCTTTTTAGAATGTTGCATTAAGTATTGCTATTCACCTTGAGGGTGGTCTCAGGTTCTTTTCAATCCAATTGGGCATGTCTAGTTTCTGTTGGTGAGAATGGCTACACTGGGTGGCCATTTGATCCAGAACAAAACCTACTACGGAGGTAAGGGTGGGTCTTGGCAAACAGATCTCCTAGGGGCTGGAACAGAAGCAGGTCAACTGGGAAAGGCTATGGCAGCAGAAGCTCAGGTCAGTCAGCATCAAGGTCTGCCAGTGGGGCACACGAAGTTAAGTGATGGTTAGTGGAGAGTCACTATCTGTGTCTTCTCAGCCTCTGCTCATTTATGTTGTGAGAAGCTCAAGTCTTCATCTGGGGATCCACTGTAACACTATTTTATGTGCATGAAGTTCCTCTGGAGTCCCATCTCTGGCTCTAGGAAATACCACGTGACCCGAGTGTGGCCAATCAAAGCAGCAGATCTCATGAGAGACAGTGACTGGCTCAGGGATGTTCACTTGGTTGGGCCAGTTAATCAGAAACAAGGAGAAACAAACAGGTGGTCAGCACTTTTGATTGAGCTGTGTAGGAACTGGACTCACCACTTTCTCCGTTCCAGAACATGCTTTGATTTTCTGATAATGTGAGTCTGGTGCCCTCAGTGGAGCCTGAGCATGAAACCAATGTAGGAATAGATACAGCCCAAGAGCTGGAGAGAAGACAAATCCCGATGATACTGTTGGGGTGGTGAATTCAGACTTAAATCTACATCTGAACTTGCGGTTATGTGAGGTCATAAATTCCCTTGTTTAAATCTCTGTGTGTAGAATTGTCTATTATTTGTGGCAGGAGTCCTGATTGATACGTGGGATCCTTCAAGCTTGTCAGTGAGAAACTCAAGAAGAGATGATGATAAGAACTATGGCAGGCAGGAAACACTGGAAAAGTAGACTCCTTATCACCATGCTTGGTTTGGGGAGGAATCTGGTCCCAGAAGAAAAGAAGGAAGGGGATATGCAGCAATATTCTGGGCTCATCAAGTCCTGTGTCGTTTTACTCTTCCAAGACTCACAGGAAGCCTTCCCTGCTGTTGGGTGGGGACCTTTTGCCATGTTCTGCTCACTGGTGCCATGGACAATGACTTGTGTGACTTCTGGGAGTTCCACCACAGGGCAAGCGTGGGCTCCCAGTGCCCTCTCTCTTGCCATGGTGACTGTGACAGCCATATGCTGAAATGGTAGCACTGTGAAATGGCATCTGTCCACAGGTGAACTCTCCAACTTTGTGTGAGATGAACTGGGGTGTGTTATTGACTGAGCTTTAGGGGTTCATTTGTTCCCCCACATAGCCTAGCTTAATCTAACATGCAACTCATGTACTAGACTAATTACCAACCCAGGGACCAGAACACCAGGGAATAAATCTGAAGTCCAGGAGATCAGAGTTGGATGATACAGGTTGAGTTGAGGCTCAGATCCCGAGGATGAAGCTCCTTATAAGTCACTTTTCCAGGATCAGGATTGGTTCTAGAGGCAAGGAGGAGGAGCATTCACTAATGAGGAATCAAAAGAGTTTCACTTTGTGGGAGAAGAGGAGCTTAAAACCAAGCTGTGAAAGATTTTCCTTCCATGGTAGGGGAAGATCATGGATGGCTGGCTTCATGCATTCAAGAATAAAACAAAGGTAGAAGGGGAAATGACTCTTTTCCATGATGGATTGCAGGATCCCCAAATGTCCTACCAGGCTGGACCATGGACTTAACATAAGCTTCAGTGGGGATAAAGTCCTGTACCTAGGTCTTAAGGCTACTGTTTTAGCATGACATGAGTTAAAAACAGCCCCTACTTAAAGACCTGAATCTTCCTTTCCCCTAATTTTGGCATAAGTCAGCAGGGTAACCAGGCAGTCAAATCCTAACACCATCCTATGCTACCTTAAGAGTAATTTGGCATTTCTCAGAAGGGATGAAAACCAGATCACACATAGACATTGTTTGATTTTGGCTCCACTTTCTATAAAGGACTGTGAAAAGTTGCTACAACTTTGAAGACAAAGATTCAAGATGTTTAGCATTTCTTGCACACCTACGGTTGAAAATTTATTGATCAGCTACTATGACCTGTAGCATGTGTAGAGAACTCACTCTGTGCCAGGCGCGGTGCTAAGTCTCAAGGATAAGGGATGAGTAAGAAATGGTTCCTGCTCTAGAAAAGCTTGGATTTCGAGGCTAGAATTTCACATCATTAGTTACAGAAAGTATTAAGGAGGAAAACAAAAGGGAATTCAGCATTCAAATCCTGGCTCCTCTTGATTTGGCTAGTTGTTTAATGTTTTTAGTTTTCTCACATGTAAAATGGGTTAACAATACCCATGTCAGAGAGTTGATGGGAAGATCAGTGGAATCATGCGTGAGGAGGGCCACGCCTAGTGGGTCTTCAGTTAACGTTCTGACAGTGGCCTTGATGCTAAATGGGGTGCTACTGAAGTTGATGACGACATAGTAGCAGACTTCGGAACACCCAAGGAAGCATGGGATTGGACAACGCGACCTCCGAGATCCTTTGCAATCCCGAACTTTTATGACTTTGTGATTCTGTACCTCAGTTTGCTTATCTGTAATAAGGGAAGAAAGCTTTGTCAAGATCTGAAAATGTTGCCCAGGTCCTGCAAACGTCTCACAACAGGATCGCCATCCTCTGTCCGATATCCCCTCCAACATGAGCATCCCTCTCCTTGCCAGTCAAGCCTGCATCTGGGGGCTGATACTGGCCTCAGAGCCGAACTTACACTGAGGTTTTGTCTTCCCTGTAATCCCTCATAAGTCTTTGTGAAAGACCGAAAACTCCAGCTAGCTTATCACAGCCCCTACTGGTTTGGCCAGAAGGAATCTCTCTTTTGGTGTAAACTTTACAACAGCTGCCCAGAGCTAAGTACAAGGGCCCCTGGTTAGAATCTGAGCTCTGCCAAAGAAGCTGTAGACCTCGAAGGCTAACACTTTAGATGAAGGGACTCAAATTGGACTTGTTAGCAGTTGACTCAAGAAAAAGGCACAGGATCTTTAACTCCTTCCACGAGTCTTCCGCTTCTGGAATTCTTTGCCTCCAGGAAAAATATTTTTCCAGTAACATTTATGTTCAACATCAATAACAGGAGATTTCAAGGTGCCCAATTTAGCAATGCCAGTAAACGTGGAAGGTTGGTTAAAGCACCTTCTCATCGTGCAGCACGATCTTGTCCATTTAACTCCATCAAACTAGATGAGATTGACGTTTGATTGCACAATCCTGCCCATCGACAGACCCTGAGGTTCCCTCCCTCCCTCAAAATCATCTTCCTCCGGTGAAAAACGGAAGCAGTCATTGTGACTGAGAGTATTCCCAGAACTTGCTGCAGGAGGCAGTTGAATCAAAATGTTTAAGATGAGAAAAGTTCCCTTTTTTCCCGTATGTGGAGGTTTTCTTTAGCCTAGGGAGCAAAAATTCTTCCAAAGCTGGAACAAGTGCATGCATTCTGAATTCTTTGCCCATGAACACTGCGTATTTGCAACCCGTCTGCTCCTTAAGTAGGAAATAGCAAAAGGTCCCCAAGTGCCCCTGATACCTAGAATCACACACAATAGATTTCTTAATGCCCAAAGCCTCTTATTCAGCAGAGAATAAACATATATTATACTGTATAGATTTCTTTTTTGGTCTGTATAAGCCCCAGTTATGGAATATTTGCAGGCATAGAGACAAACAATTCTCTTTTCCCTGTGCTTTATAATTCTCCAAAGGTGGTTATTAATAGGTGTCAGAACAAGGGTAACTTTGTAAGCTCACGATCCCTGCAGCAACGCCTCCTGGCCCTTGATTGTTTAGGGCTGCTAATGTAACCGCACTGGGAAAATGTTTTAAATGCACTAACACTTCTAAATGCCATTTTCCCATCAAAATATTTTCCCTTATTTGGTCCAGCAAGCTAATGCATTTATGTGACACCTACATTAACACTGCAGTCACTTCGCACCTTGACCCCTTCCTTCTAGTCAAAGCAGGCTCCGAGGCTGTGTAGTACAAGCCTCCGAAAAAGAGGGAGCAATTAGGTAAAAAGTAATACCAGCATTTGATGGTCTTTGTTGATTGAGCAACCACTAAAGTGGTTCCTGAATGGTGTGATGTTATTAGGGCAACAAGTAAGAAAATAAATGGCTGGGATCCGTATCTCTATATCTGTCTGATGGTCCTCTGCGTTCATCATTTCAGTCGTGTGGGTGGGAGAAATTCTGAGGACCCACTGTTTAGCATCCTAATCTCATATGAACTCATGGGCACTGGATTTCGTATCCATAATCTTTGCCTTGTAATTCCAGTAACCTAATTGAGCCAAAGAAATAACCATGGAGAACGTGTCTAGAATTGAATTATGATCAGATAGTGGAGGTAATAGGGAATATAAGCCCTTCTCTTTTCCATTTACTTTGTGTTTGGTTTACATGTGAATCTTTGTGGGTGTGGGGGCCTGGAATACACTGAGATTGTTGGCTATAATCAAAATGCTGCTATTGTCTGCAGAAAGGAAAGTGGAGATGTAGAGAAGTAATTGGAGGTTGCAAGGAAAGAAAGAGAGGTTGGCCAGTCACCATCCTCCAGGACGCCATGGTTTGGTATCTAATGTACCCTTGGGTGTTGGAAACACAAAGAAAAATAATACTTAGACCCAGGGATCAAACTTTTGAATATGAGAAAAGGATTCAAGTAGAGCAGAGGAAATAAGGGGTTAGAGTTGGGGGAGAGGGCATGGAGCATAATGAGGATTTGGGGGCATGGCACCAGGGTTTGGGTTGTAAGATGGCACCAATGTGATGTGGTTAGGGACAGAACATCTTGGCCAGGCTTGGAGGCAAGCTCTCAGGAGTTTAGAGGAGGATTGTTTTGTGGAGGTGCTGGTGTTGGAGCATTATCAACAGCTAAAAGCATTTGACCACGAAGAGAAACACCTCTAGGGAGAAACTGAGAGTTGGGAAAGTGTCGGGCATGTATGGAGAATGCAAATATCTCCTTTAAATCAACATCATGAACCAAATTAGGAGATGTTTATTGGATGTCTGTGTTGCAAGTACAAAGGGTCAAGGGAGATCTTTTCTTTCCCACATGCTCTGCCAGGAACTTAAAATAAAGGGAAATAAAGTTGTTTTCAGAGTATTAAACTGTTAAAAATTCATGAACAATGGACATGATGGACCATCTGTGAGAGTAAACCAAGGCATTTTCTGTAAAGTTGAACAGGGGAGTTTCAGAATAGCCAACAGTCCGATCCAGGTGACCTTGTCATTCTTAACAGAAGGCAGGACCCAAAGTAGGAATGTGATTGCTATTTGGTGAGTAAAGACCTCGTTTCTTATATTGTGTTTGGAGAGAGAATTTCTGAACAGAAGGGGCTTGATAAACAGAGATCAAAATTCCCAACGTACAGGAAAGGGGTCTGGCAACAGGCATTTTTTCAATCAATAGCTATCATGCTATGAGACGTCAGTGAGTTAAAAATGAGTCTTTATATTAAAAAAGGACACTATCTACCGCCAGCATAGGGCCTGATAAAAAAGAAACATAAAAAGGCAGAAGTGGGGGGGGGGTTTCTTCAGTATTGTCCAGGGAAGAAAGATAATATGAACATTCTGATCCCAGAAGAGTTGTCTTCTTTGTAGAACAAATCATCGAGCCTCGCCATGACCAAGAGAGCACATTATATGCCTGTTTCGCTCAATCTTCATGCTCTCTCATGAGTTATACCCATTTTAAAAAGTGAGGAACCACTTTTACCAAGGAACTTGCTCAAGGTTGTACATCTGGTGGTGGAGCTGGATTTGATTTATGTCTTCCTGGGTTTCCAGGCTCTTGTGTGGAGTGCGAACACAGAGAGTTTGCAGAAGGAAGTGCGTTACGGAAGGAAGAGCGGTCTCTGCACAAAGTGGTATCATTGAACACTTAGCCTGACGCTTTCCTGAAGAAAGGTTGAAAAAATATTGCATAGATAAGCAAGTTATGAGGCCCAGCATAAGGTGGGTCAGAAAGAGAGTGGTTGGGATTCCAGAGGGTGCATTGTTAAGTGCTCACTCCACAGGGAGGAGAATCAAAGGAACAAGTTCTTAAACCAACTTAGTCAAAAGCTTACTTTTGTTAGCTGCTTTCTTTCCTTGAGCAGTTGACAAGTTGGATTTAATAGTGTGCAAGCTTAATTTGATTATTTTTAAGACATACGAAAGGCTGAGCATGCATCTCAGCTGGGTAAGAGGTTATAAGAAGGTCAAGAGTACCAGCTTCCAAGTAAGACAGGTCCTGGTTCCCAGATCCCAGGAGTCACAGCTTACTAGCTCTGTGGGCCTCTGTCTCTCACCAGAAGTGAGAATAGAAATCCTTGGCTCATGGATGCCTGGCTGGCTCAATTGGTAGAATATCTGATTCTTGATTTCAAGGTCGTGAGTTTGAGCCCCACATTGGACATGGAGCCTAACTTAAAGAAAAAAAGTCCTTAGCTCACTGGATTGTCATAAGGATTAAAAGAGAAAATGCCTAGCCCATAGTAAGTGTTCAATAAACATAGCTACTGTATTCTTTATGGTCTTTTCCTTTCCTTTTTCTCTTCCTTCTCACTCAGTTACTTCCTACCCTGTATTTCTATCCTATCTTTCCCTAGAATATCTGGGTACTTGCAATAGTGATGATTTCACCCCAGTTTACAAGATATACAGGATAGCTTGTTGATCCTGTTTGTGGTCTGTAGTCAGGTGAACCTTGAAGGAATGGGGATTTGTAGAGCCTTCTTGGAGACTGGATCTTTCCAAAATGGTCGTGGGTCCCTTTTATCTGATACTTCATTCACCTGCTTGCATTTCATTAAAAAAGTAGCAATATGCCAAATTATCTCATTCTCTATAATTTCGTTTGCTATAAGTCCTTCCATTCACATTGTCTCCTTTGTACTTCCTAAAACTCCAGTGAGATCAGTATCATTTCTACTTAACAGACAAGAAAAAGGGAGCTCATAGAGACCCACAGACTTCTCCAAAGCCACACAGTTTGAAGGGAGCCAAAGCTGGAACCAGGGTTATTCTGAAGGGATCATTTGGATGGTGGATTTTGTTGGTGAAAATTCTTCCTTTTCTACCCAGACTGCTACAAAATCATGCCCTACACTGTTTTCTCCAGTCAGTTCTCGTGGGCAGAGCCCCGGTTACTTATATTCCAGGACCCACCGTCTCAAGGATTTCCTTTGTTTGCTTGCCCTGGGGTGAAATTCTGGCAATGTGGTACCAAGCTGTGGAGAAACCAAGGTCTTACCTCTTGAATGTCAGATAAGTGCTCACATTTGCTATGTGTTTACTTGCCCAGTCAGTGTCTGTTTTATGGGTATTAACCCATTAATCTCCAATAATCCTAAGAAATAGGTGGTGGTGCCATCTCCATGCTATAGATGGAGATAAGAAGTCACGTGTGCTTTCCAAGCGCAGGTAGAGTTGGCAGCATTTAACGTGAGGCAGTCTGGTTCAGACCGTGTGCCCTTCACTCACCTACCCCTTTCCCACCAGACAAGGGGATGGGCAACTTTGTCAGGTCTGCTGGTTGGCTTCCTGATCCTGAGAGAAGGAGACTAGGGAAGGCAGTGGAATGAGCAGGATCAGGGCAGAGACAGACCCAGAGAAATGGAGGGTGACAAGTATGCTGACCACAAGGGATGGGTGCATTGTGGGGGAAGAATGGTTAAGTGTCTTAATGGAAGTGGTATGGGTCAGCAAACTTTAAATCCACACTTTTCAGCTTCTCTAGGGCCAGGATAAATATATCCCCAGTTAATTTTGTTTGTTTACCTTGATACACACTGGAGTTGTAGAATTTAGATGGACAGTCTTAGGGCAGCGGTCTGGTTGGAAGAAGGATTAGGGGGAGTTATTGGAGGCTGTGATTGCAAGTGCACTCTTTTTGCTTTAACCACTTTTAGGATGGCTCTGGAGGGGGTGGGATGGGGCGGTATGGTATGGGGATTTTTGGGAGGAGGCTGAAGCTCTTCCCACTCCTCTTTGCCCCTGCATGGTATCTACCTGTCAATTCAGTTACAATTTTTCCCTTTCTGTGAACTATTCCTGGCTTTGTTGGAAGGAAGTAGTTATGCAATGCATATTTTCAATAGAAAAAGATTTACCTCCATTACATAGGAGTTTGTGGAAGCATTTTACAACCTTCCACAATCTTCAGCAGCATGGAATCAAGCCCTTTGTATTATCTATTTAAGTCTTTAAATTTGGTATTTAGGTTAAATACAAAATACAGTTCTTCGCATTATTCCAAGGTCACTATTCATGATGGAAAAAAATGTTAAAAGCACCGAAGTAATGCATGAAAAATCCATTATTAAGAGCGGCACCCCCTTATCTACAATAGCAGTTACTTTAACATGATTCCCTTGCATTGTAGTGACATGCTGGTGCCATCACTGCTAAAGCTCCGTTAATGTTTCCATTATACGTCTCTATTCAGCTTTTTCACCAGTTTATAAGTCAATGTATTCTTAGGCTAAACTTTGGTTTATGGAAATCTCCATTTTAAAACTTCCCCAAAGAAATTAAAAACATATGAATGCAAATATGCGGACCATCCCATTTCTTGCACACAGGGGAGCAAGACACCTTCTTGTTTGGGGGATTTGAGTGGGAAATTGATTTTTGTCCTTTAATCAGTTGTGACCAGGATTATAATACTATTAATGCAAAAACATGCTGAACTAATTAAGAACCAGGGAGCTGGAAAGGATCCTAGGAGGTCTCCCATAGGCCAGGTTATATGAAAACCTCCCAGACAATTGGGGTACAATGTCCAAAGAGCCCTGGGAAGCCCATTCCACAATTATTATTGCTAACTTGTTCCATTGTTGAACAAACCCTACTGTCAGGAATATTTTCCTTATGTCTAACTCAAATCCTTGCAGTTTAAGCCAATTTCCCGCTGCTTTTAGGGGGAAATGGCAAACAGCTGTTGGACATCGCAGGGAAAAGAATTTGTTTTATTTGATATATACCACTGTTGGAGTCCTTGTAGGCTCAGCCCTCCCAGAAGGACGTTTCCTTCCCAGTTCCATTTTTAAAACTCTGAATCATCGTCTCTATCTTTGTAAGTGTTGGAACCTCTTACAGGGCCCAAATCAAATAACCTCCTAGAATTAATTTGCCCTGCCTGTTAATGTAGAAATATCTTGTGATTTTCATATGGCCCATTAAAGCTTTCCAGCTCTTTTCTTGTTTTGGAAAACAAAATGTACTTTGCTACATCACTTGGAGTTGCATGTGAACTCAAATCATTCTCTGCCTCATTTGCAAGAAGCTGGTTGGCTCCAAACTGTGCAGATCTGAATGCAGAGACACGATTCAAACACAGGTTCTGTCTGATTTCAAAGCACTTTCCACTGGCCAGTGGTGGCTCCTCCATTTCTGTAGAAGAGGAATTTAGGGGCAGAATCCAGCTGGCAAGAAGGACATGGAAACTTATTATAAAGATGCGTTTACTTAGTAAGTGTCTGAATTTCATATAGAATGAGCATTTACTTAAATAGAATTGGGAAAATAACTGAAATCACAAGGCAGAGGATGACGGAAGCTAAAGTTCATTACCCTACAGACGTGAAAAAGATCTGGGGCCTCGCCCAGAGGTGGTGGTGATGCGTTAGGAGATACTTATAAGTGTTGAGCAACATTTCAGAGACACAAAGAGGGTGCAAAGCCAATAAATGGCCACCAAGCCAGTAAAGGGTGTAGCCAGAGTTTGAATTTAAGTCGTCTGGTTCAGGAGTCTATATGCTTTTTTTTTTTTTTCCCTTTTCTTCTTCTTTTCCTCCTCCTCCTCTTCCTTCTTCTTCTTCTCCTCCTCGTCCTCTTTGTCCTCTTCCTCCTTCTCCTCTTCCTCCTCCTCCTTCTTCTTCTTTGAAGTAATCTCTACACCCCATGTGGGGCTTGAACTTACAACTCTGGGATCAAAAGTCTCATGCTCTATTGAACTAGCCAGCCAGGTTCCCTTGGGAGTCACTATTCTTAACCACTACTCACTGCTATCTCCCCATGACAGACATACAGACAAGAGAGGGTAAGTTATCTCAAAGATGGAGCATTTAAATGTTATGTCATGAGACATGAACTGTTAGGATAGAAATCTAAAGTGGCTCCATTTCTGGAGAAAGAATGTTCATCATAATGTGACAACAGAACAAGAGGGAAAAGAGGCAAAAGAGTAGCAATGGAATGCAACAATCTAGAAGAGCAGAACAGGAAAAGGGACCACCCAGATATGGGGTATACAAAGAAGAGAGGGCCATCAGTGGATAAGACTTTGCCCTGGGAAGTAATTAGGAGACATGCCCATCTGCCATATCAGCTTTCTTGGTTAGCTACAATTGGGGTGGAATATGTTCCTAGAACAAAAGGGCTGACTAATACATCTGGATCCACCCAAAAAGAAGTCTTTGGTGGCTTGCTGCCTGTCTCTGCCCTCGACCAAAATGTCAATTTTATCACTATGAATATACATGGAACTTATCAAATGTGAGCATGATCTAAAGCTCAGAAAGTCAAGACAAAAGCTAATCACAGTAGGTTGGGAGGATGGGATGAGCCTTACAAGACCAGATTCTATAAAGAAAATATGTGAATGTGAGCTTACATATAAAATAAAAATGTCAATGGATGCAGGAAGGAGAGGTCAAAAGCAGCTGAACTCTTAGAAAGGATGTAGAGTCTTTATTTTGATCTTAGGTGGGTGGAGACATTAATGGGGGAGAGTGTTAGGGGAAAAAAAAGAAAATTGCAAATATTAGATAAAATAAAAATATAATTCTTAATTCTTGATAAAGGGTCAAACTAGGAATCATCTCAGTTCTGAGAAATACCTCCTCTGCAAAGCTGACTCTGGGTGGGGCTGGCAAGCTGTCTTCAAAGATAAAATGGTGGGCACATTGAAGGAATGCTCTCCATATTTGACTTTATCTGCATGGATATCACAGGAAAGGTTTTCAATCCCATTGTTGGGGCATATGTTGGAGTATGGTCCTAGTAATTGGTTAGTAATTACCTTGGTCTTACTATGATAAAGTATCCCTCATTTCCTTTTTTTTTTTTGACATTGCTTTTTTGAAGGGCAGAAGAATGAGGTATGGTTGTAGTAAGTGAGGCAGGTTTTTCTTCTCCTCCCTTCCTCCTTCTCCTCCCTTCCTGCTCCTCTTCCTTCTTCTTCTTCATCTGTTTGTTTATTTCATTTTGTTTTTTAATGATAACTGATTTTTACCAGTATCCTTTCAACGTCATAATTACCCACTTTCTTGGGGTGGGTGACAAGACAGCGGATGGGGCATAAGAAGATATCAGTGATATGGAATGCTGGCTAGGGAATATGGATCCCTTCCCCAAATGGGGGGACTGTTGAGGGCCATGATGTATGCAGTGCAGGATGGAGGGATTGCAGGTTACCTCTTGGGGAGGTAAACCAGAGTAAGGCCTTGATTATCTCTGAAGACACTGCAAATCCGTGCTATGGCTGAAACAATATTTCTGTGAACAGAGGAGTTTTTTTTCCCCCCACTTAATTTAACATATTTTAAGTTTTCCCCCATAGGGAAATAGTTATCCTGGGAACATTTTATTCTTTAAGGTCTCTTAAACTTCCTTGAGATCCAAGCGTTTGTTTTAGTTAGTAAAGCTGCTAACAGATTAAGAACTCTCTATAGGACTAGTTTAGGAATCACTAACTAGCACCATTAAGTAAAAGGCATAATGGTGCTAGTTAGCAATTCTTAATCTATTCAGTGAGCACTGGGTGTTATCTGCAACTGATGAATCACTAAGCTCTACCTCAGAAACTAATAATACATTTTATGTTAATTAATTGATTTTAAATTTTAAAAAAAAGGCATGTAAGATAATTTGGCTGGATAGCAAACTAAGAACATACCCCAACCTATGTCCTATGACAATGGGATTGAGAACCTTTCCTGTTATACCCATACACAGATAAAGTCAAACACTGACACCATGAGAGATGGGTGATTTTCCTTCCTCTTTCCTGAAGCTTTCCACTCCTTTTGCATAGCCATGTTCTACTTGGATGGCCAAGGAATTTTTCTTTAGGTGTACCTTTAATTTATATTGAGGTCATTTATTTCTTTTTAAAGATTTTATTTATTTATTTATTTGAGAGAGAGAGAAAGCAGCAGTAGGGGAGGGACAGAGGGAGAAGCAGACTCCCCACTGAGCAGGGAGCCCGACATGGGGGTTTTGATCCCAGGACCCCAGGATCATGACCTGAGCTGGAGGCAGACGCTTAACTGGCTGAGCCACCCAGGCATCCCTATTTAGGTCATTTAAACCAAATTTTGATGGCTTTCTTTCTGCTTTAGCTTCCTGTCTTGCCAATACAAGGATTTTGTGTTTTTCTTTAAGACTTGCTTTTATTTTATTAGTGTTACGTCTTCAGTAATTTATTCAGAAGTACAATGCCACTTTCTTTAAAAAGTCAAGGTGTATATGCACACAGGTCAATACAGCCAAAGCTGTTCTACAAGGTTCGTTAGGAAAACTAGTAGACCCCTGCCTCCCTCCTCCAAATTTCTCCTCCCCAGGAGCAGCCACTTTCTTGACTTTTCTGTTTATCTTTGATAATAGATCTTATCTATTATCTATCTAATATTTGCTTCTTGATTTTTCAGTTTTAAGCTACCTCATACTTGCTTCTTGATTTTTCAGTTTTAAGCTACCTCATACATTTCCTATATTTTTGTTCATCCAATATAGTTATTTTGAAGTTTTGGTTAGATCAGAATTTAGTGTTTATGTCATTAAGACTATGCAAACACTCTTTTCAAGACATGCAGATGTATTCTCTGTTCTACTACTCTTATCTTTTCTCCTGGAGCTGTCCTCATTGGGGCTGGTTGCCATTTCCATCTTGGGCTCAGTTGCCAACTCGCCAACCTATACCTGAGATTCTGAAGACTTTCTCTGTTCTTCTCCTGGTTGGATCTTGTTTTCTCACCTCTCTCCTACATCTCTCTCTTTTGTGGTTTACTCCTTTGATTTAGTAGTGCATATCCTGTAGTAGCTTTCTGAGACAGGGTATAGGAGGGAAATTTTTTTTTTTAAGATTTTATTTATTTATTTGAGGGGGGAGGGGCAAAGGCAGGGGAGAAAGAGAGAATCTCAAGCAGACTCCCTATTGAGCAGGGACCCTAATTCAGGGCTCCATCTCAAGACTTGAGATCA
Organism: Nasua narica; assembly: GCA_028533885.1. Classification (NCBI taxonomy): domain Eukaryota; kingdom Metazoa; phylum Chordata; class Mammalia; order Carnivora; family Procyonidae; genus Nasua; species Nasua narica. The sequence continues at coordinate 12,213,020 of CM052797.1, forward strand.
TGACCCCAGCTGACTGAGGCACCCAGGTGCCCCAGCAGGGAAGATATATTTGAGCCTGACAATGTTTATATTTATTATTTATTGTTAGTTTTGCAAGAAATAGAATTTTATGTTGACATATTTTTTCTTTCTTGGTTGTTAAAAGCGTTATTGTAGCTTCTAATGCTACTGTTTAGAAGTTGAAAGTCCTTCTAATACTTCATTCTTTCTATGTGACCCATTATCTTCCAATTTCAGAGGGTAGACTCCTATCTTTGTCACCAGCATTCTGAACTTTCATGACGAATGCCTGTTTGGATCTGTTTTCATCCATTATGTCTGACATTTGATAGGAGTCTTTCCATCTGGAAATCTATACCCCTTAATTCTGAGGGATTCTCTCAAATTACTTCATTGATAACTTTCTCCCTTCCGATTTCTCTGTTTGTTCATTCTGGAACTTCTGTTACTTAGATACCGATGGTCCCAGGTAGGTATTGTTCACAACACTGAAAATGTGAAACATTCACAATTTTTTTGGTAAGATTTTATTCATTTAGTTAAGAGAGAGAGAGAGCATGAGTGGAGGGAAGAGCAGAATGAGATGGACAAGCAGACTCCTTGCTGAGCATGGAGCCTGACTTGAGGTTCGATCCTAGGACCCCGAAATCATGACCTTAGCCAAAATCAAGAGTCAAACACTTAATTGACTAAGCCACTCCAATGCCCCTCACATATTTTCTTTTTGTCTCTATGCTTTGCTGTTTTAAATGTCCTCAATTTTAACTTCTAACTCTTGATGTTTTTATTCCTGCTGTTATGCTTTTAAATTCTAATAGCATTTTTGGTTAGTTTTTTTAAACATTCCCTAAAAAATAATGCCTTATTGGACATTATTTTATTGTATTTTGCTAACTGTGATTTTTTTTTTTAATTTGCTCCCAGTTGCTTTCCTTTCTCTCATTTTTGAGGGGATATAAGTGATAGTTTATTTGAATGTTTCTGTCCCTCCAAGTTGCTTTTTCTCTTTGTGTGTTCTCATCCCTTTCTTTCATGTTAGAAGCTTTCTTGGTGCCATAATTTCCCTTTAACTTATTGTGTTTAAGAAAAAAGAATTCTACTTTTAACTTCTTAAGGAATGTCCATATTGTTTTCCAGAGTGGCTGCACGGGCTGGGGAACAAGAAAGAGAGAAGAAAACCAAGAAATAGACTCTTAATTATAGAGAAGAAACTGATGGCTACCAGAAGGGAGGTAGGTGGGGGGTTGAGTAAAATAGGTGATGGGGATGAAAGAGTACATCTGTCCTGATGAGCATGGGGTGATGTATGGAAACGTAGACTCACTGTATTGCATACCTGAAACTGATTTTTTAAAAAGATTTTATTTATTTATTTAATGGGGGGGAGGAGCAGAGGGAGAGGGACCAGCAGATTCCATTCTGAGTGTAGAGCCCCACACAGGGCTGAATCCCATGACTCCAAGACCATGACTCAATCCAAAATCACGAACCGGATATTCAACAGATTCAGTCATCCAAGCACCCCCCATCTGAAAGTAATATTACACTGTATGTTAACTAACTGGAGTTTAATAAAAACTTAAAAAAAAAAAAGAATTAAACAACTTGACTGGAGCTTACCATCTTGGAGCTTTAGTGTGGTGTAACTGGATCATTTAGTTGTTGAATCTCCAACGTTAGCATCTTTCAGTCTTTCCTTTGGGAAGAAGGCAGTAACCTGTTTGTAAGGTCTTTTAACGTCTTCCTTGAAGGTCAAACTTTGAGCATTCTGGAACTGTAGCCAATGGAGGGCTATGGGTCTCACAGCACCCACCGCTGGGATTCCCTCTGGATTGTATATGATACCTGCCCTCAGATATGTCTGGTGTTTCTCTAGTCCAACCCCCCCCCCTTTTTTTTCCTTCTTCAAAGAGTGGAGTGCTCATCTTTTGCTAGGGTTGAAGGAAGAGCACATCACCCCAGTGTGTAGAAATGAGGAGAGATTTGGGAATCTGAGTGTTTCTAAAAAACACTCTTCCATTTAATCCTTGTGTTAGCACCTACTTTTCCATGCTTTTCAGAGTTATCTGATAGCACTGATTTTTGATCCTCTTGGGAATGCCTGTTATGAATTGGGTTCATGGTCTGCTTTTCCCATGCCAGGTTAGGATTCTGTTTTCTTGTGTTAGCTATTTTCCTATACGCCTTACAACTTCGAGAATTTTTCATGCTACTGTGACATCTTCAGTTCTTCCTGTCTCTTGAAGATTTTTTCCTTAGGGAAAAAAAAAACCTTTTATTGTCCACTAATAAAAATAGATGCACACAATAAGTCTACCATCTTTACCCTGAAGTCCATTGCCGTGTTTATTCACTTTCTGTGGTTAGTGAGCCTAGACATTAGAAGAGAGAGAGGGGAGAGGGAACGAAGGAGTGAGAGTCAACCTCAACCACTGATAGCTCTTCATGTAAGGAATTGAAGGTATGTATAGAGAAAGAACTTGAGTGAGCCATCTTTGTCCACTGTTCTTCAATTTGAGGAAAACACCATGGTCATCAATTTCACAGTAGAAGATTTCTCTAGAAGGCCCAGTGCATACAGAGAAGCCCCATTGGTTTTGAGAAAAGAAAGTATTCGTGTAGCAGACCGCGGGGTTCATTATCCTGCATCTGTTAGCTATTAGCCATGTGTCCTTGGCAACCTATTACCTTTTCTTGCCTTAGTTTCCTCTTCTTGAAATAATAACTACCTATCATTTGGTGTTGAAGTGAAGTTATATAAATAAATGGAGATGCTTAGAACAGAGCGTCTTATAACTGTGCCCAATTATTGTTTTGTTTTCCATCTGCTGGTTGCTTTTCTGTGTGACTCCCATTCAAACGAGGGAAATGCCGGAGCTGGAGTTGAGAGTCAGAGGCTGTCCTGATCTTGGACCAGATGTCTTTTGAATGGGAGAGGAGAGTGAATGGGTCAGTTTATTGATGTTCATCAAACATTTATTGAAGGCCAGGCTGCTCTTCTTTCTGAGAATGCCGCAAAGAACAAAATTGCAACAGTCTCTGCCCTCCCGGGCCCACATGGAGAGGTTCTGGAGTCACATGGAGACCCGCATAAGAACTCCTGCATGTGTCTTCTAGATCCCATCGCAACAACACTGGTTGAGTCCCGTTCCTGGCCATCAAATGCAGTTCCTACCAAGTCACAGAGGACCCTGGAGTGGAGTTGTGGATGGCAGCCCCAGGCCCAGGTGTTCCGGTAGGTCAAACTTCCACATTTCATCGCACTTCACTTGCAGGGCGTCCCATCGTGGGTCAGAGAGTCTTCTGCCATAGAGCCAGGGCCCCGCTACCCCATCACCCAGGCCAGCGGAGGGGAACTGGCTATACAGAGCTCATTGCCAATCTGGACGGGCAGTGCCCCATCTGCAGAGTTCTCCAGAACGAACCCCACCCCCTCCTCCCTTCCCCTTCCTCCCCGCCCCGCACCCTCAACGTCCTCACCGGAAGCCTTGTCGCCAACTTCCTGGTGTGCCTCCGTGCCTTGCAACATCACCCGGCTAAAGCAAACTTTCTGGAAAAGAGACATATACCCTTGTAAGGAAGAAATGGTCCATGCATCCGGGCTGGCAACTCGTGAAGGAAGCAACACCACTTCCATATGTCTCCCCCCCGAAGCCTCAGGAAACTCATGCTGCTCACATCAGAACTCTGGATGGTGTATGATTTGTTGCTCAGTGGGAGGACATTTAAAATTCCTGAAGGAAATACTTGGCATCAATAATCTCAAGTGTGTGCTACACGGTGGGATGGCAAGCAAAGAGCTGTTTTGCTCGGGGCTCTTGCTCTGCGTGGTGTGCTCTGCGTGGTATGCAGCTGCTGTCCTGCATTTCCCACAGTTCTGTGCAACGGGAGACCCGGGGGAGGAGGAGACGGTAGGAAACCAGTGCACTCTGAGGACGCGACCGGCTCCCTCTGCTCTGAGACGTCTCCACAGCTCGGTCCGTTGACTGAGCAGCACATGTGAAGCCCCAATCCGTATTTATCCATCTGCTGGGGCAGCAATGTCCCGATGGCTTCCAGGCTTGGGTCTCTTCCCATATGGAAGGACAGCTTGTGCCCCGTGCCTGCCCCTCTGCGTCACTGGTAGGTCGCTAAGTGCACGTTTAATCTGTTGTCCACTTCACGAAAGGGATTCCGAGCGCCCTATGTGGAACCGCTGAAGATCTTCGCAATCTCTGTTGGAGGAAGGAGTAGAGAGCAGAAAATGAGAAACGATCATTGACACAATCCTTTTCCGTCGCCTGTTCGGGCTCAGCCAGTGCCACGCACGGCTAGACCCTCCGCCGCACTTTCCAGTTGTTTCTGTGTCACCTCACCAGGTTGCAAGTTCTCTGAGGGCTGGAACTAGGACAGGTTCACTTCCTATCTCTTGAGAGCGTCTGGCTCTGAGTGGGCTGAATGAATGGGCTGTTGGCAATAACCGGAAGGGCAACAAGATCTCTTCTTTGTGCTGTGGGAAGGGCACCACGCAAGGCTCCCAGCCACGTGGGTCCTGCTCTTACATTCACCGGTGGTGAGCTGCTAATTTGGGCAAGCCCCTTCTTAGGGAGCGCTTCCTCCCCTGAGGAAATGGAAGAAAGGATCCCTCTGGTTCTGATCAGCTTTAATATTCGGCAGATTAAGGGACGGAGAGCCTTGTTTCCCCTCAGGTCCTGCTGTGGCTTTGTAAATAACTCAGGCTCCCTGCGTTCTCAGCCTGTAGGACCAGAGAATGAAAAGTAGAGTGTTGAGGATTTAAATTCACATGGTAGACCCAATTGGCAGGTAGGGAGTCACACTTGGTTCCACAAAGTCAGTGATCGCTAGAGATCATGACGGTCATGAGCTGGAGCCTTGGGGACCACCCTCCCCACTGGTCCCCAGCACAGGGCTGATACTGGCTTCTATCATCCCCTCCAGTTGGGTTGGCTTTGTCTCTTGAGTGTGACTGACGACCGTCTTCAAACTGACTTGGAAAGCAACTTTCTCATTAGACTCTCCCAGAAACAGTCAGCTGGAGTTGGACCTTCGCAATCTGCTTGTTGAGCCCTAGGTCAGCCTGCTGTGACTGAGAGAGTAGTTCTTCCCAAGCATGGTGATGGACTTCTCTTCCGACAACCCTCGTCTCTCTTCCCTTGACCCCAGGTGATTTCTCACACTGGTATCAGGATGTGAACGAGAGGAAACCAGTTGGCTTCCCAACACCACACTCACACCACCTCGCTCCACTCTCTGGCCCTGGTCCTGTTTAAGTCCTCCTTGAGGTCATGGAGACTACTTTATAAGTCTCCGTTGGGTCAATTAAAGCGTAGCTATGTGAGAGAGGCCCCTTTTTTATTTCTGAGATGTCTTTCTTGGGTGAAATACGGACTTCTCTGCAACTCTTGGCCGCCTCTTCGGCACTTTCTGCATCCCTGCTGTGGTTCCCAGGGAGACTTTCTGGGATTGTATGCTTCAGTCGGTGTCTGAGTGATAGGTCCCTTTGAGTCCCCACTCTCTTCCCCATGGGACAGTGAACTCTCAGGAGCAGGAAGTGAGCCTCATTCATATGTGCACCTCCCAGGCCTGCCGAAGCTCAGTAGGTGTTTCTTAAATGGAATTAACCCTCCGTCCCACCCCCACGATCATCTTAAAGACTGCATTGGGATTTGGATACCTTCTGTAATCACCCTCGTTCGCCTCCAACTCCTAATAATTCATACCTCCCTGATTAAAAAAAAAAAAAAGAAAAGAAACACAAAGAAGGGAATAACGAGGCAATACGCTCTCTTAGTGGTCAGATAGGCTTTGCTTTTATGGAGGATTTTCAGAGTTTCATCAGATGTTCTCACATGTGGAATTTTTTTTTGAAGATTAGATTTGCTCCAGCTTGATCTTCAAGTCTACGTAGTATTTTTAGAGGGCTCTTCACTTTTTAAAGGACTTCATTAATTCCACGGATGATAGGTCCAACGTATGCTGTAGAATCTTTTGTTACTTTATAAATAGGGGCTTTTGTTCTCGACGTTTGAAAAAGCCCAGACCTATGATAGTTTTCTGTTAGAGATGGTCCCCCAAAAGAAGAATCCCTAAGACTGCAGGAGGCTGGGGAGATTTGAGGTCATCCAAACCTCTCTGTGTTAATAGTGTGTCAGGGAGGCCATGTGCTCAGGGCTGTCTGAATCCTCTTGGAGGGATCTAATAAATTGTGCTGTAAAGGGACGTCGCACATTTGAATCTGGAAGGAGAGAGTTAAGTGACCATCCCCAATTACAGCCTCGGAGGGGGTGATTAAGATCAAAATTGCAGGGAGGTTTTTAATTTAGCTGCCTAGAGAAGCTGTCCCCAGTTGAGCCAAACTCATCAGATCACACACATGCCCCGTCCCCTCACCCCTCACTTCCACTCAGAGCAATTGCATCCGAAAGGGCACCAAATGGATGGTGCGGCCCGGTACCCTTTGCCCGCGGGTCTCCCCGAGTCCCCTCACCGTTTTATTAGAGAGAGCCAGAAGGAGCAAATCAAGTTGAAGGCAAGCAAAACAAGAAACGAAATAGGGACGAGTTTAAAGTGTGACTTTGTATGGTTGTACATTCAATTCATGCGATTTTTTTTCTTGTCGCCGACATGTGCAATTATGCAATTACAGTGGTGGACTGTGCGAAGACCTGGGACTCTGGTTTGTGTTCTGTGTGTGTTCTCCGCTAAGAGACCCGTCTCCAGAGCCCGTTTTGTGTATTTCATCTGAAATATACTCCCTGCCGCCCCGGTTTCTTCCTGATGCCGTGTATAACCCTCCATGGTAACGTGTGCTTACACTGATAAAACGTGTGGTTGGTATAAGGAGTTCCTTGGCCGATGTGTGTGAGTGAGCTTCCTTTGGGCTCCAATGCTCCCACAGGGCTATCAGGGAGAGGAACCTTCTAGAAATACTGCCGATAATGTCTCCTGTTTCTTACTTTGTACCTGGCATTGTGCTGGATGTTGGCTGGCGTGATCTCTAATGCTGAAAACTCCTGGGATGTGGGTTCTATTCTCTTCCAGTGCCATGATTCCTCACATGGGTGAAAATAATGCAAAACAAAGCTTGTCTATAAACATTCTCTGAATGTTGCCCACTGCTCCTGAGGTACACTTATCGATAGGTCCACACATCCATTATTTATATAGATAAGGCCAATATAATTGAACTTCATATTAGCATAAACCCGCTATAAATATTTATAAATTAATGTTTAATTAACATGTTGGTTTAGGCAGGTTTCTATTGGTAATATACAGCCAGTGACATTGTAAAGTTTCAGAACCGTATACAAAACGAGTGTTTGTAAAGTTAATAAGGCCATTTTTCATTTGAAAAAAGAAAATGCAGGTTGAAATCAGTACCCTGTGTACCATTTCTTACGGTGTTCCTAATAATATATTCTTGAATATGAATGTGGGCCCGTAGTTAAATGTTCAAGGCCTCTTAATTAAATTAGGAATAATGAAATATTTTCAGGATTCCCATTAAGAACATTTACTGATGAATACAGTTTATTCCTTTCAGACTAGAGCTTGACTTAATTCAACGTTCTGATTACATTGCCCTATCATAGTAGGATGGCCTCATCAAAATAATGATAATCCTCAGTTCAGTACTTTGAAAACAGCCAACTTTTCTTCTTGTTTAATAGGCTCCAAGTCAGTAAACTAAATTAATAAGAAAAGTCCTCAGCTCAAGTAATGACATGTTTTCAATTCAAATTTTTACTTTGTAAATCTATCTATTCATCCTGTGCGCCAAAGGAAGGTGCAGTTCACAATGGGTTTATTTGAGTCCAGCCTGACAAAATGTCTGAAAAGATTTATTTCAGCCTTACTTCTGTTAAACGTAAAATGTTTTCACACTTCAAACGCTAAAGATCTTAACCGTTTCTATTGCAAAAATATATAATATCAAATATATAACATACTATGTAAATACATATATCCATATGTGCATATCTATAATATGTATACACAAGCACACATAAAAAATTACTGGGCATTTAAAATCACAGGTTAGTAATCTTTTTTTTTAAGACTTTACTACAACCCAAGGCGCTTGTATCCTGTATCATCTCAGAAATGTCCTTCTACATTTAATTGTCTTTTTTATTTCTGGAAGACTCTATTTTTCAGTCTAGAATTTTCTCATCCATGATTATAATTTAATCTGTTTCTGATCAATTAACTCAGGCAAGTTTATAATAAAGACATCTTATTGTGAGAAAAAGCTAAGTTTAGCAAACTATTTTTATTTATTTTTTGTTTTTTGAAATGTTATTTAATCAGAATCTGCACATCTAAGTGAGGCAATAATTCATGGTTAAAATTATTATGTTACCATTGGACAAATTTAAAAATGTTCATGAGGCATAATTCACATCTCTGACAATTTCTTAGAATGTAGACTGTAGGATAAAGGGCCATTTAGTAATTTCAATCTGCAGTGAAATATGCTCACATAGGAAAAACATTAAAACCAACAGGAATTATAGCTTAAAAAACATAAAAACATAAATTTTGACACCCTCTTACCACAAACAAAATACCAGTCAATACTTTCACCTATAATTGGTGCTGATGACAGTTTGTAAAAATTTCAAAAGGTTTATAAATAAATAGCAATGCAACACAGACTACCAAAATAGAGAAAAATCATTTCAAATTTTAGTAGAGTGTTATTTCAATATTAGGTTAAATTTCTTTAAAGACTGAGGTTTTAACATAACAAATATAATTTGCATCCAAATAATTCAAGAATAACAAGACTAAAAAAAGTATATGGATATTTTTCTTTATAATATGCTGCCTATGCCTTAGGTCTTTTAAAATATGAAACATTTTATTTCGTTTTGGCATTTGAACACATGGCACAAGGAAGCATTTTTCTTAGTTTAATAACAATGAATTTTATGAAAAAATTATGTTTTTTTAAGTTTCTCCATTTCAAATTGAAACATGTATCATAGTACTTTAATATGAACACTGAATAGTTTATTTTAGCAATTTAAATTTCAAGACGAAATAGAAATACTTTTGTTTTTGTCCTCTATCAATGCTATTTGTCAAGTGATTTTTTCATCAATCAAATCAAATGCTAAGTTAAATGATCACATTAATATTTATTTAAGTGTTTTTTAAGAAATGCCTTTTCCTTAAGTTGCATGTCTAAATGAAAGAGGATTCAGAATATTGTCCTTAATGTTTTTTAAAGTCCAAGTTCCTGTGAATCATCTAAATAATTATTTTGGAAATATTTAATCATAATCAAAGCAATTGATTAGACATTTCAGGGATGGTATTAAATTATGATAATGGGAATTTAACAACAGCATTGCTTCTTTATTTTACTGTAGTAGAAGTTTATTTTTCACCATCAATATTGTCAGTATTTTGAGATTTAGAGATTTATTTTAGATATACCAAATTATATTTCTATTTGTGGACCATAATACAATAAAAATAAAACTAAACTTATGCAGATTTCACAATTTTTACATGGACTGTCAAATTTTTTTTTAGTGAGAATATATTTTTCAGTCTAATATAACTAATGAAAAAAATCTCCTTCTTAATTATAATTCCATATGATAAAATTCGATCGCAATAGCTATTCCAAGGGCAATAAGAACGGAGAGGTAACATAAAAGTTTAGAAATGTTTGATATTTTTTGTAGCAGTCATTTTAAAAGGCAGGAATTGCAAAGAAAGTAATGACTTATGAGTCTGAGTCTGATTTTAAAATTTACCATGCCAGGTCCTGTAGGATTTTAAAATGTGTTCTATCAGAGAAAATTATCACGAAATGTTACTATGTTTCTGTAGTCCCTAATAAATAACAAAATCTAGCCAAACCATTCAAGTATATCTGGGTCCATTCTACTGGACTTATTTCTATATTCTAGATCATTTCTACAGGCTACACACCAGTTGTAGTTAATGAAGATTGAAAGATATTTCAAAGTTTTCTATTAAATTTCTGTTAAAATTCTAAGTTAGTATCATGGTTAAGAAATGAACCAGTGAAGAGTCTGGCATCCTGGTTCTTCTTAAAAAATAATACTGTGACAGAGAGTTTTACTAGGAGGGGAAACATTTCTGAGCAGAATAAAGTAAATTTTCTGTTTCTCATCGGTTTGTGTCAATATTGGAACAAGTGAACTCTGTTTGCCTTCCATTTATTTTCATTTGTGAAAGTATTTCATGGAAGTCTGCAAGATTCAATTCATTTTATTTGCTTTGTGCATTTCAAGACTTCTTTAAGTATTCTCAGGTAAATAAAGAATAACTGTTTTAAAAAATAGGCAGTAACATTCAGTAAAACATGACACATTTTTTTCTTCAATTTGTAGAATTTTTCGTAAATGTTGATTATATTAAATCTTTTCTAAAAGGCAAAATTTCCAAAGGCAAAATTGCCTATTTTTTTTCTGCCATTTACTCTCTCTGTTCTTTCATTTTTTAAATTCTTGGCATGCAAGAATCAGCTTTCTTCATAAAAAATAATTTAAAGTGAACACTTTTATTTTATTTTATTTTATTTTATTTTATTTTATTTTATTTTATTTTATTTTATTTTTTGAAGGCCAATATTTACAAATTCCCAAAGCAAAATTACTGCAACATGTAAATATCTGGGGGTCTCTTTGCTTAAAAGACTTTGATAGTTTAATATCATTGATAGATACTGAACTAATATTCCAGAACAAATACCTTAATCTTTTTCATGGAAAGTGAACATTCTGTATTAAAAAATAAAAATCGCTGACACCCTGAGTCAATTTTAATTATTTCAACATCAAGTCTATCACTTCAATTTATGACTTAAGCTTAGGTTGCTCACTGTGTAAATTTTTTCACTAAGGTAATTAGTGTAATTAATTAATTATTCAATAATTGAAATGCAGGTTAACAAATTTCTATATATAAAAGTTAAAAAAAATGTCCTTCATTCAAACTGTGAACTCTAAGCCTATAAAACTCTTCAAAGAACCCCAAGATATCAAGCAATCTTTTATTTAGCTAAACCTACCCCCCACCTTCACTCTTATTCATACTTAAATACTCAGTATGCTCACAGCTTGGAAAAAAGCTAGAAAGCCTTAATGGATCACTGATTTTAACTAAAGAGGTAGGTGCATATCCCTTATAAATGAATTCAAAACAATTTTTGTTTTAGCATTAATAGTTTTCATCAAATGAAAACAAGCTTCTTAGTGTAGGAGAAGAAAGTCTTGAATAAGACACTTATTAACATATCTTTTATTTTAAACTCAAGGACAAACATTCTAAAACAATATCTGTTACAGTGGGACAATGGAGCATTTTTCCTCCCATTTTCTAATATTCCAGCGGTGGGCTTCTTTTGAGCCAAAGGTAACATAACCAAAGTACAAAGCAAAGGATTCAGTAGAAACAGCAGGAATACATAAAATCAATTTAGGGCAAATAATATTTAATCTTGTTATAGCTTAAAGCTAATACAGTGAATATGGATTAGCCTTTCATTTTTCATGAAGTATATATTCTCAGTTTAGGTGTTATGCCATTGAAAATGTATTTATGCTTAAAGATAACGAGGTGCGGATTTGAATTTTCATCTGGCTACTAATAGAAGTAACAAGTAACATGTTTTAAAAATGCTCATACCTTTTAGGCAAAGTTATTAGAATCAACAGCAAGAATAATTTCCAATGTCACGGTAAGCTTTCTCAAGATTAAAAAGAATAAAAACCTGGTTGTGCTTTAGTTTTTTGTTCCTTAAATTTCTGCATAATCTCTTTCAGAAGACATACACGTTTGTTACATTTATACCTTTTCTTTCTGCCAATAATCCTGAAGGCCAAACATTTCTTTTAAATGATTTTTTTTTCTAGCCTTGGAAAATGCATGACAATTTGGAAACTGATGATGCAATGAATTCTGTATTTTGACAAAAGCAGGGAGAAAGGCAATTTCCATTTTTAGCTAAAAAAGGAACTTCAACAGAATTAAATCAGGGATGATAAAAACATCACTCTAAAATATTATGGTGGTTTTTTTTTCCCTTTCCCAAATGGAGAACTAAAAATCTTTAGTATTGGAAACACACAACCAGTCATCAAACTGGTCGTAATCATTTGTGCGATATTGATCTTGTAATTACCCCTTTGAGGACAAAATGTATCTTTTAATGTGTGATCACGTGAAGTTATCAAAAGAAAAAGTTTGCAACAAGTGACCCTAGCCTTTAAAAAGCATACCCATACTAACTATGTAAGATGCATTTAAGTGCCAAATTGTGAAATAAACATTTTGCACAAAAACGCCTGTAACTTTTGGCTCTTTCTCTCTTTTCTCAATGGCGTTTTTTCCTTTAAACCGGTTATCGATTGTACAGATTAAAAGAAGTCTTCACGTATGTTTTCTCTGCACTTTTGTGCTCACTACCTTGTCACCTTTCAGCATTTTGGTTTGGGAGTTTTCATAATGCCAGCCCCCCATCTTTTTGACACATTGTTCTGAAGTATTGTCAAGCCAACCCAAGTAGTAATCACACATCCAGGAAGACAGTAGCAGTTTCTTTTTCTAACCTCCTCAGTGAAAACAGGTAGGGGCACGAACAAGTATATTATGACCCCAGTGCATCTGTGACTTTCGAGTCTGACACCTGTCAGATAGAAACAAGCCAGGGATGCTCTTATCAATTACAGGAGATCACTGATAGCACGGGCATGTTGGAATGATGAGGAAGGCTTCCTTTTTTTTTTTTTTGAAAGCATGCCATCTGTAGCTATTAGAAGGGGCTGAAAAAAAAGACTTTTAAATGCTCACAGGAAAAAAAAAAATCTAAGAAAAACAGTCTTGAAAGCATCTTTTTGCCCTTTCTATAGCAAATAGAAATGTAAGGACTGAAAGCTTTCATTAACATCTAAGGCTATGGTCAGATAACAGAGCATAATATAACACAGCTAAATGAAGCAGCAATACCAACAACTATTAAAGATCTCAACTATCCCAGTTAGCTAATTAAATATCAACAGTTGGAGTATTAAGGAATATCCTGAATCGAGAATGTATTTTTATATTGTTTTTCTACAACCAAATTTTATTCCCTAACCTTGTTACAGAAAGCTCATAGGGCAAGTAATTTTCTTCAGGTATAAAACCAGTTCTTAAGGGAAAGGAAACTCTGGCTAACAAGAAAGAGAAAATTGTGTAGTCTGTCCTTCTCTCTAATTTACATGTTTTCTTTTAAATAAAATCATTTACTCAGTGACAGTAAATGCAACCAGCAGATGTTTAGTTATTTGCTGAAGCAAGACAGTATATTAAGTGATGGAAGTATCAATTGCAGTTATTAAAATAGACGCTATTTAGGAGAACTGTGGGATTCAGAAATAATTATTCATATAATTAGAAATTGGAAACGAGTCAACAGGAATTGTTTTGGCATAAAAAAGACATTTGAAATGACTTTAAGTATGGTTCTACCAAAGTATATCCAAGGTACATTACACAAATATTAAATTTGCCGTGTAATTTCTAAGATCATCCAGAAATCTTTGAGATAGATTGGATTTGGTGCAAATCAAAATCCTGGTAGGTTACGTGTATTTTACAGCAACAGTTTATTTGAATATCTTCAAGGCTGGAATACATCAAAGTTTAATTTTTTCTTAATTGGTACCTTCCATATTAATTTGGTCAAGTTGTTGCCCATTATTTGACAGGACACATGCATTTAGGATTTGCTTATTGTGGGCCATTATGTAATTCTCCCTCTTGTCTCAAAATATATAGCATAGAAGAGAGTATCAGAGTAGTCCCATGCTAAAGGAACACAGAATGCATTATTACATTACACGAGAACAGGAACTCCTCTGTGAACATATTCCATCAAAATTAGCATCACCACTGAAATGTTACTTGGATTCAGCCCATCTGAAAGATTTGTAAACTACTTAGAACGACCTCACTCCATAAAAAACGCTATCACCCATGCCTGAAAATTAACAACAGTTTTGTTAATCAAGGATTTCATCTCCACGTTAAACCGAGGCCAAATTGAAAAGCGATAACGCTAAGGCGCACAAAAACATTTGTTAAGCAAAGTCAAAATTAATGACAAACAAACTCAAGTTTCCTTTGTGGCTGATTTTCAGGCAGCTGCATGGAAATATAAAAGAACCATCAAAGAAAGATATCCATTAATTATTAACTCAGAACAACTTCAGAAAGCAGAGCCCTTAAACTTTCATTGACGTCGATCTGCCAGTCTCCTAATCTCTGCAAGTTGTTGGTAAGAGTTGGGTTAAACACAGCATGCCACCAATCCTGCCTTTAACGACTACGACACCGGCACCAGAGCCCCTGCACGGCAGCCTGAAGACCACACGAGAGAAGCTATGCTTGCTGTAGAGACAGCTTGAAGAAATTGACAATCTCACGTTCTGAATAATCTCCTGGGTTACTTTACCTCTCTCAACCACACAATAGGGTGTCAGTAGCCTAATGGCAACGTGCACGGTGAAGAAACCCATCCCCCTCCCCCTTTTTGCCCCCTGTGGAAGTGTGAGACCACTGCCAGGATTACAACGCTATGCCATCCAGGAAAGTAATGCAGGGAAATGTATAGATCGGTCCTGGGCTTTTCCACTGCAGAATGGGAGAAAGGGCTGTAGTTGTAGGGAATGTTGATAAAATGTGGAAGCTTCCAGGGCTGTTTGCCAGTCAGTGAGATAATTTAGGTTATGAAGTAGGGTTACTGTTTTCAGTTTTTCACTGACATTTAGTCCTTTTCAATTTATAAAATACTTTTGTCTGGATTGCAACTATCAAATGCAATGCAATCTCTGTGAAAATAGCCTTTAAACGCCTATGTTAATATTGATGATTTAAGTCCAGATTTCTACTCTGGACTTAAAGTCTAGGGCCCAAATGCAAGGAAACAAGATTTTTTTTTCATCTGGGTTGAGTTTTTTCTTTTCTTTTTTCTTTTTTTAATTTTCTTTCTAAATTGAAGTATAGTTGACACAAAAAGTTTACATTAATTTCAAGCGTAGGACATAGCGATTCAACAACTGCCTACGCTACGCTATGCATTTTGAATTTTTATAATCTGGCATCGTCGTAGTTGATTTACTATTGGCTTTAAAGTACAGAGAAACAGAACTCTCAGATGACCTATTTCCAACCTGGGTATCAACCTGCTATCAGAGGAGATTTTTCCAAAAATGCCTCCAAGTGGAAGTGAAAACGAACACATAGGCATATAAATAATCTACAATTTTGATTTTTGAGAACACTCTGTAGATATAACGGACACTGCGGTTACAAGGCAGGGAAGAACATGATTTCCAGACCCTTTGGGCAAGACCCTTATTCCACTTCCATCTCCAGAGAAATCACTTTCTCTGTCTTCTTAAAACTTCTTAGGATACAGGCGAGCATCGTCTAACCAAAATAAGCGTCAAAGACCCCCGCATTTGAATGAAAGTCTAAAAAAGCAATCAGCAGGATTGAGAACAGAGAACAAACATTATTAGATCAGGTTGGTGTGTCATAAACCTCCCCACCTTTTAGCTTTAATTCCTCTGACCACCCGCAAATTCTTCAGATCATCTCTATCGCAGAACTCGGATTGTTAAAAACCAAAATGTTACAACTTTTTAAACCAATACAAAAAGAACAGGATGAGGAAGAGTGTGTGCCTCTGTGATGATTCACATTTAAAGGTTTTATCTCTTTGCTCTATTTGATTAAAGGCCTTGTATTGAGTTAAGCAGCAAATCCTGGCGAATAATTAGTGGCTGTTGGGGTTTTTTTTTTTTTTTTTTTTGGTCCCCCCCACCCCCCTCCTTTTTTAAATGAAAGCTTAAATGGGGGAAAATGGAATGTCAGTCAGAAACTGGTTCATACCAATCATAATAATTATAATCTATTAGAATTAAGCCATAATCATTAAAATTTCTTCTTTTCTCCTACCTTTGATGGCCTGTTTCATCTGTTTCATTAAAGCTGTAATTTTTACAGATGCTCTTGATGTTCTTATGTTTTCATCAGTGTCTAAGACAGCCTAAAGGAAAGAAACAGCTCTTTGCCTATAGAAATATATGTTAATACATTAGTTACTTGAAGCAAGCAACTTTGCAATATGTGTGTCTGGGTGTCTATAGTTGTCTTTATTTGGGCCTGCCCAGCATTTTGTTGTGTTCTACTCTTGCCCGGCAGCTGGACCCTGACCTTCAAGTTCTTTTTTTTTATTTAAGAAAAAGGAAAAAAAAAAAAAGAATTCTTTTCAGATTCCAAGGTCCCCCCCTCTTACCCTCCCACTGACACCGTCCTATTCAGAACCGGAGATAACTTTATTCATCTACACATCATTGTATCAAATTCAATAGGCAAACTGCTTCAACATGCCTCAGAGCTGGACAGGACAGTTATGTCTTCATTCCCACCCCCCCATCTTCCCCATCCCCCCACCCCCACACCCGCCCCCACCAGCCCCCGGTGCCATGAGATTTTTACCACCGCCTTTTCAGGCATGAAATGAGCACAATTACAAAAAAATAATTTCAAACAAGTGTTTTACTTTGCTTTACTTTGTTGGGTCACTGTAGATATAGTTCCCTGCAAATATATTTTATATTTTGATATATATACAACAATATATATATATTTGCAAATATATGTATATTTCCTCAGTTGGATGGAATACATTACCGCCAGGCTGAGTTGCTTAGAATCATCTCGAGACAATATAGGCTGGAAAGGGAGAAGGGGATCTGTTTATTCATTAAGTTTCATAAACTGCTGATGTAGATTTTGATGAAAAATGTGCTTGCAACCCAAGTGTCTGCTTTAATATAAAATTAAGAGCAGCAAATGTTAAAAAGAGATACCAGGGCACAGATGACACAAAGCACGGAAAGGAAGAATACCAGCAACCAGAAACAAATATCCTGTTCTCAGAGAACAAAATATTATGTCTGCCTTCTGATCGATTTGGGGAGCGATAGGAATTAAAGCTGGGTTCCGCCCCCCCAGGCTCTACAATACTTTGATTTCACTTTGGGGAGTTTGGAATTCTTAAAGAGAAAAATAGAACTTGCTTAATGTAAGGGACATCAAATAACTGTTTGATGTTGGACGCTCTTGCTACAAAAATCAGTCTACTGTCTTCAGTCAGGATGACTGGGTATCAGATTAGTGTTCAGGGTGGGAACTGGCCTGCACATGTGGATTCTCAATGAAGCAGGCAGCAGGCTTTTAGACAAAATAGTTCTTTTCTTCCAAAGTTGGGTTTCTTTTTTTTCTTTCCTTTTCTTTTTTTTTCTTTCTTTTTCTTTTTTTTTCCCTTTCTTTCCTTTCTTTTCTTTCTTTCTTTCTTTCTTTCTTTCTTTCTTTCTTTCTTTCTTTCTTTCACTTCCTATGGAGTCCTTCTGAAACAAAATACCCTTTTGGATTCCGATGTTTGAAAAAACAACAAAAATCTCAGTCAAAACAGTTCTAAACTCAACTAGGCGTCCTTGTTCATTCGTGGGACCCCCCAGATCCGAAGGCAAAGCCTGAAAGAAAGTCGAATGATTAAAATTACATAGAGCATCTGAAGTCCTTAAACTAGCTAGCCATTATAAAACATTCTGGATCCTGAAGGTAGAAAAGGAGAAAAGAGCTTTTTAAAAAGCAGACTTCCATCATTGACTAGGTGTTTTCTGCTCTAACTCCTATATGTTTCTGTGGAGGGTGTTGCAGACATTTGGAAGGATTTGGGAGTTTCAAAAGAGAGAAGTTTATACATTAGTGCTGCAAGTTGCAAAACACCGTTGATATTTAAATGTTTATTGTGCAAAATCTGGGATAAGCTTCAGCATGAGGGCCCCTTTAAGTGCCTACAACTCTTGCTAATTCCCCTCAGCATTGAGGTTTGCACAAAGGCCTTAATCCAATTCCCCTGTTTTCAGAAAGCCTATGCTATTTTCTCTCACATAAACTAACAACACTACCCCATCACTCTGCAGAGTGGGTCAAAGAAAAAGCGCTCTCTGTTTATACTTCACCAACACTTTGTGTTTCTTGGGCCAGCATAGCAAGGAACTTTTAAGTGGTTCCCCAGGCCCCACGACATCTTTAGGGAGAAAGAAAAGCCTTCAGACATGGAGGGGCTGGTTTTTCAGGATGAAAAATGGACTTGAGTGTTAGGCCTTCTCCTCCTCTGCTATCTGTGAAAAGAAATTGATCGCTGAAGCCTCATTCTGGCAGTTCTGATTTAGATGATGGGAAGTCAGTCTAGCTTGGATTAGGCGGCTTGCGCATTTTGATAAGGTGGTATTATTTTTCTCTAAGACCGTAGGTTCTTCCTCCCTATCTCTGCACCTTCTTTTCTCCATTCCTTACCTCCCTCCCCACTCTCCTCCCAATTACCTTTCATTATTTCCTGCAGAGATTTCTTAAGGTCATATAGACAGTTCTCATTATTTATTTTCTCTGTTGCCAGGTCCCTTTTATTGAAATGAGATATTGATTCCACCCAAATTTTAGGTGCTTTCTTTTTTGCACCTGTTATTTTGGTGGTCATTTCTAATTTCAGGTGGGAATTCTGCTAATAAATAATTACACCTGCTGTTGGCAGTGGAAATCAGGCATTTGCCACTGATTGTGAGGACACAAGTGACCAATTACTGCGGTAATTAAGTAACTGTGGATGCAATTAGAAATGACCATGATTTTGCCCCATGAGTGAATTATCGAGGTGGACAAGGAAGCCAATCTGACAATGGGTAGGAGTCATTTTCAGACTTGTGTTTTGGCAAACGGTGCCGCCAAAAATCAAACCACGCAGAATTCTGCGTCCCAATTACAGAAAAGGATGTCGTTTCTATTGATTCCCACTCATGATGTCAAACCGAGGAAGCTCGTGTTGGCTACTTTTGAATGTTTTTACCATTCTGCAAACCCTAGGAGAAGAAACTTGGGCAGACAGATTTCAAGTCCGTGTGTTTTGAATTGAGTTAGTGGAGGTTTATGTATTTGGGAGGAAAGATTGCCCTGTGTTCCACAAGCTTCCGCAACAAAAAACAAGATAAAGTTTGATGCAGGACAATGTATCTTAAAGACACCAATATTTGCAGCAGGAGAACATTGCTACACACACACACACACACACACACACACACACACACACACAGCAAGATTAACCTACGGCAGTATTGGATACTTTTTCTTTTTTTTTTTTCTCCCCAAATAGGTTTATTTTAATTTTTCAGTGTTACAAGATGGATTGTTCATGCACCACACCCAGTGCTCCATGCAGTACGTGCCCTTCTCGATACCCACCACCAGGCTTTCCCACCGCCCCCTTCCCCCTCCCCTCCAAAACCCTCAGTTTGTTGCTCAGAGTCGACAGTCTCTCCTGGTTCATCACCCCCTCCGATTTCCCCCCATTCACCCTTCCCTTCCTTCTCACGATGCCCTCCATGATTTTCTTTATACTCCACACGTAAGTGAGACCATAAGATAATTGACTCTCTCAGCTTGACTTATTTCACTCCGCATAATCTCTTCTAGTCCTGTCCATGTTGATACAAAAGTTGGATATTCATCCTTTCTGATGGAGGCATAATATTCCATTGTATAGATGTACCAC
>CM052797.1:12233170-12310690 GCA_028533885.1 Nasua narica
CCCTTCCCTTCCTTCTCACGATGCCCTCCATGATTTTCTTTATACTCCACACGTAAGTGAGACCATAAGATAATTGACTCTCTCAGCTTGACTTATTTCACTCCGCATAATCTCTTCTAGTCCTGTCCATGTTGATACAAAAGTTGGATATTCATCCTTTCTGATGGAGGCATAATATTCCATTGTATAGATGTACCACACTGGGTACTTTTTCTAATGAATCGTGCCAAACATTTGAAATGGCGTCTCTCTTTAACTGTGTCACAGTAGCTGAAATTAACTGTTGAGGACGCCCTCTAAAAGTAAACCCCACGTGGTTTTGAAGAAGACATTTTCTTTGATGAGTTTGTAAGAAGAAAGTAATCAAGTCAGTGGTCTTTCAGACCCTAAATCAATCCCATTTCAAGTCCTGATACAAATCCTCTGACTTCCGAGATTGTGTATTTATCTAAGCCTAAGAACCATGCTCTACTTTCCACTTTTAAGATCTCCTGGTGGTTTGTATCTTTGAAATTATTTTCACATACTTCCAGCTAGTAAAAAAAAAAAAAAAAAGCCTGCTCGAAGCAGTCAAATGGCGACCAATCTGGACGTCATGGAGCTGGGCAAATCCAGCTTGATTCTAATGGTCAACTATTACATTATCAAAATTAAGTTGCTTATCTGGTTAGCAAGGTTTTCATCCTTGCAGGCCTTCTCAGAAGACAGGCCAAAGACCTGGATGAGCCTGGCAATGGCTTCTTCTTCTTGGCTCACTACGGGAGGAGAATTTGCATACGGATGAATGCAGCCAGATCTCTGCGAGGGTGATTCTCCCAAAAAATGGTGTTGATGTTACTTAAAAACAAGGCCTGTGAAATGACACTCTTTCAGCATCATAAAAAAGATTTTTTGGTCTGTAACAAACTTTGATATGCAGCCTAACGGTGAGTGGTCAGACATGATCAAATTCACATGCAGATCACATCGAATCTGACCTGGGGCTATCATCATTTGGGTAATTAGCAAGAATATATTTTTTGAGATTTTCAGTAGTTGGGCCAAAGATCTGAATGAAGCATTGTTTTCCTCAGGGAAGGAAAGAGAGAAGAAAGCATGTGGTCACCAACATCTACTGGAGAGCATCAGAAGACAAATGGTGGTTTTGAGCTATCTTGTTCTCAAAGATGATTTCTTATTCAAATACACCTCCCCTGTTCCATTTACCCAGTGAGATGCAGGGAAGATGGAGTCATGCTCGGGGAGTTAGGGCATCTGAAAGTATTGACATATTAGCTTCTACACTACAATCTGAAACCCAAAGAGTTCATGGCCGGCCAGTTGGAAAAGAAGATGGAGCTTCTGGGGGAGCCCATGGTAAAGGGGGGGATGCATGTGTTGCCTAAAGTCTATGTATATTTTTGTTATTGTTTTTCCACTCAAGTAAAATAAGGCCCCTGGCCGACTGGTCCAGGGGACAGCACTTACAAGCAGGGAAAACCCTTAAAATGTCTGATATTGAAGATTTTCATGTATAAAGTGGTCTCTAACACACACTTAAAATAGTAGCTTAGTTACAACATTTTCCTGTTAAAATATAGCATTAATTACAGGAGATTCATTCAGCATAAAAGGCATTGCGTCAAAAAGTCATTGACGGAGCGGGCTAAAACTTAGAGTCGATGGACAGAATTAGACAGTCCTCATTCCTTTTATTTGTTTTTGCTCATTTAGTTTGACCCCAGCAGCCATTCGCCTGGGTGGGTGGTCAGGCAATCTCAGGCATTACGGGTTCTCTCTCCAATGTCCTTGCCATTCCCCGGGGGGTGCTGCCTGAGGTCCTGTGGTATGACCCAGCACCGAGGCCTTGGGAATAACCCTGTCAGCCACCCATCACTGGTCATCAGGTCACACTTGAGTTCTGACACACCTGTGGGCCTGCCTCCTCATGGTTACTTCGGTCCAGGGGCTCTGCAGCTTTCATATTAAGTTTGGGATAGGGGTGGCTCATGGGTGAGGCTGGGAGTCATTTGGTAAAGTCTCTCCTCTGGGCTGTCCCGTCCCCTCTGAGCTCCTGCTGCCATCAGGTCCGGTATAGTCTCCCCATCAGAGACTCTTTAGGTCTCTTTAGCCTCAGGGAAATCTTTGCTTCATTCTTTCCTAACAGCACACCTCTCTCTTCCTTCTCTCTAGGACACATGGCACAATGTCTTCATGAGTTTGCAGGGTTCCTGACTCGGATTCCCTCAGAAGCAAGCTGGTGAGAAGAATAAATGAAGTGTGTCCTGGGAAATAACAAGAAGGTGTGAGGACTTTAGGGAACTGGAGAACAGTTGAGTCTTTAAAGCCTCTTAAGTTCAACTTAACACACACGCATACACAAATAGTTCAGGATCTTTTTAAAATTTTTTTAAATTTTTAAAAAAGATTTTATTTATTTATTTGACAGAGAGATCACAAGTAGGCAGAGAGGCAGGCAGAGGGAGGGGGAAGCAGGTCCCCCACTGAGCAGAGAGCCCGATGCGGGGCTTGATTCCAGGACCCTGAGATCATGACCTGGGCCCAAGGCAGAGGCTTTAACCCACTGGGCCACCCAGGTACTCCTAGAGCCTTTTGTTTAATCTTTTACAAAATACGGGATGAACTCTTGAACATTTCCTTCCAATTCTACAAAATTCCCTAAAGCAGGGAAATCTAAAAATACCCAAAGGCCTGGGCTACCTGCTCTGACTAGGGTCAAAGTATGGGAGAAATTCAAGGGAAAATACACAAAATCATATTTCAATAAATTAAATAATAATAGCTAGACTCTTGTGTTACTTTAAAAAAATTTTTTTTTTGGAAACAACAGGGGTGTGTTAACGTACTTGGAAATTTTATTCAATATGCATTTGGGTGCCTACCATTTACCTTGGTCTCTGGTGGGCAGTGAGGAGGACACAAATATATTCAATCCCCAGGGAGCCCTTATTAAGAACTGGGAACAGCTACAGCTAATAAAGAAAAAAAAAATCTGTGCAAAACAAGTAATCCACGTGCAATACTTAAGCCTCAAAACGACTGAGAGAGGCATGATTATTATGCCCATTTTATAGATGAAGAAACAGAGGCACACATACTTGCTGAAGGCCACAGAGCTGGTAAAGGGCAGAGGTAGGAGTAGATTGTTGGTGGGTCTGACTTCAGTTCAGGGGGAATTTTCACTGGCACTCAGTCTCTAATCTAATTATCCATATCAAACTATTATTACAGGGCTAGAGTCTGTTGTTTGAGATGCAGAATGGTAAACTAGCTTCAGAGTCTGGAAAAGAGTTATTAGCCCAAATTTATGCTGATGTGACGACAAGGCTATCGGCTCTGACTCTGAGACAGCCGGCCCCATTTGGGAGCCTTTAGGAGGCCGCTTTGTCAGCTCCCCAAACATACTCGCTGGAGCGCCTTCAGTTCGCTCTGAGCCACGCCCTCTTTCTATTCACAGGTGGAACAGCCAGCAAAGGCTCATTGAAACCCTCCTCTCGACTGCTTTCTCCCACCTTCTAAACTCGAAAGGGGGCAGGAAGAGCCTCACAAAAGCCTCTTCTTCCCAAAGCCCTTGTAATAGGCTCATTAAGCACCCGTCTGGGCTTGTTATAAAATACTTTGGAAGCAGCCCCTAAGTAGCTGAGTGTTTGTAACAGATAATATCAAATTGGAGAAACATGTAAAAGCACATACAAAAACAGTAAAATGAGATGTGCTCTAATGATACCAGCCAAACAAGCAGGGAAGTAATTAGTCACTTCATGTACATGGTTTGGGATGTGTAGCTGAGCTAATTTTATGGGAGGCCATGTCAGCTTCTAACTTTGGTGTTTTGTGTATGCAGTCGGTAAAGGAAATGATGTTCTGTGGAGAGTTCTGTCCTAGGATATTAAACAATGCCACAATCTCATTTTGGTAGTCACACATAGTATTCATTAAACCTTGCTCCTAAGCCTCTCTGAAGGGACACTGTGGTGTGTTTTGATTATTTATGTTTTTGCTTTCATCACCTATGAATTTATGTTCTGTAAAGTAGTCTAATAAAAAGTATTTGTAATACATAGAGTGATAGTCTTTATATTGTGTGAGGTAATGCTAAGATTCAATCTCTTGATGTATATTTACTACTCCGGATATGTCATCTTCTATGTAGGACATTGAAATGAGCAATATACAAGCAATTGATGACTGTTGATTACCTTCTGGGAAACTCTACGTTGAAGGGAATTACAATTTGAAGGAGACTTTCTAAATTTGGGGAGATAATTCAGTTTTGCATTGTTATTTGTGAAATACTCATCAGCTTCTATAATAGCGTTACTATATTCATTTCAGTGAATTATTCCTTAGAAAACTACATGTACTGTCTCTTTGGAAATGAAACATTTTCTATGTCTAAAACTATACAAGAGATTAGAAAGATATTTTTGTATACCTCAACAGAACCATTAGTATTGATATTATTGGTATAACTTTTGATATCGTAAATGCTTTTGTTTAAAGATTTTATTTATTTATTTGACAGAGAGAGAGAGAGAGACATCACAAGTAGGCACAAAGGCAGGCAGAGAGAGAGGGGGAAGCAGGCTCCCCGCTGAGCAGAGAGCCCAATGCGGGGCCCAATCCCAGGACCCTGAGATTATGACCTGAGCCGAAGGCAGAGGCTTTAACCCACTGAGCCACCCAGGCGCCCCTGATATTGTAAGTGCTTATTGTTAAGCATAATTTATATAGAACATTATTTATTTCATCAATATGCCAGTGAGCTATGTAAATTGCAGTCTTTTCCACCAAGTCCCCAATTAGAGGCCATTTAAAATCACTCTTATGTAAATTTAAACTTTGCTTCTTGTCTTCTGATTTGGGTTCATGAGGTTCCAAGACTAAGGAAGAGGCAACTTTGTACTCAAAGAGAAACTTGAAACTGAATAAGGACCCTGGATGGTTCTAGGTGTTACCTGTCACATACAACTATGGACTTATCTTCGGTCCTCGGTGTCCTCATCTGGTAAATGAGAGGGTTGGAAAATAATTTCTTATCTATCTATCTATCTATCTATCTATCTATTTATTTAGAGAGTGGGGAGGAGGGGCAGAGGGAGAGAGAGAATCTCAAGCAGATTCCCCACTCAACATGGAGCTCAGTGTGGGCGGGGCTCCATCTCACAACCCTGAGATCATGACCTAAGCAGAAATCAAGAGTTGAATGTTCAACTGACTGAGCCACCCAGGGGCCCTAGAGAAATAATTTCTATGTTGACTTCTAGCCCCAGATTCCATTTTTATAATGTGATTGGGATCAAGCGTGCACACACATGACTACCATAGATACCTGGTTGAGCAAGCTTATTTATTGAGGCTTATTTATTTATTATTTATAACTTTGCGGTAGAGGATGACTTAGGAAAAAGAATTGCACACAATTAAAGAAAACAATTGTAGGACATTTTGCATTAGATGATGCTGGATGGTGAACAGATCCCTCCCACTCCCTTTAAAAATTGACATAAAATAATAGCTTTTGTTTGTAATACAGTTTTAACTGGGCAAAGTATATTCACGTCTGAAGATCTCCTTTTGGACAGTCGGACAGTCATGGCAAGATTAAGCATGTACATATTCTTTGACCCAGTAAATCCACTTGTAGTCAATTTTTTCTGCAGATATAAACATATGGTGCAAAGACGTCTGTTTAACTGTAGATACAGAAGCATAGTTTGTGACAGCAAAAGGTTGTAAACAATCTACACATGCACCAATAAGAATCTGCTTAATAAACCATGACCCTAATACTTAATGAAATCTGTTGTATTGATACTGACATGAATGAGGCTTCTATAGAGATGGCTAGGGAACTACATTCAAGATGGGATTACTAAGGGAAAAAAGCAAAGTGCAGAAAATAATATGCAGGGTATTCTGACCGCTGATTTTTTTTTTTTTTAGAAACTATAGGCACACACGGGGTGTTACATGTTTATCATATCCCTAAGAGATTACCTAAAACGATGGTAATCTGATTGCCCCAGGGAATAGAACTGGGAGTCCAAGGATGGTTACAGGTGACTGACTTTTTACTGTGTACTGCTTTAGATCTTGAAAAATGTGTACCATGGGCATCTACTAGTTATTTTTTTTAAAAAAGAACTAATATAAGCAAATATTCAGTGTTTGGTACTTACAACAGACATTGCTCTCATGCCCACATAAATAAATTTGGTGAATCTTTACTAAACCATATGAGATTAGAATTATTCTCACCCCATTTTGCAGATAAGAAAAATGATGCAGGAGAAAGTTAAGCCAGTTGTCCAAGCTCACATAGACAAGGTGGGGCTTATAAGCCCAGGGTCCCCGGTATAAAACTCTCTGTGTAAGGCTTTAGAACACCTTCCTGGGTGCTATGTATATATCTTATGTATACAGGGTTATTGAAGTCTCCTGACTTTTGTAAGACCATTCCTTTCCACTATGCATTCAGTCAAATAATATTGTATGTGGTTCTGCCTAACTGCAAGGGTTAGTGATGGCCCTTATCCAAGAATAGCTAAACCCACACAGGGATGCCTCTGTCTCTGGTCAAACTCTGCTGTATGTGGAGACTCTGTGTCCCCTCATTTAATCAAAAATTCAACTTTTTACTGCCTGTGCATCATTATAATCCACACTGTCCCTTCCAAATACTGTTCTCATGTCACAAATTTGCATGCTTTTTTATTTAATTGAACCCAACTTTTTCTAAAATATTATCCCATGTATATATTAGTCTGAACATGGAGAAAATCCTTTAGATGACCTGCTTTCTCAGAAACAAAGACACTCCTGTTTAGTCATAAATACAATTCTAATTAAAAGCCAATTCTCTCCATCCCCCCACCCAGATCAGATTTCATTCTTTCTCATTATCACCGTTAAAGAGAATTTTCTATTATTTACAGATACATAGCTCAGGGCATTACTTGAAATTTTAAAAAAATTGATTTTGTGAGCTGGTGGGAACAGAACTCAGTGCATTTAACAACGGTGAACAAACTAGTCAAAGTGGAGGAAGGAATAAATTATTTAACCATTAGAGAGGTGCATTTCTCTTTTCTCCTTTGTTGTCTCTTATTTGGGAACTGATTTAACTTGAGACTGTGTGTCCAGGATATTTAATTGCTTGCCACCCATTGCTTCTGGTTTGAGTTGTCTCTGCCAGTCAACTTCTGAGTTCCAAGACTTTCCTTCATGCTGCTTTCCTCCTGAATGTGCAAGAGCACTTTGGCTCTGCGTTCTCACCTTTGCTGACCTGTCGCTCACTTTGTCATTAAAAACAAAACCAACAATACAACAAGACAAAACAGACTTGAAGCTAACACCCTCAGGTATGACTATAAGTTCAAGCCCCCCTCTGAGGCTGGCACAAAAAGTTCATGGTGTCCTTGAGGCTGAGTGAATAGGAAGAAGAAAGTTCATAGCCCTGAGGTGGGTCTCTCTCTCTCCAGAAATTAACGTGAAGTCTTTTGACACATCTCATTCAGGTGTGGGAACAAATGTGCCTGCAAATGTTTTGGAGGGTAGACCAGAAATCTATTTGTTTGTTATAATAAGCCTTGTAGAATTCTATTCTCTTCTCTTCGGAGGAACCTGGAAACGCCAGTTTCTTTCCGTTGCCTTCCATTCCATTTAAAGTATTTCATGAAATGTAGAGCTTTTTGAAGGGATTTATTCTTTTACCAGCCTTGGTGTTTAGAAGTTCCTGCTATGAGCAGTGAGGTTTTGGATCTCATATCAAAGGGTTTAAAGTTAATGATTTTAAGTATGGTTGGATTTTATTGCTCCTCTGGTGGGCTAAAAACTTCAGCCACTCTTTGACCTCTGCTCAGTCAATTCAATTCCATCTAATGCTCTGTGACTAATATGGTGGATATTTAATCTACTTTGCTGCTGAAATTACTTTTAGAGTCACTTTTTTTTTTCCTCGAAAAACTTCCTCCTGAGAGAAATTGCTTATCGTAAGCTCTAAATATGTTGCATATTGCAGAATACATTTTTAAAAGCTTTTATTCCAGAGACAATTAAACCTTATCACTTATTTTGCTATCGCATTACAAATGAGACAGGAAAAGTGATATTATTCTAGAAGTAAGAGTAGAATCAAAAGGAAGAATGACCTGAAGCTGCCCTGATCCTGGTATTAATGTAGATATCATAAGCAGTCAGGTCTTAGCCAAATATTTCCTGCAATGTAATTAAATCGGAAGATAAAAATCAATGGATCGCAGGGCTACGCATCTGAGTAGGTTCTTCTTGTCTCTCTCCTTGTTAAGAACATGTGTGGCTGCTTTTCAAGGCTCATTTGGAAGTAAACATGGACTACGTGTTCAATAGGCAAGACGGTGACTGTCTCAGACTCTTGGGAAGGTGTGGTCCAAATACAGCCTGAATGGATAAAGAGACCTGACATTCTTTCCAGGATCAGAGAAACTGGGTCTAATCTCTCCCTTGTCCCTAATTAGTGGTGTGACCTCAAGGCTAGCCTTTTAAACCTGAGTCTCTGACTAGAGGATTTACAAAGTGTCACTGGGATGACCATGTAGAGTTAACTGAGACTGAAGCTGTGGTCACCTGTACCTGAACTCTGAGGAAGGCACCTGGGTAGTCATTCAGGGAAACCAGGTTCAACATGAAGTAGGCAGAGTCCTTTCTTTCCTGTGGCCAATCTTCATTCCTCAGGCACTTAAAATGCTTCCAGACTCTGCTTCCCACCATCAGTCACATTAAATATAAAAGTCTCTTCCCAGGGAAATTTGCATTTAGACAGGGATCAAAGCCCTAAACTAAGGAGGTAGCTAGGGAAGGTGGAAAAGACCCTGGGGCTCTAGAGATAAATTTCCAATCCTCGTTTTACCACCCATTCATTTGGTGCTGTCATTTCTCTGAACTTTAGTTTCTTTCCCAAATGAGAGCAGTGACCTGTAAGGAACGCTAATCATCCTTCTAACTCTACTCTAATTTAGCCACCTAGAAATTAAGACCTTCTGCATGTATCAGAAATCAAGGCCTGTTGCCTCCTCAAGGCTAGTCCTAGCCCTGTGCTTCCTCTCCAGTGATGTTAGCTATAATGGTCAAGCATCATCCCGCAGTGGGTAGTATGGGGATGACAGATCTAGATTCAAAGAAGCCACAGGCAAAGCTTTGTGCCTCAGTTTCTTGAACTATAAAATGAGGATAATAATACCTATCTCATTAAGGGGTTGTGATGATGAAATGAATACAGACGGTGTTCAGCATAGAAGATACTTGAAAATGTCAGTTTCCCTCTGCCTGTCTCTCTACCCTCTGTCACTGTGTTATAACTTCTACTATCATCTTCCTGAAAAGCAAAATAAGATGGGTAGTTATAGATGATTTTGAGTTCCTGGCCCCCACTTTTTTGAGTTACTGGCCATCATTTTTACATGGCCCCCTTCCGGGTGCATTCCACTCACTAAAGCCACGTAAATTTTCAGTTTCTCCAACACAAACAAAGTGTACTTTTTTGTCCTTTGGTTTTGGGTTTGGCCATGGAACTTGTTCTGGGACATTAGCAGATGTAACCCAAGTAAGCACTTGAAGTGAACCTGCCCAGTGTACTTGCCCTCTTGGACTTCTCCAGTTGTCAAGAGAACATGTCCTAGCTGAATATTACCTCCAATTGGGGGATGAGAGGCTTAAGGAACAGAGCCACCCTGCTGATTTGCAAACTCATGACTAAGAAATAAGTGATTACTGTTTCTCACCACTGAAATTTTGTGGATGTCTGTTATGCAGCGTTACTGTGGTAAGAGTAGCCTGAGTAGCCCTAGGCAAGTGGTAGAGGAAAAATAATGGTGATACTAACACAGTTAAGGAGAGGCCAAGCACACATTTGAATGTAAGCAATCTGGTTGGGTTCAAAAAGATCTGTGGGTCTTGGACTGTGGTCACCTTTCATTCATCATCATCATCACCTTCAATAATAATAATAATGATGATGATAGCAATAACAAAACAATAGTAATAACTGCTATTACTATTTACTGAGTACATACGATGAATCATAAACCAGACTGGATTTCCCATATGGTGTGGTAGGCAGCTCACAACAATCCTGACCTACTGGTCTTCATACTCTTATGTAATTCCCTCCTCTTGAGTGTGGGTTGGACTTAATGACTTACTTCTAATAACTAGAATATGGCAAAAGTGATAGGATGTCACTTCTGAGATGGTGAGAAGGCCATGGCTTCCGTCTTGCTTGTACTCTCTCTATGTTCCTTTGAATCTTCGTTGGATTTATTATTCTCCTGAAGGCAAGTGACATGTTGTGAGACACACTGTACAGAGGCATATGTGACAAGAATCTGTTGGAGAGCTCCAGCAAATGGCTCTTGAGGAGCTAAAGGCTTGGTTCAACAACCTACAAGGAACTGAGTCCTGCCGACAACCATGCGAATGAGCTAGGAAGTCAATCACTCCCAGTGGAGCCTTGAGACCACTGCAGGGCCAGTTAACACTTGGACTGTGGCCTTGTGAGGGACCCAGAACTAGAGAGCTCAGTGAAACCATACATGTGTCTGGATTTCGCACCCATAAAAATGCGAAAAAATAATGTTCTTGTTTTAGACTACCAAGTTTCGGGATAATTTGTTACACAGCAACTGATAACTAACTCACTAAGACATTTTATTTATGCCTCATTGCAGTGTTGGATCTCTATTTTAGAAATGGAGACATAACCTTGGAGTTAGATCACATATGTGAAATTAGAACATTTAGAAACTAGTTCAGAAATGAGCCTCTGGTAGGATCTCAGTTTAAAGCAAATGGGAATCTGGATTTTTATGTGAAAATGGATAATTTAAAAACATTAATTGAAGCCTATTTTTTTTTAAGTGTGCAAATCCCAAGCATGCACCTATGGGTCCTATTTGATGTGTAAATTGTTAACCTGTGTCCTCTGGTCTAGACACTCTGAGGGGATGTATGTTCAAGAGGTAGAGTCGTGGATGCTTGGTGATTTCTGAGGTAAGCAGGTGAGGGGCAGAGTGTAGTCTGGGGTGGTATTTGGGTTCCCTAAAGACAAAAAGAAGGTTTGTGGGTTGTGTGAGTGGTGAAGACTGTAGTACCCCAGAGACAGAAGGACATTTGGCAGGCATGGGACATGTCAAAGGGCAAAGCATTAAATACCTGTCTTGGTCTGACGCTGATAGCTTTCCTACTAAAGCCACAGCAGTGGACAGATGGTGGCTGGCCAGGACCTGGTGATCTTACTCCCATTTATCTCAGAGTCTATTACAGTGCCTGACACATAGGGTAAGTACTTGACATGTATCTGTTGAATTAATGAACGATTGATGTGAACTCAATGAATAAACAAACACAGCCCTCAAGAAGGGTATCAAGAAAGTGCTATGTAAACATGTGTGCTCACCTGGGACTTTACATAAGCTCCTTAGGACACTCGTAAGGTCCCAGGAGAACAAAAGGAAGGTTTCCTGTTAATGTTGGATGTAGGGGTGTGAACTATATTTCACTTGATTTAGAGAATAAAGAAATGCAGAGGTTTTTTTTGCATTCTGAGTTTGGGAATACAATTCAGAGCTATCATTACAATGAAGGGTTCTGGATATGGCTGAATTTCCCAGTGAGGCGTCGGGTCAGAAGACCAGTGACCTGAAGACAAGCAACAGGAAGAGGCTGAGAGCATGGAAGGGAAACGTGGCCCAAACGTGGCCCAAAGAGGAGCTGTGGGAACAGCTCCCACCAGCTAACCACCACCACTGTCAATGGCAGCACGCCATTGTCTTGTTAAGCTTTGCAAAATTCACCACATCATCTGCTTCTGGACCTCGTTGGTAAAGAGTCGTGCTCATCTTTACCCAAATAAAAGAGACACACATTAAGTCAGCCGATTTTTTAAAAGGTTTTATTTATTAATTTAAGAGAGAGAGAGAGAAAAAAAATAAGCAGAGGTAGGTAGAGACAGAGGGAGAGGGAGAAGCTAACTCCCCGCTAAACAGGGAGCCCTCCACGGGGCTCGACCCCAGGACCCTGGGATCATGATCTGAGCCAAAGGCACCCCCTTAACCTCTCAGTCACCTGATTTAAATTGCACCTGCATATCAATCCCTCTCTGAGGCATAATAAGGGGGTGAGTTACTTAGCTTCTGTGTTTGGGTTTCCTCATCTATACAATAATAGCATTGTATATTATATAAGAGGCCTCTTTATCAGTGAGGTCTCTTCTGATCAGTCACTACAAAAAAAAGTAACTTTGTCCCAGGATGGCTTGGCTTCTCCCTTTCTTTCTTTCTTTCTTTCTTTCTTTCTTTCTTTCTTTCTTCTTCTCTTTTAGATTTTATTTATTTATTTGACAGAGAGATCACAAGTAGGCAGAGAGGCAGGCAGAGAGAGAGGGGGAAGCAGGCTCCTTGCTGAGCAGAGCCCGATGCAGGGCTCGATCCCAGGACCCTGAGATTATGACCTGTGCCGAAGGCAGAGGCTTTAACCCACTGAGTCACCCAGGCGCCCTTCTCCTCTTTTCTTTCTGCTTCATTTTACAGAAGAGCATCGTTGGGTTGTTGTCTGACCTCAGGTTCCCCACAACTGAAACATAAGGCCTGGGAGAGAGAAAAACTTGGTCTACATCGTCTGATACAGTAGTGCCAGAACCTACAACATCGCTTAGCATGGAACAGGTGCTCAGTAAAAGTTGCTGGTATGAGGAAACAGTGGTCTTTTCAACAGATGATCCTGGGACGACTGGGTCTCCATGCACAGAAGAATAAATGTGGACACCTGTTTCACACTATGTGTAGAAATGAACTGAAAATGATCTAAGTTCTCAATGTAAAAACTAGTATGATACAACTTTTAGGAAAAAAATCCCTATGATTTTTGTAATGTTGGGTAAGGTGATAGTTTCCTATATATGATACCCAAAGCATAGGCAACCAAATTAAATGTAGACATAAATAGGACTTTAACAAAATTAAAATCTTTTGTGCTTAAAAGCCACCATGGAGAAAATGAAACAACAACCCAGAGAATGGGAGAAATATTTACAAGTCATATATCTGATAAGGGTGTAGTATCCAGACTACATAAAGAACTCATAATGATAAAAATAATAAAAAGACAAATATCTCAATTGGAACATGGGCAATGTTTTTGAATAGACATTCCTCTAGGGAAGATATACAAATGCCCAAAAAGCATATGGAAGTATGCTCCATACCATTAATCATTAGGGAAATGCAAACCAAAACTTTGAGATACCACTTTATATTCACTAGAATGCCTATAATAAAATGATAATACTAATAATAAATGTTGGCTGAAATGTAAAATGGTGCAGACATTTTGAAAAACAGGCCGAGAGTCTCTCAAAATGTTCACCCAAGAAAATAAAAAAATTTGTGTTCACACAAAAACTTGTACATGAGCGTTCATGACAGAATTTATGTACAGTAGCTGAAAAGTGGGACCAGTTCAAGCCTCCATTAACTGATGCATGGAGACACAAAAATGTGCACTATCCACATAATGGAATATTATTCAGCAATGAAAAGGAAGGAAGAACTGAAATATGCCACAGGGTGGGTAAATCTGGACAATGTTTTATCATGCGAAAGAATCTGGACACAAAATGATACACACTGTATGATGCCATTTTATGAAATGTCCTTAGATGTGGAATGGTTGCCAGGGGCTGGAGGAGGGATGGGGGTGAAGTGACGGCTCGTGGGCACAGGAATTACTTTAGGGCTGATAAAAACGTTCTGGAATTAGATCGTGGTGATGATTGCACAACCTTGTGAATATACCAACACCATTCAATGTTACTCTTTGAGATGGTGAGTTTTATGGTATGGAAATTATACCTCGATTTTAAAGAGCGGCGGCCATTGTAATTGATCACTTGAAAGTACAACTTTGCAGCAGGGAAAAATATAAGGGGACCATGTTAGAGGTTTGGGAAGCACGAAAGAACAAAATGAGGAGTTACATATTTGTTTCCTGCCCCACCTGAGTCTGCCCCTAAAATTTATAAACCTTAACTCATTAAGACATTTCAAACTCCTAGGAAATGGCCTGATAGCTGGGTTTTAGGTGCTTGTGCTGTTTCTCAAGGCCGGATGACATGACACCTTTGCCTGTGGAAATGCTATTCTGTGCTTCAGTCATAAAAGATCAATTATTTCATCTATCAGAGAAGCCTGTAGACATCCTGCCTAGCCGAAGGTCATATGTTGCGGAGTTTATGAATAGGAGGATCTGAACTCAGGTTCTGCTTCTATTATTTGTGTAAAAGTGGTAGAATTGTTCAATTTCTCAAAGCCTCAGTTTCCCCTTTTAAAATTATACATGATTTCCTTCTACTGTCCAATGAGTGAGACAGTGTAGTAGTCAGGACTTTCAACTAAAAGTGATAGATATCCCATTCGAATCAGACTGAGTACAAAAGGGAATTTCTTGGTGGACAACTAAAATTCCAGGGACAAGTGGGCTGCAGGTGTGACTGGATAAGGGCACTCAGGCGATATCCTCTTAGCTCCTAGTTGTGCTGTCTGCCCCTCACTGTACTTTCCTCTGCATTGGCCCCACCCAGAGGCAGGCTCTGTCTGGTGGTGGTATGATGGTGCTAAGGGCCACCATAGGTTCACATGCTAACTTCTTAGCAGCCCCTGGAAGGGGGAGGGGCTGGGGAGGTGAAAGGGTAAGAAGGGACTTCATTATCCTGTCTCAGAGCTCGGCGGAAGAACAGCCTCCCTCTACTCAGCAAGGTCTGAACTGATTGGAAATTGCTGAGCCTTTTACTTCCTGAACCCACTCTGTGGCTAAAAGGGATGTAATAAGCCACTCGGCAAACCTAAGCCAGCCACCCAGCTCTCTCCATGAAGCATGTATGAGGGAGGGTGGCTCCCCATTGAAAACTGGGGTAACTTTAATTGAAGAAGAGGGATGGATAACAAGTAAGGGAGAAGAGTACATGTTCTCTGTAGTGCTTAAAAGGCTGTTCTTCAGCCTTTTAAATTATCACCTAGATTAGAGGTCACATTTTGCATGAAGATCTGGTATACACATAAGCATTTTTTTTTAATAGTAAGATGACTATAGACTTTGCTCTCTTCCCTTAAAACATCCCAAGGTTTTTACATTTAGCAAAATCACTGTGAGTTCTTTTAATTCAAGTACAATTAACACATAGTGTTATATTAGATTCAAGTGTATAATATGATGATTCAACAATTCTGCACTCGTGTGTATTTATATATAAATGAAACAACAGTCTCATGCTAGATACCTTACTGTTGGTTGTACAATGGACTCAGATTATTTTTCTAGTTCATTCTATTTTGTTTAATCTTCTCCTATTTCATTAAAAAAATGTAGTTCACTCCAGTAAATTTGATTTTATAATTCACAAATTTAAACCCCAGTTTAAAAAAATATTTCAGCATAGGAAATGCATGTAGAAGTGCACCATAAATTGTAAAGCACTATTTATTTATTTATTTATTTATTTATTTATTTGTTTGTTTATTTATTTATTTAGAGTGGGAGAGGGCAGGGGACTGGCGGAGGGTGAGGGAGAGAGAGAGAGAATCTTAAACAGGCTCCACGCTCAGTGCAGAGCTCCACGTGGGACTCGATCTCATGACCCTGAGATCATGACATAAGCTGAACTCTAAAGTCTGTCACTTAACTGACTGAGCCACCCAGGGGCCCTTGTAAAGCACTATTTAAACCTTAACATAGTGTGATATATTAATTTTAAGATGGGGTCAACGTCCCCTTAATTTTGTAAACAGAGTATAAGAGGAAGCAAACACTACTGATTTGATAGCAAAACTTGCCAGTGTGCCAGTGAGCATCCAAGGGAAGTATGTGTGGATTGACCAAAGTAATGGTGGCGTGCTGAGTGAGGGGGAGGTCAACCAAGAGCAAGAGCAAATTGGAGCAGCTGTAGATCTTCCCGGATAATCAGACGATTGCTATGATTTGGACAAGGCAGGAAAATCCAAACTAGAGCAGCTAAATGGCTTCCTGTAGTGACTTGCAACATTAGAACAAAAACGAGTGATTTGGGAAACTCGGGCTCAAGCGGAGACCAAAGACCATAGTGTGGTCTTGGTATGCCCAGCACTTGGATAATGACTATAACTCTTAGACTTAGGGTTTGCCATTAAGTAAAATGGGTCCAAAATAACAGCGGTGTAAACAAGATAGAACTTAGTTACTTCTCCCTTACATAAATGTATGGAGACAGACTGTCTAGAGCTAGTATGGTGTTCTTCCCCATGAGGCCTTCAAGTTCTTCACAGTCTACAGGCCTAGAACAAGCCCTTGTTCTTGTGATCCAGGATTATGGCTGGAGCTTCAGGCATCGAAACTTCAGTTCAAGGGTGCTTGGGTGGCTCAGTCAGCTAAGTATCTGACTCTTGATTTTGGCTGAGGTCATGATCTTGCGGTCGTGAGATGGAGCTCCATATCGGGCTCCAAGCTCAGCACAGAGTTTGCTTGAGAGTCTCTCCCCCCCCTCTCTGCTCTTCCCCCTGCTCTCTCTCTCTCTCTCTCTCAATAAACAAACAAACAAACAAAATCTTAAAAAAACAAAACAAAACCAAAAACTAACCCTGCAGTTTAGGTAGCAGATAAAAAAGGTGAGGAAGGAGAGATGATAAAGCAGATGGTCACGCCAGGCAATTTTTAAGAAAATTACCAGGAACATGGCATGACCCTTTAAATTTCCTTGGCCAGAATGGGGTCCTAAGGCCACATCTAGCTGCAAGGGGGTCTGGAAAAATTGCCCAGCTTGAAACAAGAGATTTGTTTTGACTCAGTGTTAGCTAGCTTTTCCTACAAAACAAATCATCCCCAAATTCAGCATGTTCAATAACAACCATTTTATTTAGCACTCAATCTCTGGGTCAGCGATGTGATTCCTTTGCTCTGGCCAAATGTGATTAAACGTTAGTTGGCAGGACAGCTTCACACACATTTGTGGTGGGGCGTCAGCTTTGTTGACCCGCACATGGGTTCTCTTCTCCCGCAGACTACTTGAGACTCATCCTATGGCGGTGTCAAGGTTGCATGTACAGCAAAAGGGGGACAAGCTCCAATGTGAAAGCATTTTCAACCCTCTACTTGAGTCAGAGTGGCTATAGTTCCATTGCCCAAAGTGACAAAACTTGATTCAGAGGATGGAGAAGTTATTTCTGGATGGGAAGGGAAGAATTTATGGCTATTTATTGTGATCTACTGCACAACGGAAAAAGAGGAGAATGGATATCGTGGGACAACCACCGGTCTCTCATTTTATCATGAGAAATACTACCCTACCCCCACCAGTGTGTATTGTTCCAGACTGGTTATGACTAAATTCTTGCATTCCATCTTCACCTGGGTGTGTCCTAAGATGTCTCAAATTCAACATATTCAAAACATAACTTATAATTTATCTCCCACACATAATAAAACTAAACAAAGCTTGTCCTCCTACAGTATATGACACCATAACCCTTCCAGTTAGTTACTTAATACAAATAGCTGGAAGTCCTCTTTGACAACTCTTTCTCTCTCACTTTCTCATATTCAAATTATAACCAAGTTTCATTGATTTCATCTCCTAAATATCTCTGGAATCCACCCACATGTCTTGATCTCTGCTGACACTACCTAAGTCCAAGGGACCAGGCATCCATTCTTGCCTCCTCCAATCTGTTTTTCATATTACAGTTGAAGTGATGAAAATATAAATGTCATCAAGTCACTCTCTAGTTTAAAAGCTTTTGCTGGTGTCCTTGTGTTCTTGGGATGGAGATAAACACTTTACACGTGGCCTACAAGATCCTGCATGATCTTGGCTCCTACCATTCTGTCTCTCTCTCTCTCTACTGCAAAATATAGGTTCAGAGCAAGGTAGAATAATGTACTTTTAAAACAATAATCCATAACCCAAGATGACCCATTGCTCCTTGGGTCACCAACGCCATCTTTCTCAATGTTATCAGCTTATGTGCTACAAGCTTATTATAGATTTTTTTTTTTTTAATGGGCAACTGCAACATCTTTCTATTGCTCCTCTTCTTTCTCTGGGCAAGGAACTAAGGGAGATTTCTGTTGAGGGGTTATGATAATGTTAGGAGGCATTTCACGGGCTCCTATTTGTGATTGGAAGTAATAGCTAATAAAAATGGCTACATTGGACTGAACTTAGAGGGAGGCCTTCAAAGGTGCAAGATGTTCCACCTGGGTGGTCTAGCATAGAATCACTTAGATACTAGTCTGAGCTGAAGTGAAGGAAGGCACAGTTTGTTTCTAAGATAGAGATGGGGCTGGAAGATAAATGTTGGGCCCAAACACAGGCAAATTGGCTCAGAGGAGAATGGGGAGGGTCAAGGGAGTAACTTGCCGAAAGGACAGAGTCTTCAATTAGTAAGGGACTTTTCTTGTGCTGGCAGATTCCTTTGGGAGTTTCCTTCCTTGATGGCTTGCTTGTTGGGGATTTTGGAAACTAGTATTAAATGAAGTCAAGTATCTTCCCAGTTCTAATCTAATTCATCTTGCCTGGGGCAGTCTGTAGGACTAAGGAGCAACTCCATTTCCTCAGGACTTAACTCTGTCCCTTCAGGCATTCACTGGCGTATCCACCACAGAAATGTCCCTCACCCGTTCTGAGGGGGAGTAGCCCTCCTGACCTTATTTCAGCGATTTTCCAGGACAATCAGACAGATTCATAACTGAATATACTTTTGTTCCAACACTTCTCTACCCAAAGGTGCTAGAACCTGAACAATAAACTCAATCTCATTTAGCAGCATAGTTGATAAAAGCTCAGATGAAGTTATTGATGCTTAGTAACCATTGGAAAATCATAAACCTAGGGTAACAGTAGATGGTAAAATCAGGAACTAAAGTTAAACTGAACTTGTATAAAAGGACTGCAAATCTGAAGGATGGTATAGCGGCCTCTAAACTGAAGAGTCAAGAGCACAAAAACACAACAGTCATGGGGGAGCTGTGCAGCCTCACACATTACGGAAACCTCCCCTTTGGGCATCATTGGGATATTCTTGCCAAAAAGATCTCAATTTAGTCTGCCTTTCTAAGCATGTATCCTTCAAAAGGAGGAACCTGGGAGCATTTTCCCCATCTTAAAGGATCTGAAAATTTTGAAAACTGAGAGTGTTTTTTCAAGAGTTTATTTATTTATTTGTTAAAGAGAGACTGAGAGAGCACAAGCAGGCAGAGAAGCAGGCAGAGGCAGAGGGAGAACCAGGCTCCCCACCAAGCAAGGAGCCCAATGTGAGACTCGATCCCAGGACTCTGGGATCATGACCTGGGCTGAAGGCAGCTGCTTAACCAACTGAGCCACCCAGGCATCCCAAGTTTTTTGTTTTTTGTTTTTTAAAGAGATTAATCTAGTGTTCTAATTGTAGGGGAAGTGAGGGGGGAAATGTTGGTGTGTATGCCAGAATACTGATATTCAATTCCATGTCACGTTTGTATTTCTTTGAAGCTAAATGTATCTAATTATTTATAATCAAACTAAGAATCCATGTATGTATGTATCTATCTATCTATCTAGAATTCATATCAATGATAAACAATGTCAGATGTAAATTGTTGACATCGAAAGAGTATCTGCACTTGGTAATTCATGAAACTCTGCATGCAGGACAATCAAACTTACAAGATTCAAAGGATCTAGGTCTATCCCTTATTTGCCAAGATATTTTCCTTTACTCAATGCACCTGCAAGGGGCAAAAGACCACTTTTTTTTTTTTTTTAAGATTTTATATATTTATTTGACAGAGAGAGAGAGAGATAACAATTAGGCAGAGAGGCAGGCAGAAGGAGAGGGGGAAGCAGGCTCCCTGATGAGCAGAGAGCCCGATGTGGGGCTCGATCCCAGGACCCTGAGATCATGGCCTGAGCCGAAGGCAGAGGCTTAACCCACTGAGCAACCCCGAAACGATCACTTTTTTCTTGAATGCCCAACTCATGGCTTTTTACCTCCTTCTTTATGGAGTCCCTGTCTTGCCAGTGATGTTCACTGGACATTTGACCTTGTTGTGTTTGGGCTGTCCATTTGTTACCATGATTCCCCATGTAAATTCATCAACAGTTTTGCACTCTCCATTTCTTAGCTATCCCCAACAGGGTAATACCAAACAAAGCAAGAATTCAGAGACAACAAATGGTGCATCAGGTGGAATTCTTCACTGCGAATAAAATAAGCCACCTCTGGCCAACTTAAACAAGAAGGGAATGCATTAGAATATCAGGAAGCTCAGAAACCATTGTGAAGCCTGGAGAGTCCTGCCTGGAACCTTAGCACTACTGGCACCAAGGGTGCCATTCCTGCTACAAGCATATTCCTGCTGCTCCTGAGTGAAGATTGCCCCCTACACTTCTGAAATCCAGGTAAGAATATCCATTTGGACAAGTCTTATTGGGTACTCACTCTTTAGTGGCCAGCAGATAGGGGGAGGGTACATGTGACCTGTTTGCCTCCTGAGAAGGTAGCTGGGTATGTTTCCTGCCAATGAGCCACACATAACAGGGACTATCCCTGAATAGGAAAGGAGCACCAGAAGAAGACTTCAGATAGACAGATTTGCTTCTGCTGTGCATTGATTTTGGTCTCTCTGTGTCTCACATCCGTTGGGATTTGTCTTCAAGTGGCCTAGGAGCACCAGAGATGTCCCAGAGTCTGAGATGAGACTAGATCACAGTTAAGTGTTAAGTTTGTCCAGCTATGAAGGCTTAGTAGGATTTTAGGGTGAATCATTCCAGGAACTTTTTAGAAAATTGCTGTGCTTTGTCCAACAAAATCTCCCTGTGTTCCTTTGCCCTTCTCCGTTAGTGGAGCTACTGGAAGTTGTACTTCAGCTCATTTCCTCTCCTGTGAGTAGCACGAAACACTGGGAGGCCGTAATGTCATGTTCAGTTCAGTCCCCAAAGGCTAAATATCAGAAAGTGAATTTATGAGCCATGCTTCATGTTTCATTGATAGTTGCATATCCCTAAGGAAGCTGCCTTTTGATTTGTTGTTGCTGCTATCATGCCTATTTTATTGTGTATATTTGTTGTAGGCTACCACAATTCTTTGTAAAAATATGGGGTAATAAATGAGTAGGGCAATAGCCAACAAGTGACTTAACAGCAGACTAGCCAACTAACTAATTAACTAAATAAAGGAGCAAAACAAAATACACATAACAATTTAAGTTCTGGCCTATCACAAAGCATACCCACTGACCATACACCTAGGGTCTTGTCTGTTTCCAACAATAATTGCCCAGCTGTAAATGATCTGTTATTCTTGTCTCCTCATGCTCTGGGACTCAGGTAGATAGTCTGACTACATCAACTCATCTCTCCCCCAAGTCTGGCCATGACTAGGTATGACATCCCAGCTTAGAGGAGAATACTTTCTGTGTTCTGGTATCTATGGTCAGGTCCTGCGGTGGGCAGAATGGTTTAATTACCAAAACCTCTGAATATGCTACCATATTCATAACAAAATAGACTCTGCCGAGGCAATAAAGATTTTGAATCTAAAACAAGATTGACCTCAGATTATCTGGATAGCCACCCCCCCCCCCTAAAATGAACCCTTTAAAGCAGAGAACATTCTCCAACTGGAGACAGAGAGATGCTGCAGAATGAGAAGTCAGAGAGATTCCTAGGGAGGTCATTGCTGATTCTGAGAATAAGGGGCCCAAGGGCGAGGACCAGAGAGAGATTTCAGCCCCCAGCCTATAGCCAGCTGGGAAGCCGAGTCCTCAGTCTTACAGCTGTAGGAAGCTGGGGTTTTCCAACAACCTGGATGGGCTTAGAAGACAATTTTCAGAGCCCACTGATAAGGGTTTTGACAGTGGATACCTTGATGTTGGCCTGAGAGATCCAGAGCAGAGAAACCAGCCAATTTCATGTGGACTGTGAGATAATAAATGATGTTGCTTTCAGTCATTAAATTTGTGGTATTTTGTTATAGCAGCAATAGGAAACTAATACCAGGGTCCTTTGGACCCTCCTTCCGGTAGGGTTTTAAAATCCCACAAGGCCTTCGGAGGTGGGAAAAGGTACTGAGTTCTCCTTCCTCTATTTGAACCTGGTTGACATGGCTTCTCAGACACTTTGGGTAGGGTGTATGGCATGAAGAAAGCAGTGAGCCTGAGGTGGACCCGAAACCAAATGGAACCTCCTCATTTTCCCCATCACCATCAGCTGGACCACATCAAGCTTTCAGTATTGTATCAGGAAGACCACAGACATTTGTTAGCTGTTGGCCAAAGGTATCACTCAGGTAGAGAGTGAATGCCAGTCCTTTGAAAAGAGTGGTAGGAAAGCATCCTCATGGATGGAAATCTGTCTGCGTAGACAGCATTCCCAATGTGATAAGGAGTTCCCTCCAAAATTTAGGTAGATGAGTTTAAAGGTGGGACACATTAAAAAGATGAAAGTATGAATAGTAATAGTGACCAACGTTGGATGCTAAGAAGGTTAAGACACTTTGTTTCAAGGGAGCCTCAGCAGCAGTTACATTATCAGGCATTAAGGCACCTCCCACATTCAAGTATGGACTTCCTGCCTTAAAAGCAGTAACCCAGAGTATCACCTTTACGAAGCACCTGGATTAAAAGTACTTAGAAATTGCAAAGTTACTCTTTACAAAGCATCAAATGGATTCCCCTTATTTTTTTAATAAGAATGATCTGTGGACTGCATAGTAGCCATTTCCATTTAATAGCCAACTTTAAAAAAAAAAGAAAGAGAAGGAAAGGAAAGGCTTTGAAAACTTTACTCGCAATATCTTTTCATTCTTTCTTTGATGTATTTGGAGTGGAGGAGGAGAAGACATTAGTGCCTTTTAGCTTGGCAGCCAACTCTCTCAAATGTAAGTAAATGGAAAGGAACTGACCAGAGCATTTACTTCTTTTTCAGAATTCTAATGTCAAGATTATTTCCTCAAGGGCTGGAAAAAAAAGTAGAAATGGTGCTGAAGTTTTAAACAATGCCTTTCTTTCTTGAGAGTAGTCAAGTTCAACGAAATGGATGCTGTCATGCAGGAGATTTTCTCAGGAACAGCAGAAATTGCCAGTCCTTGGACTACACAGTCCATGGCCAAGGTGGTAGCTAAGCTGATACCTGACAATTGTGCTGGAGAGGGGCCTCAGGAAAAAGTGACAGAAAAGAGCTAGTCTTGACTTTACAGCAAACACTGCATGGTCTTCAATAGACCATTCTTGGTCTTGGTAGACTACTAGAAATCCACCCCCAACCACTCTTCTCTTCTTTCCTAGAAACACTTTCTGCTGACATGTGACCTCCCACTTGAGATGAGATTTCTCAGACTTTCTGATGGTTAGATGTGGTCAGTAGGACGTAAATGAATATGATGTGTGCCACTTCTGGGTCGTGACCTTGAGACACGGAAATGGGCTCTTCTCTTAGGGTAAGACATGGACCATGTTCATAGTAGTGACCTAGATGCCTCCACCTAGGTGAAGATGACACCAGAAGGAACAGTGGTATAAGTTGGAAGGGACTTGAGACCATGAGTAAATTCCAAGGAGGCCCCACGATCCAACCTTCCAACCTCCAGAGTGACGAGAGCAAAGAATCAACTTGCATGTTACGTCACAGGGTTACAGCATGTCCTCGTTTTCACGGCTTAGCCATGACTCACCCACCACCCCTCCTTCTGTACCCAGATTTTTTTTTTTAATTGCTCAATGCTCATTGCAGTGCTTTTACTTAGATCCATATGCTTTTGGTAAGTTATTAATTTCAAAATGATTAAACTTCTGTCAACATGTCAAACACCATTTTCTGCTCTGGAAATCGTCATGCTAACCACTCCTGCACGCTCGTGTGTTCCATAAGCCATTCTCTTAGGGTTAGTCAGCCCCAACCTTCCAAGTCAGTATTGATAATCTTCTGCTAATGAGTGTCTGCCCCTCCTGGGAAAAGTGGTGGATCCTAACATTGGCCTTCAAGACACTGTCTTCACCCTAAATAACAAGTCTTATTGTGGGGGCTTCAGGAAAGCATGGCCAGACAGGTGGGTCCCTTATGGGGTATCTCAAAATGCTAGGCCCAAAACGCTCGTTACCTTCAAGAGTAGAATTGTTTTCGCCAATAGTTTTAACCCCTCTGGTGTATCAAAAGAGATATACGGGTTTTGAGGAAATGTTCAGATTTTGTCAGTCTTCACCTTTATTGATTAATTGTAAGCAAAATCTTGCTTTTTATTAAACAACTTAGATTTGACTTAGAAATCATTTTTTTTTATTATGTTCAGGTAACCACCATATAGTACACCCTTAGTTTTTGATGGAGTGTTCAACGATTCATTAGTTGCACGTAACACCCGGTACTCATCGCAACACCTGCCCTCTTTAGTACCCACCACCCGGTTACCCCATCCCGCCCACCTCTCTCCCTTCTGTAACCATCAGTTTGTTTCCCAGA
Organism: Nasua narica; assembly: GCA_028533885.1. Taxonomy (NCBI): domain Eukaryota; kingdom Metazoa; phylum Chordata; class Mammalia; order Carnivora; family Procyonidae; genus Nasua; species Nasua narica. The sequence goes on from CM052797.1 coordinate 12,257,664, forward strand.
GTCCAGAGGCTCTCATGGTTTGTCTTCCTCTCTGATTTCTCTCTTCTCAGTTTTCCCTTCCTTCCTCTGTGGTCCTCTGCGCTATTCCTTAGGTTCCACATATGCGTGAAACCATATGATAATTGTCTTTCTCTGCTTGACTTATTTCACTTGGCATAACCCCCTCCAGTCCCGTCCCTGTCGATGCAAATGGTGGGTATTCATCCTTTCTGATGGCTGAATAATATATTCCATTGTATGTATGGACCACATCTTCTTTATCCATTCATCTGTTGAGGTGTTTCTTGGCTCATTTTTAAGGAGGAATTATTAAAGTCAATAAAAATATAAGTGAATTCTTTCTTCAGCTTCCTCAGGCCTGGCCAAGTTGAAAAATATAATAATATAAATTATCTGATGTCTCCCTTCCAAAAAAGCTGTTTCCTGATTTTAAAGTGGCCTTACATGGCAGGATGTATAAATAACACTCCTTTATAATAAAAAGAATTGTTTTTCAACCTAACGTTATGTCAACGTTTTAAAACTTTAAGAATTCTTGATATTAGAAAAATTCTGTCTTAGGAAGAGAGATGGCTGCTACCATTGCAAAAGCATTCAGTGTCACATTTCTTCAATAGGAAGCTTATGCTGTGTTTCAATATCATTTGACTTATAAAAGTTAATTGGTAAAAGTTTTTGATGACTCCTGGGAACATACAAAGATAACAGACTGTCCCCTAGAATGGAGGGTGCAAAAATCTTCCTTCTATAAATAACTGCTTAACACCTTACAGGCACACACACCCACACACAATTTTATAGATATGTAGTGTGTTCACACAAAATTCTGCAGGGAAATGGAAGCTTTTCCTACCAAGCTGGTGTAAACAGTAGCAAATCAGAAGCTGTAGACAGACATTGCAGCACTCTTTACAGAGTGAGTGGGATCAGAATTCATTTACTTCTTAGAAGTCTGTGCATATGAATTTTAAACTTACTTTAAGGAAAATACACTTAAAATACATAAGCCAGCAACCAACCAACAAATATTTAACAGGCGTTGCTAAATGCTTCATTATTCTATTCAGTGAGCCTTCAGATATGAACCAGACTCATCTCAGTCCTAGATTGGTTGGACTTTATTTTTTGTAAGTCACCTGCAGGGCTCAACAAATAACCATAACAAAAAGAAATCAGCTGGAGGTATATCAGTTAAAATAAGAGTTTCAAGATAGCTTGGTGTGTGTGCTTTCCCATCCTAATCACTGAGTACCCCGCACTTGTCTTTTTTTCATCAGTCAATGCTGGTCATTTCTCTTTGTTTCACTATCCTCTTGTATGCTCTCTCCCCATTGAAGTAGTAATCTGAAACAAAACAGAAGTCAGTACCAACAACAAGATGACCAACTGGGGGACTAGATCTCAGTTCTGTGCTCTTCATGGCCAAGTGTCTTGGTTTGGTACCCTATTGGAACATTGGACATTCACCTGAGCTTGGAGGATAAGGGGTTCTCATAGCATGTGAGCTGGCTGTGAGGGTCATTCTGGTCTGGCCAGAGGTGTGGGGCTTGGGAATCAGGTGCAGGGGGGCTGAAAAGAGCAAGCAACCCAAACCTGCTTTGGCATCTTTGGGGTCAAGTCCATTTATCCAGAGAAATGAAGGAGAGTCAGAAGCCCAGAAACTTTAGGATATATACCCATGAGTCAAAGGTGACAGAGCAAGATTGCCTGAGTGAAGCTCATAAGTGCAGCAGTTGGAAAGGAAGCAACAAGTCTTAAAAGTGCAATGAGTCCCCACCCGCTGCTCCCAGCTGCGAGCACATGGTCAAGTCTGTGTCTGATGCTAGAATTTTCAATTCGTGTGTACGGGCTTTAACCCAGCCTATACTGTGCTTTTTGAAGTAGCCTACTTATTAGACTATGGATGCTTCTTCTATAGAATCTGGAAAATGCTGCCAAAAGTAGAATGGATATCAGGTGAGTTATGACCTTGGGAATCTGTCGTAGGTAAGATTTTATTGATGGAAGTTTCTAGTAAACCATAGGTCATGTGGGGAAAGTAGAGCTGCTACAGGCACAGTCGGTGAGATTTATCTTTGCATTGACCTGGAGAGGGGGTTTTTCTAATTCTACATCATTGGTTTTGTTTTTAAGATAGAGACTGAGGACAAGGTTAGCCCTACATCACGCTAAGCCAAGAAGTCTCTTTGGCCGGCATGTTAGGAAGCATATGGGATAAAGTAGTAGCTCTTCTTGTTTTGTTGCTGCTGGTAAAAATTGCGTGATGGTTATTATTTTGTTTATGCAGCTCATTTGGTTAAGTGTAGTGGGGGAGGGAGAGAAAAAAGAGAGAGAGGGAGGGTTGGGGGGGAGAAAGAGAGAGAGATTTCATGATTACCCTCCTACAGTCTCACAGAGGAAGTCCCTGCCCATATTCAAAGTGAGATACATCTGCTTATAAGACAGGCTGAAGGCTGGTTGGAGGAATACAAATGCCTATTGTCCTTCTCTATGGCAGAAGCTTTATTTCCAGCCAGCAGCCCATCAGGTCCTGTCACATCAGACATGGTTATCACACATATTATGTATCCTGGAACTTGGTGAGCACGAATTCCACTCAATTTAACTGTGTTGCTCTGGAATACAATTTCTCCTGACCTAGAGGAAAAAGTGTATTCATGAATCTGTGGATTTGAATCTATCACAGGAACATCATAAACCAAATATTCCTCCATGTTAATTCAAGAATGTAATGAGTCCCATCACCATCCTAATGGTAAAGAGAGCAAGAAATTTGTTTCAAGTCAACCTATGTGATTTTGTTTCTAAGCCGAATCGTGTCATTTTAATTATTATCTTGGTGACAATGTAGTATACGCACACACGCATACGTATGGACATACACATGCCAGTCATGATGCAAATATGAAAAATTGTACCTTGTCTCCAGAGTAGTAAATGTATATCATTCCTTGTTGCTGCATAGCAACCTGTCCTCAAACCTGGGGGCTTAAAATAAGGACTATTAGGATGTCTCATGATTTTGCAGGTTGACCAGGCATTTTTGCTTCTGTACCGGGTGGTAAGATGGCAGAAAGGACCACATGGTTAGGAATTAGTGCAGGCTAGGATCTCACCGGCAGGCCGTTGACCAGGACCTCCTTTCTTTTCCGAGCATATGAATGGGCAGCTTGGGCTTCCTCTTGGTATGGTAGTCTAAGGATAGTCAACTTTTTACATGGCAGTTGACTTCTAAGAGCGCAAACACAGAAGCTTCTCAGACTTATCAAGTCTTCAGTATAAAACATCACTTCAGGCAGCATCCCTTTCTGCCATATTGTATTGGTTAAGGTCGATACCAGGGCTAGCCAGGCCTTAAAGGAAGGTATGTATATTGTGAGGTGGAGTTCCCTGGGGAGCTGCTGAAGCAAATATATACAGACGTCTGTACCCGCATCTATCACCTTTCTATTTGTCTGTCTCTCCAGACACATGCTCAAATGTGGTCTTTATTTTGTAAGACGAGCCTGTTCGCCGCACTCAGGACTTGATACAGGACGTGATCTGAGGATGAAGAAGTCATGTATCCGCAGACATCAGCATTTCAGAGAAAGAAAAGAACTTAGAAATCATCTAGCAAACTTTCTTCTTTTCAGATGAGAGAACTAACTTATCACTCTACACAATCTCCACTAGACTCCATGTCATTCGCCCTGTTTTCATGACACTACTCAGCGGCCATTTTGCACTGATTCAGTTGTTCTGACATCAAAGTATTTGGACAGCAATTGGTCATGTCCCAATCAAGGAGCACGTTCACACTCTGATCATGACTTTGGGTTGCTGCGGATGGTCTAGCACCTAAATTGGAATCACTACAGATGAAAACGCTGCCTCCAGTGGCAAGTAATCAGGATACACTTGACACTTATGGGAAGTTTCCGGGGAGAACGGAAGTCAGCATGTTGAAGAGATCTTGCTGTAGGTGGGAGAGATAACTCTCTCTGGAGATAGGACATCGCCCAACTGAACAAGAAAAATATGCATTTTTAAAACCCTAATAGATTTTACTTCCCTCAGATAGTCTATTTGCATTGACAATGTTGGGTGTTAATATAACATTGTCTATAAGCAAGTTGATCTTTACATTACTTATTTAATTTATATCAGCCCATTTCAACCTGTCTTCCATTCGGTGATTCCCGATGTGCTAGACGGTTTACAGACATGAAGAAAAAAGACGTTTCTGTCTCACCATCAGGAATTAGTTAAATTAATTATGATACATCCCCAGGATTTACCACATAGCGATTGGAACAGAAGTTATAAGGGAATATTTTTAACAGCTTCACTGAAGCATAACTGATATGTAGAAAACTGTGCTTATTTAATGTATACAATTTGACATATGGATATATGCATATACCTGTGAAACTATCACCATAATCAAGGGAATAAACACATATAGAAAAGCATTTAATGCAGAGAGAGATGCTCAGGATAACAAAGTGAGCATTGAAGGTGCTGAGGGCCATAAGACATGAACAAATACATAGCATAGTCCAACGTTTTGAAAAATAATCTTGGGGGAGAGCAAAGAATAACAATTGTTAATAGATTATTTCTGTCTCCTACGCAACTTTCCTAGGCTCCTATATTTTTCAAATTTTCTACAATCAAGAGATACTACATGTTCGTCAACATAAAAAGGAAATAAAAATTATTTAACACTATGGAAGAGGGGGGTGCCTGGGTGGCTCAGTTGGTGGAGCATCTGACTCTTGATTTTGGCTCAGGTCATGATCTCCAGGCGGTGGGATCGAGCCCCAAGTTCGGCTCTGCCCTGGGCACGGAGCTTGCTTAAGATTCTCCATCTGCCTTTCTCTGGGCTGACTTCTCTCTTTCTCAAAACAAAAACAGAAACAAAAACACAGAAGGCTATCTCTATCTGCCCATCTATCTTTGTCTACTTAGCTATCTATTGATTTTTCAATTTTTAATTTTTCTGTGTTTACAATATTCCTAAAAGGCAGAAGTGGTCACCTAACAACGTTACGTTTCCAAGGCAATATATATTGTAAGCCAGAGAAATTCTAGCACGAAGCTCGTCATTAAATTCAGACCAATGGACAAATAATGCTGACATATCCGAGTCTGCCAGAAGCTTCTCCATGAAGAGGGCGTGGGTCCACATGAAGCACCTATTCCTGACCCTTGCCTGTTGCACTCATATCATCACCGCGTAAAGCCGTTTGATTCCAAGCCATCTTTGATCAATGTTTAATGATCAGAGTTTATGTAGCAATCAAAGACATCATGAAGCAGCAGATATTTAGAGGCTCTGGAAAAAACAGCTTTTTCCATGGTGTGATACAGTTCAATTGATGCCATTGGCATTCCACAGCACACAGAAACATATCAAAGAAATTTGTTATGCTTTGAGCATGAAAGCGAAGTAAAACACAGATAATTTGAGGAACTAGAAAACTTATCAGGGATGGGATCCACGGGCTGCCTATCAGTTGGCAGACGCCGTGCCACGGAGCGCTTGGCAGGACAACGCGCGCATGCAAATGCCGCCCCCCCCCCCCCCCCCACGACAGCAGGTCTGCCTCCAACTGGAAGATGTTGCTATTCAAGGGGACTGATGAATGAAACCAGAATTGCATCAACCGCAGTGGAGAGGCGGACAGGAGAGGCAGACAGCTGCGCGGGTGACCGCTTTACAAGTAGGAGCTATCAATCAGAAGGCGTGAAAGGCCCAAATCCAGGGAAACCAGGATCCCACCCCTTTGATACCAATCCTAATAGAGTGCCAGTCACTGATGCAAATACGGGGCCGAGGAGCAGGAGGATAGCTCCTGCCTTCCCCGCGGAAGGATCTCAGTTAAAGTTCGCCGCTGTCCTCCTGGCGGGACAATGCTGTGCTGCAGCTGGGGATATTTTCAGATGACAAGGATGATTGAGGCTCTGTTTGGGACATTTCTTCAGGTGCTGGAGCGTGGACGGTTCTAGCCTTCCCCGATCCACCAATGAACTCAGGGTATCCGCAGGGAAGGATTGAAACCATTGGGAACCCAGACCCTCGTTTCTAAGCGAACATGGCACAGGCCTTATAAGAGAAAGTCTTCTAGAGCCAAACTGTTTGAATTTGGATGCCCAAAACTATCTCCGTGAACTCGGTTTTTTCATCTGTAAAATGGGTTGATTACTAGTTACAAAGACTGCTCCAGAGCAGCAGTACCCGGTAGAAATGTGATGGGGGCCGCAGGTGTAATTTTCTTGTACCCGCACTGAAAAAGTCAAGAAAAAAATGTGCCGTGTAAATAATAATTTTTTTTTTTTGAGCTCAAAGCTGTCCCAAATATTATCATGCAAACAACACTAAGATGTTACTAATGAGATCTGGTGTTTCTTTTGTCTTTTGGATTTTGTTTGTTTGTTTGTTTGTTTTCCTTTTTTTGGACCAAGCCTTCAAAACCCAGAGAGTGTTTATATTTATGGCACACGTGAATTCAACCGAGTCACATGTCCAAGTGCTCAGTTAGCCATGTTTGGCTGGAGGCTACTGTTACCCAACAGCCCAACTTTACATAAGGAGAAACACAACACTGTTTATGGACAGCCTAGAATTTTTGGAAACTAAACTATTTGAAAACATTCCATAAATTTAATAGATAATCTCCCTGAGATCTAAGGCTGAGAAGGTGAAGGCTTATAATTTCCTCTGCCAGTAAAAACAACATTCTCGGGCGCCTGGGTGGCTCAGTTGGTTAAGCGACTGCCTTGGCTTGGGTCAGGATCCCGGAGTCCTGGGATCGAGTCCCATATCAGACTCCCGGCTCTGCGGGAAGTCTGCTTCTCCCTCTGACCTTCTCTCCTCTCATTCTCGGTTTCTCTCTCTAATAAATAAATAAATAAAAATCTTAAAAAAAAAAAAACAACATTCTCTTAAAAAAATTCTAAAAACAAGTACTCTGATGTTTATAGTTCTAAAATTCTATTCATTTCAATCAAAACTATCTGTGTGAGATAATAGGCCAATTATTTTTAGAGCTCTTTAAAATAATTTAGCAGACATAAATATACATGTGGATATACAACTGGGATACACAAAAAGTCAGCTTCAGCCACAGATAAATTATTAACCAATGTGGAAAGTCAAATTCCAGGGACCCAAGTGGGATCATCAGAACGAACTACCTCCTTACCTCATAATGACTCTCTTATTCCTCACCATTAGTAGCATTAATAACATTAAAAAATAAAGACACACATCCTAGAACATTAATAACGCTAATCTTGTCATCTTTGAAAAATATGAGACCCAGTTACTTTGCACAGTGGGATGCAGATATTACTGAGAAAAATAATTAAAATATTAATTACACATTGGACGGAGCGTTGCCTATCGCTATTATATTGTCATTATTGTTGTTATGTTGCCGAATATTGCTTTATGCAGATTTTGCTTTATAGAGCCTTTATGAGAAGTAAAATCTCTTGTGTTTTTCATATTTGCTTTCTTAGGCAACTTGAACTTCCTGGGACATGAATGCATGGTATATCAGATGGAGCCTATCAGAGGGAGCAACGAGGAAATACATTAACCTGGCTGCGCTGTGGGTCTACGCTCATTAATCTGAAACATTGAGCATGTAACATGTGTCCATCCAAACGGATGACTGGAAGGAAAAAAATGTGGAGCATCCATTTTAGGCATGTACGTGGTGAGGTTCATCATGGGTAAGCATTTACATGAAAGTCAAAAGGACTGCACCCTGGGGTTTCATGGGTCTCCAATATTCAGGTCTAAGGCCCCACTTTCTTCTGCCACTACAAAGTCCTCTGTTCGGAAGCTCTTGTCACCGAAATGAAACTTGTGGTAGACAATATTATCGTAAATATGGCCTGGTTCCATTAAGATAGTACCCCAAGGCTTAGCTTGCCACTTCTAATATAGTAAAAAAGCAAAGCAGGCTTGCTGTTAATGACTTCAAGATCAGATGCGAGCATAGCAGAGTAAGAAAGGGAAGGAGATGCCAAGCCACCATCCCAAACATCTCCTCTCCAGGTAGGAGCAAGATCTTGTCCTCAATCTGCTATTTCCTGACTTCGCTTGTGTGAAGTAGGGGCTGTTTCCATTTCTTTGGTGCCCATTGGCAAGGAATTGGTACTTGTGATTTATTTCCTTCAGGTCTCTGCTTAAGCAAAGTATGTCTACTCACCCACCAGAAATAGCCCTCTGGGGATGCCTGGGTGGCTCAGTCAGTTAAGCATCTGCCTTTGGCTCAGGTCATGATCCCAGGGTCCTGGGATGGAGTTCCGCATTGGGCTCCTTGCTCAGCAGGGAGCCTGTTTCTCCCTTTGCCTGCTGTGCCTCCTGCTTGTGCTCTCTCTCTGACAAATAAATAAATATAATCTTAAAAAAAAAAAAGAAAGAAATAGCCCTCTACCTTCATTGACTTCAGCTCTGTGCCCTGCTCATTTTTTCTTCATAGTTGCTGTTGCCTCCTGAAAGTTAATACACCATTTGCATCTCTCACTAGAATATAAACTTGGGTATGGTGAGACTTTGCTTTGTTTGCTACTGTATTCCCAGAACCTCAAATAATGCCTGTTATTATAGATGGCTGCCAATAAATGTCTTTGGAACGAAGAAAAATATGAAGAAACAAAACAATCCTTGAGAAAAAAATCACATGGGAGGAGGAAAGGACATGAACTTGAGATGGGAGATGTTCAACTTTTAATCCTGTCTGGTCTTCTAAATCTGCAGCAATGGGCGTGTTATATCTCTTTAAACCTCGGTTTTCCTATCTATAAAAATGGGAGTCTTAACCATCCTGCATCATAGCAAGAGTACTTTCAAAATCTCTTTGTAGTGGAATGATCTCCTGTGGAAACTCAACCCATTTAATCATCTCACCATGTATGACACAACTGGTTAATTTTGGAAGTCAGTGTGAGAGCAAAGTGAGAGAAGACAAGCATGATGTTGGCACAAGGTGTTTCTCAAACATTAGTTTTAATTCCCAGGTGTTCAATTTGAAAGGATTCATTTTGCTTATATTTTGTTATGTTTGCCAAATCACCTTTAATCCATATATGCTGATCAAATAAATGTTAACTTCAAGCAAAGAAGCTCCGAACTATCTTTTCAAATGAGATAACTAGGGAAAAATTCACACATTTAAAGATTTTCAGGATCCCATTGTCAGCATTTGATCCCTAAAGCATATTTTCTCTCTGTTGAGCCATCATTTACGTTGCTACATGTTTTCCTGTTTACCTCTGAGCCTACAGCCCCCGTTTTCTTCGTCCTCATATTTGGCTACCCTGAAATGTCAGAAAAATTGCCAAAGAAAAGAATATCAAAAGGGGTTGAAATTCAAAGTAAAGTTCACTCCTTTTTTAGGGGGGGGTATAGTGTTCATAGAGCAGAAGTAGTTCAAAGTCTTCATGATTTTCTTTGGGTTTACATTTTGGGACCTTTCTTTTGAGTTTCAGGTACTTGAACATTTTTGACACATCCTAAAATATTGACTCGGCAGGTGGGGGGCACTCTACAATCTGTCCCTCTCCATGATTAAGGCAGCTGATCATTCATTGGAAACACAGTCCCCTGGAAATCAACCTTTGACTCAACCGGTGTGTCTCACATGTCTCCTTCTACGACGTCTGTTTGGCAAATGGAAGAGAGATCCACATAAAGTCAGGGTTTCCCCATTCAGTTTCAGCCTCGAGTAAGATGGCAAATGCACCGACCTGAATCTGTTTGTCTAAAATCCTTGAGTATAAAGCTGGGGAGTTAGGAGAGCCAGTTCTGATTAACCTATATGGAGAGTCCAATGTAAATGCTATTAAAAGCTCATTGAATGGTATAGGAACTGATTACTTACCCAGGGAGTTCTAAGTAAATCGAAGCAAATTGCCTGAGATTTAATTTAACAAACATTTACCAAGCATCTGCTCTGCTCGCAGCCCTGGGCTTAGAGCTCTGGGGGTGCAGAGACCAGCAGACCAGACAGGCTGCCCTCCAGGAGCTCACGCTCTGCCTCCATCCCACACACCTCAGGGAAGGGCACGCATCTTTGGTTGTAGCTTGAGAACATTCTACCCTCTGACCAAAATCTGGGGCAAATTGTTCAGTTTTCATGGCACACAGCTAGAGAGCCACTCCCCGCTGTAATAAATGCCTGCCGAATGTCGTAGGTGCTGTAAAGAACACAGAGGAGAGAAAGAGGTGCCCAATTCTGATCCAGAGAACCAAGGGGGTTTTCTTGGAAGACAGGGGTCTGAATAGGCACATTCTAGAGGGGGAGACTTTCCAGGCAAGGAAGAGTGGCAGATAATGCTAAATACCAATGAAGAAGTCCTTCCTCTGTGCCAGCATTGTTCTAAGCCCTTTGCGTGTACTAACCCATTTATTTCTTATATCCAGTCTGTGAGCAGGTATGGATAGGATCCCCATTTTACGGATGAGGGAAATGAAGCACAGAGACGTGAAGTAACATGCCCAGGGTCACCCAGCGAGGAAGTAGGAAATGCGACGCTAGTTGCTTCTTTATCGTATTGCTGTGCTACCTTTCAAAATTTTGAGGTAGGAAGAATCAGGATGTAGTCAAGCTTCTGTGCGTATATTGCAGGATAGGAAGGTAGCTTTGAGGAGGTTTGCAAGAGGCACAGTTGACAAAGAGGGTAGGGAACCAGGGTGCAGATATTTGGTAGGAAATGGGAGCCATGAACTGAACTTACCCCCTGTTAGCGCCACAGTCCCAGGGTCCAAGCTGACTACCTGAGAATCCAGCCCTTTTTGGGTACTTTTGAAACCTGTGGTTTATGAGGAAAAAGAAAAGAGAGGTATGAAAAGTTAGTCTGGTCACTTGATAGTCCAGATTTCATGATCCCTCCTTTTAGTTCTGAGACTGTAAATCTTGTGTTGAGAATGGCATCAAATGAGTTAAGGATCATAAGCACATTTCTTTTATAGCATCACTCATTCAAAATGTTTTTTCTTAAACGTTGACTGGAGAGTCAAACGATAGCACGGTGTGTTTTCATGTTAATGTCACCATTAAAAATGGCGGTCACACTTACAAAAATGGAACATGAGATTGTATTTTACTGTATCCAGTAGATAGGAGATGTGGGGCCTGCATGATGCTGCAAGGTGAAGCAGGACTTCTGTTATAAGTACTTAAAAGGGGACCTTATCTGGATAATTTTTGATACTGTTATTATTTCAGCAAGCCATTAGAACAACATTTTTGAAATCATGGCTATTTGAAACCACCGTTGGGAAAGTAATCAAGAGGCCATGGGAAGGAAACTGGCATTATAGATTCTAGAATCCCGAAGTTGCCCAAATGGTTTCATAAGGGCAAAACTGCCGTTACAGATCCTGAATTATTCAGACCTAGGCTTTGGAGATGCAAAGCCTTAGTATGCTGAAGATGTTGTTGAAGGCTTCCGGGGTCACCGCAGATATTAAAAATTGGTACCAAGACACTAGACTACTAATCAGACAATGGCAGAAGGACTCAGACACACCGCGGAATTCCTAATAATTCAAAAAGGGTCTGGTCGATAACATTTTTAAATACAGAAGCAACACATCCACATCTAATTAGTGATACATTTGTGCAAAAAATTCTCCAGCGTCCGTCTCAAGTTTCTGTAAGCCATGAGAAAGCAGAGCTTTGGTGTGCAAGAAAAAGCATTCTAATGGCTAGCCTGATGGTAAAGTAACCCCTACAGTGAAGTTATAATTACAATTTTGTCAAGAGAGTAGGGAAGTCAAAGTTTCACAGGGAAAAAAAACCTATTTATGGAAAAATATTATGCTTTTCATTTGATAGAAAAGTAATTATTGCAGAGGGACTCCTGGAAGATCTCGCAGACAGTCACCCCCTCTTTAATAAGTCCTTGTGGCAGCTAAGTGGGGATCAGGAGTATTCTTTATCGGGTTTGCATTCAAGTAGCACTAAATCTATGCAGGTAGGAATTAAATAGTATCTGAGTTTAATTAAAATTATAGAAAAGGAAAAGAATGGTGGGTAGACTGCTCGACTGCATTTTAACCAGTAACCTCAGACCCTAATTAGAAATGCTTTTCATATCTTCTCTGTGCAAGGGCTTAATCTGACGTGAGTCTGTGAGCGAGGGCTTGGGGACCGGTGTTAATTCTGCATTCGGTCTCGGTTTGTATGGAGGCAGGCGGTGCTGATTGACCGCGCCGAAGCACGGATCCCATGACCTTGTGGGGATTTTCATGTGAGGTGTTAATTGAGAGGGTGGGTTAATCTTTGAGCATCATTGTCTCCAAGCTCTGGGCAAAGTTTGTGCTTCGTTTCCTTACTCCACAGTACATTTGATCTCCACCTTGTCCCCTCCATGACGGTTTCCTAAGCCCACCACCAACTCTGTCTTGATAAATTTGTTGGGGGGAAGATAAGCTCTTGCCCTCTTGTTTGATTTCATGAGCTTGTTTTTGTGCCCAGCTCTAAAGGGAGAGGAGTGTCTCCCTGAATTATATTCAAGTCCTACTTAGAGACAGATAAATGCACACACAGTAAAGATCTCTGCTTCTCCTTCCTGCCCCTCTGCCTGCCGCTGCCCCTCCTTCCTTGCCTGGTTCAGTCTCTCGGGGAAGAAAAGAAAAGACTCATCCATTGGGAGATGAACAGCATCAAAAACAAGAAGGAAGCAGGAGGCAAATTCGAAGGTCTCAACCATGTTCCATCGGAGTGCTGTGAAAATGTGATTATTTTATTCTTCCAGTGCAGAAAGCCTGGAGTAATCAGAAAAGCAGGGAGACGTTATGGGGATAGTACCTCTGTAACAAGACACACATACACACGTGCACGCGCGCGCATGCGCGCGCTTTCATCTGGCATTTGTATAATGTACAAAAGGACAGCCCATTTACTTTTGCTTTTTAAAAATAAATAATGAATGACTTTTTTTCCATGTGTTATTGGACAGGCCTGTCATTTCTATGATGAGGAGTAAATTTTTACTCGAGGCAGGATTAATGTATACTGGCTGACCTTAAAAATGACTCCCAAGTGAGCAGGATGGGAGTTAAAAAAAAAAAAAAAAAAAGCAGAAGTCACGGTGCTCACACAGGAAACACGGGAAACGATTTAAAAAAAAAAAAAGATCATGAAAAAGCACAAATGTTAGCCGTCCTTGACATGCAGTGTATTTCTCTGATTTGTTTCATGACACCAGCTGTAGAGGACTTCAGTTACAATGCTTCAGGACCCTTTCTAGCGCCATTACTGAGATGCTGGGAAGCCCCGTGGAACCATGCGTGGGGATGGGCAGCCGCAGACCCCACCCGAAGGGAAGGGGGGGACTGTCACCACATCTGATCACACAATGGGTCACTATGCTGGTGGCAGGCTTCCCCCATCACCTCCTCTGACTCGGCAAAGCAAGGGTGCAGAGAGAGGTGGAGGGAGGGCAAGGCTGCTGTCCACAGAGGTTGTCACTTTCCCTGGTCATCACCGCAATAAGATGCAGAAGCGGCTCCAGCAAGGATCCTTGGCTTCCTCCCCACCCCCACCCCCCCACCAGCTCCTGCCTGCCCCGTGCCCCTTTTTCCAGACTGGCTTTTAATTATTTTGAATGGTATATAGTTAATTAATATGAGACCCCCCAAAAAAATCTCTGTTATTTGAATTCATTTCACAGAATATTGATAAAGTCATAGTCATCCTCATCCTCATATTAATAAATTAACGACTTTAACATTTAAAGACGTTTCATGGTGCTGATAATAAAGCTAACCTTTGGCCGGTACAGTTGCAGAGTCTTTTGCACACGTTGATGGATTTCATACAGGGAAATCTAATCATTTCCTTTAACCAGTTCTTGGATATATGCAGATTTTTCCAAACCTCACTGTCCCTAACCCGTCAAACGCATAAAATTCGCTGGGCCCTCGTTCTCTTGAGGGACGAACCCTTTTTCCTTGTAAACCTGTTGGCGCTTCAAAAACAGCATCCTTTCCCTCGATTACACTTTCGGCGCGTCTGTAAACTGCGAACTTGGATTTCATACGGTTTAACTCTGGCCGGGGTTAAAATTCAGCAGCCCCATCTAAGGGCACTTCCATTTCAGGCATTTGTCATGCATTTGCCTCAAAAGCAATACAAACCCTACATCTTCATCGGCGTGACCGTGACCGTCAGCTCCCTCCCCTGCAGGCCTAGAGGCTGTGGGAGTCTGTGGGGGAAAATCAAAGTCTTAAGACAACCATTTCCTTCCCTGACTCTGAGTTCAAGGAAGCTGCTGCCGCCGTCCACCGTCCTCTACCCTCACTGCCGCTATAATTCGGAGCCCAGATTTCAAATTAAACTTGTTTTGTTTTGTTTTTTAACTTGGGCTTCTTGAAGGAAAAGATTTCCGGAGCCAGGTAAACAGCCTGGGCCTGCACGAAGGGGATAAAGACAAAGAGACAAGAGTGGAGGGAAATTGAAGTTGTGACAGAGGCCGCAGTGAGTTCAAACAAAATCCCCTGGTGACAGATGCCACCTTGTGGGTCATTCTGCCACTCTGTCTCCTGCCACTTTTTATAACAAGAAGAGATAAAGGAGGACCAGATTCTTAGAGGCTTCCAATTGGAAAAGCAATTCAAAGAAATGTAAGTGGAGTTGGCTCTGGGCTGTGCAGAGCGATCTCAAGTATCAGTGTTTTGCTCCCCAGCCTGGAGTAGTACTAAGACATTTAAAGACGGAAGGAGAAAGGAATACTTGTACGGCTGCAATTTGCTCTTTCAAGGCCAAGCCCTGCTACTTTCTAAACATCCTGAAATGTTTGCTTCTTTAGCAACCTAGCAAAAATAAGTTCTTGCTGGGGCTGGGCGGACACCCCGAACCTGCTTCAGTTAAAATGTGTCAACTTCAAGGCGTGTATCGCTAACCTCTGTAACCACATTCGGTCCATGCAGATCCTCTGTTCAGCCAATCTCTTTGAGATAATTCCCTTTGAACTTGCGCCCATGTAACATACAGGTCCACAAAAATAAGATTGCATTATTTTCTCTTGAATTGGACTGCCTCATAATAAAGAAAAAAAACACCCCACTAAGTAGCTGAGAGGTTAGCATTAACAATAGAGGTTATGGTTCATTTTATTCATTCATGAAGGTCCCTTTTGGGTTTTTAGCACATTTACAGGCCATCACAGCCTAAAAACAGGCCAGAAGAGACAGATTTTGTTGGACGGTGGTGGGTAAAGCACTCCAGGGCTGGTCCAAGTGTCCTGGTGCAAGGTGCAAAAAATGAACTATTTTGCTTTAGGTCTGTAAGTGTTTCCTTCGTTGCAAAATCACTTAAGGAGCAGAAGCGCCCATTTGTATGTTGTATCAGCCCGTCCGTTTTTATTATATTGAAAACCACTTTGTCTTTACACGTTCATCATTTTGTAGACAATTGCATTTGGAGGGTCCGTTTCATTGTCATGTATGTAAGTCTTCACTGGGGTCTATGTTTCTTATTTCTTGTGTTTCAAACGACAAGTAACTTAATGGCTGCCGTAAGCCTTCATATTAACTTAGTTTAGAGGTGGATTGTAAGTATCCGTGAGGTGGGATTCATCGGTCTGGCCTTCCCTTTGGTTAGCTCCAGGTCCTTGTAGGATTCAGGGGTTCGCTCCTTACAACAGGGTCATGTTATGTCCCTGGAAGATTCCCCAGCAAAACATTCGGCTACTTCTCTGGAACCCCAATTTCTCTACCGCTGTGTTATTTTGGAAATAGAACCTGGACATTATTTTCGAATTCTTCGTGGGGAATGTTGATATTTTAATAAAGGGCCATAAGAACTTGATTAAAGGGTCGTCAAGAAGGCCAACATTAAATATGGTTCTTTCTTTGCATCTTGGTCTTGTGGCCTCCATCCCCCCACTTTTGGGAGGAGTATCTCACGGGGCAAGAGAGACTGTATTCCATTATGAACCAGCTTTGTGATCTCAGCCCGCGGTTCTTACCCGAGCACCAACCATCTGGCTTTGCATGGGGTGAAAGTGTGTCAGCAGTCCCAGAATTTCAGCATTGGGCAAGGGGCGCAGGCCGGGGGCCTCTACTGGAGAGCTAGCCTCTGCCCTTTGAACTTCTCCACCTTCCCACCAGTTCCCCCAAAACAACTCTGCGAAAGACAGGAGTCAGCCCCTGAAAAGCATACCAGGCATTTTTAAACACAACCTTGACATTTCCCCAGCATTTCCATAGCCGAGATTCTTCCCTCGCACAACCTCCCCACCCTTCCCACCCCCCTTCAATCAAATAAGGCACCCGCTCTCTCGTGCTACTGCAAAGAAGGAAGGAAAAAAAAAAGTTGGCAATTTAATTCAAACAAAAGAAGCTTGAAATCTATAAGCACAGCAACTCCGAGGCTTCTGGCAAATAGAATTCTAATTAGTATGCTGCTATTTTTCTTTTAGACAGATGAGCGATGCCCCCTATTGACTCTAGCGGGCAGGCTGGTAAGGGGGAAAAAAAAGAGGGGGGGGCAGGTGGGGGCTAGCCAGCAAACACTGCAGATTGCAAATTATATTGCAAACCTTGCCAAGTCCCGGCTCTTGGCATCAGATTTTTAATGACACCCTGGAAAAAGGAAAAAGAAGCCCTCAGCTAAGGGATAAAAATGAAGGGTTTTACCCTGTGATAAGTCTTCGCTTAAAACCCAAATGGCCAGGCACACATTAGGGTTTTAAAATATTCATAGATAGAAGTGAAAATGAGGATATGAGGAAGTACATTTGTTGCTTGGTCAATTGACAACTCATTCTGCATATTAATACAGAGCGATGATCTAATTTTAAAGGGATAGTCTATCCCCCCCTTTTTTTAATGTGACTTTTGATTACTTCGAGACTAAGGGCAAAACATCACAGAAATGTCTTAGCAATGACACAGAACGCCGCTTTCTTTTGATGTAGACCTGGGACTAACTACTTCTTTGGTCAAGAATTCTGGGGGCTCGAAAACTATGCTTCTCTTCTTGTGTAATCTCTCTGATGTATCTTGACTGAGCACTTTGATTTTTTTTTCCTTTTTTCTCCCCCCACCCCCACCCCCCTGGCCCTTTCCCTTTTGCAGTGCATGAGGCCCTTCACAGTTGTAGGATTTTATACACAAATAGACGGATCATCACAGGCAGGAAGGCCATTCCTTTTAATAATTAGGCCACCCTCTGTTCTGAGGAACGAGCTTTGGCATCTCTGCTCCCATGTTGAAGGTCTGAGCACTAAGAAAAAGCAAAAAAAAAAAAAAAAAGTGAAAGAGGTCCAGCCCCAGATACCATCATTCTCTGAGCAACACGAGTCTCCTGAAAATTGCTCTTAATTGGAAATCTTAAAATATATCTTTTGTAACATCTGTCCAGCCAGACTCTATTGCAAGTATCCTGGGGTAAGGGTAGGAGTCATAAACCCATTTCACTTACTTCTTTGCATGCGTATAAACTGGATTTTGTCTTTTCAGGACAGCATTGGAGCTCCGGGGGTGGGAAATACACACACACACACACACACACACACACACACACACACACACACAGAGTGCTAAACACTGTTTTGACTTTTTGATTTAAATACCATGCTTTTGGGGTGCCTGAGTGGCTCAGTGAGTTAGAGCCTCTGCTTTCAGCTCAGATCATGATCTCAGGGTCCTGGGATCAAGCCCCGCATCGGGCTTTCCGCTCAGTGGGGATCCTGCTTCCCCCCCTCTCTGTCTGCCTTTCTGCCTACTTGTGATCTCTCTCTCTGTCAAGTGAATAAATAAAATCTTAAAAATAAAAAAATAAATAAATACCATGCTTTTCAGGAATTAGTCGCCTACTTTTGTCCCAAGGGCACAGAAGCCCATGTGTTTATACTACCGAGCAAGGTACTTTTCCAATGCAAAGGAGTGTGCCTCTTTTGAAAACAAAAGGATGAGAATAAAACAAAGTGACAAATCAGGGCCAAAACAGGAGGGTCCTGCTCTTGGGAGATGGAAAATGGAAGGAGTCATGGTAGACGGGTTGGTGATACCAGCCTAGACATAGAGACAGTGTGTGCTTAGATGACCAGGTCCCAACCAGGTAAAGAAGCAAAGTTCAACTCAACTCCTGCAGGAGAGAATGAGATATTCCTTCCAAGTTCCTTCTTGGGTCGTACCCCAAATTACAGAGAACGCTTTTGTTGCTGTAAGGAGAAATTGACGTACACTGGTCAAGTCAACCCGGATGTCATTAGAATCAAGAGTTTTCTTGGAAAAACAGTGACATGGAGTCCCACAATGCAATCGGAACTCGATATAGACAAAATAAACCCATAAGCTACTTAGTTTAAAGTTTAATGCTCTTTAGGTGGGTGTTATTGTTGTTATATGTAAACATTCTATTTAAAGTAATCCTTCTAAGGTCACTTCAGAATGGCTCGGAAATGGGGGTGGGAGGGAGACACTTTTAATTTTTCACAGCTTACCTGCAGAGCAGTTACTGTAGAAATCTTGTTCTCTGAGTTGGTTTGGGGTGGTAAGAAGTTCAGAACAACCCTGGGCGTTGAATTTGAGAAGGATCTTTAAATGTCATCCTGAATAATGACTCACCTTATGTGTTCCCCTAGTGACTAAGTCAGTAGTTTTAAGGACAGTATTGCTTTTATTTGGAAAGAGGAGAGGGGAGGCTGGGTCAAGGCTTTAGCATACGAGACCAGGCACAAAGTTTAGGGGCTTTACATCAAGATGGTAAGCGGAAGAGTCAAGTGTCGCTTCGGAGAGGGACCCTGCCATTGAAAAAAGGGGCAGTGTCTTACCAATTATCGAAACTTGCAGTTGCTTCTGAAAGAGCGGCTTTGCAGCGAAAAACTTTCTCCACCTCCTCCCAGCCCCCACACTACCCCCAACCTTACATACTGGTTGAATTCCGTTTGCAGGTGAAGGGAGGCGACAAGCAATTTCAGCACCCAATGGCTTAAAGGAGTTCAAATGACCACTGAAGTCATATTAACTTGTCAAATTGACCAGTATTTTCTGTCATTGAAACATTAGAATGAGTAGCTCCAGACAATAAAATTGTTTCAATTATGCTGCATTAGGGCCTGGGCACAAGCAAGTAAAGATGCAGAAGGCAAAAGGGGGAGCAGCAGTCCAGGTGTTCCTGAAGGCTGACAGTAGAATTCCACTGGAAACCATTTCAATGCATACCTGTTAGGGGGACATAAGGTGGTGCTCCCCAATGAATTTCCATGGACAGAAGTGGGCAGATAAGTCTACACCAGCCCCCCCCTCCCCCAAAAGAATGTAACCGTTTATTCTCGTAACATTGACTATGGATATGAAATAGATGAAATGAAATTATCCCAAGTTATTAAAGTCACAGTAAATTGATGCTAATTATACCAATTGAGTATTCACTGAGATTTCTTTTATAAATAGCAAGAAGGTGAGGTAAAAAGGAACAATTTTCATAGTCCAGGATGAATACAGTTCTGCTCACCCTTCCGTTTGCCCCAGAAGAGGTGTCAATCCTTTGCGATGCTCCCTACTTTGTTTCTCTGAAGATGGAAGCAGGAGAGAAATCTGCAGCTGGTATGGGTTCCTATACTGTTGCAGGCTACCGCAGAGGGGGGAAACCACGTCAGAGGCTCTCAGTGGGATGGCAGGTGTGCGTGCATGTGTGCGTGCGTATTGCCCAAACTTTTAGGTTCCGACAGCCAGACCACTTGGCTATTCTTCTATGATGTCAAGACTCTGGGTCTCCTACTCAAGCAATGCTTAGGATGATGAGTTGTTCTCAAGCCAAGAATCTTAGGGCCGGGCTGGTGGGCAAAGAACAGACAGAGTAACTGAACAGGATGCGTGTGAGTGAGGGCCAAGGTGTGGGGGGTAGAATGATACTGTCTCCCCTTTCATAGCAAAGATTCATCATGTGTCTGAGAGGTTTATATGTCTTTATAATGACCCTTTCTTCTTCGTCAAGGAAGAATAGGCTCCTGAGAGAAAACTATTATCAAAAGAAAGGACATTCTTACTATGTACTTCCTTTCCTTCTCTAGAGTTGGATTACTGTAGTATTTGGGGTTGTGGTTTTTCATAGTCAGGCTGCCTGAATTCTAGCCTATTCTGCTGTGACCAATATTCATAATCCTGTATGGTAGTTTAAATAAATGACCCCATTTTGGTCTTTGGTTTATTGTATTTACTTCTAAAATTTTAACTCTAATATCGTTAACATACATTGTTACATTGGCTTCAGGTATACAATATGATTATCCAACAGTTCTATTTATTGCTCAGCGCTCATCAAAATGAGCATACTCTTTTTTTTGTTTGTATTTTTTAATTTTAATTCCTGTATAGTTAACACACAGTGTTAACGTTCGTTCGGGTGTACAATATAGTTATTTGACAATTCTGTACATTAATCAGTGCCAACTGGCTTTATTCTGGGGGAAGACCTCTTGCTTAGTCTTTTTTATTTTATTTTATTTTATTTCATTTCATTATTTTATTTTATTTTACTTTATTTTATTTCATTATTTTATTTTATTTTATTTATTTTGTTTTTTCAGTGTTCCAAGATTCATTGCTCATGCACCACACCCAGTGGTCCATGCAATACGTGCCCTCCTCAATGCCCACCACCAGGCAAAATAAGCCTACTCTTAATTCCCTCTACCTATTTCCCCCCTCCCCCCATAGCTATTGAATTTGACAATATTCGTGAGACACCTATTTTGTTTACAGCGCTGTGCAGAGTACTGTGAGGGATAGGGAGATGAGTAAGACACAGTCCCTGACCTGTGACACTGAGAGTTGTGTGTGTATGTGGGTATTTGCTCAGGAGTGTGTGAATTTAGGCAAGGGCACATTTAATCCCAATAGAACGTAGACTATGATTTGCCCCCTTGGATTGCCATACTGGTTGGAAATCCCCTTTCAGTAGTTCCCTTTCCTTGCTTTTCTTTTGCTCAAGCATAATGGAAGGTGTTCTAACTACCAAAAAGAAACGCTTTCTCTTCAAAGTTAAACCAAGTGGCTAGGTTGGGCGCTGGGGGCCACCACCTGCCGTGGATGTGCCTCCATCCCGCTGTAATCGCGCTCGGAGGTAATGGGCTGTTAGGCATGCTTCCCAATTACCTGTTTAAAAACCCCAGCTAAAAATTGTAGATTCTACCCTCCAAGTCATGGAAATGTCTTAAAATACACCGGTCTCTCTGTGACTCCAGTCATTTGGTAGTTCTTTCCCAAACAAATCCTGTGTATATAACATTATGCATGATTAAAAAAAAAAAAAAGACTACACACATATAATGATTTACTGCATATTTATGCTACAATCAAATCCCAAGGTAATTCTAGAGTAAGGACAGAGCACATACTGCTCCGCTCTAACTACTGGCTTGCTACAGTAAATTCAAAAGAGAGCGTTGGGGGTTAGCGGTTGGGGCTGAAAGGGGAAATCAAGAAACAGCAGTAACATTGCTTTTGTCTTCATCCTGCTCTTCAAGATGTAACAGTCTCCAGTGGGTGGGAGACCTACATTCCACCTCCCAATTCTGGCGATAACCCTGCAGGTTACACTTTACAATTACCTTTTTAAAATGCCAGTTAACCCATTCAGTGCCGTTCGGCATACTGTGAACAGTCTGTAACAGTCATTTGCACACTATAGCCAGAGAGTAAGACAGGCTCGGGCGCGCGCGCGCATGTACACACACACACACACACACACACACACACACACACACACACACGGATGTCAGGGGAGGGAGGGCAGAGGAGGATGGCGTTGGAGCTCCTGGTTGCCGCAGCAAAGCCAGGGAAGTGTGTGATTGTGGTACTTAACGTTGCAATGGGAACTTCATAATTCTTTTTTTCCATTGATAAAAATCAAGAATAAGCAGATGCGGTGGGATTCCTATGCCATTGAGAAGGATAATGAAGACCTGAATGTACAGATATTATTCACAAGAAAGAAAGTAGTAAATGAGATTTGGCAATATCCCTCATTTTTAATTGTATCTCACCAGCTTGAAAAGCAACTGCAAGTTAATTTTAACCATATCGCTTTGGCTGTTATATTTAGTGTTTACTCCGAAGAAAGTAGCATGGATTTAATCTCCACATTTTCTATTTCGAGGCAATTAATAAAATTACTGTTTGCTTCCACGGCGTCTTCAGCCTCCAGCTTCAAAACACTTTCCAAGGACTTTCTTTGTTTCTTCTGACTAGTGGGGACATCGGGCAGGAGTCTGGGGTGTTTTATTTTCTTTCGTGAGTGAAGAAACGGAGTTACAGTTGCTGGATCCTTAGGGTGTGTGGGGAGGAACATCCCCAGGAGAACTTCCCGTTAAGGTGTGGTGTGTATAACGGGGCGGGGAGGGGGGGTTGGAGTTCCTTGTGTGGTTGGTTGCCTGGAATTCTGGCCTTTGGATGGAACACCATCAAAACTCACAGGTATTTTGACTGACTTGCCAAAGGGAGACAAAGTGGAGAGGGCAAAACTGATCAGGTATAGATAGACAGGTAGCACGGGCTTCTCCATACCCCAGGGGGGGACTGAAGTATTACTGCCTCAATGCATTCATTGCAGGAGACAGTTCCCCAAACCCCGACCTTGTTCCTATAGAAGAAAATGATTTAGACTAGTTTTGTGAATGAAATCCAAACACAGATCCAGGTTTCGCTGGCCCCAAAGCTGATCTGGAAGGCCACCTGGATTGGAGTGACAAAAATGGTGGTTAGGAAGAGAGGACAAGTCATTTCAATCCTGTGCTCAAATGGAAACTTCCAGAAGCAAGTGGGTTTGTCAAATTTAAGCCTGTTCTCCGAAAGTCTGCTTTAGGCCTGTTTGCATTAAGCAACTGTCCACCAAAATATTGATTTGAAGAATTACCCAAGCCGAGCATAAATATCGTTGTACATCTGCATGGTTAATATATGCTAATTTTGTTTTGTGAACCGCTACAACTTTGCGCCAGTAAATGGCAATGTTTCTCTGCATTTGAAATGTTTTTAAAGCATCAGAAGTGAATTCCCAGGTGGAAGACAAAGACTTTTCTCAACAAACAGTGAATGTTGAGTTGCTGACACACTTTTCTGTACACATAAACACAGATGTAATTGGTCAATGTTTCCAGTAAACTGCTTTTTTTCTTTTTCCCTTTGGCCTGTGTCAGAGTACGATTTTTCCATCTTTTGTGCTGCAAGAAATAAGAATTACTGCAGATACTCTATTTTGCCTCCAGACTGAAGAAGGGGAAGGATCCGAGAGCAGAATCAGGCTGAGTTCCAGTCAGCTGGTCATTGCCAGTCACGTTCGACGACTTAGCTTTCAAACTTGGTCATTTATCCCTAAATGAACAAAACACAGCTCCTAGTTTCTCTCTCTTATAAAGAGTTTGAGAGGAGATCCAGGAGTGTGGACATTCTAGCTCTGTCCTTGAGCCACAACAAATAAAATAATGAACTTCTAACATGAACTTCCTCACTGCATCCTTATAGTTCGTATTTAGATAATACCACAAAAGAACAAAAATAAAGTGGCTTCTGCAGTTTTAGAAAGAACCTTGTGTATTATTCCAGACGGTTTGGAAAATTCTACAACATTTAAGGTTCTCCCCAGGCCTTAGTGTGTGTGTGCGACTGTGTATGTGTGTGTGTGTGTGTTTGTAGACAGCTGATATGTGATTTAACCTGAATCAAGACAAAGGGGATACATTTGTGTATGTGATATATGTATATATAAATGTATATATATGCACAAAATATATACATATATTTGTATATAAATATATGCCATATATATAACCATTTAGCACTTAATAGAAAAAAAAAAGCAGAAAGGAAAAATAATGAACTATAAATTCAAGTGAAGCTTAAGTTGATGGTCTAAATCAATCTGATCCCAAATGGAGATTTATAGTTGAGATCACCTCAGGTTTGTAGTTCATCCTACTATTCTCTTCCTTCTCTGCCTCCCTCCTGTATAGAGTAAACGATGATCATTTTTAAAAGATATTTCACTGTTTCCTAGTAGTACATGCATAAATAATTAAATGCATCGTGGACCAACTATTAGAGAAATTGTAATTTAATACCGGTGGTGTTTTGTTTATGTTTTTGTTTTTCCAAGTATTCTTCTTAACACACGCCCAAAGCAATAAGTTTGGGAAGGTTGGGTGTGGGAAGAATTGTTTTCTATGCAATGGTCTCCTGCATTCTCTGTATTGACTGCGGAATACTGCTAACGTCTGGACCCTGAAGCACCTGGAGTTGTAACAGATGTTCTTAGACAGTGAGCATACCGGCAGGTGACATATAGTGAAGGCAAGCAATATGGATTGGTAGCTCTTAGGTTTCGGGCAACACAAATATGATTGTGGAGTTGTAAGGGTGGGACGAACATGGTAACATTTTAAACAGTGCCTGTTAGCCCGTCATAAAGGTTACAAGATAAAACAAAAGTTTGCTGGGGTTTGGCTTGTTAATAACACAATAAAGTCAAATTTAGTATATCAATTTCCAGTACATATGTAACGTACACCTCTCTCTCTCCCTCCCTCCCTTCTCTCTCTCTCATCCACTGTATCTTTTTAAATGACCTAAGAACACAGTATATGCTGTGCATAATACAGTGGGAAGGGGTAGAATATTCACTGGTGAACTTTTGAGAAAATCGCCTTTGCACCTGAAGGAACACGTATAATTCTAGTGCATACTATAAAAATACGCCAAGAAATAGCGTTCAGTGGGCAGTGACCTCAATGCCTTCCTTGCGGAAGTTTGATCAATTATTTTCCAAAGGAAGAAAAGACAGTGGTTTAAACAGTGTGCGGCACTCAACCTACGTATCTCAAAAACGTGAGAACGATCGAAAGAGCATAGTGCATGTAATCATTTGCATGTCGTCACCCAGATAAAATACCCGAGACACTTGCTGATCACAAAGTAGAGAGTAGCCATCCTATTCTTTGCATTTTGTGGAAAAGGTTCACGGGAGGTTTTTGGAAGGACAATTTCACAGGCACACAAAAAAATACCCCTCCCAATCACATTCATGTGAATTTCTTTCACAACCCAGCGCCCGTGAGAAATGTATCTGCAGCTCTGTAGGTGCAAACTACAATAGGTGGATGGATATTTACCCAAGGAAATTTGAGCCATGGCCTTTCATTTTCAGAGAGCTGCTACCTAATCTCAGTGTAGCATCGGGACAAAGGACACCTCATTCCTCTTGCACCAGAACTGCGAGCCAACGCTTTGTGAACCACCTAAGCGATTAGAATAATGGGCTGGGGGGAAAAAAAAGATAAAATACAAATTTCACTCCGATCTGCGTTGGATTACTTCCTCGTGCCCCTGCCTTTATTGAGCGATTTGGAATTTCATTAGAATTCAGAATTCCTGTGGAAAGAGAAACCACGGTGGCACGGACTTCTCTTTCAAGGGGATTGCGGGCTGACCCATCAAAATGAAAAGGCTCAATGTTGTGGTGACAGGTCCCCAAGCAGTCCTGAGTGACAGCTTCATTTCAGGAGTTCTCCGATGAGGTTTGAATAGAGGCAGAAGAGGTAGTGCTGGGGACACTTTGTTCCCTAAAAGTGGCAGAGTTCACTCTGCAGTTCCGCGGACCAGGGGCCGAGGTACAGAAAGGAAGCCAAAAGGAGCCTCTGTTGCTTAGCTCCAGATTCTTTATTCATGGCCCACGAATATTCACTCCGCACAAGGTTGCACTGAAGACTTGGAGTCCCTACCCATGGATTGCTTTTTATTACTGTTGTGGGGAGAAAATAAAAAAAAAAAAAAAGAAAGAGAGAAAGAAAGAAAGAAAGAAAGAAAGAAAGCTCTGTAAAGAGGCTATAGCCGAAAGGTACCACACTCTGCCTGAACCGTTTATCCAAAAGATGCATGATTCTCTCCACAAATACTGCAGGCGAAATCTCACCAGACAATGCCCTGAAGTTTTATCCTTGAAAAAAGAAAAATGTGCAAGCTCTTTCTCCTTTGATATGATCCGATCTGAACCACAGTAATAATGAAAAAATAACAACGCATAGTGGTTTCTCACAATTGTGTATTCGGTGTCCTGGAATAAATTTTGTACATCTTTTCTAGAACTAGGACACCTACTAATATGAAGGGGCTATCCACAACGTTGTGGATGGAAAGTGGTCAGATTTTCCTATTTCCAAGGCAGTAAATATTCAGAGTCACTGCTCCCACCTTCCGGTGCCCTAGTTGCTAATGAAAGGCAGCTTAGAGGAAGCAGACAATGGACAAAATTCACCTGCCCTATCCAGCATTTTTCTCATGGCGCTATCCCATTTGGATGTTTCATCTCCGGAACAATACTCTCGTGGAGAAGGGAAAATGACAAAATGTGTGCACACTTTCTTAAAAATAACACTCCTAATTTTGAAAACTCTTTAAAAAAAAGTAATTTATTTAAAAAAATAATTGATAGGAAGGACAGGTAAAGAACTCCCATTTTCTCCAGGTACATCCAGAATTCATTCATTATATCCCAAGAAAAGTATTTCCCTTGCCCCCATGTTGCATAATAAAAACAGTGCACAGTGCTATTCTTAAGATGTGTATATTATTATTTTATAATGGAATGATGGAGCTAGAACATCATACATCAGTGTCAGCTAGGCGTAGTCTTAGAAAACTTTATCCTACCTATTTTCCTTTTATCCAATTTCTTATGTTTTATGTTTTCCTTCATTAGATGTATATGCCACATATCAGAGCTGTCTTCAAAAAAACTTTCCATCTAATCCCGTCTTTCCAACAATTTGCCATATTCTGTGTGTCCCATAACAGGAAGAGGACAGAGAATTCCATTGTCCCTATGAGATCTTAAAAGCTACGTACACTTTCAATCAACCAGAATATTAGGCTTTGATTTCAAGGAATTTTATTTGTGGGGCGCCTGGGTGGCTCAGTGGGTTAAGCCTCTGCCTTCAGCTCAGGCCATGATCTCAGGGTCCTGGGATCGAGGCCCACATTGGGCTCTCTGCTCAGCAGGGAGCCTGCTTCCCCCTCTCTCTCTGCCTGCCTCTCTGCCTATTTGTGATCTCTGTCAAATAAATAAGTAAAATCTTTAAAAAAAAGGAATTTTATTTGTGTCTAATATGTGTGCTAACAAAAAGTAGAATATGTTTTTTCAAGCATTAACAGTGTTGGACTTTTTAGTCCATGGTTTCAATAAGAGTAAGTTCTCAACTATCGGTTTCCTTTAGATTCTTTTATTTTGGGGTCTTGTAATGTTGTGGCCTCAGACGAGTATGTACTAGCCACTAGGCATGTAAAGCAGTGAAGAAAGAAAAAATTATTTACAGACACTTGCAAAACCAAACCAAATCATTTGTAAGATAAACTTACTTCAAACATCTCGGTATTTCTGTGTAAAAAGTCGATTAGCTCTATGCTGACCTATCCAGGAAAATCACTGAGTTTTGCCATTTACTTTGCCAGGAAAAGGTAACCACTGGTTTAATTCTTAAAGGTTGCCCGTATCTCAGCTAGAGGTCAGTGTAAAGAGAATAATGTATGATGTGAAGTTTCCTGCTTAATTCTACTGCTCATAGTTTGCCATGAACTATTTATTCAGCATTTACTATGACCAAGCTGGAAACCTAAGGGTGAAGGGAGAGCCCCAGCTTCCTGCAAGGTCACTGTTCCACGGACTGGTCTGGTTTCTCTCCACATCAGGAATGCCTCTTCTAGGAAACGAACACATCTCTTTTACCTTATTCCTCAATTCATATCAAGAACGCTGGCAGGAATGGGCCAAGTTAGGTTCTAGATCATTATAGAATCATTTCGTCCCTTCTGGATGAGCCCCTACTAGATAGATAAGTCTTATAAAAATGAGAATTTAAGGAGTGCCGGTATAACAGAGAAGGTGGGAGGAGCAACAGGTCAGAGATAGGGTTCGGGGAGAGGACAACAAAGTAAATAGAAGGATCTAGAAGGGAAAAAAAAGAAAAAGGAAACATCAGATGTTTTGAGAACTTCAATACCTGTTGTTCTAAAAATATCGAATGCTGCTTGTGGAAAGTCTACTCATAGCTACATTCTTTTCCCTAAAAATTATGCTTGTTGGGAACTAGAACAAAACACAGAAATTGACAGTTTCCTTTAAAGTTCTACCTACCTTACAGCAATAGGGGATGGTGCATCCTTCTACACTCATTGTGTGTGTGTGTATGAATGTATACAGGCATGGGATAATATAGCCCTTATATGTTCACATTCCGTATGTATTTACATGAGTGGAATGATATATTGCATGTATGTATGCATATATAGATGGATAGATAAATATTAATGGAAAGCAGATCTATATAAGCTTTTTTTAAAAATAATTTAGAGAGAGATTTTATTTTTTATAAGATTTTATTTGACAGAGAGAGAGAGAGAGACCACAAGTAGGCAGAGAGGCAGGCAGAGAGAGAGAAGGAAGCAGGCTCCCCGCTGAACAGAAGAGCCCAACGTGGGGCTCGATCCCAGAACCCTGAGATCAATGACCTGAGCTGAAGGCAGAGGCTTTAACCCACTGAGCCACCCAGGCACCTATATCAGCTTTTTAATGGTTGCATGATATTTCACCATCGGGATAATCATATAGCAATGTACATTTAGCATTTTTCAAAATCCGGACATTCATAAAACAGCGGAGAGCATGTAAAAGCACCCTTGGATGTGGTCGTTCATTCTTACCCAATTCAGCTTTTAGAAGTGACTTTCTTCGGTCAGACGTCATGGTCATACAAAAGTTCATGGCATGTTGCCAAGTAGTTCTCTGGATAAGGGGTACCAATCTATGAGTTGATGGGCTCTGTACCTGAGCCTGGGACTCCATGTCCTTGCTAAAATGAGCTTATCACAGTTACAATACTTATATTCGAACAGTCGAAAATTTCGATTGCATGTTGTCTACAACCTGCATTTCTTTTCCTGCTCACCAGACTCAGGATTTTTCAAGTATTTATCGACATTTTAATTTCCTTTTCTGTGAATGATCGTCTGTGTCCATCATCCTCTTTGTGTGAGTTCGTGTTGTATCTCGTGACTTTATTCAGGCTCTGGTTTTCATAGTTTTCTGAAGGAATTTGACTTTTTTGACCAGATAATCAGTGCCTTGGTTTGAATTTCATCGTGGCTGTTTGAAGCGGCGCCTTCCCTTTTCCCTTTACTTTTAAAAATTTTGTTTCCCTTAGCAGATTCTTCACTGTAATCTAGATAAACTGTTTGGAGATGTTACCGTAATTACCGTCCCCTCTGCAGCATAGAGACAGATACATGGCTGAGAGATTGGTGATTAGTTGTGTCCATTTGAAGATCCCGGACCCAAATTGCCTATATGATCAATATTTATTCAGTGAATTGTGAATAAAAATGGAGTACCGACGGCCTCTTAAAAGATTCTTGGAGGAAGAAATAGGTCACAATTTTAGTGTTCTGAATAACAGTTTTAAAGCTGAACAATTTAGAGGAAATGAAGTTCAAATTTGATGCTCATTTCTGTAAAGTAAAGGTCTCTAATGGCACAAACTCCAAGAGGCCGACCAAACCCTACAGCGTAATTGGTTACTTAAAATATTGCTCAAAAAGGAATCTGTTTAAAATTTTATCTTAGATTCTATGCAGCATGTAAGAATAAAATTAAAATGTCTTCATAATTAGAATTAAAGTCACCAGAAAAAATGATGACAATAAATCATTGAAATGATTTCCAACCATGTTTTGACCTTTTACACTAGACACTAATTTTTGAAGACCTTTTGAAAACCGAAACAGAGGATGATTTAAACCATCCACATTCCTCCTGACTTGAGCTTTCCCAGACCTGAATGCTGATTGGAAAATCCCGTCATGGTTTCTCCCAAAGCAAAAGGGTAATAATGACTATATTAATATGACATTTCAACATGCAACACGATGCAAAACAAGGCAAAAAAAAAAAAAGTAGAAGATGAAGAAGAAGAGAAAAGAAAAGAAAAGAACAAGAGAAAGAGAATGAGCCCCAACCACCAACTACTCTGGATGCAATTTTAGCACAGTATGGATTTTATTTGCACCCCATTACTCATAAACACCCAAATGTAACTCTTTCTCTAGAACTCCTTTTGAGTTCAATGTGATAATGAATGTGAAGGGTCCAGGCGGGTGGGGGGGGAGGGAAGGGGGGGACTTTGTGATTTTGCAGGTTCACACCAGATAGGCATTTTTTATAGCCTGAAAGGGGATGTTTTCTTTTGTTAATGGCTTACAATCCGATGAAAGGACTCATCACTCTATTTTAGTGCTCCGCCACATGGCGCGTATCTTTTATAAATTACAGGCTGGCGTTGTGTGCACTTGGGGAGAGAAAGGTTGGTTTTTCTCGCTGTGAGCCATCCTGCCTAATTGTCGTATGCAAATAAAAGCAATTATAAGGCTTTTAGGGTGAAGGGATGACAGCTGAGTTTGGCAGTTGAGAAGGCCTCACCCACCTTGTTGGCATAGCAACAGGGAGGAAAAGGACAAAATGGTGTGTATACACAGGAAATATATATGTTTTGGTTCAAGAATTTTAAGATATACGCCAATGTTGAAACGTAAATTGTCCATATGGGTAATGAATGCCTTTGTTTAAAATATTAAATTAAACTCTATTTATTTCTCGGCCCTTGGAATGATCCTTGTCATCTAACTACCATTTATCGGCTCTCGTTTGGGATTTTGAGTTGCTACTTTTAAAGTTCGGTGCAGATCATAACAACACATTCAATAATTAGCAGATTATAAGTTCTTGATTTTTAACAACCTTCAGAAACACCACTGGGTGGAAGTTCCGTGAAAGGAAATCCCAGTAAAGGAGATGATGTAATGTGGGAAAATGGTGCAAAGTGTGCAGCTGTCCATGCATAAAGTTCAATATTAAAAAAAAAAAAAATGTTTGTGCTAAAGTGTTAAACAAGTAGAATAAATAGCATGCTACTAGCATACAAAATTAAAATGAGTCACAAATGGATATCTTCTATGGCAATTTATTTCACAATTACTCTTGTGGAAGCTTTCATGAATTAAATATGAGTTCTGTCTTGAAATTAGGTGTTATAAGGCTAAATTACAAGAGGCAGGCGGTAATTGAGGTGGCTGCAACACGGGGTCTGGTGAACTAATCTCTTGCCACGTCACGTGGCCCCCCCTCAGCCAATGAGAAGCCTCCCATCACAAAAACAGAGGCAGCTGAGAAAAATTGATTTCTCATCTGAGCCATATTTGATAGCTTTTGAAATCGAAAATTGAAATTAACTAACCTAAGCCCCGTTGTAACAAAAGAGCAAATTAAATATGCAACATCGTTTCCTATTGGCAGTAAGAGGGCCTGCCAAGGTAAATTTGTAAATAGAGTCTAAGATACAATTCTGTTCTCTCTCTCTCTCTCTTTCAGTGTAAAAGTATAAGTGTAGAGTGGCTTTATAAATTATTTATAAAAAAAAAATCATCAGCTGCAAATGGCCACTGTGGTTAAGGACTTCCATGGAGAAAATCATTGCATTAGGAGAGCTCATTGAATGAATCAAAATTAAAAATCATCCTCAGTGATTCATAGGCATTACTTAAAATGAAAAGTAGGAGTATTTTAGATTTCTTTTTCTGAACTTTGTTTTTTTTCTTTCTCTTGCCCAAAACGCAAAGAACAAATCTATCATGATTTCCTGAAATTAAAAAAAAATAATAACAACCAACCATGCTATAAATTTAACCATCCAATCGTCTTGTAAATAATTATAAGAATTAATTTTGGTTTGCTAACTGCTGAAAGCAAACCTAGGGCTCAATTGTGTAGCATGCTTTCAAGTACAGCTCTTTTAAAATAATTTCCCAAATGAATCCCAGTGATTCAGCAGGTATGGCTATTGATTTTGAATTTATAAATTTATGAAATCAGATGAAGGAAATAGACATCTCCAAGGCTATATCCTAGATAAGCCAAGAATGACGGTTTTTAATTTATTATTTCACTCCTGCCTGTGTAATGGGCTGCCCACAATAATGCTTGTTTTACCACAGAGAAAGTGGTTTTGGTCCCCACTTTCCACTAAATTTATAAGTAGGCAAATTAATTTTATATGTTTAAGACATAAATGATTAAAGATAAAAATCATGCGATCATAGTCCAACCCTGTCTCCCTCATTCAGAGCTGAACCATATAGAATTCGATGACAAGTGTAATGGAGGATATTACACTTAGCCTGCCTGTCAGCCTACAGATCCCATAAAATCATTTTCTGTTCTAATTTATTATTTTTAGTGTCATTCAGACTCCGACGAGATGAGTAACGTCATTAGGTACTTGGATCAACTAACTACTCAGCACTTTTTCAATGTAGTCTGAGTAGTTGTCCTTATCTGTACTAGAAAACATAGTCAAGGTTCAGAAGTTTGTCTTTTGTGTAGAAATTTGGCTGGAAAAAAGCCTTAGGAAGATAATTCTTTTTTTTTTTTTTTTTCATTTCCTTTGTAAAAATCAAATGGCAATTAGGCACCATGATGCTACACCTCACTTCGAAAGGGTAGGTAATGTCTGGTTTTCATTTGCCCACTTAACCTTGAACCAGAAGTCCTATCGCATAGCCACAATTCGCCCAGCTTTCATTTTCTTGGCTTCACTCTCTGTTGGAGGTGTATGGGAAACAAGTGTGCCCAAGGTAAGCAGCCCCATGAGAAGAGGAAGAAAGTAAAAGGGGACTCAATCTATATGTAAGACATTTGCGCCCTGAGCATTTGTCTTCATCCCTGTACTCAAATTTCTAAGAAATGTTTTTTTTTTTTTAATAAATGTTAATTTATTTTAGAGCGGGGAGGAGGGTTGGAGGGAGAGAGAATCTCAAGCAGACTCCCTGCTGAGCAGGGAGACCTCAGTGGGCTCGGTCTCACAACCCCGAGATCCTGACATGAGTTGAAATCAGGAGTCCTTCATTCAACCAACTGAGCCACCCAGGAGCCCTGGAAATGCTTTTTTTTTTTCAAGATTTTATTTATTTATTTGACACAGAGAGAGAGATCACAAGCAGGCAGAGAGGCAGGCAAAAAGAGAGGGAGAAGCAGGTTCCCTGCTGAGCAGAGAGCCCGATGTCGGGATCCATCCCAGGACTTTGAGACCTCGACCTGAGCCGAAACCAGAGGCTTTAAACCACTGAGCCACCCAGGCGCCCCCGGAATTCCTTTTAAAATACACTTTTATTTGTTATAAACTCCACTCTGGAAAAGCATTTGCTCCAGATCGATGAATTGCATTATCCAGCAGTGATACACTCAAAGTCCTTTTACTTGAATTATGTGATTGCGTTTCAGAACCAGTGTAAACTAGATCATAGTAGGTGTTATTGTTCCCATTTTATGGATGATTAAGGAAAAAACCATCTAGGGGCACCTGGGTGGCTCAGATATTTAAGCATCTGCCTTTGGCTCAGGTCATGATCTCAGGGTTCTGGGATCGAGCCCCAATGTTGGGCTCCCTGATCAGTGCAGAGCCTTCTTTTCCCTCTTCCTTGCCATTCCCTCCATTTGTGCTCTCTGGCTCTTTCCAGCTCTCTGTCAAATAAATACATGAAATCTTAAGCAAAAAAAAAAAAAAAAACAAAAACACCTAGAGAAATTTATGAAGGTATATCACAGATGTCAATTGGTTCTCAATCTTGGAGTTAGGAACTTAAACTGCTAGCTTCCGATCACGTGACATGGATCTGATTCTCTTTGATTTCCTGAAATTAGAAATTAAAAGTTTTAAACATTCACGTTTACATCAAATTTTGTGCACAGAAGGAAATACGCTTATAGCTATTCTTTTATTCAACTAGTGTGATGTGTAGAACAGTCAGCACTTGGCGACTTGGGAACTGATCCCTCAGGAGGGGTACATGTGGTCCGTAACTGATGTGCTGTGGCATTGTGTGAGGACTGGCTGCCAGCTCTGGACCCAATCAATTTTCTTAAGAACCTGCTATGTCCTGGGACCTATGCTTTGTAATCACCGTCTTTGTCCCTTTCTGGATATGTCCTTAATTTTGTAAAAGACTTTGAGGATACCGAGACATTTGCTATATTCTACACGTTCCCCGTGAAGCCCTGATCAAAAATAGTAGCCCTCTCAGAAAGAGGAAGGACTTCACAAACCTCTTCTTCTGGTGAGATTTGGATGCTGTTCGTGATCACAGAACAGTCACCTGAAAATGCGATTTGTCATCTAGTTCATGATGTCTATGCTCGTCTTACACTTGTTTCTACCTCTTGCAAGTAGAGCTTCTTCTACTACATGTGACCTGGTGGGGTTGTTTTCATGTCCCAATGGGGTGGCTTAATGTCACATATAGTGCCTCATCCTTAGCAAGCTCTCAGGAAATGGTTTGCGGTTATCATTTTAGAAATGCAGATTCCAGCTTAAAATGAGCATCCAGGCAGACGAGGGGTAATAGGCATGTTCTTGGAGGGATACTTACATAAAAAGAAAAGGACGATAATATTTATTCAGGGCCTGTTTTGTGCATTCCTTAAGGGCATTTCACATTCATTTAATGTCTGATTTAATCTTCCCAATAACCCTGAGACACACGTACGATTCTTTTTTTATTAAAAAAAATTTTTTTTAAGATTTGATTTATTTATTTGACAGAGAGAGAGAGAGAGAGAGAGAGATCACAAACAGGCAGAGAGAGAGAGGGGGAAGCAGGCTCCTTGCTGAGCAGAGAGCCCAATGCAGGGCTCGATCCCAGGACCCTGAGATCATGACCTGAGCCAAAGGCAGAGGCTTTAACCCACTGAGGCACCCAGACGCCCCCACACGTACTATTCTTAAAATGCCCTTTTTACAGATGGTTATGTTAAACTCTCAGAGGTTAAGTAACCAGGATTCTAACCAGCATCTATGTCCAAGTCATATTTTCTTTACACTGAACAATGATGTAAACTGACAGATGTCAGGCACTGGGCTAGCACCAAGCTATTCTAAACATGTTCATCAAATAAATAGGAGTTCTGTATAATGGAGAGCAGAGAATGATTCTTCTCTTATTTCCACAAGTTCTCTTTTGAAAACTGTATGGCTTTTTAAGACTATGTACATTCATGGTTTTATTAACATATATTTGTGTGGATAAACAATATAGAAGCTTCAGTCAAGTTCTGAAAGGAGAAAAATATTCAAGGGAAAATGCTTCATATTCATATTCTGATGTAGCTCCTCTGATTTCCTTTCTGAGCAAGGTCAGATTCATGCATCTTAAGCTACCTTAAGACTTGATAAGCACACACTTGAGAGTCCTGTACACTCAGGATCCTAACCATTCAAATATGGGGTTGGGGGAGGCATTATCTCTGCACAATAAGTGTCTTTCTGAAAAGTTTTCTGATTTTTTTTTTTTTTTTTGCTGAGTGGATTGAACTTGGAGTAAATCAGTGAGTGCATTGTGAGATCTATCTTCTTAGTTCTGGAATCCTGAGGATCAAATCTTTTCTATATTATCGACCACCACTCCTGTAAAGAAAGCATCCCCTGGAAATGCTGGGGTTACCTCTGAAGACATGACCAGTGTTTTCATGTGCTTCTTTCCAATGGCAGATGCAGTCAAAGAGACAGCTATTTTGAGACATGAGATAATGGAAACAAACGAAAGGTGTCATGGGAGCATCTAGAAGACATAACTCACCTGGAATGGGGAAATCAGAAGAAGTGGTACTTCCTCAGCTAAGAAGGAATTACTCAGGTGAGGGAGGTTGTGGGGATGGACGGGCTCAATGCAAGGGTTCCAAGCAGAGAGAGACAGTATATGCAAGGGCCGAGAGGTCAGTGGAGAGCAGGGTCTGCCACAGGAACCAAAGTCAGTAAGTATACTGAGCTTTGGGGGTGAGGATTAAGAAAAGAAACTGGAGTGAAGCAGAAAAGAAAGGCAGACGCCATATTATAAATGTCCTCCAAGCCATGAGGAAGAGGATAATTTGAGGACTTCAAGGCTCTTTGAGCAGGAGAGTGGTGTAATGGAAATGTTCCCTACTCACTATATAACTTAGAGGCCACGAGACCAATGAAAGGGGAAATGATTCAGCAGCAATTTGGATAGAGACATGGCAAATTTCCACTGGAGTAGTGCTGGTCTTGGTGATGGTGAAAAGTGGAGAAGTTTGATGGCTACTTAAGACTTGATGATTAACTGACCCATGGGGGAGAGACTAAATGATAAACTACTAACCCTACACACCCACAATAGAAAGACAACCCAAAAGAAAAAAAAATGGGAAGGAGAGATGAATTAAGGAACTCACATAAGTGGAAACACAAGGGGCCAAGAAGCACAGGAAAACACACTCAACCCCGCCTCCAACCAGGGAAATGTGAATTCATATCAAAGTGAGGCACCATTTTGCACCCATCACGTAGGCAGACATTGAAAGATCTGACAAAGCCAGCAAAAGTAAGAGAGAATACTAGCATTATTCCAAGCAGTCTTTGATATCTTTGGAGACCCATTTGGCAAAAATCTAGCAAAGGTGAAAATGTAATGCATTCTGTCCAGAAAGCCCCCTTCTCGGTATGTATCCTGAAGGAAATCATACTCTCGTAAAAAATGTGTGGAAATATGCTCATACTAGCATTTGTATTTGTGTTTGTACCATTTGAAGAATAAGAAATGGTAGGTAACATTGATGTCTCTTGGTATGGAATGAATACTTCCATAAGAGACACTGACTTGATGGCATAGTGCATAGCAATTAAAAGGAATGAATCAGGTAGCTGTGTGCCAATGTGGACTCTATTCAAATAATGTTGGGTTGAAAAAAATCAGACATAATGTTATATGCCAGAGTGACACAAGTTGGTTAAAATTCTAAAAGATGTGAGTGAAGATGATCTACTGATGATGGGATATCCACATGGAGTCAAGGAGACACGCATTGAAAAGACAGAGCAAATTCACGGTAGTGGCTAGATCTGGGAGTGAAGAAGAAAGAGAGGAGAAAAGGCTGGGAGAAGGGGTGGAGTGAGGCATAAGGGGGCTTCGCTGTACCTATAATGTTTTTATTTTAGTGAAGAAAGGATGACAGACCTCTGTTCATTTTTGGTGGTAGATACAAAGGTGTCAGCATGCTTAAAAAAATTCTAAGGCAGTGATTGAAAACTGTCCATGTATTTGGAGGAGGATTTGAGTGATGGTGTGAGACTACTTTTGTGGCGTTGTTGGGAGAAAAGCCGATGGAAGAAAGCTGCAGGGTGAGAGGAAGGGAAGAAGAGAAGAGAGGAATTTAGCACCTTTTCAAAGATGTTTGTTCCACTGCATAGGGAAGAAAGAGATCGTGCTACAGTCCAAGGTTTTAATTTTACTATTATTATTAGAAGAAAGAACTACTTATTTAAAAGCTGGTGGGTTGGAGCTGGTTCTTGAAGAAGGAAGAGGGGAGGAAGTCCAGAGAACATGCAAAGGATGAAGGCTTCAAGAGAGAAAAGACACTTCTCATGAAAAAGGAGAGGAAGGCAGGGGTTCGGAAAAGCACATTTAGGCCTGGATGAAATTGGAGACCTTCAATTTCTCAGGGCCCCAACCTCTAAAGTTGTGTAATCTGCTTTAGCATCACTCATGGCTGCTGACTTTGTGGTCCCAAGACAAAGTTGGAGACCCAGCTCTGGGGCTGGGGCTGAGACCAGGGCATAACCAAATTCAGACTCTGAGAATCCACAGTGGTCACGAACCAGAGCCAATAGGAGACCCTGAAGGCCCATTAAGCAGGTCGAGCTTAAGATCCACTCATCCCTTCCACCTTCTCTCACACATCCATACAAGCCATAGGAAAGTTGAAACTTGACAGCACTATCCAGATTTAGAAATGAGAACCTTGGAATATAGTTCAGCAAACATACAAGATCTTTCTAATTTTTTTTTTTAAGATTTTATTTATTTATTTTAACAGAGAGAGGACACAAGCAGGCAGAGAGGCAGGCGGAGGCAGAGACAGGAGCAGGCTCCCTGCAGAGCAAGGAGCCCGATGCGGGACTCGATCCCAGGACGCCGGGATCATGACCCGAGCTGAAGGCAGCTGCTTAACCAACTGAGCCACCCAGGCGTCCCAGATCTTTCTCATTTTGAAAAACAAATGTTCTTCGTGCCTCATTACATATTTGGTGCATCTGTGGGAGGATGCCATCATGATGCTGCAGAACCTTGGCCTTCAGAAGGGTGAGTCCTATCCCGGTAGCCGTGCCATGCAGAGCTGGGCAAATCGTCAACCTAATTTATGATTTTGTAACTTCCTATGTTTGCATTTCAGGTTTTCCAAAAACACTCCCTTTCGAAGGATATTAACAGGCAACATTTCACTTCTTTCTGAAAAATGCAGGAAGGGTGAGAGCCCCTCGAGAACCCCTCTCCCTCTTCTCCCTCCTCCTCCCCTCCCCCCACTTCCTCCGTCCCCTCTCCCCCTCCCCCCACCCCTCGTCAGCCTTCACTGAAGACATCCCTTTTAAACATGTCCCCTTTCCCTGACATTGATCGCTCTCTGGACATCAGTGGTGAGTCTGAGCCCTCCAGGTCAGTCTTCAGCATCGCAAACCAGTTTTCTTTTCCAGAAGATTCAGTCTGACTCTACTCCGTGGGGTCTCCTTTCAGTCGGAGGGACAGAAAAAACTAGTTGCGTCCCGTCCCTCTGCTATCTCCCACAAATGAAACGAAATAAAAGAATAAAACAAAAGTACAGGAGTTGTCCATTCCTGAACTCCACAGACTCACGCTGCTTGCTGTCCAGGTTCTATTCAAGGAGACCATTTCAATGCGATTGGGTTAGCCATCTCGGCCGCGAGTCGTGCTTCCCTAAGCTTACCGCTTCCATGGTCTTCGTCCAAGAGGAGAAAGCAATCAGGATA
Organism: Nasua narica; assembly: GCA_028533885.1. Classification (NCBI taxonomy): domain Eukaryota; kingdom Metazoa; phylum Chordata; class Mammalia; order Carnivora; family Procyonidae; genus Nasua; species Nasua narica. Next base: position 12,296,553 of record CM052797.1, read on the forward strand.
CCAGTTTTTCCAGGAGGCTTCAGAAATGCTCACGGCCTCAAAAATCAGAGTGGAGACAGATCTATCCTGAGAGCATTTCTGTAAAACAAATTCTGCAGAGAATATTCAGCCGCTGGACAAGGTTGATAACTCTGAGAAGCCCCCACAGAGGTATTTAATCTTAAAACTGCCAGTACAGGGGGGGAAAAAAAAAAAGCACCCTTCTGTCCACCCTTCAGATCTTTGAAACCCTTTTCCCCCCCCTTCTGTTTCTTTTTCTTCTAATTCTCAATTTAGAGATTGTTTGGAGCAAAAGAGAGTTTTAAAAGAAGTAGGGCAGGCTGTTTGGAGCAAAAGAGAGTTTTAAAAGAAGTAGGGCAGGCGTTCCTGAAAGAAAAAAAAATGACTTTATTATCTGAAACTTTTATGTGCTTACAGAGATTAGAATACTGAAAAGTTTCTTAGAAGAAGAATGCTAGTTTTTGTTAACATCTATTTTGATGTATAATGCTTTAAAAAATTATACAGGTTTCAGCAGAGTGAAGCTCGAAATGGGATTGCAAATGCCTTCGAAATGGACTTTCGCTTCAACATTGATTATCTAGACTCTGAAACCGGTGTTTTAAGAGTCACCGAGCTGTGCATTTCGGTGGTCACCCACTAACTCCACGTGAAGGGAAAACAGGGGCAGTTGCTCTGAGAGAATAAACAATAATAATATTATTTGTATTAGTAATTATATTATTGTATTAATTTATATTAATAATTTCTATTATTTATATTAAATAATAATATATAATAAAAAACAATAGATTGGTAAAAACATCTCTAGGGACACCTTTCGACGGGAACTTTACAAACGGATTTGAAGAGTTTGGGGTGTTTTTATGTCTTCCTCCTGAGTGGAGGAGCGATTTGCTCCGTTTTGAGTTTTTCGAATCCCCAAAGTTTCACTGAAAGACCCCCGGGTCTCTAGCCTCCCCACCACCTCTCACAGGGCTGCAAAGACTTCACCCCATCCCAACACCTACAGTGGAAGTTAGCTGCAGGCTACAGTTATATACTATTGCAGAGAAAGATGAGGAATTATATTATTGTCGTTGCTGGAAGGCTATATTATAGCTATTTCAGAAAAGAGATTTATAGGAGGATTTAATGAATGCAAGTAGTTTCCTTATCAGTCAGTAACCATGCCCATGCTGTGTGTATGGTAAGATTAAATTAAGCTATTATAATAACCTTACAAAAGGTGAATATTTGGTGGAGGCAAGTCTGGCTAGACGAAATTGTGTTAGCCTGATGCGATGGTATTATTCATTACGACATAGGTTGGTGGTTAGGTCTGCCCACAATGTGCCTTCTCATTTTTAGGCCTTTCCCTTATTAAGGAACATGAAAAGGTCTAGCTTTAGGATGTAGATATTATTGGAGTTATCAATCTCAGCCCACTTAAAGATATCACAGGCTCAAACTTTGGAGCGCTGTTCTTGCGCAAAATTAACATTTTCCACCTCGGAGCGCTTTTCACGCATTTACTTTTACTGGGAATTATTTTTTCAGGGATCATTTTACGAAGGGTCCTTATCCTGGAAGATTCGGAACATTAATTCAGATGTAACAAAACTCAGTCTGGAGCTCAGAAAATATCATCGACAGACAACTACAGTCCATTTTGAAGGCTTTGTTTAACACCAGCTCCCTGGTAATTTGTACGTGTATTTTAGTTCTGAGGGGCTCTTGCCTCACTATTAGCAAAATTTGGACATAAAATTTCCTAGGTTGTTATTTCTTTTTGCACCGAGATTTTCCCAATGTACGTTCTTCAAACTTGAACTTGAACTTAAGCTAGGCTAAGGAAGAAAGATTGTTTTGTCATGATTTTGAAGTGATGATCCAGGAAGGTCAGCAGGGCACTGTTAGCATTTCTATTTTGGCAACCTGACTGAGTATTACAGTTTTGTAAGGAAAACGAACAAACAAACAAACGTATTAGATTTTCTACAGAGGGGGAAAAAAAAATCTGAAGTCAGAGAAATGTAGGGCAATGTTTTTCAGTCTTAAGTATGTTATTTGCTATTAAATTATTAGCTTGGGCAGCTTTAAAAATAATTGACACACATTTAAGAATTGTCATCTTACTGCTGGGCTCGGCCATTCCCAGTTTAGACAGTGGCACTCCCCAGGGACATGTGACCCACAGAGCTGCTCCCGAAGCCTGTAGGGAGAAATCTCAGCTGAACAACCCCCCATTCCCCTTGACTCAGCTCGTGTAATCCATTTGTAAGAGTAGTTATAAACAGTAGTGCAAGGTAAGCACTCAAAAGACAAGACCTCTCCCCTGACCGCACGGGGCAATTAGCAGAGTTGGTTAATCTTTCCCGATCTGACTTTCCAGGTTCAAGCATACTTTCCGTGATGCCCAGAGGAGACACAATCCCATACAGTCTCCCAGCCTCCTTCTTCATGGCCTTCCTATGGGTTCGTGATCACACATGCACCTGATAATATTATAAATTGCTCCCTTCAGTATCCTCAACACTGGTCATAGTGCCTGAGACATAGTACATGCTCAATAAATGTTTGTAGTGTGAGTGAAAGGGTCCATGGAACCAATCAAATGTTTTCTTGTGTACAGATACCAGATTAATGGGTTGCCCAAGGTCAAAGACCCTTGAGAGGGGAGGGAGTTAATCTTAGACTAATGTGGTGCCTCGATTTGCTGGAACACATTTTCAAACAGATTTTTTTTTAAAAAAATCTATTTTATCTATGGCACTGTCTTAGAGGAAAGAGGAAGGAGGTTTTAGGAAACTCCAAATGCCCCAGAGTGGGGTTTGTTCCTTAACGTCAGTGAAGTGTTTCTATCAAACAACTCTTTGTATATTTATTTATGTGCATAAAAGGACTCTGTCCATTCAATCTGAAAATCCTTTCTGAGCTGAGCAGATAATATGGGGGAAATAAAAAGCAGAAGGCTCTTATGTAAATAAAATGACTTGTTATTAATTCATTATTAAATATTCCTGAAAAAATTTGAATAACAAAACAGCATGTCTCACTGTGAAAAAATTCACAGGTACAGTAATTTGAAAAACACTTGACTCCATTGAACGTTCTCCTCTCCTCAAACATCAATGCGATTCTAATTTAAAATATCCAATTTGCTTGTAAAGCAAATGTTATATACCATTTAAAAACTGACTGTCTAATAATATCTCTGAGTTTTTCTGTGTTCGGGATATCTAAGTATTTACATACACATTACTAACCCCTATTAATTTTACTTTGCAATCAATGGAGGCCTTAAATTTTATTTTTAGCTGGAGAATTGCTCCTGCTTCAGGATCCATTCCCAAGATAAAATTAATTTCACCTACTGATAGAAAGGTAGAATTTTAAGTCACAAATTTTATGTTTTCAGTTCATGTGCTCTCTATTTTCTTCCAAGTATATATTTAACATGGGGGGGGGGGGTTTCTGTTTTCTCACTTTCCAGAATCTTCTAAGCCTGAGGTTAAAGTTTTAAGGATTTACTTTATTTGTCTAATCACAACATAATAACACTTGTGGATTTTCATCCCAATCCCAGAGAAGTAGAGGACCCTAATTCTTCTTCTTTTTAAATCATTTAAAATTTTCGACCATATCTTCACATGACGGTGAGCTTCTCATCGATTACAAGAGTCCTTTGTTTTGGGAAATATTTACTAGTCGCTGTGACAGTCAGCTTTGCCCTCAACTTTCTTATACTACATGCACCAACAAATTGTATCTCAATGTTGTGTTAAAACTAAAAGAAACCTTTAGGATTTTTTCAAAGGTTTAAGACTTAAAGAGTCAGATGTAAATAACCAAAGAATATTCTGCTCCGCCATTGTTGGAATGGTATTCCACAGGGGATATTGTTAATGTGACTGACAAGTCAATTATATCCCATTCACAAATGTTTTGATGTCTGCAATATTAATAATACTGCATTGCCCATGAGAAGTGCTACCCTACCTACTGGCACGGAATAGTCACAATAAATGGCAGCAAATGTAATTCTAACCTCTGACTCTGTGACAAACAGCATGGGTACTCTCTGCCGCTTGCCTTTAATTTCAGTGGGCATCAAAGGAAAATTCAAGCGCCTTGAAAAATAACTCTAGCCCCATGTCTCTGATAAAGTAAAATGCTTACCCACAGACATAAATTACCATGGAAATAAAAAGAGGACCAAAAAAAAATTACACAGTTTCCTAATGCTCTTAAATCCAAGTAGCGGAGGGAGCGGAGGACTGGGAGCCGAGTCTGTGTATTATGCAGCCTTCTGCTTGGTGAACAGCCTCTGATGGCTTTAATCCAACAGGTTTGCTCAGTTGATGATGGGGGAGTGTTGTTCATGATTTTCAAGAACAGAGTCTTTTAATGGTCATTTCGGTGGATGCCCTGCTTGGAAGTTTTTGCTAGGCAGACATTACAATTTAGAATTTAGTCAGTAGAAGCCATAAGTGTGATTTAATAGTGACAAAACAATCGACTCAGTGGGATTCCTCCGTGAGGCAGACCCCAAGACAGACAGGCAGCCTCCCTCCCCAACCCGTAAGCTCTCTTCGCCTGTCTGCTGTGCCCGCCTCCCTCCTCCACCCCTTCCTAACTCCCTTTCAAACTTCCTTCTTACTCTTCCAGGAGAAACAATTCTCCTTAAAAATAAACACACAAACAAGCACAGAAAACAAAGTCCCCCTTGGCACCCTGTCCTTTCTCCAAGGGAACTCTCCGGAACAGCGCGCTGTGCTTCTTTGCGGTGGGTCTGTTTCTGTGCGAGGGCGTTCATATGCACGTACAGGTACAAAAATATAATTGGTGTATTTTAAATGATAAATGGGGTCAAACTGTTCCCGTTGTTTGAGGCTTTTAAGCACTTGATACGACTTGAAGAACTTTACAAACCCGTACATAGCGATTTCTAGATAGAGCATAGTGTAACTCTTCCTTCCTTGATAAAAATAGAAATCACTTTCCATATTTACTTTTGAAATACTATTACTATCAATTTACTATTGACAGTGGTATAAAGAATATATGCGAGTGATACTTGTGTACATGTAGGGCTTTCTCAAGGGTTTAAACCAGAGGTAGGGTTGCTGAAGCAATGAATGTATGTGTTTGCCGTCTTGCCGAGGGTCGCCATGATGCCGTTCAAAGGAGCTCTACTCATTTGTCTTACCAGTGTCTATCTGATTTCTTATTACCATATCCTCTCCTTTTCTTCGATTTGTCAGATGTGTTGAATTTTGCAAATCCGATGGATATGAAACGATACTTCATTGTGATGTTGACTGTATTTCCCTGGTTACCAAGAAAGTTGAGTCTATCTCCCTTTGGGAATTGACCTTTTGGGATTTTCTGTTCAGTCTTTGCCCTTTAAAAAAAAAAAAAAAAGCATTTTATTTGAGAGATAACTCCCAAACCTTAAAGTTCACCCCTTTAAAATGTACAAATTCAATGGTTTTCGTATATTTGCAAAGTTGTACATTGATAGAAATCTCGTATACATCCATTAGCACTTATTCCCCATGGTAAGTCTCCATGGATTTCCCATTCTGAACATTTCATATAAATGGACTCATTCACTATGTGGCATTTTATGTCTAGCTTCTTCCACTTAGTGTAATGTTCTCAAAATACCTCATTCTTTTTTCTCACTAGATAATAGTCCACTGTATGGATATACCACATTTTGCATATGCAGTCATCGGTTGATGGACTTTTGTGTTGTTTGTACTTTGGGCTATGATGAGGAATACCGCTATAAATATTCATGTTGTGTGAACATGCTTTTAATTGTCTTGGATATACACTGAGCAGTGGGATTGCTGGGTCATAAAATGGTATTTAACCTTCTGAGGAACTTCCGTATTGTTTTCCGAAGTGTCTGTACCATTTTACATTCCCACCAGCAAAGTGTGAAGTTTCCAAATTTTCCACATCATTTTTTTTTTTTAAAGCAGTCTCCACGTCCAACATGGGTCTTGAACTCACGACCTAGAGATCGAGCATCACATGTTCTACTGACTGGGCCAGTCAGGTGCCCCCTCCATATAATTTCTAATACTTCTTATTATCTGTCTTTTTTTTTAAGGATTTTATTTATTTATTTGAGAGAGAGAGAGAGAGAGAAAGGACATAAGCAGGAGGAGTAGCAGGCAGAGGAAGAAGCAGGCTTCCTACAGAGCAAGGAGTCAGGAATGGAACTTGATCTGAGGACCCTGGGTTCAGGCTCGAAGTGAAAGACCGAGCCACTCAAAAAGCCTGTCTTTTTGATAATAGTCTGCACAATGGGTATAAAATGGCATCACATTGTGGTTTTGATTTGCATTTGCCTAATGAGTAGTGACATGGAGCATCCTTTCATGTGTTTATTGGCCATTTATCTATTTTCCTTGGAGAAATGTTTATTCAAATCTTTTGCCCATTTAAAAATAGAGTTATTTGTCTTTATTTTTGACTTGTAAGATTTTTTTTCCTGACTATAAGCCCCTTATCAGATATATGATTTACAAATATTTTCTCCCACTCTGTGGATTGTCTTCTTGTTTTCTTGATGGTGTCCTTTGAAACCTTTTGATGAGGGGCAATTTAACTATTTTTTTTTTCTTCTGTCACTTTTGCTTTGCTGTCATTGTGGTACCAAAATCCCAGATCACAAAGATTTGCTCATTTGTTTTCTTCAGGAAAGTTTGTGATTTTAACTCTTACATTACAGAGGTAGAGATCCAATTTCACTCTTTTGAGTTGGATATACATTGTTCCAGAGCCATTTGCTTGTTGAAAAACTCTTCTTTCCCCATCATATCGTCTTGGCCTCCTTGTTGAAAGTCAAGTGACCATAAATGTAGGGTTTGTTCATGTTTTTCCTGAAGTCTCCATTCTATTCTACATGTCTATCCTTATGCAAGTTCCACACTCTCAATCATTGTAGCTTGGTAGTAAGTTTTGAAGCTATGAAGATGTCAGTCCTCCACTATATTTCTTGATTTCCAGTTTTGGGTAATGCGATACCGTTTTTTTACTGGGTAGATGTTCTTGAACTCATTGGCTTATAGGAGTTCTTTTATATTCCTAATATAGTTTTTTTGTTTGCCAGAGCAAATATTTTCTTCAAGTCTATCACTTGACTTTAAATTCCATTTATTGTATTTCCCATACATTTCCCATGTGATGAAGCCAAACTTATTGATTTTTTTTGGCATCTGTATTTTGTATTTTAAATAAAAAAATTTAAAAATAAAATAAATTCTTTCAAGAGTTTCTTTTAATAATTTGGTTCTTTAATTTTTATATTTTTCTGTAATTTATTTTGAATATTTTCCATGGTGATGTAGCTTTTTGTTTTGTTTTCTTTTGTTTTTCCTCAATTGGACTGATAGTATTCTCAGTAATATTTACTGGGTTTTCTGCCATTTCTCCACTATTTCAAAATCTATCCATTGTCATATATTAAAGTCCTATACATACAGTCTCTATTTGTCTGCATATATGTATATGTTTGGTTTAATGTTTTCTATTCTCTCTTGTGATTTATTTATTTACCAACGGATACTCTTAATTATTATGGTTTTATAATACAGTTTGCTATTTATATGGCAGTCCCACATTTCCAGTTATTCTTTGTCTTTTCTTTTTATTTCTTTATTGGCTATTCTAATATACTCTTTCTTTTCAAATGAATATTATAATTTGTTAAATTTCAAGTAAGTCTGGTTGCTATATTGTTTGGGTTTTACTAAATTTATAAATCAATTTCGTAGGGTATTGCCGGACTTGTAATCTTCAGCATTGCCACGGAGGACCATAAAAAATCTCTTAATTCATTTGGATCTGTTTTGTAGTTTTGTATCCACTTTTGCAGTTTCCTTGAAATAAGTCTCACAAACTTTTCATTAGTGAAGCCCATTTGAAATATGTGCATGTTTTGGGCTAACTAGAACCTGATTTTCCATAGATATTTTATAATAGGTAGTAGTCAACCCCCAGACACAGTCACATGGGCTGTGAGTCATAAGAGAAGGAGACAATGGAACTCAGTGGCCAGGGTCTGGCCGCAAAAGGTAGATGATCTGGAGACCTCCTTTTTGCTGAGTGACGTTGAACACGTTACCCTCTCTTTTTGTGCTCTTTTGTTTGCCTGTAAAGTGATGATGACCATCCCTCCCTCATGGGATTGTTGCGTGGATTTATACTGGTTATGTAGGAAGTATTGAATAAACATTAACTATTGCTATCAATTTCTAAGGCACACCTGATTTGAGATCCAATATAGGGCATCTGGTTTAGGCACACCTGACTCCTTCCTTGTCTTCCAGCTTTGTGACTGAGGCAAAGTTAGAAGAAATGTATTTGGTCAGGCAAGTGGGGTCTCTTGGAAACTTCCAGGTGGGACAGGGAGAGGAAGATCGGAGTGAGATTTAGCAATAACCATTTATTTATTTATTTTTATTCCCCCCCCAAATATGTTTATTTTATTTTTTCAGTGTTACAGGATTGATTGTTCATGCACCACACCCAGTGCTCCGTGCAATACAAGTGCCCTTCTCAATACCCAGCACCAGGTCGCCCAACCCCCACTCCCTCCCCTCCAAACGCCTCAGTTTATGCAAGGAGCAATTTGGCTGCTGTCCTCAGGGTACTCTGCAAACACACTCGCCACCAGAGGCTGCCACAGGGTCCTAACAGCCTCCCTGCTCCTGGTCTCCCTCCAACCAGTCCCCCACCGCAACCCCAGGGTCTCCTTAATATGCAGATCTCACCATATCTCTTCTTGCCCTTAAGCCCTTAATGGTTTCCCAAAGTGCTCAAAGCAGGATCTAGGGTTCCAAATGTGGTTGTAGAATCTGGCTGCGTACTATTTTTAAAAGCGTTCTTGCACCTATCACCCATTTGTATCATATCTAGTGAAATATACTTTGAAAACAAATGCATTTAAGTGGATGGACAAATGTTCTTCTTACCCTCATGGCCCATTGCTTATCACACAGAAACGGGGTGGAAATAAATACTATAAATTATTGATAGGTCGTCTATTGTCTTTCTAGTTCATTTTTACCATGCTAGAGCACATGAAATCCTGCACACAATATTTTCTGCCGGACATATATTTTAGACTCCCATAGAACTTAACGGAAGCTTAAATATTGCCCAGAAAGTCAGTGGTGAACGCTATGATAGCCAGTAGGGTATGGATGCCATGATGGATTGTAAGATCAATTTAAGCTTACCTACTAATTTCTGTTAAAGTGCAGACAATGATCCTGACGGCCATCAGGAGCCAAAGAGACAGAATGCTGATCCCAGTTGTGGAACAAGGTGGCCTTTGACCCTGAGTGGGTATAGAAAAGTTTCCAGGCCTCGCTCAGTTATCCACATGCGAACCCACTAGAGGCTCTTCTGATGTTCTCTTAGGTTTCATCAAACTAAAAACAATATTGCCATTTTGCCCCTCTCTCCAGGAGAGGCCATAGATCCCTCCTGCATTCTGAGTTATCTGTTTAGTCCTTGCTGAAGGAGGTTGGACACAAATGAAACAGAATATCTGGTCTCTACCTTTGTAGAATTTGCAATGTATTACAGAATGAAGCGCTACACGAACCATTGACTTGAATTTCATGTTTTGGTGTCTCGAGGTTGGCTAATGTCCCTGTTTGTACATAATCCAATTACCCATTCTCTTCCTCACCCTCCGCTACATATGTGAATGCATTCATTACCCACACCCCCAGACCTCCCCAATACCACCAACCACATAAAGAGAGCTTTGTGACAGGGGTGGGATTCGAAGCAAGGGGAGGGGCAGACTTGAAAGGGAGGGCATTATCCCAGGTTTCAGAACCAGTGTGGAGGAAGTGTAAAATCAGGAGTGGGAAAATCAAACATCAAGAAGTTTAGTTTGGAGAGAACAGAGGGAGCCTTGAGGGCGAGGGTCTTCAGAAGGACGGAAAGGACGGAGTGGAGAGGGAGGAGTGGAGACATTTTTCAAACCGGGATTGAATGACAGACACAAAAGAAGGGAGATGGAGATCAGAATTAATCTTCAAAAAGACCAAACTAAGATACAACCTCATAAAGATATTAAGATGGCTGAAACACTCCCTTTGTGTTCCTCGAGTAAGGGTAAAACTGGAGGAAGTCCAAATACCTACCTATGTCGTGGCCCCTAAGTTAGACATTCGGTACCCGTCCAATTATGTCTGTAGAGTCGTCAGCTGGGCATCTGTTCTCTCATCAAAGCAATGTGACATTTAAGACACAGAGTCAAACAGATGGCTGTATTTTGCTGAACTGGACTTTAATGAAAAAGTCCAGATTCTTTTGTTCCAGAGGAAAGGGATTATTGCCTTAGAGGGTGTTCATCGTGGGGGGAAAAAAAGATAATGCTACATCAAAGAATTGAAATGGGGAAGAGAATATTGAGATGATTTACCTCTCTTGAGAGAGAGGGAGAGAGAGAAAGGAAATATATAATGTGAAATATTCTAAATTCATAAAAGAGAAAGCTAAAGCTGGGATCCATGAAAAATCCTAACTACTCTTGTTTTGTTTTTTTTTTTTTAAAAGGATTTTATTCATTTATTCGACAGAGAGAGAGATCACAAGTAAGCAGAGAGGCAGGCAAAGAGAGGAGGAAGCAGGCTCCCCGCCACGCAGAGAGCCCAATGCAGGGCTCGATCCCAGGACCCTGAAATCATGACCTGAGCTGAAGGCAGAGGCCTTAACCCACTGAGCCACCCAGGCGCCCCTAGGTACCCTTGTTAAAATGATAGAAACTTCAGTTCACCTGATTCAATGCAAAAATTAAGAAATATTGAATGAGGTGAGCTTTCCTTTAAAAAAAAATCAGACACAAGAGGTAGAGTTAATACCAAATTATCATAGGGGAAAGATTGCAGAAGTTTATGTTTGCCAAAAAATCTCAGCCTTTCAAGCTGAATGACCTCCAAATGACAACAATACCCTCCTTTTTGACAGGTTGTCCTCTTCTTCATGAGGAATTTGTTAGGTGCCCACTAAACCAGGTTGCACCCCTGGGGGTTTGCTAAAAACAAGTTAGGCCATCAACCTTGTCTCCGGGCATCTCATCAGAGATCATTGCTTGTGGTTGGGTCCACACCTATCACAAAAATAACTTCTTAGGTTTTTTCTTGTAATTTAAATGGTTTTGAAACTCCTGATTTTGGAGTTGCAATTTCCCAAATAATTATCTTTGTAACACTTTAAAAGGGAAGGTGTAGAGGAGGGTGTATGGATAGGGTTCTTTTCCAAAGCTCATTAATTGAATGCAAATAAATCGTAAAGTCATTATAATGCAGGGCGCTTTAATTAAAAATGGGTACATGCCTTAGAATAAAAACAGCATGAGAATGAACTTTACTTAGAATTTGATGACCTTTTATAAAAATAGTCCTTAATCAGTAGCAGAAGGGGCACAGGAAGCTTTGAGTATTGTTTGTAAATGTAGATGCTTTTTCAGCAATTGTCTTTGTAAGTAAAGTCTTGGGGGTGGGGGGAACTCACTCGCTAAGGCTTTGAATTCACTGCCTGCCTGAAAAAGTTATGGGCTGCAGTGTGGCATTCCGGCACAGCACTAGTGGAAATTCTCAAAATCAAGTGTCTTCCAAGAGGTTTTCATTAGTTCACTCAGGACCAACTCAATATCTCGTGACACAGATGGTTTTAAATCAGGGGTTTTAAGTGCCTCTTCTAATAACTACAGGCAAAGGAGAAATCAGTTTGCTTTCCTCTAACTCATAAAAATAGCCCCGATTGTCAGATAAATGTAAAACGAAGTCATCAGTGAACTTGACTTTGACAAATACAAAAGGTTCTTAAGCAGCATGTGTGAGAATGATTACATGTTCCCTTGGATGTGTCTGCTTTAATGGAACATTTTCCCCCCTTGATATTTGAGTCCATTTAGCTTATAACATAAAAAAAAAAAAAGCAAGTCTCAGTACCCTCAGCAGGATAAATAGAAAATCAGTTCAGTCCTTTCTTTATAAACTCTTTTGTCATTAGAGACTTTACTACTGTGGAAGTCTACACATACCCTTCTGGATCTTTCTATTGGGTGTATCTTTTGCATCAAATTAAGTTCATACTCTACGCACTGTTTTGTAATCTGCTTTTTCCAGCCAATGATCTACACCTTTCCATGTCAGTAAATATCCATGGACTGATACCCAGCCTGTGCTTGGGTGACACAATTGACCCCAAATAGCCTTTGCTCGGTGAATTATGGAACCGCAGATTGAAGCTGGCTGTTATGCTGAGTCTTTTCCAACCAGCACATTCTCTTCTTCATGACTGTAACTTTTTAGAAAGAATGCGCCAGTTTGTCTGCAGAATGGCCCCCCTCCCCACTTTTGGATTTATTTATCTGCTTGTTTCCAATTTTACTTTTTTTGATCCATTATAACAAGATTCTCTTTTTGCTTGGATGGTCTTTTTTTTTTTTTTCTTGGCTAGAAATTAGTTCTTTAGAGAAGAAAATATAAATTTAAATAATAACTACAATAGCAAATAAAATGGCCAGAAAGCCGAGGTAGCTGGCACAGCCCCATTGTATCATTCACTCGACACCCCTTCTTATAGAATCATAAACAGTGTCCACTTGGACACGTGGATTAAAAAGCAGACATAATTCAACATTTCCTTTTCCATTCTCTTGCTTTCAATATCGTATGGATGTACACAAATTTTAGGTCATAACGTCCGTTAATAAAAAATCGAGATTAAAAATTCAGTTCTTTGTGGTTTGTTTGTTTCCAAGTACTGTTTTTAATATGTGATCAGCATGAATATATGCTCATATGTTGTAATAATTTGAGGTCATTTTCACTGTCTTCAGTCCTGTAGAAAGTTATGAGTTGCTTTTTTATCTGATGCCTCTGATAATCGTTCCAAAATAATGATGAAAATGGGTTAGTAATCCAGGTGTCAATCATTTTCTCAGTCTCTCTGGTTTTTACATAAGCCATATGAACATCAGAGAGATTTTTTTTCCTGGGGCAGAATTTTATAAGCCTTTTTGCCAATATTAACTGTGTACTACGCAATTATAATTAGAAAAGAGCTTTAAGTGGACTTAAAATTTATGTACTCTTAAAAACTAACAAGAAGTCTACATCAGTGTTAATGTCTTGGATGTATTTACCAAACGAATATATTATTACTCTCTAGAATTAGATACTTGGGTTTATCATAATAAAATGGTAACATTTAAAAAACAAAACATTTACAGAGTGCTTACTATGGGTGAGGCGCTGGAATAAATAAATACTTTGTAAGAATCATCTTAATTTAACTTCTCAAAAGCCCTTGAGATATCAATGTTGTTATTATTATGCCCATTTTACATCAGATACAAAAAATAGAAAAGTTGAAGAGTGTTTTTATCTGGGAGGGCATTTAAAAATGTGCATTTGTTAAAGAAACAAAAGTAAAAATCTACTTAGTGGCTTATATTTTTCAGAGGTGTCTATTTTAGAGTAGTCCCCTGAAGAAGAGGTTTGCAATAATTGTCTGCCATATGCCTGCACGGAAAATACCTACTGAAGGCACTAGAATTTATTCCCCAAATAGGAAGAGCCGGAAAATCAATATCACGTAAGTACCATGAATTTAGCCTCGGGTATTACTCTATCTGCCACTGAAGATATTGTAGATGAGACAGTTAGATTAGCAGACTTTTTGAGAGTCTTCATAATAGGTATCAGTCCAAAAAGAACCCCTTCCTCCCCACCAATTCTCCAAACAAAACAAACTTTGCTTGTACTCATTGGGTATTTGCATTTACTTTACAATTCTTTCACTAACACTCATGGGCTGATTCCTATCACAGGAGTATTTGTTTTGAAAACAGAGCGGAAAAAAGGCATGCAAATAACATCCGTAAAGACTCTTAACTCGATGGTCTATTTTCTCTTGGAATAAAAAGTAATAATTTGTTTCTACCTAAATATCTTATGGCAAGTTTAGTCATCAGGTATCCAGAAATGAATAACCTGAGTAGAAGAATGAGTCTTAATTGCATAGTTTTAGCCGTTATTGTGATCCTTCAAGTATTTTATGGTTTAATGAAATTAGTAACTAAAATATATGAATGTTGAAAAAAAAAA
>CM052797.1:12311190-12555490 GCA_028533885.1 Nasua narica
ATATATATATATATATAAACCGGGTTTTGAAATGGTCATTTTTTTTCCCCCTCAGCTATGCCATTATAGTGATCAGCCAAGCTCCGGCAAGGTAAATACTTTTGGAAAATAAGTGGAAATTTGCTGCAAATCAGTCCCTTTTGTGCATGGCCGCGGGAGCATGTTGAAATGTTTGGACACTAATACCCATTCATTTTCTTGGCTCCATAAATAAAAGCCGGCAGCTCTGTGGCGGCCGTGAAATGGTATTCTTCAGGGCCCAGCGGGGACCCCCATCCTTATTACCTCCGCAGGGGGCAGGACAGGCCCAAAATAGCAAGACAACTAAATCAAGACATTTTCAATGTCTAACAAAATGACTGTGTTTTAGAAAGAACCAAAAGGTTGGAAAAAATTGGACAGCTTTTGTACTTAGTGTAATACCTTTGTTAAAAGAGTTCAGATGGGAAAAAAAGAATCTTTTAAAAATGCATCAGCATATTTCAGAATATCATTTAAAACCTCCAAAGATCTTATGAAAGTGGTCCTCGGATGCCCTGATGTAGTCATCAGGGGACAGGAGCTGAAGATACATTCCATTTGGGGACCCCAGCCTGCGGATTTTCACGTGGGCCGTCAGCAGAATCGGGCCGGTCTTATTATGTGTGTAGGTTTGATGGGGGAGTGACTTCAAAAGGAGGTCACAGAAGCTTTGAAGGAAGCTGAACAGCTTTTTGGCCTACAGATCATTCTCAAATTAAGATTTTTTTTTTCTTTTCCCCTAAATAGACTAGTAGACCTAGACGTGTTTTACCTATTACCCTTTTCTTTCATCCAAGAGAGAAATTAGCAGAAATGTTTCCTAAGAGTTCTAAAGGCATGACACTAACTGGGTGGGGAGGGGAGGCTGGGAGCCAAGGATTTAGAAGACATTTTGGGGATTTTCTCCCTTTCACTGACATCCCGCCCCGACAGTTGAGAAGTGTTCACTCATTCTGAAGAAACAATTAGCTCCTTTTGTCGGCATATTATATCTCCCATAAATAAGTATCCAGTCCAATAACAATTAGTCCTGAATTCTTCTGCATCGTGTAATGCCGCACCATTGACATTATTATAATTAAGCGTGTAAATGTAACTCATACTTCTGACACAGACCAGTCATTTTCTGTAGTAGTGTAACTCAAAAAGTTTCCTCAGAGTGTGAAACCTGCAAAACTCTTGCCACATCCCTCCAAGCGAACATGACACAACGATCGAAACCACAAGTCTTTCGGATTTTTGGAAGTTGATAAACAAAGAGAAAACTATGCAGCCCGCTGCGCCCCCCCACCACCGGCCCCCACCCTCCACCATCTCATCTTCAGCCTTTTATGACTCAGACTTTAATTAGAGCCATAAACATTACCTTGCCTAATAAAAATTCCGGTATTTCCGAGCTGGCTCGGAGAATGTGAACCACATCTGGTGACAACTGGAGCTAATTAATATCTTTATAGGTGTCTTCCATCCACTAGAGTTTAAACAGAAATAGTCAGGGGTGCTTACATCAAAGCCCGAGGCAATCGAGGGCTGTTGCTTGCTTTCCCGTCTGAACTGATAACAAGTAGGCCAATTTTTATAGGCTAGTAAAAGCCAAGCGTCGAGATGGTTCACGCAGGGAAGCACTTTGCTCCACTGGGGTTGCCATTTGGAGCTCATGTCCCGGTTTCGTCCGCTTTAGGCTAGCTGGCTAGTGAGTTCGACAGAGGCCCAGGCAAAAGGGGGAAAAAAAAAAAAGTAAAGCAAGATGGGCGCCGCGGGGGGGGGAGGGGTGGGGGTGGGGTCAGGTGTGTAGCAAATAGCTATGCTTAGATTTAGACAAAGCCCACAGTGACCCACGCAGACCACATGTTCTTACAGAGATCTGGAAAAATCTGCTCCGTGAAGCATTTGCCTGTGGCCCAGATAAGGCTGATCTAACAAGACCGAGTGAAAATTAAGAAGCGAGCCAGAGGAGCACACTGGTGCTAATATGTGTTCTGAAGCGCACCGACTGGCCCAGTGCGATGTCATTGCTCCAGGCGAAACATGCAGGTGGTCCAAGGGGCTTCTCTTTCAAAGGTTACCCTACAAAGAGCATGCCAGCCCTTTTCCGTCAATATGGGCCGGTACCCCAGGAGCTCCCGGACAATCAGAAAATAATGACATCAACCTGACCATGGTTAAGTACATAACATGCTGAAGGTTCACGGATGTGTAGTCTGGAACAATAAAGAAAAAATAAAGACGCTTGCTTGGCGGGCCCCAGCTGTTATTAGCCATGCTGGGAGATCAAGGAAAGGTATGATATGGACTGCCATTTCAATTGGGACCAGGTTAATCTCTCAATTGGAGGAGAAGAAAAACAGCAACAGAAAAGCAGCTCTTAGAAGGAACAGAGGGGACCAGCGACAATATCTTTATTTGCATAATCTGTGTTTAACCCTTTACTAATAGAGACCACGTTTCCTTCCAATGAGCTTAATTTTCTTTAGAGGGGTGGGCAGAGAGCTTGAACACCTCCAAGTTCAGCCCATGAGGGTACTATCTAATATTCATTTAATATGTATCGAGGAGATGTACGGCTTAAGGGGTAAAACTCTAACCGTGTAGATTAAAAGTGACAGGCATCTCTTAAAGGAAACACCGTTGGAATTTATTCTGGCCCGGCCTCCACTGCTGACTTTGTGATCTTCAGAAAGTGACTTAATCTCTCGGCTTTAGCTTCCTCACTTGGAGAATGGGTTAGAATTAAGTAAGAGAGTTGGGGATTAAGGAAGCCTCACACACCAATATTGTTTGAGAAATTTCTTTTCAAACACAAAGAGCTGTCTGCGTGCTCTTAAAGGCGACTGAATGACTGATTGGGTTGCACACTCAAATGTCGGGGCGGTTCCATGTGATGGAATGTGAGGGTGTGGACTCTGGAAGACAGGGCAATCATGGGGGGTGTTGGCAGCGAAGAAATGGGGGGGCTAAAATCTTGCCAGAAATTGGTTCGTGGGTTTTTTCACGTGGAAGGACTGAGTTTTGAGCTCATTTTTTTTTTTTTTTTTTAAATCTTTGTCCCGTTTGTTTTTGCTTTCTCCTTTCCCATCCCAATGCCTTCTACCTATAGTTTTAATTTTCCAAATAAAATGGGAGGGCAAAGATCTCTGCAAATCTAAAATATACTATTTCACACCATGGCTTAAAAAAGGAGGATGGAGAAGACGTTCCAAAACTGTTTCTAGTTGGGCGAAGGAAGCGCCTGTTAAGTTCCAGCGTCACTGTTAATTTGGTCCGTTGATCCTCATGTTATTCTAGAAGTTGTAGGAGGTGATAGGCCGAAGACAGCTTATAGGCTGAAGACATTACCTGTGGGCTCATCACTGCAAAGAAACTGCTCTGAAGAATCACTGTGAAGCATTCTTTCTTTTTCCCTCAGCTATTTACTTTGGTTTAATTATCAGCATACTGCAGAGGAAAGCTTATGAGAGAAAGAAAAAGTTTACACAATCTTAGCTTCCCGCTCAAACAGAATGACTGTTTTGACACGGTTCATTCTCTTCTAATTATTCTTGTATTTTTCTTCCTTATGGAGTCAAGAACATGTCATATGTGAATTGTGTTAAACTTTTTTCTCGGTCCGTATTACTCTATGTTACTAGATTCTTTAGAAATATGACTTTTATTTGGCTGGATGACATTTCATCTTCTGAGTTGGGTTATAGCAAATGTTTAATTTAACGCTAATGTAACTACTATAAATAATGTTTCAATTAAATCATTTTTAAAGGACTTCTCTCATTTGAGATTTTTTTTTCCAAATATAAATTCCAGCTGGAAGAACAGAGTAAACTCTTGAAAAGCAATAGATTTAGTTAAAGATCTTCTTTACAATAAATCCTATTTTAAAAAATCACCCAAGTATCTATAACTTTAGCTCCAAGAATAGAAAGGAAATATTGTAATACTTAAAAGTTACATTTAACCAGAATTTTTATACCTAGTGTTCAGAATAGGCAATAAATCACACAGGTAGAAATCACGCTGTGTGAGGACTCATTGCATCATTCTTGGAAATAATCTCAGCCAACCTGCTAGTCTAAGCCCAGTCTCTGGTCACTAATTTCATGGCACAATTAACTGAATATTAATTCAGTTACCACTGAAGCTTGTGGTATAAGGATCTCTTCTACTATGTCCATGGTTAGGTACATCCCTGAAAACTTCTGGGATTGTCGTACCACTGAAGTACCACTGAAGCTTGTGGTATAAGGATCTCTTCTACTATGTCCATGGTTAGGTACATCCCCGAAAACTTCTGGGATTGTCGAGGGCTTTATATTTATTGACTCTAACCCACAGAATCATATATAAGAATATATTGGGTTTTGACCCCATGGTCGTAGCCTGGGAACACAATGGACAAGACCTTCTCTTAATATATGTTTCTCTCCTGCAGGCTTTATTCTGGATTAGCGTTTACTGTCCTGTTAAGGTTTTAAGTCTCCAGTGTTTCCAGTAGAGGAAAACTACTGTGATAGTTAACACAGAGAACTTAAATCATAGCAATTTAGATAAGTCATAAGTAAGTGGTGCCTTAAACCAAGGTTTTCTTGATAAGCTGGTGCTCTAGTTGGATGTATTCATGAAGATTTAGGCACATTACTTTTGTATTCAAATTCAGTACTGTCATTTTTATAAATTCCTTCTTAACAAAACCAATTGTTTTGTTAGTTTGTTTGGGTTTTCCATTTCGATTGTTTGAGGTAGCTTTGAATCTTTAAAAACACCATGTACCAAGGCTGATTGTCTCGTAAAATTAAATAGACACTCGTTAAACATTTGGCAGTTTTAGTCAAGATGGAAGCTGATTGCGGTCATCATAGTTATGAATATGCTAAAACAAAAAGAACAAACCCTAGGAATAATAAAACTCAACATGATAGGAAAATAACCTAAAAATATACATTTTTTTTCCTTCGAACAAAAGAATCATGGCTCATCTCTTTGAAAAGTTTCCATTAAAGCTCCTCCTTAAAGATATCTGAAAATAGGTTAAAATGTCACAGATTAGATCAAAGTGAAGAAAGAAGGATGGGGAGAAAAAGAAAGGAGTGGACAATCAGAAGTACTACTACTTTTTTTTTTAGAGACTAAAACAAAACCCATGACAAAGATATGTTTGTTAAAATAATAAGTTGAAGATGAAAGGTTAATTTTTTAGACTATTTGCCTAATGATTTAAGAAAGAAAAACACATGGGGAAGAAATGGTAGAACCATCTATCATTAGTGAAACTCTCCAGTTCTTTAATTAAAGATGATCAGTCTTTCTGCTCCTGCCCTTGGCAAAAGTCCCATGGAAAACAAAAGCTCACATTTCTGGAATCTTGGGCCAAATCTCCTGTTTGAGCAAACATTGACACTGAAAACTATGGAATGCACTCTTTGGGAGAAATCTAAAGACCAATCTTCAGCACAGGGTAGCTCTAATTGAAGACTGGTCAATAAATGAGTTATCAAAGGACTTGAGAAAAATCTATGTTATTTAATATGGAACTATTATTTTATAGAGCTACCATTGAGTCACTCCATTAAAAATGACCATCCCTTTGAATGAGGGAACACTTCATATTATAAAGAATGCAAGATAAATCACATAGGCTAAAATATCCTTTCTCAGCTTCCCCCAAACTCATCTTTTGCCAGTTCTCATTTGAAAATAAGCTTTCTATTTAAAATGGATAATCAGATGAAGTTTAGTAGTTAAGCCATCATTTTGTTTCCCTGACAAATAAATTAGTTTTGGAAATACATTAAATCCTATCTTATTTCACACAAAAATTCTATATAACCACAATTCGGGGTGAGTGATAGGGAGACCTCATAGCATCCTGAGAAGTCTGTGGGGATCTAGCTAGCAATCTCACGTGGATCCATACCATCTCGGCCTGGAAATGTCACAGATATGCTCCATCATAAAGCCTCTAGTATTATATATATATTATAAGCACCTGCTGTAATTATGTCCCTACTTAAAGCCACCAGCTGCTTTTAAGTCTGGGTGGGAGGAAGGGGGGCTTAATGTTAAATGATATTGACAACTAATACTCTCGTTGAATTTGTTATTATTCCAGATGCAATTTTAAAACATGGTCTAACTTTTTTTTTTCTCATTCATTTAGCTTTTCCTCAGATATTTATTATAGGAGAGTTCTACTGTCAAGGTCTCTACTGGAAGAACAGAAATAAGTATACTATTCTACCTTCTGATATCAAAGCAAGAATTTTGCTTTCTTAGTTAAAAGAAGGGGTGGGGGAAGGGGTAAGCAAAACCAGAAAGAGGATCAGAGGGGAATTAACATTCACTGAGTGCACACTGTGTTTCAGAAACTTTAGAAACTGTATGCAGTATCCTACAACCGTCGCCGCAACATTCACACCTGGGAATCGTCACCCTTTTGGAGAATGGGGTACAGATACTCCAAAAGATGGGGGTCGCCTGCCAGAGGGCAGAGCTCCAGTAAACCAGAGGAGATCCAGTCATGTCTCCCTGACTTCAACATAGTACCCACTACGAAGTGACTTGCTGTTGCTTGCATTTCTAGGAAATATTAAGCAAAACACATACTCTTTCTTTTTTTCTTTTTTGCTAAGAAGATGACCAAGACTGGAGTTTATCTTACTAACTGGCTTCACGATAACGTGCAACATAGCAAATACCGACTGCCTTCCTATACTTCCAAACTTTCTTCCAGTGTGTTATCTTGATCCAGTAGACTTGTGTCCCTTGGCATCCTCTACAACATAATAGTATCTCTCTTGAAAATATTTCTAAGGTGGTATGCCCCTAAATAAAGGACTAGTGGAGCTTCTTAAAAGCTGGAGAATTTGTTCTCATAGGAACTATCTCCTCTGGTCTCCCCATAATGACCTGCAGAGTTCCATATATATGAGAGGTTAATACAAATGATAAGAAGGAATCGAAATGTATTTTTTTTATCATTCAGTTTTTCGTGTTGGCGGACTTCAATCTAAACACAATTTCCATGATCTGAGAAGGGAAAAGTAGGAAGAAAAAAAGCCCAGATGATGGATTTATTTATTGCTTTTCTTTTTAAATCATCATCTGCGCCAGGATTATCTTTTCTTTTGAGCAGAAATAAACATTTGAGGGTGCATCTCTGGTTTTGAAAGAATTCAACGATGGGCTGGGGAAAAAAACAAAACAAAACAAAACAACTAATGAATAGAGTGGGTCTAAGAACCCTGAGGATAGAAACATTGCTGTTCACCCAGAGGACTGCATCTGCACAATCCCCAGCTCCCTGGACACCCCCCTTCCCCTCCTCCGCCCACGGGAGGCCACCTGTAAGAGTAGGAGACCTTACGCCTCCGCCTCCGGGGAGGGCGGGGGCGCTTTCAGCTCCGTACTTTACATTCAAATAGTAAGCATGTGTTCATAGCCGCGCTAAAGGGGTGACGGTTCTTCTAAAGCGTACACCTGTCCATTAGGAATGGCAATGAGACTCCCAACTCATTTTACATAGGCTACTGCACAGCAGTGGATGTTAATGACTTTGGACTGTTTTGTCTTTGACAATAAGCCGAAATCTTGACTATGCAATTGACTGCGACTACATAAATTGCTATTTGGAATGAATCTTAATATATACACTTGTGTATATGAATACAGCTAGCTGCACTTTCCCCATACGATCATGGTTGTTAACATTCTACCCATTTTAAGTGAGCAAATTTAAATAAAATGGCTGCGTAATACATTCTGTGTTAACATCAGCTATTTAAAGAGCCCAAGGATTAAAAGTTAATTCCATCCTTTTAATTCAAGGGACATATAAATGGCATTATGGGTAGGGCCAACCCCTCTTTTATCAGTCCTTTCATGCTGCCTCCTCACTAATTCTTGGTTGTTCAAATGCTACCTACATAATAAAAGCCTTGAGTTAATTTACTAAGATTTTACACCAGTGCAAATGAAAGAAAGGAAAGTGCTAAACAAGGCAATTAGCACTCTGTTTAGTGCACTCCCAAAATAAATGTAGGCAATTTACAATTTGGCAAATGGCACTCTATCCAGATCCAACTCATTTATGCCTAAGGGGGTGGTACAGTTCATTAGGGGGAAAAAGTGTTTATATATATTATGCTATTGAGGCCCAACCCATTTTGTACTCCAGCAACAGATGCGACTCCTCCTGAGGTTTATTAGTGTTTCTTGCAGAAAAATGCCAAACTATTATGCTTTCAAATAAATGGTCCAAAAAGAATGCCTTTTACTAGGGAGTATTAGTAGCTAGCTTTACAAGATGGGGGTGTGTAAGTGTGTGTCGGGGATGGCTCGCGAAACCTACAGTCATGGGTTGGAGCCTCTTTTGTGGCTCTCGAAGCTTGCATTTCCGATCCAACTCAGATTCCAGTCGCTGAGATCCGTTGGAGCTGTTCATTTGAAGTACTGCTGACTGTTTCTTAATTGACAGGAAGGTTGCTCCAAGCCTTTCATGTTTATTCTTGTAAGCCTCTTATTAGTGCAAAAAATAATAGATGTTGTTAATGCAGAATCACAACCAATATTAATATTTAAGATGCTAGAACGATAAAGGTTAAACGTGTTTATATTGCTTTTGAACAAAGAGCTTTACAAAATAGTCCAGAAACAGAACGATGGGCCAAACTTGGAACCCTTGTGCCCACAGTCTGAGTTTCTCACTCTCTGGGTTTTACTCTTGATTTGAGGAGGATGAAATTCTTGTACTTCCCTTTTGCTAAGTACTGTCATCTGGAATTTGGATTCCTGGCGGAAAGAAAATACAAAAAATTGATATCTGAGCAAGGCAGTCACAGAAAAATCCACCAGCCTCCCCT
This sequence comes from Nasua narica, assembly GCA_028533885.1. Taxonomy (NCBI): domain Eukaryota; kingdom Metazoa; phylum Chordata; class Mammalia; order Carnivora; family Procyonidae; genus Nasua; species Nasua narica. Next base: position 12,320,064 of record CM052797.1, read on the forward strand.
GTATTTTTGTTTATTTCTGAGTCTATATAGTTCCACTCGGTTTAGAAAAAAAAGAGAGAGAGAGAGAGAAGGCAAGGTAAAAGCATTCTTTTGTGCCCTCTAGCTGCTGGAAGCACAAATGGAAAATAAAATTCTCTGATGATTAAATTCACCTCATCTGGATTGGGGGGAGCTCCATTATCCCTAGGAGTTAAAGTTTTTCTTTATAAAAATATACCTGAATAAAAAAAAAGTTTATCTTCTTGAACTAATTGTGTTTTTATTATCACTAGACGAAGCAGAGTAATAATTCAGGAGGGAGTCTCAGAAAATTAAACTGGTCTATCACTTCTCTCAGGCAGCTGATTAATATGACATACACATTTTGGACTATACATTGTTTTCAGGATGGGTCACTGATTTTAATTCTATTGCTAACGGAAGTTGAGTAAGGATTACAATCCAAAGGGACTTCGGTTTGTTTGTTTTAGGAATAATGCAGTGGCCTGGAGAATTAATGACAAAGCTAGGATGTCCACGCATGTTTACGAACGTGAATGGGTGTGTACTTCATTTACACGCACTCTGCCACTTTAAGAGCTTTTATGGCATGAGAATGTTATCAAAATCAGTCTTTAATAAACTATTGAATTTATTAGATGAAATCCCTGATAGCAGTTTGGGCTACAACCCTTTAACTCTGGGCTACATTTCAAATATAAAAGTCAGCACCCGAGTGTGGCTCCCCTGCCACTGAAGAACGTTTTTGTGAAGGTGGAATCAATGGCATATTTGTGGGATGATTCCACAAAGGAAAGACCCGAATGCCCGATTTACTGCGCGGTTCACTCACGGGGAGGCAAAGTCTTACTGCCTGGCCTACGCATGCTGCCAGGAATTGCAAAAAAGGTAAAAAGACACATGGTTTGAAATTTGCAGAATTATTAAAGGAAAAAAAAAACAACTCTTCAGTTTTTCTAAGAAAATGGTTTCCTAGGTGTCCTGCAGTTTCCAGTGTGTTCTGTGGCGTGGGTGAGTGTGGGGAAGGGGAGGACGGAGTGGGAGGAAGTTGAGCTGTTTAATGATTCAAGGAAATAGATAAGAACCCTTTTTTTTTTTTTTTCCCCTGAAGTGAATGCACAGCTCAGAGGACTTAGCTGACGAGTCTCAGAGCCCTCCCAGTGATTCCTGATACAGTGGAGAGTTCACCAGAAAGGGCTCGGTCTCAACAGATGTTCTAAGTGGCGCCTCCTGAGTTGCTCTTGTGTGATGGAGAAATACAGAAATCAAGCTAAATCAAATTAGTCAGCAGAGTAAGAAAATAAAGGTCAGGTCCACCAGCATCTGAGTAAACAGCCTATGCCAATATGGCCATCTTCAGTCAGGAACTAATTAAGGGCTGATTGTCCTTCTCGGCGAAACCTCAAAAATGCATGTGCTGAATTATTAAAAACAACACACACACACAAATAATACAACCCACCCCCCCATCCGCGCGCACGCGCACACACACACACACACACACACACACACTCCGCAGTGTGCCAGATGAAAAGATAGAGAGCCACAATATCCCATGGAACTGTGTCTCTTGGAGAGATATATTCCCTAAATCCCCAGCACTCTTTGTTTTGATTACAATTTTTCCTCCTTTAAGGGAGCAGAAAGTATGCTCGCAGACTGTCTTGTTTTATAGCTCCTTTACCTTTGTCTGCCTATCTCAGCTGGTATTTAATTGGTCAGCAATAGGAGGGAAGTCTCCTTTGAGGTAATGAATATTGACTGTTTATGTTGAAATGTCACTGTGAAAAGAAAGCCCATCACCAAAAAGAGAGAACCCAGTGTGAGAGTCTCCGACACAAAAGAGACACCACTGGAACGAAGCCATTGAAAAGCAAAGCAGCTGAAATTCAAAGGACAGATGAAACAGAAATGGCTTACATGTGTGGGAATTTTAAGCCAGCCGTTGACAGGTGAAAAAGTCATATTATTTTACCTGTTACCACCAAATGTAATTGTGTGTTTTTCCAAAAATGACACCGGGGCCATGACTCGCAGAAGTGTTTTAATTGAGAAACCAGCCTCATCCCTTATGAATAATTTTCGTTCCACAAAGGTAATGGGGCAAGCCTAACAGTTAATAATTACATGGATTCGAAGTAGCAGGAAAAAGGACGGGGAGAGGGAGCGATTTTGCAAAGGGGTGGCGTTCTCCGGGAATGGTTGGGTCCTGCCTTTTCAAAAGAACCTGCTGGATCTGAAAAGTTTGCGGCCGTGGTCCCTACAGATGGGAAGGTAAAAAAGAGAGGGAGAGGGGTTACATGGGCCAGGAAGAGTTGGCTGATTCGCTCCGATGGGTTGAAACAGGACCATTGAATAACTGGGAACGTCTGTCATTCCGAGGGTGACCCTTTCAGCCCTGCCCCAGCACTGGTACCCTGCAGTTGGGTTTTGCTGGGACGTTTGGCTTTTTTCAGCCACAACGGATTTTATGGGGCCGCGTGAATTGAATTTTCCATTCTTACGTTTCCCCCACATAGTGACTGGCCCGATGAGTAATATCAGGAAAAAGACAGCAAACAGAGAACGTCTAAGTGATGGAAATGCGTAGGAAGTTCGAACTTTGCCAAGTGTTTCAAAGCTGGGGGCTCCCCTCCACCCCCTTTGCGCTTCCTGACTGTTTTGCAAATTAACGATAGCCACCAGGATTCTATTTCTTGCCTTCTTATTGTGTCAAAGGAGGGAAAAGAAACAAAGAGATAACTATATAACTATTGAGTCACACTCATGGGAAAAAGAGAAAGGCTGAAGGATCCAGATAAACAGAAAACTGGAGTTTCTGGTCCCCATGAATAGGCGGTTGTATTTACAGTGTGGCTTTACTGTTCACATATTTAAAGTTCACATATTTGAACTTTATCATAATTGGGACCCCATCATCACAAATTTCTGAGGCAAGAGCTCATTACCTTTTTCGTTGGATCGCTCCCAAATGCAGAAAGGGTTCTCTGTTTTTATTGTCCAATCATCCAATTATGTTTTTTTTAAAAGCCCCATAAATAAAAGATGACATCGGAGCCCCACCCGGTGTCATGCTTGAACCCTAACCCGTGACGCTCACCTAACTCGAACTAACAAGATGCGTGCCCCACGAAGAGCGATACTTCTTCATTAGCAAGATCCATTTCACCTTTAAAAACCCTTGGCTTCCCGTTTGCATTACGCGAGATTGAGACGTCTTATGTCTCTCAATGGCATTTAGGAAGGCTCCAAGACAAAAAAGGACGTCATTACATCTCCCGTTCACCTGCAAAGAAGATGTCATTAAAAGAGGAAGCAAAATGAAACCCTGTCAACTTGTTAGGGCCCAAAAGGTAATTCTGCCATCAACTCTGGAGCAAGGGGAGGGGATGCTACAGAATCCTATTATTACTGACACGCAAGAGCCTAGCGGTGTCAAAGGTGTTCGGTGCCAGAAAAGTTCAGGTGTTGCTAAATTCATTAATGTGTCAGCTTGAAAAGATGTGATGTCATTCCTCTTGTCTGTAGGGATGAAAACTGGAATCTACTTGCTCCTATCAACACACTATCGTCTTAATTCCGTTCACTCCGCACCTGATTTGCCATCTGTAAGGGGTTAAGGGCCATGGGCAATGACTCTTTAAAAGGCTACTAATATTTGACATATATCATTTTAATCTGCCCTCCCACCACCACTCCCTTCCACGCAAAGAAAGAAAGAAAGAAAGAAAGGAAGGAAGAAAATAAGCGTCAAGTCAATAATTCTTGTTTGTTACAGCTTGCTTGCAGATTTTGGGCTAATGAGGGGAGTAGAGAGACAGTGAATCTCTTCTGCTCTTTTATTTACTTTTTGTTCTTAAATATAGATATACTTACTTTTCTTTGTAAGAATATGTACCTTTCAGATAACCATGATACGTTTTGGTAGGAATTTGGCATTTAAATCTTCAGACATTAGAGAGGTTCTCTCTTCATTTATGAATCCTTTCTTCAAATTTTATTTCGATAGGTTCTTTTGAAGATGAGAGGGGACGTCACAGAGGGTGTCTTGATAAGCAGGATATAAATGAATGCTGTGCATTTGGATGTGATAAAAATATTTATTTGGCAACTTGTGTCTGGAAGTATTCAAGGGGTTATAGTATAGAAAGCAAAATATAAAATAAATCATTGTGTTGAGTAAAACACGCCATATTTAATATTGATATATTATCAGAAGAGGTAACACTATTTTCTGAAGATATGTGCTATAGATGACGGTTTTAAAGCTAGACCACAATGTCATAATTTAATTTTTTAAAATTTGAAATATCATACTAAAATAATCAAATTTCAACGAAATGCATGGATTATTTAAAAAATGTGAAATTGCCAATTTTCATACCTTCGTTCAAAGCAGTATTTATCTGCTTAATTTGCTTTTCAAAAGATGAGGTAACATTTTTTTGCGATTTTTCTTCTAGAAAACTTCAGTAACTAAATGATAATGGGAAAGTGACAAATGCTCTCCCTCGCTACGATCACAGTGTCATTTCTATTAAAATAACTGGAGTGCCATTCCAGTTTGGGTTCTCCTATTCGTTACTCTTTGTTTTATTTGCAGAGAAGTAGCACTTAGGAAACATGCTGTCTTGTTACTTCCTACTTTTGACAGTAATAAACAACATTATTTCATGCCTGGGAAAATAATGTGGCCATTCTTTAAGTTTGTTGGTCCCTGTTGCTGGCGAATGGGGAACCTGGTTGATGTATTTCGTGCAAGTTCAGATTCTATACCTGAACTTCCCCCATCAGCTTCCACTGCTCTGTCCTACCATCAACCTCGTTTGCAGAAAACGGAAACTTTCTTAGAGCACAGAGCAGAGAATAATCCTTCTGCAAACAAGAGTTTTGTCGCTGCCCATGAAACCTTGCTTTTCCTTTTCCCCAACCGATTCAATTAAAAACCTGAGTATCTTCCTGAGGCTGTCAAGCTTGCTTTAAAAGGGCACTTTCCTACTTCTGAAATATGAAAACTTTTATTTTGAGGCAATCTTGCTTCCGTGGTAAGGCAGTTTGACTGTTTGAAACAACCACAGATAACAATTATAAGATGCGTCTGTCTGTATGACTGCATAATGATCTTCTAACAAATCAAAAGACCTGGTTATTTATTTACTTTTTTTTTTTTTTTTTACTGCAGCCCTTAATCATGATATGATTTTCAGGCCCCGGTTTGCGAATTCTATCCTGAATGTTCATGTGCGCCCTGATAGGCTGTGTTGAGACCTTCTAGGCGGGAGACAAAAATTCAGCCCCAGAAAAGTCCCTTGTGCGGCTGTTGTGGGAAGGCGGGGTTAGCAGGGCTCGCCTTCATTGATATATGGAGCACTTAACCTAGTGAGTAGCAGAGAGGTGGTGGGAAGGCTCCCCCTGGATGAGTTTTTCAAGTTGCTCCTGGTGGTTGTATTGTTGGTCCCTCTGGGTAGAAGGCAGGGGGCACACACTCTGGACTTTCACTTGTAGGAAGAAAGAAAATCAATCTTCGTGCCCCAAAGGTGGAGCCGCCGATGCACAAAGTCACTGAGGCATGGGAGTCTTGTAAGGAAGACTCTCAGGAAATGGTTCCCGGCTTCCAGAGAGATGCTGTACTCTATCAGTGCTCTCCGGGGAGGCAGCAGGGGCTCAGACAGAAATAGCAAGGGTGTGGATTGACGCAGCCCAAGAGCTGGTGTGCTTTTTTTTTTGATCAAGAAAGAGGGAAAAGAAAAAATAGCTGAAATTGGGGCTGGATCTGTATATTGGAAAAAATAAGTATAACTGAAATGCTTTGTTCTCATGAGAGTGTGGCCTGTGCCCTACTCAGGAAAAATCGTGCTCAGATTACCATCAATCCTTTTCTGGAAGGGCTCTTGTAGCTCGTCTGATAGGCATCGGAGTCCGCATATAGCGCTTTTTGTCTAAATGTATTATTTGATATTAACGATTACTCGCAGTGATATAACACCCTTCTAATGGAAGATTGCCAAAGCCGTCTGCAGCTAAAATCATTTTTAAAAGTATTCCAGATTATATAGTCATATAATCAGTGACTGAATTGTTGTTACTACTTGAGAAGGCGATGCATTTATTGAAAAGAACCATTTTAATGAAGTGATCGTTTTAAAACCAAGAATAAAGGGTGCGAGAGCTTTTCACGGTAGCATTCAGGGTAAACACTGGCTTTGTGGATGAATTGTCTTGCCCTTTGAAAGGCCAACCATTGTTTTGAGAGCACCCATTTGTGACACAGGAAGGTCAAGGATTGCAAGACCCAGGTGAGGGCACCTGCCTGCACTGTCTCCTAGATTTTGAGATTTACGCTTTATTTCTGGTACCTACAAAACCATCCACAATTACACAATTTCACCGGTTCTACCTCTTCAGTGTAACAGAAAAGCAAATTGTTTGTGCTGTCAGTAATCACAACAGTGATGTTCTCTTTGATTTTTTTTTTTTTTTTTTTGCTATGCTTAAAATTTCCAATATTCTTCTCCTTACCCAATTGCTTTACATTAGGAAGGGCAGGTAATAATAATAAAAAATAATAATAATGCTGTTTTCACATGCTTTTCAATACCTCCAAACAGTTTCTATGTCCTAATGAAGAGGTACAATGAAAAGTTTCTCTAGTGGTGCAAGAACATTCCTTTTGGTTCTTAAACAAGATAGGTGAATTTGGGGTGGCAACTTTTGAATTCCACTTTTCTCTCACTGCCGCAACGTTCCCGGCGAAGGGCCCAAGAAGAAAGCCCTGTAGATGCTGATTTTTTTTTCACAGCAGAAAAATCTGAACTTTGGGGAGCACGAAAGCAGCGAAGCAGGTAATATTTGAGATGGACAGGGCATTCTCTGATTTGCCCCCCCCCTTCTAAACGTCATCTTCAGACTTGTCCCCAGCAAACCCCTGCAGGATAAGTTCTCCAAACAGCTATGAAATGGAGCCAGAGCTCCCCCAGGCAGATTTTTTTCCTTGAAATCTTCATGTCCGCTTAACGTGGGCTCATGGGATTGAATGCAAATTCTACTTACTCCAAATTCTACTAATAAGAACCCTGATAGTGATTACATTTCTGCTCTTATTCCATGAGTAAGAGCAGCCAGTTTCTTGGTTGGTTTCTGCTTATAAAACACAGCCACTCGGCAGAATATATTAGGTCAGAAATGGGGTATTCTAGTAGAATCATGGTAGAGAGCCGTAGTGTATCAAGCTAGCCTGATGCTAAAGGATAGAGAAAATAAGGCGTGAACCTCAAGTGAGACTCATTTATTGCCTGTGCTAAGCTGTGCTTCTGACATTGGCTTTGAGGAGGAAATTATGACATTTAAAAGAATCTCCCAAGCTTTATAAAAAGCATACGAATATCTATAAATATTGATCCAAAATGAGCGCAATGAATAATTTATAGTGAAATATACTTTCTTTGTCTTTCTGTTTTTAAAGCAGCTTGGGTTTTTCTTTCTCTAAGAAAATTATGGTTAGACAAGCATATTTTTTCTCTATCACTTTCGAGCCATTTCTTATTTTTAGAGAAAAAAAAAGCATGTTATTTTCAAAGGATGTTTGAAGTTGGGGGGAAAATCCCAACAATACATGCATCACCGAAATGGAAAAATATTGTAGACGTTCTAGTGTCAGAGGAAAATATAACTTGAGATTTGAAAAAAAAAGTTTATATAATTTGTTGTCATAATTTTGCTGTCTTTGGTGCATATTCTCAGTTTGCAGACTCATTTAAACATCTCTTGTGTTTACTTGAATGAAAATAGGGATTTCATTTGTTGGAACTAATGATTCCAACCCAAAATATACTCTTGCGAAATGAAAGCAAAATAAACAGGTTTGCTCAGCATCCCTCACAGTATGCCTGACAAGGGGGCAGCCCATTTGGAAGATGCACAAAATATTCCAAAACCTCACCAGGAGTTGGGATTTAATTGATCACGATTCTGGGTCGTTTTTGAAATGTCTATCAATATTTTCACAAGGGGCTAAAGCGCCTTTTGCTTTCTTCCTGTCTCTCTGTACCCTTAGACACAGATTCAGAGAAATTAATACTCCACAATCTTCCTGGAGAAGCCATTGGTTGTTAGTTCATTAGGCATTTAGGATGTCTTTTATCCACTTAGATAAAAGGGCTTTATTTATTTATTTAGTGAGTTTCCTCCCTGTTGAGCTTGTCGTCTCAGATGTGTTGACTTTTGTTGTTGTTATTGTCTTCAAATTGTGTTAGTTTTTTTTGTTTGTTTGTTTGATTCGTGGTGGAAAGAGAGACAAGAAAGGAAGCATGTACTGAGTGGGGTAGTTATCTGTCTTGGAGGACGTTGATGATTGTGGGTTTTTCCACAACATCCCAGCACTTTTAGTTCATTTAACCCCTTGGACTCACTGGAGGCCTCATAAGCAATAGTGATGTGTGAACAATTGTCCCGAAACATGTTGAATTCATGTGTCCCCTAAAATCTAGCAACCATGCACGACTATTTTCCTGAAGTCTTCTTGTAAGTCTTTAGGCAAACTTAATTTTTCCCCCAAGAGGGGGGAAAAAAAGGAAATCAGAAAGTTCTGTTGAATTGCACAGACTACAGTACTGAAGGGCTCTGTGGGCTTTTCCAGAAATAACACAGGAATTCTGTTTAGGTTCCTCCAAGCGTCATCTCTCAGCTCTACCTCTGTTCCCTAGAGGCAGCCTGGCGCTGCACCACAGTTGGCCAGAGGTTTGGAAGGCAAAGCAGAAAAGGGCTCCAATTCGGGCTCTGTTCTAGTTCGCTGGGACCATGTGCAAGTAACCTAACTTCCTCCATACTGTGCGTCCGCTTGTGCAAGAATTACACACAATAATAATAATGATGCTTCATAAAGTTGCTCTAGAGATCAAATGAGAGTGTGCATTTAACCTGGTATGGAAAAGCTCTAATAAAGGCCGTTCTCTTTCCACCCTGGTCTGTAGTAGTAGCTTCCTAAAATGCGCCTAGTAGTTCCCCTTGATAAGTACATTGCGGGAAGAGATAGCTTTCTGAGATATCTGATTCTGCAACATCCCTGGTAAAAATCTCTCCGATTTCTAGCTACTCTGGATAGGTTTAAACTCCTTAGCTGATGTTCCAGGTCCCCAGTGCATGCCCCAGTCTTCCTGTCCTGGGCTGTCTCTCCTGCGTACCTGGTGTTCCAGGCCAATCAATGCTGTTCCTTCCGCACCCCAGTCTCGTTTTCCTGCTTCAGCTGCTTCGTGAATTCCCCTAACCAGGATGAATTCCTCTTTCCTCTCTGCTCTCATAGCATTTTGCACCTGCAACTTTCTGCCCTGCTTCTCCCACCCACTGTCTTGTGATTTCCTGAGGTCAAGGGTAGGGTGTTAGTCCTTCGTACAGAGCAGCTCAGCATCCAGCGCATATGTCATCATGTTCTCACTGGGACTGCTCAAATAGACCTCTAGGTAGAGTGACTGTATGATATATCATCTAAACTAGGACACTTGTCCAAGGAAAGTGCTAGACTTGATGAATGCTGGGACCATGGGCGAACCAGGTAGCCCATAACGCAGAGGTAGGAGTAAGCACAACCAATTAACGTTGCCACCCCGTATTCCAGCAGGTTTGAGGAGACAGAGGATTCACCATCGAAAAGAAATCAGCCTGCAGACTTGTCACTGGTCGTGCAAAAGTCCGCCTTTCTTGGTTTTAGTTCTGCCTCTTCTTAGGACACTCTGCCGCCTACCACCGCAATGTGCATCTAGGTCTGCAGACGGTAGTGATTTCCCTTATTTTTCTCAGTCCCACAGTCATGCTAGGAGCATGCTGATAAAAACCTGCTTCCCCACAGTGGGTGGGACTTTAATCTGTGTTCCAGGAACGGAGGAACCCCTTTAAGGGTCTGAAAAGTTGGCTCGGTAACATCGGTGTGTTCAGAGCTGATTTAAATCGAAGCATAGCCACTGTAGATAATCTGTTGGGGGAAGGGTGACTTGGAAAAGCATTTGGTGTCCCATTTGGTAAATGGTTGGGTTTTAGAAATGACTAAAACCCAATATAAGATATTTAGCAGGAATCACCGTTCCCAGAATACTTCAATTTATGACGTAAGGACCACTGAAGGGGAAGCTTCCGTCTTCCCTGTAATAAAGTTCATGGTGGCATGGGGAAAGCTGTCTTTGTCCTTGTTATTTAAGTTCTGGCAATAAATTTGGAATTGACTACTTGAAGGGGTGATGGGTCCGGTAAGCAAAATTATGCTTGAGATCCACGCATTAGGCTTTCTCAAAATCTGTGAAGTTTCCTACGTTAATCTTGTTCTTACTAAGAAATTCTCTCATGTTCTATGTTAATTCCGTTATCTTTAATGGATTGATTGTTTCTACGTGCTGTCGAGGGGGACAGATCTTACGCGAAGACTCTCTGTCACTTGAATACACTTGTGAAGGGATGAAAATGTGACAATTGAACAATGCCCTTTGCACCATATTTATATAAGGTCCACATCTGTGCACGGGCGTATTGTTTGCATGGCAAGTTTGGACATCAAACAACAGTCTCATTTTTTCCTAGCTGTCCGCTCGAACAGAGGCAAGCCTAAAGGACATAAATGCCACGTCCCTCAGACAATTGTGTGAATAATTCTCCCTGGGTCCTCTCCTTCTGGGTTTTGGCCTTGGCTCACGGTGTTCACAGCATTAAGAGGGTTAAAGGTTCTGGCATGGTGAATTTATTGTTGACATCTCACAGTCCTTAAAGGCAGGATCACTAATGGGTGACCTTGGGGTTCGACCGTTCCAGACCTGGGAAGATCAAGTCTCACCACCCCCTCCTGCAAGTGCAATGACCCCTCTATTCTCACTCTCCCGGGCCTAACCTTTAACTCACTGATCTTTGACCAAAATATTAAGCAAACACCTGCTTGGGTCTGTGGTCAAAGACTGTGGACTTGAAGATCTCCCATAATTTCATGTGAATAAGTTGTGGTAATAACAATGAAATGTAGAGCAGACCCGTGGACAGACTTACGGTAAGTAATTATATTGTTACTGACCACATACAACACACATTCTGTAACAACCCGTGTGTACGGTGAATCGATGTTAATCAAATTGACCAGAGTATTAATGAATTGTCAGTGGATACACTAAGGCTTCTGCTATTTGCATTAACTCTGACAATAGTGCAACAATATTTAATCCCTATTACTGAAAGAGACCAAGCCTAAAATTAATTTTAGAATACCTGAGATTTACCATTGACAGTAATGCAAAAGGCATTAATGTTTAACAGAGGTACCAGGAATCATTTAAATGATTAGACGGGAAAATATTTGGTGAGGTCGGCTGAGATGAATTTTGCACTTTGAGGGAAGGAGGAAGGAATTTTACAGTGAAAAAGACTCCACATAGAGAACAAAAGAAGCAGAGCACTTTGTGTCACCCTAAATTGTTCCATGGGTATTTTATAAAAGCCGGTTCACTTGAGAGGATGAGATGTCCTATAAGTTGAAATCGTAACAACAAAAATTTCTACAGAGGACTAGGACTGTCCATCAGCATGCAGAGTGAAATGTAACTAAAAAGAAAAAAAAATATGTACTTACTAGCTTTCATTAGTCTAGTGTAGATGCTTAAGGCTCATCATTATAAATCGAAATAGGATAAATTAAACGAAAAAATAAATTAAACCAAGTAAGATTTAACCATTGCTTGTCCAGATGTTTTAGAAATGAATGATAAGTTTATGACATACCACTTGTACTCCCTACTTAGAAACCTTTCATTAATTTACAGGTCTGTTCTAGCTGGTGAACACAGGTGCCTCCACTCCTAGAGAGCACCATCATCCGGGGTATTCAACCCAGAGGGAAATCACATAGGTACAGAAGAAACTTCACACCGCAGCACATATTTGCACCTTTTTTTCTTTATACGGTGGTACCCACGACTTTGAGGGAAATAATTAATAGTACTGCCAAATCATATTATAGCAAATCAGATTTTTTCCCTCTAACTTAAAACATAGCATTTTTAGCAATGCATATTGAAGTCGATTTTGTCCTGTTTCCCCTTTGATTCTGTCAGAGGATGTCATTGTTCTCTGATTTTAAATATATGTCACGAAGCAGAGCCACAACTTAAAGCCTTGGATGTGATCTCCTCTCTCCCCACCCCCACCCCCCGCCCCATCTCCATGGTATTATTCAGAGTGGTTCCTGTTTGCCTTTCTCACCCCACCCCACCCTCCCCGACCCTAACCTACCCCGTGCCCCCTCCCCAACTTAGACTCACTACTCCTTGACTAGACTAGGTGACAGGGAGAACTATTTGCATCTTCGTTTTAGAGACAAGGAAACTGAAAAGGATGTGACACAGTTACTAATGGGCAGAGCTGAGATTTAAATTCAGGCAAGCTGACCCCAGGACCTTTCTCTTGACCTCTATGCCAACTGCTTTACAACCCAAGCAATAATTCCACAGAGAAGGCCACACAGCTTGGTTTCTCCCTCTGCCGGGTAAGTTGATTTGATTTGATTTGATTTTTTTTTAAGATTTTACTTATTTATTTGAGAGAGTGCACTATGGGCACAAATGCAGGGCAGTGACAGGCAGAGGGAGAGGGACAAGCAGACTCCCCGCTAAGCAAGGATCCTGATGCCAGAGCTTGATCCCAGGACCCTGGGATCACGACCTGAGCTGAAGGCAGACACTTAACCTACTGAGCCCACAGGCACTGCCCTCCCAACCTTAATTTATATTGCGGTAGATTCAGCTGGGCATTCAGCTGTGCCTCCTATAACTTCCTGATACCCAAAACAGAGACTGTTTAGGTACCCATTTTCATTTTCCCCAAAATGTCTGGTACTAACCTGACATTGAAAACATATATGGACAAATAAATCGACAGAGAAAGTCGATATAAATTATAAATTTTTCTTCCCCCACGTACATCGCAGAGGTCAAGCATCTTTCTTTATTACCTTGGCATCTGGGTCCATAGAAGAAACTTCATTAATGAGAAGTCTTTCCCCTAATGAAAGAAACATCATGGTGGCCTTGACCAAAAATTAAGGAGATGCAACGTTTTGATCTTGATTAACTTGGACAGATCTTTTGGGCATGTGCACGAGTCATTTTCTGGCAATGATCTCATCTCACACAACCTGGATAAAACCTGGATAAAGATGTTTATATGGCTCTTTTGGCTTCTGAGCTACACGGCACAAGAGCGAAGTGATCTAGAAGCCGTGGGTTCTCATGCATAAAACATAGATGCCAAATAAGTTAACTTGCTTCATTAAGAAAAGAATGCACATGGGTGGGATTACGTGGCATGGGAGATAATGGTGTTCTGATAAATTTTAGGATGGCTGTGAGAATTAAAAAAAAAAAACAGAAAAAAGTTTCGCCTTGCTCACTTTATTTCCTAAGCTCAGCCCATAGGTCCTCAATTTCAAATTAAAAAAATATCTTTAGAAATGAAGTGGAAATTGTTAGAGGCTTGAGCAAGGAGAGAATAGGGAGGGAAAAGTTGTTGATCTATTCATTTCCCTTTGTTACAGGCAGTAGTTAAACCATGCTTTCTGTTTCATCGTCGCGACTCATTATAAACTGATGATCCGACAAAATCAAGAGTCTGAAGAGGGACGTGATGAGCTCTATGACTGAGGCTTAAAAACACTTGTACAGAAACCCTGTCGTTTGCCTCCATGAGAGAAATCTCACAAGTAAATTACCGCATTGATATTATATGCTGGTTCCTCTTTTCCCCCAAATGTGTTTATTGGTGAAATGACTTAAACCACTTTAAAAATGTTGTGAATTAAATGAAAGTGCCTACTATAATACTGCAGTAAGAGGCTGAAATATATTTAACTAGAACTCACCATGGTTAGACTGCGGTTAGACACTGTTAAACCAATATGATTTCTTCTCGGCGAAAAGAATTTTAGGTATAGGCTTACAGAGCGCAGAAAGGATATAGAGAGTCATTGCTTATTACAAACACAGAAAGGGTTCTGCGTTTTCAAACCAGAAATTGTTAAAAGGAACCAACAATTGAAAGCTTTCTTGATGGCTACTTAGGCATACGCATATATGGACGGATATATGAATATCTTTTAAAAGACTGTAGCTTGGGTTTTCAAAGAAAAATTCAGCGATATATGAATGACTTGAAAAGAGCATTCCTGAATGAAAAATGTGCATCAGTCAAAAGCATCAATAAATACGTCTTTTTCATATGCAAATGAAAATTTCTAAAGTAAAGAAGGCATTGTTTTATAAATAGTGAGATAATATTCTCGAAAAAGGTTACCAGTGATTACATAAGTTATCTCCTTCATAAAGAAATTTAAACTCACGGTTGCTCTTTTCATTAAAGCAAGCTTCGCATCCAGACTCATGCTGAAAGCCAAACTCTGAATTTTAATTAGAGATAATAAATAATTATATTACTTAGGAAACTGAAACTATTAAAGACTGCTGGTACTATACTACTGTATTTGAAAGGTCGGTAGTGATACCTAAATCACATTAAAGGCAATAAGTTGTAGGTGGAAAATTGGCAATAAGCATGGATAAATTTTAACGCTAATGAGATTAAAAAAAAAAAAAAGTAAATACGCTTTGGGCCAGTCACTGGAATCCACAAGAGCTCAACTCCTTTTTTTGAGATGACTAAAGCATTCTCTGTTCCCCAGGTAAGGTGGCTACTCTTTTTATTTTTGATGGGGGGCAGAGAAGAAAGGGCAGCAGGAGCTGTAATTTGTATTCCCTCCAACTAGAAAAATTAAACTTTTTTTTCTGACCCCCTTGCTCTCTTTTTTTCTTTCTTCCTTTTTTTTTTCCTCTTTCTTTTTTTAAAGAAAGCACATTGACATCTCGAGAGAAATTACTACCCCAGAGTCAAGGGCAGATAAAATGGAGAGACAGACTTCCCCAACCTACACAGCCCAGAGGGACCAGCTGACGCAGAGAAAGCAGAGACTTGAGCCATTAGAGCCAGGATTGGGGCTGACACTGACCTAGCCGACACCCAGCATTGTCCCGCCATCTGCACAAACGTGAACTTTGCCTCCAAAACTTGGCTTCTCAATTAATATGTCCAGCTGGGGGAGAATTCCGTCATTTCCCTAATATCCTTATTGCCACTGGCCTGACATATTAATATTAAAAATATATGTGCACAGATCAAGGATTTTCTTAAGCACTTCTGTTTTTATTGCAGATAATAGGCAGGAGGTGAAAGCAGACACAATATAATTTGAAAAGCATAACCCTGATTAGGCGCTGATTGGAATGCCGTTATACCTTACATTTAAAACCTTTTTATTATTAGAACTAGCTGTCAAAACCAGGCTCTGAATCTCCTATGAGATAGATTCAAGGGCATGCGATGCTTCGCTACTTCCGTGCAAATAAATTTATAGTTCAAAGTGCCATTTTCTTTGAATATGTCCTTAAGTATCAGAGACCTGTCATGTGCATTGCTGAGGTGTTGGTAAAGATGTGTCGTCTGGCTTTAATTTGTTCTCTTTTAATGGACGCTCATCATTATTCTCAGTTATTGTTCATTTCAACGTGTTATGCATTGACATGGTAAAGCAATAAGACCATAGTATTCACTATTGGATGATAAATGGACAATGTTAGAGAGTGTGGGGAGAGGGACCAGTCATTCCCTTTAATTCTGGAAGTGACAGAGGCTTGCATGTAGTATTAGCATCAGAAGGGCCAGCTGGAGAAATCTCTTGGATCGAGGCATGGCTTCTAAAGCTGGACTCCCTTGGGCTCAATGCCTGGCTCTCTTGCCGGTGAGCCCTAGAACCTTGAGCAAATTTCTTAATCTCCTCTAGCCATCAGTTTTCCCATCTGTAAGATGGAGTAGTACCCGGTTTGGGGCGTTGAAGAAAAGATTGACCAGGATGCTATGTGAAAAGTCTCCAGAATACCAGGCACGTAATAACCCATCAGTCACGTGGACTATCATTTAGGCATTTAGTTGCATTTCGACAATGTCACTAAATGGGTTTCAAAGCCTCTGCCTAAAATACTCTCTGGGTCCGCTGGGCAACCTTTCCCACAGTTCTGCTCGTTACAAAGTTTCTTCGAGTGTTTTTATGCACCTTGTGTCAATTTCCTCCTTTTAAGCTGTTCTGTGCTCATTTCACAGAGAAACAGGCTAATGCTGCTTCTGGCTGAATTTCCAAGAAGAGGAAAGCATGAGGGGTTTCACTCTGTGTCCAACGCTTTTACATATCCTCTCCCCTGGGACAATTCTCCAGGCTCTTTGAGTCCCCATATCACCCAGATTAAAAATGCCCCACTGTTCAGAGTCGCTCAGTCCCTCCAGACTCCTCAACAACCCAGACTTTTTCTAGGAACTCAGACGACTTTGGTCGAAGAGCCTGAACGGTGTGGTAACGAGAGTCCAGGCTCACACCTGGTCCCCACGACTTCCAGCCGTGTGATAGGACACATGGGTGAACTTTCCAAGCATCAGGCTCACCATCCATCGAGTGGGGATGATGTTTACATCCATGCTGGCTGGCCAGGAGATGGATGGCTGAAATCCCAGGAAATCAGTAAGAGATGAATGCATGAGAGCCCTTACTCTGAGTCCCATGCATTTCATCATTTAGGGCTAGATTCTCTTTCCCCTCCCTTCTAAACAATGCTACAGTTTGTCCTCTTGGCGTTTTCAGGGACAAAAGGACAGGTATAGTGTGAATTAGCTCTTGGTGCCAAAGGAGATTTGACCTTCCAGTGCAGCACTTAGTGAAACACTGAAGTCAGAAAGTCAGAAAGAAGAGCAGAAACTCCGGTAGGCAGACTTCCACTCACGGTGGGATTCCACACGATGGATCCTGGACCCGACTCAGATGAGGCAGGGAGGCATCTGGGATTGCTGACCCTGGCCATGCAAAAGCAGTATTTTATGAAGAAAAGGAAATCGAAGCTAGGTCGACTGTCCAGGGAGATCGTCAGCCGGAGACCTAGAAATCTGGATCTAAGTGACTTAGTGGAAAAGAAATCTAACCAAGCAGATTCTACTGGGCATGTGTAAGGCCAGGAGAAGGACACACATACAGCCTAGAGAAATATTCTGAGGTTAGGAGACTAGCTGCTGAAGCCATTTATAAGGAGTCCAGGCAGGAAGTAGAGAGAAAGCTGTCAAGGTCACCAGCTAGGGCCATTGTGTGATGTGAATAGTCACAGGCCTGTTTGGGCTTCCTCTCCTTCCCTGTTGATAGACTGACCCCACTGCCTCCCACCAGGGGGAATGTGACGCAGGGAAATGAAACAAAAGGGAAAACTGAAAATATAAACAAATATAAACAAACTCGAGCTGCTTACTGACCTCCATCCAAAATTACTTCTCCGGTCTCCACTTTTTTGGACACATCTCCAGTGGGGATATTTAGAGTGTAGATGCCAATTTCAATATGCAGGAACACTAGTTATCGTGCCATTCTTTGGTTCAAAAAATCATCACAGAATGTGACTCTGAAGAAAATTACATTTGAATAGAGTTCGACTCAGTGGGATTCTGTCAGATTACAGCAGTTATCACTGTTGCTGTAGTTTTGTTCCTAAAGGTGATTGTGTTTATTTTGTTATCTGAGACCCATTTGTGCTGCTTCTCTTACTTTTACTGGAAGGTTGACAAAGTTAAGTCTTCATATTTAATTTTACTATTATTCTTTTTTTTTTTAAGATTTTATTTATTTATTTAACAGAGAGAGAACTCAAGCAGGCAAAGGCAGAGAGAGGAGCAGGCTCCCCGCCAAGCGAGGAGCCCGATGCGGGACTTGATCCGAGGACACTGGGATCATGACCTGAGCCGAAGGCAGCTGCCCAACCAACTGAGCCACCCAGGCGTCCATAATTTTACTATTATTCTGTTGGTGATCAAACACCACTTGCGGGCGCCTGGGTGGCTCAGTGGGTTAAAGCCTCTGCCTTTAGCTCAGGTCATGATCTCAGGGTCCTGGGATCAAGCCCCGTATGGGGCTCTCTGCTCATCAGGGAGCCCACTTCCCCATCTCTCTCTGCCTGACTCTCTGCCTGTTTGTGATCTTTCCCTCTCTGTCAGATAAGTAAATAAAATCTTTAAAAAAAATACCACTTGCATCCGTGGACATATTGATCAAGCATGATGCACAGGCACCCATTTACTTATAGGCATAAGCTATTCAATTTTGAATGTATATATATATCGAGCTATCACCTACCTACCTATCTACCTACCTACCTATGTATCATCTATACAGCATTCAGACAGAAATTCTGTTATTCACATTTCCGAAGTAACTGTGGGAGAGAAAGACAAATTGTCCTCAAATAACTAGAACCAACTGGCACTACAGTTGAGGGAAGGCAAAGAGAAGGTAGGGAGCCCATAGTGGTCAAACCTCTGCTATGTGCTATGTATCACGCTGGGCAATTTTATATATGTTATTTCTACTTAATTCTTACAACAACCTTAAGGTGTAGATATTATTACCTTCAGGATAGTGACGAGGAAGCAGGCTCCTGGAGGTAAGTAACTCATGGAAGGTTATTCAGTCTGTCCATGGCAGACCGGTCTTTGAACTCAAGTCTGTCTGATTGCAAAGTTTATCGTCTTTCTCCTGCCGCCTACTGCTTGCTAAGAAAACAAAACCACTGGTGAGGGAGGCCCAAAACTCCAACACACTGACATGAATCCTAACTAACATCTATAGCAGGCAAGAAGATAAATAGATATATAGCAGGTGTATCATCTCCAACTTATACTGTCTTTATCCAGCAAAGTGACCTTGAGCAGGTTAATGCCCTTTCGAAGCCCCAATTTCTTTATCTGTAAAATGTGGGGTTTTGCTAAATTAACTCTAATGTCCCTTCATCTCTAATCCTCAATAGCTTTCTCATTACGTCCCGCCGTCCTGACCCTGGCGAGCGCTCCTTGCTCCCTGGAGTTCTCTCTGAACGTGGCGTGCAGGTTTGCCTTCGTGAGACAAGCAGCATCCTGAGATGGGAACTCGATTGAGTTAGCGATACCCATGGAGTTTCATCCCACAATGGCCACTAATGATCCCTAATCAAGACACGATCTGAAAGGTAAACAAACCAACAGCTCCTTTGTTTTTGTGAAGTGAGAACTAAGGGTTATTGATTATTCTTCTGACCCAGGACAGATCTGTATAGATCTGGGGAAGATTGATGGCTCTTTTGATCTGAGAATCAGCTAAGCCTGACAACACAATGCCATGCAGAACTGTACTGTCAGTATGGCCCCTGATGGCACTCTGCCAGCTTCCTCTTCCTCTTCTTCGTCACCTTCGAGAAACTCTGGTCAATTCCATTCACCCCATCACAAGGTGTGTCCTAACGAAGGGCACCTTGTCAGTGCACGGTTCTCAATCTGGGCAGCTCTGACTCTTAAGGATGGAAAAAAATATATGATAAAGAGGTCTTTAGGACTACAAAATGTCTGCATGGATTTTTACCTGGTTAAAAAAAAAAAAGGATTTTGAGAAGGAACAAAGGTCTTACAAAAATAAGGTAAGGTCTGAGGTCCTAAGCATTTACCTGCGGTAATTTGGAGATATTGTAAGGTAAAGATATCGGCCACCTGTTTATTTACATAAGGTGCCTTATTGGATCCTACTAGCAAGTTAGACACTTTAACCCATACACACATACATTTATCTGTTATTGTAGAAACACGGGTTGTATTTACATCCACGCTTCTCCCCAGTGGGATTGTACTTATCTATGAGAAACTTAGCACTGCAGTAGTTAACTACCCCAAGGAGTTGGCCACAGGTTAGCTCAGCTCTGTAACCGGGATTAGAGAGGATGGAGTGGTAGGGGTGGAGAAAGGGGGCGGTGAGAGTCACCCACTCATTCTAGATATATTCCTCTATTGCTGAGTGTTGATTTTTAGGGGGAAAGAGTTTGGTTAAAGCTTTAAGGTATCCTTGATTGCGCAGCGGTTGGGTCAATGACCATCATTGTAGACAGAGGACAGATTGCTTACCAATCTTTCAGCGGCGGGTCTGCTGTTTCTCTCGGCCTGCCGTGCTGCTCCCAGGTATTTGAGATAAGTTAGAAGGGGTTACCCCATGTTAGGGATATTATTAGATAGCTCAGCAATGATTTCTGATGTTCTGATCCCTCCGCCCTGCTCCCCACTCTGCCATCCCAATGCGTTGGCTGTGATCAGAAGACCCTTAGAGTTTATTTAATGATCTTGGGGAGTAGCAAGTCTGTGCTCCCAGTAGGGGACTCCTCACTGACTTTTACAGCAGTGGGAGTTTCCCGACAGAGGGCAGAGCCCCACCCCGGCCAGTCAGCTTGTTCTGCCAGAGGTCAGATGTGACTGCTGTGTGGCCAGAGTTAGGTCACTGATGAAGACAGAATGTGATATACCTTCCAGAAGGCGTCTGGACTAACAGATTGTTTTGTCTGTGGGCATGATCATGGGGGAAACATTTTCAATCTTGCAATATGGCCAAACGCACTAGTCTGAAGCGTACATTTGGCTGACATGTTTATGAAGTAGCTCTGATTTCACCAGAAAGCAAAAGCACCATTCTTCTTTCTAAAATGTTTCCTGTATACTTTTCCTGGGTCTACATTGTACTACTCACTACTTCCCCAAAAGGATCAGAACTGACTACAGTAAACACAATACAATAGTAGTAAACCATTAACAACAAATTAAGGAAAAGAAGTCAAGTCAAAGGGGGAAGAAGAGGAAAAAGTTTTATCAGTGTTGAGGAAGGTGATAGTAATCAAGCATAACATTTTTCCATGAGCTTCCTAATGGCCACTGCAAAGAGAGAAGCTTGATTGACTCTCTTTAATGAAAGGAAGCCTGTATGCTCATAATGAAAGAAATTCTACTTCCCCCGGCTCTGTCCCATTAAAACAATAAGAAATAATAATAAAAAATATAAACAGCAGGAGGTAGGAGGCAAAGAGCAAATTACATAGGGACATTGGACATTTAGTGTCTTCAGTGTAACTTAAATAATTGCTGCGAGAAACTGGTGGGGTCCATTGGGATCCCACTTATCCAGGGATTACTTTTCAGTGGAAATATTTGGCTATATGGTGTGGACACATGGGGGTCAGAAGGCCTCTCTGCCCTCTCCACTCATATCCCCAATCCCCATTTATTTGATTAGTGTAGACAGCATTGTCAAACTACGATCTACAGGCTAATACCAGCCCACCTCCTGTTTTTGTAAATAAAGTCTTATGGGAACAACAGCCTACCTACTTATGTATTGTTTACAGCTACTTTCAAGCTATGATGGCAGAGCTGAACGACAGTGACCACCCAACCTGTAAAAGCTAAGATAATTACCACCTGGCCCTTTACAGAAAATGTTTACTAATCCCTGGTCTAGAGAAATACGTGAAAAATCTGTCCTTAAAACTAAGTATTACCTGTTTAAATTAATTACCTGGGAACAGTAATGCACTAAATCATTACTAGCCATTACGAACTTTGTGTAAATGCTTCTTTGTCTAAATATTTTCGTATACCAGCTAACTGATTGACAAGAAGGGAGGAAATGGAGCTCAGGACAAGTAAGCTTTGCTTAGGAAGACAGTAGGGTAGATCAATCTGGCTGAGGTTTCATCGTGGAGGGATCAAGAAGATCAGCAGGTAGCAAGATGGTGGTAGATGGCCTTTGGAATGAAGAGAAAGGGTGATGTGAGACATGGTTTAGAGAAAGGAAATCCTGTTGAAAGGGAGGATGAGGATGCACCTCCTTTCTGAATTTTACCCAAGAGCAACTCCGGAGCAGTACCATGTAGACTCTCATTTTTCTCAGTTCTCCAGGGAGCACAAAGTAGCCTCTTCGCAGTCCATTTACCAGAAGTTGCCTAAGGAGGGAAAATGGGGCTAATAAACACTGGGAGTTCATAATGAATGGGGTGACTTTAGGGTTCAACATGGGCTCATACATCACATTCTGCTTATCTTTAAAACATATATGTAAAATTTAGTCCCAAATACCAGTGGAACTAGGACACCATTATTTAATTTTATTCTACTCAGGTAAGTTGACAGAATTTTTAAGGAAATCTATCTAAACTCCGTCTCTCTATTAGAGACCTTTTTGGCTCCATACTCAGTTGATTTAAAATGTGTGAAATATGTAGGGTCATTTTCAATATCTAATTTGGGAGGGAGACAAATTTCAATTCAAGCACATATATTTTGAATATGGATAGGTGTATTTATTATACCTTGCTTAATGAAACTTTCTATTGAAATGAGTTTTTTTTTCTCATAATGTGAAGATTCCTCTTTTAAAAAATTATCCTCCTTGTTTAGCACTTAAAAAGAAATCCACTACAGTTTTAATGAATCCAGAATTTGGTAATTAAAAAAAAAAGGGGGAAGAAGGCAGCTCTGACATAGAAAGTTTTAATCAAAAAGAAATGTGATTTTGAACTTCTGCTTGCATTATGTTAGCTGCTGGACAAATAGAAGTCTGAGAAATTCTGTTCTTTCAAGATTTTTCAAAGCAATAAGGAAAACCAAGCAAATGGAACTAAAACTAGAAAATCAGCAGTGATTGCTGAGTTGTGCAACACCTACTGTTAGTAGAAAATCTAGATGGCAAAATTGATTTTGGATAAACCAGTTGGAAAAAATTTATGGGAGACTCAAGGCTAAGTATCACTATAATAAAAGGTGAATATTAATGATTTGTATTATCTACCCATTATAGAAAAATGGACAAACCATCTTAGAAGTAAATGAGATAATAAATATTATATTTATCAAAAATATTTTATTAATGAAGACAATTTGAAAATATGGGAAAGTGGGGCGCCTGGGTGGCTCAGTGGTTTAAAGCCTCTGCCTTCGACTCAGGTCATGATCTCAGGGTCCTGGGATCAAGCCCTGCATCGGGCTCTCTGCTCAGCAGGGAGCCTGCTTCCCCCTTTCTCTCTGCCTGCCTTTCTGCCTACTTGTGATCTCTCTCTCTCTGTCAAATAAATAAATAAAATATTAAAAAAAAAAGAAAAAAAATACGGGAAAGAGCAAAATACTGAATATTCTTTTATACGTTCAATTTTTAAACAAAAGAGATGCCCTCTTTGAGTCTTGGAAATATGTTGAAGTTCAGGTGACATGAAAAACAAGGTCATTTCTTGGACACTATGCTTAGAAAATGCTCTGCTGGTATATGGGTGATCTCATTTTATAGTGTTAGTAATTCTGTTGCTTGAGGAAGAGGTTTTATTGTTGTTTTGTCTTCTTCACTTTTATATCCTCAGGGCCTAGAATAGTCCTTCCCACAGAGTAGGTACTCAATAAATATTTGCTGAATGAATCAAGGCAAGAGTAGGTGCAAGATAAAAGCTGTATGAAATACAGGGTGCTGTAGAAATGCAATGAAGGTAGATGGACAGGGTTTTTTTTTTTTTCAATGAAAATATCCCTCTTTCCAATAATATCATTTTCCCAGACATGTAGCATATATTGGTGGAGACTAAGAAGGTATTACCCACTTCCTCATAAACACTTAAAAAATTGTGGGCTGATGAGCATATGAGCCAGCTGCTTCTAATTGGATGCTTAATCCATAGGTTTAGATATTATCCAACAAACTAGCTGTACTGAGCTATGAATTTTCATGCTCTGAAATTTGGTGTTAAAAAAGAATTTTTTTTTCAAAATCTGAGACTTTTCTGACTTCATTTATAGTGAAAAATAAAAATAATGAGGTTGTTTTGAAATTGCTTACTCTGCTTTTATTGAGGTAAAATTGGTATATAACATGTAAGTTTCAGGTATATAACATTATAATTTGATATTTGTATACGTACATGGCGATTACTGCCATAAACCTAGGTACAATCCATCAACAGAGAATTGAGCTCTTTCACCCATTTTGCCCACTCCCCCCACCCCTTCTGCTCTGGTAATCACCAATCTGTTCTCTGTATCCCTGATTTTATTTTTTATTTGATTTGTTTATTTTATTTTTTAGATTTCACATGTAAGTGAATGTGGTATTTGTCTTTCTTTGTTTGACTTATTTTAGTTAGCATACTACTCTCAAGATCCGTCCATATTATTGCAAATAGCAAGATTTTCTTCTTTTTTATGGCTGAGTAGTATTCCAGTGTGTGTTTGTGTGTGTGTGTGTGCGTGCATAGGCATATGTACTCACATATATACATGTGTGTGTTTATATATATCCATTCATCCATTGATAGACACTTAGGTTGTTTCTATATCTTGCCTTTTGTAAATAATGCTGCAATGAACATAGGGGTAATTGCATCTCTTCTGAATTAGTGTTTCGATAAATATCCCAAAGTGGAAAAATTGAATCATATGGTAGTTCTCTTTTTAACTTTTTCAGGAATCTTCATATCATTTTCTGTAGCGAATGCACCAACTTACATTCCTACCAATAGTGTATGAGGGATCCCTTTTCTCTACATTTTTAGCCAGCACTTCTTACCTTTTTGATAATAACCATTCTAACAGGTGTGAAGTGATATTTCACTGTGGTTTTGATTTGCATTTCCCTTATAATTAGTGTTGTTGAACATCTCCATGTGTTTGTTGATTATCCTTGAAGCATGTCTCTTCGGATCCTCTGCTAATTTTCTTTTTCTCTCCCCATTTTTAAAGCAAGTTATTATTATTATCTTTTTTGTTATTGTTGAGTTGTATGAGTTCTTTACATATTTTGGATATTAACCCCTTACTGGATATATGATTTTCAAATATCTTCTCCCATCTAGTAGGTTGCCTTTTTATTTCATTGATGGTTTTCTTTTCTGTGCAGATCCTTTTAATTTGATGTAGTCTCACTTGTATATTTTTACTTTTGTTACCCACCCTTTTGGAGTCAGGTCAAAAAAAATCATTTATGTTATTTTTTGTGTATGGTGAATGATAGTAGTGTAGTTTCACTCTTTTGCATGTGGCTGTCCAGCTTTCCCAAAACTATTTATTGAAGGGACTGTTCTTTCTTCACTGTATATTTTTACCTCTTTTGTCATAGATTAATCTGCTATATGCATTTGGTTTAATTTTGGGCTCTCTATTCAGTTCAGTGATCTGTGTGCCTGTTTTAACGTCAATAGCATACTGTCTTAATTACTATAACTTTGTAGTATAGTTCAAAATCAGAGGGTGTGACCAATCTAGTTTGTTCTTTCTTAAGATTGCTATAGCCATTCAGGGTCCTTTGTAGTTCCATATAAATTTTAGAATTATTTGTTCTAATTTTGTGAAGAATGCCCTTGGGATTTTGATAGGGATTGCATTGAATCTGTAGATTGCTTTGGGTGATGTACACATTTTAACAATTTTGGTATTTCCAATTCATGAGGATGGAATATCTTTCCATTTATTTCTGTCTTTAATTTCTTTCATCAATCTTTTATTTTTCAGAGAATAAATCTTTCACCTCCCTGATTAATTTTATTCCTAGGTATTTTAGTCTTTTTGATGCAATTACAAACAGGATTGTTTGCTTAATTTATTTTTCTGATTATTATTAGCATATAGAAATAAAACAAAATTTTCCATATTGATTTGGTATCCTGCAGCTGTACTGAACTCATTTATTGTTCTAACAGGTTTTTTGATGGAGTCTTTAGGGTTTTCTATATAGAATATCCGCAATATCATCTGTCATCTGCAAATAGTAACAATTTCACTTCTTTTCTGATTTGGATGCCTTTATTTCTTTTTCTTGCCCAATTGCTCTGGCTAGGACTTCCAATACCATTTTGAATAAAAATGATGAAACGTGAGCATCCTTGTCTTGTTCTTGATCTTAGAGGAAAGTTTTCAGCTTCTCACTGTTAAGTAGCTGTGAATTTGCCATGTATGGCCTTTATTATATTGAGGTACAATCTCTCATACTCACTTTGCTGATAATTTTTAATCAAAAATGAATGTTGAATTTTGTCAGATGCTTTTTATGCATTTACTGAGATGATCATAATTTTTATCCCTAATTTTGTTAATGTGATATATCACATTGATTTGTGGATATTGGACCATCCTTGCATCCATGGAATAAATCCTATTTGATCATAACATATGATCCTTTAAATATATTGTCAGATTTGGCTTGTGAATAGTTTAATGAGAATTTTTGTATCTGTTTTCATTAAGGATATTGGACTATAATTTTCTTTTTTATTGGTATCCTTGTCTGATTTTGAATCAGGGTAGTCCTGGGCTCCTAAAATGAGTTTGGAAACACAATTTTTTGGAAGAGTTTGAAAAGGGTAGTTATTAAATATTCCTTTAATGTTTGGTGTAATTTACCAGTGAATCTGTCCAGTTCTGGACTTTTGTTTGTTGGAAGGCTTTTGATTACTGATTCAATCTCCTTGTTAGTAATTTGTCTATTCAGATTTGCTATTTCTTCATGATTCAGTCTTGGAAGATTGTATATTTCTAGGAATTTATCCATTTCTTCTAGGTTGTCTAATTTGTTGGTACATAATTATTCATAGTAATCAATTGTAATTCTTTGTATTTTTCTTTCATTTCTGATTTTGTTTATTTGAGCCCTCTCTCTCTCTCTTGCTTTTTTTTGTGAGTATAACTAACAGTATGTCAATTTTGTTTATCTTTCAAAGAATCAGCTCTTAGTTTCATTGATATTTTCTAATGTTTTTTTATTCTCTATTTTATTTATTTTATGTTCTGATCTTTGTCATTTCCTTTCTTCTACTGACTTTGGGTTTCTTTGGTTTAAGTTTCTTTAGGTGTAAAGTTAGCTTGTTTGAAATTTTTTCTTGTTTCTTGAGATAAGACTATATCTAAATTTCCTTCTCAAAACAGCTTTTGCTGCAGCCCATAGATTTTGGACTGTTGTATTCACATTTTCACTTATTTTCAGGTACTTTCTGATTTCTCCATTGACTCATTGGTAGTTCAGTAGCATGTTGCTTAATCTCCACATGTTTCTGATTTTTCTGGTTTTCTTCCTATAATTGATATCTGGTTTTAAACCATTGTGGTCATGAAACATGATTGATATGATCTCAGTCTTTTAAAAAATTTATTGAGACTTGGGGTGCCTGGCTGACTCAGTCAGTTAAGCATCTGACTCTTGGTTTCAGCTCAGGTCATGACCTCAGGGTCAGGGAGATTAAGCCCTGTTTCTGGCTCCACACTCAGCAGGAAGTCTGCTTCAGATTCATTCTCTCCCTCTGCCCTGCCCTTGCTCTTGTGTTCTCTCTCTCAAATAAATAAATAAATATTTAAAAAAGAAGTTTATTGAGACTTGTTTTTCAGCCTAGTGATATGACCCATCCTGGAGAATGTTCCATGTGAACCAGAGAAGAAAGTGTATTCTGCTGTTTTTAGGTGGAAAGTTCTGTATATATTTAAAATTTCCTCTGGTCTAATGTGTCACTTAAAGCTAATGTTTCCTTAGTCATTTTCCATCTGGATGATCTACCCATTGATGTAAGTGGTGTATTAAAGTTCCCTAGCATCATTGCATTGCTGTTGTTTTCTCCTTTTAGGTCTGTTAATATTTGCTTTATGTATTTAGGTGCTTTCATGTCGGGATAGATATTTAGAAATGTTAGATCCATTAGACTGACCCTTTATCATTATGTAATGCTCTTCTTTGCTTTTTATTACAGCCTTTTTTTTAAAAGATTTTATTTATTTATTTGACAAAGAGAGACATAGCAAGAGAGGGAACACAAGAGGGGGAGTGAGAGGAGAAGAAGTGGCTTCACACCGAGCAGGGAGCCTGATGTGGGGCTCAATCTCAGGACCCCGGGATCATGACTTGAACCAAAGGCAGATGCTTAATGACTGAACCACCCAGGTGCCCCTATAGCCTTTGCTTTAACGTCTATTTTGTCTGACATAAGTATAGCTATACCATCTTTCTTTTTGTTTTTGGTAGTTTGAAATATCTTTTTCCATCCTTTCACTTTTAATCTGTGTGTCCTCAGATATGAAGTAACTTTAGCAGGAAACATATAGATGGGTCTTGTTTTTCCACCTGTTCTAGCTTCTGAATGGAGAATTTAGTCCATTTACATTTAAAGTATTTATGGATAGGTATGTTTATTACCATATTGTTGATTTTTTTTTAGCTGTTTTTGTAGGTTTTCTCTGTTCCTCTCTTTTCTTGTTCACTTCTCTTGTGGTTTGGTGAGTTTCTTTAGTGTTATGTTTGATTCCTTTCACATTGTCTTTTGTCTATATACTATAGATTTTTGCTTTGTGGTTGCTATGCAGTTCACACATAACATCTTGTGTATTTTAAGTTAATAACATCTTAAATTTGAATGCATTCTAAAAACTACATGTTTTTATTCTCCTTACCATGTTTTCTGTTTTTGATGTAATGTTTTGTATCTTTGTATTTTCTGTATCCCTTAACTAATTATTATGGATATAGTTAATTTTACTATTTTCTTTTAACCTTCATATAACCTTTACTGTATATTTACTCTTACCAGTGAGATTTTTTACTTACTTATGTTTTCTTAGCAAGAGTTAATGGCTTTTTTTTTAGCTTAAAAAATCCCTTTAACATTTATTATAAGACAAGTTTAGTGATGATAAACTTTTTTAGTTTTTGCTTGTCTGGAAAATATTTTATCTCTCCTTCAATTATGAAGGATAAATTTACTGGGTAGAGTATCCTTGGTTGGAAATTTTTTTCTTTTAGCATTTTGAATATACCATGCTTCTGCCTCCTGACCTGCAAAATTCCTCCTGAAAAATCAGCTGATATTCTTATGGGGGTTCCTATGTATAACAAATTAGTTCTTTCTTTCTGCTTTTGAGGTACTTTATCTTTAACTTTTGACAGTTTAATTACAATATGTCTTTGTGTGGACCTCTTTGGGTTCACCTAATTTGGAACTATCTGTGCTTCCTGGAGCTAGATGTCTGTTTTCTTTCCCAGGTCAAGGAAATTTTCAGCCATTATATCTTCAAATAAGTTGCCTACCCTTTTCTCTCTCTATCCCCATTCTGGGACCCCAATAATGCAGAAGCTATTCTTCTTGATGTTGTTCCACAGATCACATAAACTTTTTTCATTCTAAACTCTTAAATTCTTTTTTTTTTTAAATTTTTTTATTAACATATAATGTATTATTTACCCCAGAGTACAGGTATAAACTCTTAAATTCTTATTTTAAATTTTAAATTCTTTTGTTTTTTTTTTTTTCTTTTCAATGCTCCGACTGGATGAGTTCCACTGTCCTGTCTCCAGCTTGCTGATCTGTTCTTCTATTTTTATCCAGTTGGCTCTGAATGTCCTCTAGTGTATTTTTTAGTTCAGTAATTGTATTTTTCAGCTCAGTGGCTTCTGTTTGGTACATTCCTGTGTATTTTATCTCTTTGTCGAAGTTCTTATTGTGTTCATCCATTCTTCTTCTAAGTTTAGTAAGGATTTTTATGACCATTACTTTTAATTTTTTATCAGGGAAATTAGTTTTTTTTTCATTAATGTTTTTCTGTGAGATTTTGTCTTGTTCTTTTGTTTTAAATGTATTTACTCATCTTTTCATTTTGCCTGCTTCTCTATGTTTGTTTTTATGTTCTAGGTGAAACAGCTACATCACCCAGTCTTTTTTATTTTTAGAAAGAGAGAGTATATGAGCATTGTGGGAAGGGCAGAATGAAAGGGAGAGAGAATCCTAAGCAAGCTCCACGCCCAGGTTGGAGCCCAATGTGGGCCTCAATCTCATAATGCTGAGACCATGACCTGAGCCAAAATCAAAGGCCAGATATTTAACTGACTGAGCCACCCAGAGCCCCTACATCTCCCAGTCTTGAAACAGTGGCTTTGTGTAGGAGATGAGCTTTATTGTTCAACCTTGCCCTAGCTTTTGGTTGCTCCTTGGACCTTTATGAGTGTCTAATAATCTGATTCGTCCTTGATAGGTCCCAGTTGTTGAAGGTGTGCCAAGATCTGTCAGTATTCCAAAGGGAAGAGATGCAGAAACTGCCTAGTTTTAAGCTAATTGTAAGGCAGTCCCTCAGACAGCAGCCTTTAGGTATGTAAGTGTATACATTCTTATGGGTCTGTGATCATAAACACTGCTGACTTCCAGACCACAGATCTGGTGGTGTTCCCTGGGTGACAGCTACAAAAATGGTGGCTTTATTGTGTGTATAAGTTACTATCTGGGAGGTGTCAGTGAGCTCTGACAAGATCAAGGGAGGGCATTAATATGTTGTCTCTCTGCCCCTGTGTGCTGGAAGCACTTCTCTAGCCTATGCATGTGTGACAAACCTAAAGCTTGTCTTTCACTCTGGGGAGTGGTGGCCTACCAAGGACCGTCTTTCCTATTGTTTCAGGCCCACAGGGCCTAGAAACATAATCCTTCCTGGGCATCAGAGCCAAGCATTCAAGGGGCATCCCCTGTGTGGGTTGTGCGTGCCTATTGGCTGTGGTAGAGTGGCGTGGAGGGCCAGGGTACTTGGTCAGACTTACTGACCAGGCATGCAGGGGTGAAGTGCACCCACCAGAGCTAGCAGACTAGATGGGGGTGCAAAAATGGAGCTTACCAGTGCCTCTATCACTGGAGAGTCCCAGCAGGATCTTGCCTCTCTGCAAGATGCTTTAAGATTAATAAATCAGTTTCCTTCATGTGGTCTAGGTCAGGTCTAGGCCTACGTCAAAGACACATATGGTCCGGGTGCCTTTCAAATTGCTGCTGTGGACTGGGTCCTGGGGTGAGTGGCTCTGTATATGAACCCTCTAAGGTCGATTTTCTGTTTCTTCCAGCCCTGCAGCTTTCTTCGAAGTAAGCCCTGCTGGTATTTAAGGGTGGTTGCTTTGGGGACTCATCTCCCTACTCCAGGGTTGGGGTGCCTGATGTGGGGGACAAATTCTCATTCCTCAGGGACAAGCTCTGTACTGTGAGATCCTTCCTGACTGTGGATGGCTGTGTCTGGGTGAGGTTTCTTGCAAGACCACATCTCTGCCTCTCCTACCTGTCTGTGTGTAACCTTTTTATCCTTTGTGGTATAGGTGTTGTTCAGCTAGCTTTCAGGTTCTTTTCCAGAGGAAATTGCTCCATAGATGACTGTAGATTTGTTGTGCTTGTGGGAGGAGCTAAGTTCAGTTTCCTTCTCTGCCTCTATCTTAAACCCTCCCATATTTGCTATATTTTTAATACCCATTTATAAAAACATGAAATAAAAACTGTCAACCTTCACTTTTTAATATGAAGGCTGGGAAATATGGTTTGGAAGGAATATTAAGGATTATGCTTTAAGCAACAGGAAACTGACCAACCAAAGGCAGAATGTATTGACTTTAAAATATCATGCACAGCAATGAAAGAAAAAGAGAATTAAGCCCTGAAAATGTGTCTAAGGGAAAGAAGGCAGCATACTCAATGCACCCTACACACTACGTCCTGATGCCTGAAGAAGCATTTTTACTTCTTCTTTATCCCTAGTGGAAAAAAAGGAATAGAAGTTACTCACAATAGCAACTATTCCTTAAAAGAGAAGAAAGAACTAGAAAAGCAACTTTGACGCCCACTATTTGGTGATCTGATTTTTTATAAATGCATTTCTTTAAAAAAAATGCAGAAACTCCTTTCTCATTGTTTAAGGCCTAGAAAACCAGAACCTTTGTTGAAGGAATATTCTTGTCTTTGGAGGGAAAATAGAAAATAAAAACAATTGTAAGGAAAATAATATTTTACGTCATCCATTTTTTTTCTCCCTTAAGATTAGCCAAGCATTAAAAAATAACTGGCAAGCTGAATGGTGAATAAGAGATATTCAATTGAAAAGCTTTTGTAATTTTTCTAGCTATTTATAGACACAGAAGTGTCAAGAGTTATTTACTTAAACCCTATGTGATGTTAAAAATCTTACCCTTTCAGCGAGTTACCGATTAAGAAATGTGAATTTTACTGTAGGTAACATTCTTCTCAGGATGTCAGCCATGATTCTTGCCACACACTCCCAAGTGAGTCAAAGTCAAGGATTTCTATCTCATGAAAAATGTACAAAACTGAGTTGTAAACTATTCATGTCAATTGGGTGCAGTACAAGCTGTATCTTATGCCACAGACATTCCATTCAAAGATTTTGGTAGCAGGATCCTTTTTCCCCCCCATTTCTCTATTTCTATTTTAAAATAAGGAGATTCAATTAACGCATTTCACTAAATCACAGAAATAATACTTATTCATAATAAGACCTTGAGAGTCCCAAAAGCTATAGCTTTTCTTTTTAGTTTTCTCTCTAAGGTTTTCTTTTTTTCTTCTTAAATGAAGGGTTATGTGATCAAAATAAGAAGACTTTCATGAACTTCGTCTGGCAATATTAACCAGCTAGAAGAGCTGTCTGACCGTTTTGGAAATATGCAGATAATGAAGATGCCACTTAAAATGTACATGCATTTGGGATATGCAAAGAAAAGTAATGCACAGCAATGATATCTTTGATCATGGAAAGAACTCAGAAATAGGAGAACTGTGTCGAGGATGGTTATCATCAGCCCATTTTCTATTCCCAGCGCACAAATCATTTCATGCATTCTACAAACCAAGCCCCGATGTTGGGCTTCAAAAGCAATTTCAGCAGCAAAATAAGGTGCTTTTCTTCAATTTTCAAGCCATTTGTACGAGGTTAGTGTTGTTTACCCACCTGGTACACTGATATTTACATACCCCTTTAAAGAAAATTGGTAGGTATGATTTATGGAGTACTGTAAGAGCACAATTTTCCATGTAGTGCACCTAATCTGAAAGGGCACTTGCAAAGGTCACTCTGGCCATACAAATACCAAGTCTTCTCTTTGGAATAAGTTAGGATATTCATTTTTCTTGGAAAATGTCAGCGGTACCCTACTCCAGGGGTTAGTTTATGCAGATAAATGCGTAAGCCTTTAATCTTAGAGCAAAAATACTCTACACAAATGTAAAAGCAGTCCATCTATCACTGTTAAGACCTGTAATTTGTTTTTATTTAAATCTCAAGCCAGGGCGGAGTGGGCCACAGGACCGTTAATACGGCATCTCACACATAAGCCAACATCAAGGCGCACGAATATGCTTCGACTCTCAACCCAGGTGGCTGGCACAGAGCGTGGCTCCCGCAGCCAGGACTATGGTTCTCTGCGCTTCTGTGCACGCGCTCCGCCTTCCGCAGCGAGAGGCATCGCGTCCAACTCTGCGCACAGGAGGTTGTCAGGTAGCTTTCTTCTCTTCTCTCCACCTGCGTTTTCTCTGCCTGTGAGAAAACACCAGCTGAAATTCAGGTGGATGAAACGTTACTCTTTCTGTGTTTGAAACTTAAGGGTTCACTTTCGCTCGAGGAGAGAAAAACCAACAAATCATATCCTCCCTGAATTTGTTTTCTTTTCCCTGAAGAACGGTCCTATTTAGAGAAAAGCCGTGACTCTCGCCATGCATGTATACCCCTCCCCAATCCTGAGATTTTTTTTA
The DNA here is from genome assembly GCA_028533885.1 of Nasua narica. Taxonomy (NCBI): domain Eukaryota; kingdom Metazoa; phylum Chordata; class Mammalia; order Carnivora; family Procyonidae; genus Nasua; species Nasua narica. The sequence continues at coordinate 12,353,513 of CM052797.1, forward strand.
CACTGGCAACGGACAAGAGAAACTGAATAGCCAAGTGTATTGAACATACATTGGCACGTTTGTAACCTCTTGCCTTCTTTTCATGTTATATAAACGCTATTCTTGAAATGTAAGTTTCAGTCCAAATCATAGTTGTCTGAAGACCACTTCCTAATGTTAAGTGTAGCAGATATGAATGGAAGATAATATACTATTATGAAATGTTTGCCTTTATTTCTATAAAGTGAGGAAAGGGCGGGAATTCAGGAAGAGATACTGTGACTTTTCCCTCTGATAAGATTTCGCAAATGAGGATTCGGAGTTTATGAGAAGCGAATGGGGAGCTGAGTGTGATCCCTGGAGTTTGAACCAATAGCTGACCTTGATTTTGCCATCTCGATGTTGTCAGAGTAGAAGGAGATTACAACCATCTATGCAATGAATTCCCTTCTGAGAATGTGGATATCAGCGTGGAGAAGCAATGGAATGTGGCGATAACAGATGACATCACTTTATGTTTTTCACGGAGAGAAAATGCAAAAATATACCACCCGTGTGGATTCAGGCATCATCCTAAAAACAGCTTTAAGGATTTAAGTGGATTTGGTAATTTGATCAATGTACATTAGTACTTCTTGCAACCTGAGCTCGGTAATATTAAGTGCATTTTAAATATTAAGATTTCAAAAAGACCATCACTGAGTATAGGGACTTAAAAGAAAATTATAATGTGCCAATAGTAAAGAATCTCTAATCTTCGGGTAATAAAATTAAGCCCAAATTCTCCAGTTCGTCTTGCCAAATATTTTTAGCGAAAAGAGTGCACAAAATCTCGAAAGGGTATCATACTCAGATCAGTAGACCCAGGCCAAACTTCCAAGTTGTGGAAGGGAAATGTTAAGTGAGCAGGTGGACAAAATTGTACAGATGCTTTCTCGATCTGCAAGCTGGACCAGGATGTGGAGGGGGGCGGGTGGGCAGGTGCTTGTCTTTCTTCATTCCCCTGCTCTTGTTCCTAAACACGCGGTATATACCACACTGGGGAACTCCGGAATCTCCTACCCTCTGTTTGGCCTTTCTGCTAACCAACTCAAACGTCATATCCCCAAACTCCTGATCTTCTCCTTGCAGACTCACTCCTGCCACTGTCTTCCCCATCTTAGTTGTGAGCAATTCCATCTTTCCTGTTCCCCGGGGCCAAGAGCCTGAGGCTCATCCTCGGTTCCTTCTTCTGCTGCTGCTTCATAGCCATAGCCCGCCCATCTTGTTGCCTTGCGCTTCAGTCTGATGCCTCCTTACTGTCTGCGGTAATCTGAATGTTAACGCGCCCTCCATTTATATGTGGAAATACTAACCCCCAAAGGCTGGCCTTAGGAAGTGGGGTCTTTGGGAGATGATAGGACATGAGGGTGGAGCCCTTATGAATGGGATTAGTCCACTTAAGAAAGACTCCAGAAAGCTCCATCTGTGAGTCAGGAAGAGTGCGCTCATCAGACACCGGATCTGCCAGTGCCATGACCTTGGACTTCCCAGGTTCCAGAACTGTGAGAAGTAAATGTGTTTGTTGATAAGCCCCCCAGTCAATGGAGTTTGGTTCTAATAGCCCAAACCGTCTGGGCTACCACCCATGGTTCAAGGACCCCCTTTGCTCCTGAATGACTGCAGTAATTTCTATCCTTGCTTTCTTACAATTTCGTCTTCATACAGCTTCTGGAGTGATCCTGTTACATTATTTTTTTATTTAAATTCAATTAGCCACCACATAGTATGTTATTAGCTTCAGATATATTGTTCAACAATTCATCAGTTGCCTGTAACACCCAGTGCTTATCACGTCATGTGCCCTCCTTAATGCCCATCACCCAGTTATCCCATCCCCCTACCCACTTCCCCTCCAGCAACCCTCACTTTCTTTCCTAGAGTTAAGAGTCTCTCTCTTAAGAGGGAGGGGTTTGTCTCCCTCTAATTTCTTCCCATCTAGTTTTTCCTCCTTTCCCTTATGGTTCTCTGCACTGTTTCTTATATTCCACGTATAAGTGAAACCATATGATAATTGTCTTTCTCCGATCGACCTATTTCACTTAGCTTAATACCCTCCAGTTCCATCCATGTCATTGTAAATGGTAAGTATTTATCCTTTCCATTATATATATGAACCACATCTTTATCCGTGCATCCACTGAAGACCATCTCGGCTCCTTCCACAGCTTGGCTATTGTGGACATTGCTGCTAGGAACTTTGGGGTGCAGGTGCCCCTTCGTTTCACTACATCTGTATCTTTGGGGTAAATACCCAGTAGCGCAATTGCTCGTCGTAGGGTAGCTTTATTTTTAACTCCCTGGGGAACTTCCATACTGTTTTCCAGAGCGACTGCACCAGCTTGGATCCTGTTACATTATAAATGAAATTACCTTATGCTGGTCTTTTGCTTAAAACCCCTCAAGGATCCCCTCAGAAGTTGCCCATTGGGCACCAAATCTCTGAATGTTCTGCTTTGTCTGTGACTTGGCCACACTGCCCTTCTTACTGCCCCCCCACCCCCGGCCACCTCAGGTCTCATTCATCCTCCCCTCACTCACGGGCCTCCATCCGCCGTCTCCCTGTCTCCTTGCCTGCCTTCACATGTGCCTCTGGGACTTTGCCCTTGCTGAGCCTTCCCCCTACAATCCCCTTTCCCTGGAAGGACACATGGTGGAGTCTCTCCTTGAGGTCTTTCTTCAAACACCACATCCGTGGTGACTTTTCTCTGACAAGCATCTTTAAAATCATGTCCCTGTCTTGCTGTCCCACTCCCATACCAGGCTGGCACTCCCCATCACCCTTCGCTGCTTGGTTTATTCCCACAGCACTTATCACCATCTGACACAGCATATGTTTTACTTATTTTATTGTTTACTGCCTGTTTCCCCCCAGTATAGCATAAATCCCCGAGAGCAGACATCGCTGTGTATTTTGTTTACTGCTGTATCCTCAGTGCCTAGAAAAATGTTTAGCACAGGGTAGATCTTTAAATATAAATATTTGGCAGTTGGACTGACAAATGCCTTTGACTACTTGTGAGATGCCGATAATTTTATTATAACGGTATTCTTATACTTACAAAGTCTCCCCCAGAACACGTAAGCTTCAGGCCTCGCTCTTTTGCCTCCACGCATTAATATTTCTTAAATAAAACACACAGACCACGTGGGAAATTAGAGGGCCTCACATGAGTGCAAGCTAAGTTTTGTCCTTTTGGTTTGAATCGGTGGTGAAAAATAGGAGCCAGGCAGGTAGAATCAAGGCAAGCTTTAATGGAAGCACTCTCGGGCGAGGTTCCTTGGTCCCAGTTAGGACAGGGCCAAGGAAGTTGTGCCCCGGGGTAGGGCTGGGGGGCCTTAGAGTGTGGACGGTTTGCTGGGTATCTGATTGGCTGCGGTTTATGTATATGAGGGATACAAAATACACCAATCAATTGTCAGCTCATTATACAGAAAAAGGAACGTGAAGTCCACCAGTCAGATTGTTCGTCATCCTTGTGGGGTGATCTGGAAAGTCTTTGAGACAGGAAGCCCCATGGTGGAAAGTCCCAAGCCACCATCTTGTGAAACTTGGTGGCCATCTTGTCTGCTCTGGGAGTCCCTGGGCCCACCAGCCTAACAAAAATGTTACCAGAGCACAGCGAGGCTGTTTCATCCCTATATTGTCTCCGGCTCCTTTTGTGCTACAAAGTTGAGACAGAGAAGGCTAAAATGTTTACAGTGGTGCCCTTTATAGAAAGTTTGAGGACTCCTAGTCTCACAAAATCTAGTGCTTCAGTTGAATGGTTCACCTGTTTTTTTCTGGGCTTGAGTAGCAAAGAGCAGTGGAGGCGAGCCGAGTTCCAGAAAAGTATTTCTCTGAATTACTGCCAAGTATGTTACATGCATCCCCACAGAAGGATCTTCACAGAAACAGCTCACGTTCTCTCTGTCACTCGCGTGCTCTTTTCCCCCCTCTCTTTGGGAACAAAATGGCAGATCATGTTTCACGTCTTCCACAAAGAAAGCCCAATATGGGCTGAAGGGTTTATTCTTGATCTCACACTGCCTTTCAGCGTGGCTCTGGGCTTCTAGCATTGGCCTAAAAATGTCGTGCTTTTTCAGATTATTTATTCGATTCATTTCCTTTCCTTGGGTTTTGCATGCTGTCCCACATGCATGCTTTTCCAGAGATGTCTAGGCTTACTCAACTTAAGAAAAGTAGTTTGCCTTCTCCTGGCCTAACGTGTTTCTTTCCCTTTCTCTTCCTCTACTTTAAAGCCAGCATTTCCCTGCCCCTCTCCCTTTAGAGCTCGTCATTTGATGATTCATTAAAAGAGAAGAGCACAGTGTTTTTGTTTCGGCCAAGGGTGTGGGTGGGTGAAAGCTTTTTGGGGGGGGGGTGCTGGGGAACTTCCGCACATGCGCAGGATCCCCTTTGGAGCCCTTAATTGCCAAGTGTGCTTTCTCTTCCTTTCGGTGGGGGATTCCCATGGATATAGCTGTCGGGCTGTAGGCCCAGCTAGGGTCCACTCCTTCTCTGTTGAAAGGCTCTTGATTGGGAGACAGGGCACTTTCCGAGGCCACATGAAGCTTGCTGCCCTCTATTATGAGCCCTGTGACAGCAGGCAAATACCAGGCCTACTTTCCCAGCTTTCCCCTGGAAAGGGCCCTTGCAGCCAGCGGACTGACATTTCACTGCATTTCTGCTTTAATTAATGTCTAGGAGATGAACTCCGATTCCCACCCATAGCAGCATCAATTAGAGGGAATTAAATGCAGTGCTTCTTTCCAGCCATGCTATTTTTACCTGCTGCCACCATTTTCCCTCTCACTTAAAACAACCATGGAGTGGATTCCTAGATTGCTGCTCAGAATGAAACATCTGGCCCCAGAAATATGTTTTCTGAGACTGGCGGGCCTTCGTGTGCATTGGATTACCCACCCCCACCCCTCCCCAGTCTGGTTGTGGACTGCGTGGGCAAGCGCAGAGCACCGGGATCCGGGACGGAGGGATCTCTGGTGTTTCTCACCAGGCAGTACTGGTTCCCGGAGCAATGTTCTGCTTCTGGTTAAGGACGGCCCACCCTGCTATATACAAAGGAACCGTGTGTGTGCAGGTTAAGCAATCGCTCCCGCTAACAGCCAGGGTGCCATCTAGACTCCCCCTAACCCCTTTCACATTGCCAGGGGGCCAGGGCGGAATGGAGAAAACGTGTTCCTGCAGATCCTCCGGGGCCTCAATGCTGCCGTCACCTTGGTGCCTGGATTCTCCTCCTTGTTCAGCCAGAAAACATGCAGGTAACAAAAGAGATAACATGAAGCTCAGGGTGGCCAGCAGGTTCTGAGCTGCTGCCACAGAGGCTTCTGCTCAGGAGAGCGCCGGAGTCAGACTCACCATTTCCTAGCTCTGTGGCTTTAGGCAGGTTACTTAACCTCTCTGGATCATAAATTCCTTTGTCTACAAAATGGGGAGGATAATCGTCACCATTTCATAGGCTCATGATAGGGACTAAATGAGATATCGTGCAAATAGCAGTCCTATCTCAGCCATCGAGCATGTGCTTAATAATGGTTAGATTTTGTTGGCACCGCTCTGATGATGGTCTGACACACCCAACACTTGGCTAGGTCCGGGGCAAAGAGCAGTCCTTCTCTTGGCCCCTGAAGACCTAAGACCTCTTGAGATTATAGACTTTACCTTTGTTAAAATAAAAAAGAAGGAGGAGGAGGAGGAGGGGGAGGTGGCGGAGGAGGGGGAGGACGGGGAGGAGGAGGAAGCATGACATAAAAATAGCAAACCAAATTGATTTTAGTTGAAAGAGTAAGCCTGATTTTTTATGATAATTTTTTTATTAACATATAATGTATTATTTGCCCCAGGGTACATGTCTGTGAACCAAGCCTGATTTTTTTTTTTTTTTAAGATTTTATTTATTTGTTAGAGAAAGAGAGAGAGAGAGAGACGGGACACATGAAGGGGGAGCAGCAGGCAGAGGGAGAAGCGGGCTCCCTGCTGCACAGGAAGCCTGACACAGGGCTCGATCCCAGGACCCTGGGATCCCTGGGATCGCTTAACTGACTGAGCCCACCAGGCACCCCCGAGCAAGGCTGGTCATAAACTTCTTATGTGCCAACAAGGGCATTCCTGCTCCTTAGTGTGCTAGAGACTTCTCAGACTGTTTCTGTATGGCTGTGACATCCAGAGTCCCAGAAGCAGTGATCCCACTGGGAGAACGGGGTCCCGTCCTGGGGGCAGTTGTGGGTGTTTCAAAAGGGTTATCCGAGAAGTGACCCGGGGGAGGTGACCAGCAGAATGAGGGGGCATCCGAGAGTCACACCTCACAGGGATGTAAGATGGAGTTGGACTGAACGGGAATGGGACTGTGCTTTCCCTGGGCCAAGGAAATGGCTTTGCATGGGCAAAGCAATCACCGTCAGGAAAGGGGACAGTGGTGTACTTTCTGCTTCCGTAGAACCACTTAGCACCCATCAGAAGGAGTTATGAAGGGGTTCTCAGCCCAGATTTGTAATTAATCTTGGAATTAACGAGTTGGCCTCGTAGTAAAATTCCCCGTCCTGGGGAGTAGTGGAATTCTATTCGCCGGAAGGAATGTGTCTCTGGGAGATCTTTAAAGATGCATTCTTATCATGGGAAGGTGACACACTGGCTGGTTTCTGAGATCCCTTCCTATCTAAATTCTGAGAAGGCATTTTTGTTAATTTGCTCGTTGCAGCAGGAGGCTTCTCTATCTGGGGGCTTGGGAGAATTGGAAGCATTAAAAATGCATATTTCCCCATCTAAGAAATAAAGCATCCCTTATGTTCTTCAAAAGCAAAATACGGGGAAAGGCTTCCTCTGGAAATCCCAGTCCTCGAACTCGAAGTGTGACAGCCATTTCACGTTGTCACCACACAGGCGTCCAAAGCCGCGCAAGCTAGATGAGCGTCCAAACACAGGCGGTTCGTTTGCCACTGAAGCATGGCCAATGGCTCAGCTACAACAAGCAAACAAGCGGTGGAACATGTTAACATCATTTTCTATCATTTCCGCTTGATGTGGATTGGGTGGAAAATCCGGGATGTGAGCCATGATGTAGATTTTCAAAATTGATTAGCATTTTCTGGACAGTGGCGGCCATCTCTATGGCATTGCGGCGTGAGTTAAAATGGATTAGTGCTTTCGGAAAACTGTTCTGAATTGCTGTTGCAGAATGGGGTAGCTCCCCACATGGGCCGGTGACAGGATACGGGCACGCAACAGGATATGAGATCCCTGCGACCACGGCCACTCCAGTGAGAGACGATCTTAAAGGAGAGGGTGTGAATGGCTCTGTGCAATTTTAGATTAGCTGTTGGTACTCGTCGAACACTTCGACTCTACTTGTGACAATGTGTAAAATGGGTTGCGTGCACGTAGGGGAAAGGTTGTTGGGTTCTTTGTCGTGACATTAATCATGGCAAAACTCATTTTAGTTGTTAATGCGAAGGCACTATACACATTTTGCAGGAATCCCAGGGTAAACATGTAGATGTCCACTCTCTTTCAAGTTTCAGAGGTTTTCAGAATTGCGGGAGCAAACATCCCACTGATCCCAGATGACTCTTTAGAGAAATGATAAATTGGTCGCGGTTTCACAATTTCTTGATTCCCCTCTAGTTTGCCACACCAAACTATAATTCTTCAAGCCACTGTGTCCCTCTTCTGCTATCAAACACAGACAGAAAGTTAAGAAGTGAGTCCTAGCAGGGTGCATCTCAGAAGAATGAGAACCTTCAAAGGTCAGCTTTTCTTGCTTGTCAATAGCTGACATTTAAGCGTTTACTTCAGACGTTGCTGATAATGTTTTTTGAGATAGTCAAGAAGAAATGCTGTGTTGGTATGCAATTATGTTCATAATGAGATGCAAAAATGCAAATATGGTGGTACGTGCCGGTTCTTTGGAGTGCCTTTTGTCAGAATTGCAAGCGCCATGAGACTTTGATAGATATCATGTCACTGTGCAGAGTTGGAGGGCTGATAGTTTATAGAAGCATCTATGACATGATATCTCTAGATGCTAATTAGCAGCAACCTTTAGCAATGATAAATGTAGAGGTCATTTGTTTTTTTCTTGGTAAATTTTGACAACTTCATCGAACCAATTGTATCAATAGGACTGTCAGTAGATGCAGGAAACATCTTTATCCTTTTTTTATTTAATGTGCTGTATAAAATATATTATATATTCATAAGCATATCCACTAGCAGACTACCTTGCATGATTAATTTTTGAAGTTCATTTAAAATGTAAATAAGAGGGTAACCCCATGAAGTAACTCCATCAAGTACTTAAAATATATGATATGTTTTCAGTGTATTATTTCCATTTTTGCATTTTATGCTTTTGTAAAAAAAAACCCAGAGTTTATATAGATGACGGCTTCGAAAATTATTGCGTATTATGAGTTATTCTGGTTGTTAATCTGTTGTAATTTTCAAGAATCACAAAGTAATTACAGCTAAAGAAATGGCATAATGAAGGAGGCATAAAGCAGACTTTTATTTCCAGAGCTTCCTTCTCCACAAGCAAAGTATTTATACTGAATTCTCACAATGGCAACAGGAAGTGGTAACTTCCAGGAACAATGAGTGATCCTGGCCAATAAACCATGTAGAGAGAGATGGAAGCTTGGCCATGTGTTCAACGAACATTCCGTGATTGTCTTTTGGTTGCCATATTCGGGCTAGAAATGGATGAAAGCAACATGGCCATTCCCCCTCAAGAATCTTGGGTTTAAAGGGACACCAGATATGAAAATGACAATTACTTTACAAAATGCCAGGGGCCACCTGGCAGTACGTGCAAGGGGCAAGAAAGTTCTGAAAAAGGGTTTTACTTCCCAGATGGCCTGGCTCCCTTGCTGAAGGTCTCGGGCCACAGGCAGTCCATATTTTTGTCAGCTTCCCACTTCCTGCCTCACTCATTAGCTCTCTAGAAAAGAGGAGTGGTCTACTTTTTGTCTGCATTGTAGCCAGGGAACCAAGCAGTACGTGCTGGTGCTCACGGGCATGCTGAAACCAAGTGGTGGTAACAGCTTTTCTGAAGGAGGGACTTCTCTCTCCATGCTTTCATTATTTGTAGGATGTGAAGGCCACGACTGCCAGGGATTAGTTTGAGCCGATGACCTAAGTAGAAAAGATGGCCCCATGAGGGCAGGGAAGGTGTTGCCATGAACTATGACCCCAGTGCCAATCTATCACAGAGAAGATTGTGAAGAGAAGAAACTCCTCTCTGGCACAGAGAAGATCTTAATAAATATGGGATAAAAGGAATGAATAATCAAAATGTTATTGAATATTCTGATTTGTGAAACTAATATGGCTCAGCAGACAAAAGAAAAGTCCTAACAATAAATGATTTTTTAGCAGTAGAAGTGAAGTCAGAGATATCCAGCCTAAGACATTTTCCTAAAAATTTACCTAATAACCAACTGTGTGCATAAAGCTCACAGCTAACAGATACCAGATCTGAGATTATGGACTACTTTCCAGGGTAGATTTATTCTGCCAAGCGAAGGTCAAGAAGCCATATCAGATGCGGGGCAAGGGACTGGGGTCATTTAACCGGCAACTGAAGAGATTTTGTAAGTCAGGAATGCCATCTTCAGCTATTTTGGTAAAGGATACATAGATGTCAGGTAGTGGAGAAATTTGTTTTCTTTTATGTATCTTCAAAGGCTCAGATTTATGTTTAAGCATACAAACTTAAAAGGGAAAGATTCGGTATAGGAAAGATATTTCCAAGGACTCCCCGTAAGAAGAGGTGAAGAAGTACAGAAAGGATGACCCTTTGTTGACCTGCCAAATGGGGGGGGGGAATGTAGGCACTTGTTAGATGGTGTGATGGTTGGCACAATTAGAAGTTAGCAGCTGGGCACACTGATGAGTTTAGTTCTACTCTTATAAGAGTAAAGTGTGATAGAGTAACTCTGTCTAGGAAAGGGCAAGCCAAGAGCAAACCTACTCAGGAAACAAATTCATTGGAAGTGGCATACTACAGCCTAGACTTCCTAGACGAGTTAGCCAGAACCCAGGGATTGTGATCCACTCTATGTAGTAACTTTCTTTGGCTGGGTTTCTGCCATCAAAGTTGTGGCTGTCTCTTTTCTTCTTCCACACACTTCTAACTCTGTTCCCTCCCCTCACGTAATTGATTCAACATATAAAGTTGTTACTGCACACACACACACTGCTAGCTGAACATCTTTCATCTTGGGGAACCAGGAGTGAGCCCTAAGTGTCCTTCCTGACTGCTGGTCCTCCGTTCTGGGGTTTAAAACCTATTGAGGGTTATACTACCTTTGGGTGTTTGCTAGAATTTCTTTCATGCCATGGCTATCTATTTTGGTAATATGCAGTTATGCTGGAGGACATTCTGTCTGCAAAATGAGGAGTGGAATATAAATATGTACCTTACGTTCATTAAATTTCATCTTAACACCTCACCGTCAAGACCCACAATGATAGTAAGAACAACAACAAAAAAATGGCAACAACCATTCAAATAGCTATGGTGGTGTGTGGGAAAGAGTAATCTGATGAGAAAGGAAAAGAATTTGGGTCTGTGTTTTTTTTTTTCTTTTAAAAATAATCCCAGTTCCACTGTTAATTATGAGTTAGTTTTCACATTCAGGACACACGTATTTCTGAGTGGCTGTCAGGGATGCTATAGCAATAAATTGTATGCCTAGGTCTCTACTTGGATGTAAAATTTCCATTTCAGAAAAAAATGATACCACAGACATTGCATTTCAGGGTGATAATTGCACTTCTCAGGTGGTTAAGAAAAAGATGATCTACAAATAATAATTAAAAAGTTGTGCCCCAAGGGAATGGGGATGTCAGATATAGAACTCAAACGTATGAAATGTTAGACTTACGGCTTGACCTTGTTCCAATGTATTCAGTGTTGTAAATTCTAGATACATTTATGCTTCAATATTTGGAGGTGACAATTTGAGGGTGCATCAAGTGGAGAAAAGGTAACATTTAGACCAGTGTATTAAACTACCCCTTTGATGACATAGCTTCTCCTTAACACTTGAAAAGTGTCAGGCTATTAACACTAGCAATTAATCAACTCCACGTTCTCCTCTGCACTTTCGAGGCACGTGGTTGGAGGAGGGGAAGAGTTACTTTCCCTGCCCATCCCTGGAACGTGATGAAAAGAGGTTAGGTAAGGCTGAGGTTGAAATCCCACAAATGTGTTCTACTCTGGTCTACATGTAATTTAAGAAGTTTTAAGATTTAGTTTCTCTCACTTAAAAATTAAAAAAAAAAATTCAAACAGGGAATCTGGATCTTTGGAGTCTCTTGGTTCCACAGCTGAGGATTAGGGTGGGGATCAAAAGATCTAGCAATGCTGAGTCCATGGTCCTGCGTAGCCGTCATTCCCCGAGCTTTAACCACTTTGTTCGAGTAAGTCATGAGTTCTTCAGATGATGAGCGTGCCAGCTTACTGCTGTCTCCACTCTGTGTACATGATTCATTTAATTTCTGCTGCTCTCCTAGCTCCTGTATGAATGTGAGTTTGTGTTTGACTTCAGTTCTGAAGGAAATCCTAGCCCTGCCTTTGTTTCACAGACCTGGACGCAGTCCGAGTTCACAACACGAGGACAGAGGGTCTAGAGTGTTCTGCATACTCTGCTAGGGAGAAGAGCAAAGATTAGAAAGATGCAACCCTTCTCTCAAGGAAGTCAGGTTGGCCCAAGGGTCATATATACAGACAAACAATGATGGAACAGCAGAAGCTGAACTGCACGGTTGCCTTCCCACTGCATTCTGGGAACCAAAGGAGCAGCGAATCCCTGTGCCATAAAGGGGGGAGGCAGCATCTAAACTGGGCCTCAAAAACCAAACAGATGTTTTCTGTGCAGAAGGAGGAAGAAGGGCACTCCAGGGAGAAGAAACATTCTAATCAGAAGCATGGAAGGGCTCTAGAGGGTGATGTGTTTGGAGATTGATGAGTAGCACCTGATGAAGAGGGATGGGAAGATAATGGGAGAGGACTCCTATGCCAGGTTATACCATGGAGCTTGGTCTTTAATGTTTATAAACTAGAGGGGATCTTGAAGACCTCAAGCAGAGAAATAGCCCATCAGGTTTGAATAAAGAATAAAGCCTTTTCACAGTTGTTGAAATGTAGGTTCCTTGAAATGTGAGCTATGCTAGTGACATGGAGGAAATCTTGTCTGTGGTTTAGTATTAAGGTCAATCTTTTTTTTAAATATTTATTTATTTATTTGAGAGAGAGAGAGTGCATGAGTGGGAGGGGCAGAGGGAGAGGAAAAGAAAATCTCAAGCAGACTGTGTGCTGAGTGTGGAGCCTTACGCAGGGGTTGATCTCAAGACCTGGCGATCACAACGTGAGCTGAAACCAAGAGTCAGATGATTAATTGACTCTGCCACCTAAGTGATTTTCCCCTTCCTCCCTCCCTCCCTCCCTCTCTCTCTCTCTTCCTTCTTCTTTCTTTCTTTCTTTCTTTCTTTCTTTCTTTCTTTCTTTCTTTCTTTCTTTCTTTCTTTCTTTCTTTCTTTCTTTCTTTCTCTTTCCCATTTGTTTTTAAAGTAGTCTCCACACCCAACACAAAGCCTGAAGCAGGGCTTGAACCCACAACCCTGAGATCAAGAACCGAGCTTGTGTTAAGAACTGGACGCTTAACTGACTGAGCCACCCAGGCGCCCCAATAAGGCTAATGTTAATCAACGGATGTATCCCATATGATTTAGGAGGGTTTGGTTCCATGGAGCAAAGGCATGTGTTGCTTGGTTGACTGCCATGGTGTCTCGTGTGCCACGTTGCCTCCATATACAGCCATCCAAGTGTATCAGATGACTGCCAGTGATGGCAGTTCACATCAGCGCATAGGTACTCTCTTTGCCATCACCATATGCTGCCACTTGAACAATAGGAATAAACAGATTATGTGGAGTTCGTGTGCTGCTGCCAAGAGAATCAGCTGGGTTCCAAGGAGTGCCTGGGAATCTCATTACTGCTACTAGAGCGCTCTGAAAATTCGGCCGGAGGTGATCATTTTAAATGAAAAAAATCACACAGATGACGATGGCATGAAGACAGGAGAGGTCTGTCCTTTAGCATGGCCATCTTGAGAGGTGGCAGCCAGTCAGAGGAGGAATAATGTGGATGGGAGGGACTGAAGGTGGTGTCATAGCTCTTATGTGGAAAGGGGAGTACACCGCTGCTTAGTCGTGCCGTGGAGACAGATTCGACTGAGTGAGGCAAAGATGAGAGCAGGGCACATATCGTCTGACTCTGTGCCAGTCTGAGGGCATGGGCAACTACTCTCTAGATGGAGACAGATGGCAAACAACACTTGGAAGTGGCCCCAAGCAGTACTACAGTGCTTAAAACCAGGACTTCCTGAAATCATGTAGTCCATTATCATGATGGGTCAAACACCTAAGGTTTGTTTTCAGCCTCCCTGGCAGGTGCTAAGTTAGGTCATTGGATCCTCTGATTGTGTACTAATGTTCAGAAAGGAAAAGAAGGCTACAGCTCTGTCTTCTGGCCCACAGACCTGTGTATACTGCTCTCATAACTTTTATCAAGCTCTGCTCTTTCTTCATTTGTCATCCCTGCTAGATCATTGGGTACTTGAGGGTGGCAATTTTGCTCTTCATCTCTTTTTCCAAAGACCGTGTTTCTCAAGTTGTAGTGCAGTGGGTGTAGTTTGTGTGCCAAAGTGTTTAGCAAAGTGGGGGTGCCATCATATGCAAATATTTTGGAAACACAGCATTTTATTTTTAAATGTTTCGACATATTAAAAGGCCCAGTGTCCTATTTATTGGCATGCTGAGATGAAACAGATATTTCTAAAACTTTTTGGCTGGGATTAGATGACTTTGGAGTCAACTCTTAGACCTTACTGGTCTGAGGGGGAAACACAATCAAGTCATTTGTTATTAGGAGCACTTTTGTACCTCTAGAAGCGATCATCAGTTATTTAGGACTTGTCTGTGGGAAGGAGGGTGGAAGGAGAGAAGAGATTGTTTTTCATGGAGTCATCAATACCTTATATATGAAACACGTTGTCTATGTCTGGACAGGCCAATTGGCCAGTTATACTCCAATATTAGAAACTCCACCATAATGATGGCAAACTGAGGACAAATATATTGATTTCGAAGTAGTCTTAGTAAGAAGAGTGACTGGGGAAGCACAGATTTGTCTCTCCTATGGGTAAATGAAGCCGGAGGCATGCCTTTGGAGGTCACTTTGTCTCCAAAAAAAAAAAAGGGTATCAGATTCCATTAGATGAAAACCTTGGGACTCATTATGCACACTTTCTGGCTAAATACAGATGCTCCTCTATCTTCTCACACTATTTAGTTCCTCGCTACTGATCTTTCTCTTCTAATGTAGGTTTTCCATCTGTTCCCTAGAAGCAACAAATCCCTGGACACCCGCTTACCCCTTATCCTGTCCTCTCCTATGGAGATTGATAGTAGGTAGCACTATAACATTAAGAAACTGTCCACTGGACAGTTAAATTACTAATCTTAATTTCTTTCCAGCCTGAACCCATATTTTAATCCCAGAAGTATACAGATATGGTTGTTGGCTTCTTGTCAACCCACTCATTCAATAAAGATGTATTGAGTACTACTATTTAATTTTTTTTTCAGACAGACAGACAGCATTAGCAGGACAGAGGGAGAGGGAGAGAGAATCTCAAGCAGTCTCCATGTCAAGATGGTGCCCAACATGGGGCTTGACACGTGGCTTGATCTCACGTTATGAGATCATGACCTGAGCAGAAACTGAGAGTTGGTCGCTTAACCGACTGCACTGCTTGGGGGCCCATTGAGTGTTGTAATTTTTCAACAAATAGTTACACAAATAGCATCTTGAGAGCGAGATGATTCAAGAATATAAATAAAAATGATGCATCACCATGAATGACTATTTCCTCATTTTACACATCTATTTTTGTATTTTTCTGAAGAGAAGGGCTAAGTAGCTCCTTATTGGTGAGTGTGGGACTCTTTCATTCATCCATTCTCATCTGTGAGGTAGAGCAGGATTGCTGCCTATTTCAATGGCAAGGAAATGGAGGTACAGGAAAGGAGAACACCTTCATGTTCTAAATGCCACCAGGTTTCTTTTTGTTTTTCCTCTCTCTTTCCCCTCTTCTCTGCCTCTTCCTGCTTAGAAGTCAGACTAGACCTAACTATGACATTTATTGGCCATGTAGGAATAAGAGTAAGTCTTCTGGGCTTGCTGTGGATATCGAAGGACATGAAGGAATTCATATGCAAGCCCTCAGCTCCATGCTCGCACAGAGGCAATAGTCGATGAACATCAGGTCTGGTGTCTCCCATGGAATTGATCTTGGAGCCCGAGTGAGATGGTCAGCAAAGGGGGCAAAGTTTCAACGACCATGCTAGTGCAGGCAACTCAAGATCTGTGTCTGCTATGACAATTACACCTTAGTGCTTTTATTCCCTTTTTGTTCAGCTGTGGATCAGAGCCAGTACTATCAACATTATCTGTCTGGAGGAAAACAGTTATCTCCTTTGGCAAATTTAATCTTCATTCATGGCAAGAGGGGATTCCCTTTTGTCATGGCACCAATACCTTTTTGCTAGCGCCCAAGCTCAAGGCCCAGAGCCATCTTCTGTGTCTTCCTCTTTGCCATCCACTACATCAAGTCAGAGGACAAATATTAATTCCACCTCTCTTTCTTTCTCTTTCTTCCCTCTTTCTCTATTTCCTTCTCTTTCCCCTTCTCTTCACCTCTCCATCCCCAGTGCCTTCACCACACAAACCCTTGTCATTATGGGTTGGCTTGGATTATTGCTAAAGCCATCCTGCTGACCTCCCCTTTCTTAGCTTGCTCTCCTGGCACAATTTTATCAGGTTAACCTTCTTGAAGCACAGCTCTTACTCCCAAATTCTCTGCTAGTATATCCTCGCTCACAGGTTAAGTCCAGTCTCGTTCATGTGGCATTAAAGGCATCCATGGTTTTCCAACCATGTTTCCACACTTGGCCTCCCCAAGTAAATACCCCTTAGTCCCAACCCGTTGTGTCCTTTCTCCATGTTTTTGCTCATGCACATGAAATGCCTGCCACTCTTCATTTCTCTGGGCGTCATTCTAGTCTTCAAACCACCTGAAATGTCATCCAGTCCACACAGCCTCCCCCAATCCCCACTTCTGTGCATGCTCTCCTCTGAATATACTTCAAGGGGTGCTTAGGAAGCACTAGGTAAGTGAATAAAAAATAAATTAGTGAGTAAACAAGTAAGTGAAAGAATAACTCATCATATATCACAGTCTTTGAATGTAATCAACATGGTATCACTCTAGATGTCTCCTGCTGGAAAAACAAAATATCAAACAATCCAGGAAAGACAGCAGAAAATCAACATTCAGTAACCACAGCAACACCAGTAATGAAATCCATTTTCCCGACATTTGCTCTCTTAGAATTATGTGTTTAATGACAGGATGTTCGTTCATGAAATTATTTCCTTTATGGCAAGATTTTATTCCGTTCCATCAATCTGTATATATGTCTCTACACAATACCGCACTTTCTTGATTGCTCTGGCTTTGTGGTACATTTTTAAGTCAGGTAATTTGATTTGTTCGTCTTTTTCAAAATTATTTAGGCTCTCTAAGGTGTTACATTTATTTTAATTTCTAATACTCTAAGACATGATGCTTTTAGAGGAGAGGAATGATGAGTAGACTCAGCTCACTATTAGCAGAATGACCCTGGAAGGACCCTCTAAATTCATAGGTTTGTTGACAAAAGCTGCTATTTTTTTTCAATAGTATGCCTATATTGCATGTATGAACGTACCTATCTAATGCATACATGAATGTATATATTGCATGCATGCAGGTACGTGTATATTGTGTGTAGGTATATGTTGTATGTATATACTTTAAAAAAATGAGTTCTCTACCCCCTGGTAGATTGGAAGTGGTTGGTACTCAGGATTCTGTGCAATGCCTGTTATGTCCCCTCCCGGGCGCTCTGTGAGCTGGCCTCCATCGCTGCTGGTAAGGTAACTATGTGATATATAACTTGCAAGCAGCCGTGCTGTTTGTTACTGGCCATTAATCTCTCTGGTGCCTTTCTTCCATTCAGACTAAGCCTTTATGTTCTAAATCCAGCTATTCTAACGCTCCCCACTTGTGCTGTGTAGAAAAGACTCAGACTGGCAGATTATCGCAGGGCAGTTAAGCATGTAATTGCTCAAATGAGTTAAAATCCCTTCAAATATCTGTCTTTGTACCTCATCACACCACTTCACGGACTCAAATATTTGACAATTGATGAAGATAAACTAAAGGGGCCTTCATTAGCTACCAACCACCGTGACAAGCTTCTTTCAGCGCAAGGCTGGTGAATTTTGGAACTTATTATCTACTTAAAAACTGCAGGAAAGCAGAAAAATACTTCAGTGAACTTTAGAATCGAAAAAGCTAGAAGCTTTGCATGGAAGCAGGGGTCAGGAAAAAAATAAAAAACAACAAAACTGTGGTTTGCTAATCTAAGGCCACACTTGTTAAAAATGTGGGGCGAAGACGGGCAGATGCACTTATCCAATAAAGGAAGGGAAATATTATCACATTCTCATGGCACCATCATTAATGACTGTGTGTTAAATTTAGAGGTAATTATAGAAATGGAGAGAGGGTGGCAGAAATCCAGTACTGTGCAGGGGCTGTGAGTGTGGGGTGGCCTGGCTGCCAGGAGCCACAGCCCCTTGCTCCGGGATGAAGTCAGGTGCTGTGCTGAGTGAGCGTCTTGGGAAATGCATGGAACTTGGCTCTGGCATAAACCCCAGCAAATCCTCTGACTTTCAGGGACCCCACTGCTCTGTAGTAAGCTGTTCATATCTGATGCCAAGGAAAACAGGTGCTAGCATGACCAGTGCACATTAGGGTAGAGTAGATGCTGGGCTGGAAGCCTGATGGTCTTGTGTCCTACCACAGTGATATGTCCGGCAAATGATAGCTTCAATCGTCTTATGGACAAAATGGGCCTACTAGTTCATGGCGTATATGATTTTTCTGGGAGCATTACATCAAAGAAAATACTCGCTTCTCGTAAGGATAAGTGTTCTGCGTGCAAATATTTTTTTAAATTTTATATTTTATGTATTTTATATTTAATATGCCAAGGTGCTATTAATCAAGTACAAAATAGTATAAGTGAGGCAATAGTAATTGTGAAACTTTCTATGAGCAAAAGAATTAAAAGTTTGCCAGGTATTAAAAAAATAGATTGATGGTGGATATAAATATGATTAAATTAGATAAGTAGATTAGAATATTTTGGAGCTATCTATGAAATTTTATTAAAAATACAGTAGAAGTAAGAACAATAGGGATAAGATCACGTCATAATTCCAGAAGTCATAGAATTCTTTGGGGCTAGTATTCGTATGATTAAACACAATCTTGGGACACCTGGGTGGCTCAGTTGGTCAAGTGTCTGCCTTCAGCTAGGGTCATGATCCCAGGGTCCTGGGATCGAGCCCTGTGTTGGGCTCCCTGCTTAGTGGGGAGCCTGCTTCTCCCTCTCCCTCCACTGCTCGTCCTGCTTGTGCTCCCTTTCTAATAAATAAAATCTTTCAAAAGTGATTAAACACAATCTCCAGGAACTGCACTTATCTTTAGGTATTTAGTTCCATTTACATTGAACCCTCCACAATTATCACATCTTGTGAGGATAATTGAAAGAATATCAAAACTCAAAATCTTTCAGGAAAGAAAAATTTCAAAAACACATAATACAATAAATCCTATCTTCATTTCAGACATGAAGACTGTAGGATATCAAAAAGTTTAGAGAAATCGAGATGCTGCCCCAAATACTTCTAATGAGCTCAAGTAAAGAGCCCATTAAGTATTGCAAATGTGCAGCAAAGTGACCAGTATCGCTGTCAGTCCCAAGAAATGACTGCTCTGAGGGTTGATGGAAAGAGGTGGCGGCTATGGGCTAAATGGGGAATGGCCATCAAGGAGGGCACTTATGATTACATACAATAAATAAAACATTTTAAGATAAATTTCCATAATTACTCTGTAATCTGAAAGTGTGTTCTCTGTTGATGTTGATGTATTATTCTTTGATGATTCTCTGTTGATAGTGCACCACTCTTGACTTAGTCTAACATCGATAGAATGTCATGGATTATCCACCTGCTCTTTTTCTACCGAGCTTTATTTCTTTAAATCAGGAAGGGATCTGAATTATTAAATTACTTTTTGGGCATTTATTTAGGTCTTTATATAGTTTTTATCCTTTGATCTCTTAAAAAAAGTTTTAGAGGGAGAGAGTATGTGAGAGTTGGGTGGGAAGGGAGAGGGGAAGAGGGAAAGAGAGAATCTGAACTGGTCTCCACACTCAACACAGAGCCCTACATGAGACTTGATCTCCCCACCTTGAGATCATGACCTCAGTTGAAATCAAGTGTCGTTTGCTTAACCTACTGAGCCACCCACGTGCCCTTATTCTATGATCTCTTTGTGGACCTCTGAGGTCGGCATTCCAGATTTAATTGCTAGAGGTGATTCTTTAAAAAAAAATGTCATTACATTTTAAAATTGTTTTAGCATCATTATGAGATTGGTCCTTAATTTGCTTTTCTCTGCCAAGCTTGTCTGTTACTTGAATCAAGTGTCTTCTAGATTCACAAAATGCTATTGAGCACTTTTTCCTTTTCCAGCTTTAGAAGAGTATGGAAAAGCCCATCATCCTTAGGAAGGTTGTTGCTATTATACTGAGAAGTTATTCATAATTCTGGTCAAGGTCCTTTTGCTTACTTTGTTCCTTCCAGGCAGGTTGCTTTTCCAGGTGCCCGTCTTCTCTGTTCCAGCTCTTGTTCCTGCTCTGCTCTCGCTTATACTCTTCCCAGTTCTATGGAAGCTTGTGCCTTTCATGCTCTTTCCTGTGTATGAGAAGACCTTTATTTCAGTGTCTACCTATTACAATTCCAGTTACTCTTCAATATCCACTGCAAGTATTCCCTAGCTCAGGAAGGTCTGATATTCCTAGTCTATTGGAAGAACCAGGGAAAGAAAACTGAACTAGATTCTCTTCTTATAATTCACCCCACTTCTAGTGAGATGTATTCGTTAGTAACAGTTTTGAGTGACATCATAGTAGGAACTGCAGGCTATGTCAGCATTTTGCGCATCTGAAACTTATACACCACAAGCACAAAAGAGGAGCTGAGTCTTTATCAACATGAGAACCACACAAGAGCAAGGTCAGTGTCTACGGGGCTCATTGCTATATTCCCTGGACATGGAACAAAGTAGCCACTCAGACGATATTTGTTGTATGAAAGAATAGATGGGAAATGCGCTGATAAATGAATTATTCAAAGAATCGGTATGGGTCTAAGCAGCCCTTCAGTATGTAGTAAGATTAGAGATAAAGCTTATGGATATTATAGTGCACTAGCAAACACACGCATGCACACACACCTTTTTTTATTTTGTAGACTATATTAGCCAATTCTTTTTTCTCCTATTATTCCTTTTAAGATTTCTATGTTATGTGTAACAATATAAATTGTTCTTTGGAATATAGCAAAATATAGGCTTGAGATTATTCTTGGAATTAGATAATGTGTTTTTGTTTATAGTCTAAACACAAGACAACACTTATGTAACCAAAGAGTACTGAAGTAAAAGCCTTCTAAATTATTATAAAATGTAAAAGGAAATAGAGAAAAATATGCACGAATATCTGATCGTATGTCAGGAATAAGTCTTCAAGCATAAAAGTAAAAGAAGAAGCCATAGTCTGACATATTTAAAAGTATAAATTTCTGTCTTTATTACATATATAATATACATATCTTTATAAATATGCATTTACTTATATATATGCACATATGTATATGCACTCACATATAAAGTTAAAGGTAAATTTAAATAATGATATTTGCAATAAATACTCTTTCTATCTATAGCTATCTATTTCTCATCATAAACTATGGATGCCATAAGGAAATTGCACAGATGTTTCAATTACTAAGTAAAAAGAATCATTGATCTAAAATCCTGTATCCAGCAAAAATATTCTTCAGAAATGAAGGGGAAATCTGAACATTCTCAAATAAAGAAATAGAACTTGTCTCTGGCAGACTTACTCTAAAAAAGAAGCTAAGATAGGTCTATATACACAAATGAAATGATAAAGGAAAGACCATAGCAACATCAGGTAGGAAAAAATAATATATGAGTTTTCTAAATTATGTTTTACAGTTAAACTAAAAATGCTAACACTCTCTGATGTGGCTCTAAATGTGTATAGAGGAATTAAGACAAGGGCCCTTTAAGCAAGAAGAATAAAGACACATAAAAGGAGATACGATTTCTGTATTTTGTGCAAACTGGTAAAATGAGGACACCGGTAGACAGTGATGTTATGTATATAGAACAAAATACCGGAATTACTAAAATAGCTATGTAAAGTGATACAGGAAGGCAAGGAAAATAAAACAATAACAACATCAATAATTACATTATATGTAAATTATATAAATTAAAAGACATAGATTGTCAGAATGAAAAGGAATGGGACAGAGGAAGTAGAAGTATATTATTGAGTGATTCTTATGATATAATGTAATTGAAAGGTAAACTGCGGTGCCTGGGTGGCTCAGTTGTTAAGCATCTGCCTTCAGCTCAGGTCATGATTCCAGGGTCCTGGGATCAAGCACAACATCGGGCTCCCTGCTCAGCGGGAAGTCTGCTTCTCTCTCTCCCACTCCCCCTGCTTGTGTTCCCTCTCTCACTGTCTCTCTCTGTCAAATAAATAAATAAAATCTTTAAAAAGGGTAAACTGTTATGAATTAAAGATGCATGTTATAAATCTGAGAGCAACCGCTAAAAAAAGCTGTAGTGGAAGAAAAATCAAGTAAAAATTGTTACTCAAGATAAGCAGAAAATGGGAAAAGAAGAATGAGTAGCAAAGAAGCAGAAAACAATGAAAAATATCAGGTAGAATTAAAACCATCCATTTAAAACCAGCCATTCATTAATTACATGAGATATAAATGGTTTAGACAACCCAATTAAAAGGAAGAGGTTGTGACACTGCATAAAGAAGCAAGACATAACTCTCTGCTATGTCCAGAAGACCCACTTTAAACATAGGGACGTAAGTAAAATAGAGTACACAAACACTAATGAAAAGAAAGTTGAAGTGGCTATGTTAATATTAGACAAAATAAATTTTATATAAGGGAATATTACCAGGGATGAAGGAATAATTTGCATAATAGTGATCAATTCATTAAGAAGGCATAATAATCCTAACAGACCTTTAAAATACAAAAAGCAAAGGGGTGCCTGTGTGGCTCAGTCAATTAAGTGTCTGACTCTTGATTTCAAGAGATCCCTCAGGTCATGATCTGAGGGTCATGAGATGGAGCCCTGCATCAGGCTCTATCCTGGGCATGGAGCCTGCTTAAGATTCTTTCTATCCCTTGCTCTCTGCTCCTCTTCTCCCCAACCCCTGCCCCCTGGTCACACTCTCTCTTTCAAAAATAAATACAATATGTAAAGCAAAAACTAATAGAACTAAGAGGAGAAATATACTATATTCTGGCCCATAAAACAAACCTCAACAAATTTAATGTCCTTGAAATCATACAAACTATTTTCGGGCCACAATATAGTTAAACTAGAAATCAATAATAGAATGATGTTGGGAAAATCTTCCAATAATAGGAAGGTAAACAACATGCTTATCAATCACACATGAGAGAAAGAGAAAGTAACAAGGAAAAAATAGAAAATACTGTGGCTGAAAATGAAGTCATAAATTCAATAATAAGAAAACCACCAAATTATAAAGTGGACAAAATATCTGAGCTGACATTAGAAAAAATATACAAATGAAAAATGAGCTTAGGAAAAGAGGCTCAACATCATATGTCATTAAGGAATTGTAAATTAAAAAACAAAAACAATTGTAAGATACCATCTACACTTGTTAGAATGGTAAAAACTCAAAACACTGCTAATGCCAAATGCTGGTGAGGATGTGGGGCAACATACATATTACATGTATATACATTAATTGCTAGTGGGAAGGCAAAGTGGTACAGACACTTTTGAAAACAGTCTGCTGGCTTCTTATCAGATTAAACATTCTCCTACCGTAAGATTCAACAATCACACCCAAATGAGTTGAAAACTTTTATCCACACAAAAATCTGCACAGAGATGTGGATAATTGCCAAACTTGGAAGCCACCAAGACGTCCTTCAGTAGATGAATGGGTAAATAATCTGCAGTACATCCAGACAATGAATGTTATTTGGTGATAAAAATGAACCATCCAGTCATGAAAACACCTGGAGGAAACATTTTAAATGCATATTGCTAAGGTAAAGAAGCTAGGCTCAAAGAGCACATACTCCCTGATTCCAACTATAGGATATTCTGGAAAAGACAAAACTGTGGAGGCAGCAAAAAGAGCAGTGGTTGCCAAAGATTCAGGGGGAGAGATGGAGGGAAGGATAAGTGGAGTGCGGGGTATTTTTAGGGTGGCAAAACTATTCTGTATGGTAATATAGTGGATACATGTCACTCTGCTTTTGCCCAAGCCTTTAGAATCTATGACACAGAGTGAACCCTAATGTACACTCTGAAAATTTGTTCATAATAATGTATTAATATTGGCTCATCAATCGTAATAAATGAACCTCACTAATCTAAGATTTTAAATATAGGGGAAACTAAGGGGAGTATATGGAAACTCTCTGTTCTTTCTCTTCATTGTTCTGTAATCCCCAAATGGCTCAAAAATTTTCTATTAATTTATAGAAGTGTGGTATGTGGAGGTTCTGTGACTCAGTGTCTGGGACTTCTGGGATCCATTCCTGGGTCTGGGAATTGGGGGTGGGGGATGGATGGGACCCCCAGTCATGATTTCTGTGGGGCTCACGGGGATGCCCAGGGCCACCCTGTCCCAAAACTGAGTTACCGTTTCCCCTCTAGGCAAGTCTCAGGAACTCCTCAGCCCTGCCTTCCCTGGTACCACCCACAAGTTCCTGATGAAACACCTGGGAAATGTGACCACCACAGGTGCTCTTGGTCTCTACTCCCAGGCACAGGGCCACAAGGGGTCTGCCTCAAACCTCCTGCCCTTTTGGTGATCATGAGTGCAGTGGGGGTTACTCCTAGGTAACCTAGGATGGGCTGAGGTAGTGGCTATTGAGGATGGGCTGAGGAGTTGAGGCAAGACTTATTCGCACAGGCCTAAAGGTCTTGGAAACCTGAGGACAGAAAGTTTCATGAGAAGCCAAGTGAGCAAACGTCGGCCCCTCTGACCTCACAACCAGTCTCTGTGTGATTGGTCCCCATATCAGGGACAGGTAAGGATACCTGGGGCCACAGCAGGGATCTATACTAGGAAAAAAGGCAAATGGGTCTGCCAGGGTTCATCCTGCTCCAAAATAGAATAAACTAGAATTCCCTAGGCACCAGATCTCATGTCATCTTGAAGCTAGATCAGACTCAGCACTGCTGCAGGGAGATCTGTCATTCGCTCCTGCTTCTTCAAGACACCTGGGGACTTCTCAGGTCCTATCACCCCTGCAGAGAGACCTACCACCAGCTCATACTTCTGCAGGACTCCCAGAGCCAGCTCAGGCATCCCTGCAGGAAGAGCCACGACTGGCACTTTCTCCTCCAGGAGTCCTGGAGCCAGCTCAGGACTCAGCCCCCCTGCCGGAAGAACACACCTGTAACCGCACCTGAGAAGACAAGGATCCTGCACAGGACCCTGCACCTGCTCCTGCAAAAGATCTGGAGCCAGCTCAGGATCCAGGACCACTATAAGGAGAGCCATCACCTACTCCTGCTCCTCCAGGAGACCAGGGGCCAGCTCAGAATCTAGCATCGCTGTAGGGAGAGCCTGTGCCTGGACCCATCCCCAGAAACACACCCACAGGTGACCTGAAGCCACTACAGGACCCAGCACCCCTGCAGGGACAACCAGCACCTGTATCTCCTACAAGAGACCTGGAGCCAGCTTAAGACCTAGCACCCCTGCAGCAAGAGCCATTCCTAGACTCAGCCTCATCACCAGCTCCCGAATCACCTGCTGCCCCACTAGAATTTTTCTTCCCATCCCCCTATATTTTTTGGTATTTTAAATTTTATTTTTTTCATTTGACATTTTTTATGGCATTATACATTTTAGGGTTTTTTTTAAGATTTTATTTATTTATTCATCAGAGAGAGAGAGAGAGAGAGGGAGTTAGGAAGAGAGAGAGAGAGAGCACAAGCAGGGAGAGCGGCAGGCAGAGGGAGCCTGTGGCAGGCAGAGGGAGAAACAGACTCCCCACTGGCCAACTAGCCCAATGTGGGACTCGATCCAAAAACCCTGAGACCACGACCTGAGCCAAAGACAGAGCCACCCAGGCATCCCACGATGTAAGTTTTAAATAAAATTTGTTTCATTCTTGAAAAAAAGATGGTATGCAATAAAATAATTTTTACAGGTTCAATTTTTAGAATTGAAATGCTTATATTAGAAAGCAAGAGTTCAAATCAATAATCTAAGCTTTTATCTTAAGAAACTAAAAAAAGTAGAGGAAATGTCATTATTAGCCATACTGAATCCAGCAACATATAAAAAGTAAAATGCAGGGGCTCCTGGGTGGCTCAGTTGGTTGGGCAACCGCCTTCGGCTCAGGTCATGATCCCGGAGTCCTGGGATCGAGTCCCACATCGGGCTCCCAGCTCCATGGGGAGTCCACTTCTCACTCTGACCTTCTCCCTTCTCATGCTCTCTCTCACTCTCTCTCTTTCCTAATAAATATATAAAATCTTAAAAAAAAAAGTAAAATGCATCACAACAAAACTAGACCTACACCAGCAATGCATGGTCTATTTGGCATTTGAAAATAGACCAATGTATCAATAGATTAAAAGAGAACTATGTAATCATTTTAAAACATGCAAACAAAAAAAAAAAAAGCATTTAACAAAACTCAGGTTCTTTCATGATAAAAACTCATAGCAAACTGCTGTTAGAAAGGAGCTTCCTCAACCTGATGAAGATATCTTTATCAAAACCGCAGCAACCATTTTTGTAGAAATTGATGAATTGATTCTAAAAATTTATATGGAAAAGCAAAGACAAGCTAGAGTGTCAAAATGTTTTTGAAAGAGGAGATTAAAGTTGGAGAATTCATACTGCCTGATTTCAAGATTTACGATAAAGCTACAATAATCAAGACAGTGTGGGTAGATGAAGGAACTGATGGAATCATTCATGGAACAGAATGGAGAATCCAGCTCGAGTCAGCCAACATATTAAGATAATTTAAAGGAGAAAGGACAGATTTTTCAAGAAAGGTGGTAGAACACTGGACATCCATATGCAAATATATGAACTTTAACTCATATTTTGTATCCCCCACATACAAAGATTAGCTATAAGTGGGTTACATTCCTCAAAAGTAAAATCAAAAACTAGGAAACTTGATGTACAGCTATGGAATAAAATCTTTGTAATCCATTAGGCAGAATTCTTAACTATTACACTAAAAGCAAAGATAATAAAAGATAAAATAATAAATTGTACTTTATTAAATTTTAAACTTTTATTCTTTGAAATATGCTGGTATGAAAATGGAAAGACAAGCCACCTGGTGGGAAAAATGTATTTGCAAACTACCTATCTGATAAAAAAACTTCTATCCAGACTTTATAAAAAAAAAAACTCTTAGAAGTTTGATAATAAGAACAAAATCTCTAATGGAAATTGGATTGAAGATTTGAATGGATGCTTCACTAGTGTCTTTTCTTCACCAAAGGAGAGATGTGGAAGGCATGTAAGCATATGAAAAGTTACTCAACACCATTAGTTACCGAAGAGGAAATTAAAATCATGATGGGATACCACTGCGCATGTATTAATTAGTGACTAAAATTAAAACAACAAAAATCCTGACGATATCATGTGCTGACAAAGGAGCTGAATAATGGAACTCTCACACGTGTTTCATTTATGTAATATTTGCAATGCAGCTTTGTAAGAGAATTCCCTTTCCACTAGCCTTGCTTTCTACCAGAAACGATGGTGGAAAGTTAATGATTTAAATTTAAAAAATGATGGCAGAAAGTTAAATAATGATTAACAATCCCACTCATGGGATTTTCTGTAGAATATATGAAAGTATGTATAGGTACATACAACAACCTATACTTGAATGGTTACAGCAAATTTATTAATAGTCACCAAAAATAGTCACCAAACCTAGAAGGAGTCCAGATACCTATTGATGAGCAAGTAATGTTGGTACAGAAACACATATGATGGGATACTATCCAGCAATAAGAGAGGACAAGAAAACTGATCCACGAAACGTCATGGCCCAATCTCAAAAACATTGTGATAAGTAAATATCAGACTGAGAAAGCAAAGTGGCCTGTGCAAGAGAGTACATCATTCATTCATACCTCTTTCAGGAGCATGTGTTGTGGGGGTACTGTTTGAGAGCCCCTGGGAAACCCCCTTGGTTTTACCCTCATATTCATTCATGTTACCTGAGAAGAACACCTAAAATTTACTTTGGAGAAAATTAATAAGATTGATGGAGATTTATCATCCTGCATTTAGAAATAGAATAAAATATTCCATAAAGAAAGACCCTGTAGCTATTTCCCTCTACTCAGAATAGCTTGAACTTTTAGCCTCTAACTGAAGTTAATCACACTTGATCTCTTGAGTAAAAATGTTTTTAACGTGAAACAATACTCTACTGAGATTCAACAAACTCTATTTTAATTGTAATTGATTTATACCAAAAGATAAAATGAGTTAATTAGGACACGCTATTAGAACTATTGGCAAGGGAATACATTAGATACAACTAGCAACGAGCAGGGATAAGATATAAGATTATTTTAAAGTCTGAAACAAAATAAATTTTAAATCCTAGTATTATTCAGTTAAAAAAATGCATATGTCCATATGGATTAAAATTTTAATCTTTGACAAAAATTTTTTTTAATATCCAGAATATGTAAAATAATCTTTTATAAGTCAAAATACAGTATCACCTGGTTGGCCAGGACCAACCATGTGCTCATTTTACACAGGCAATTCTGGCTTGGTTGGAGCCTCTAACACCTCTGTGTATAAAGGAAATTGTTGATTCACAATTGCTACCCAAGTGCTATGGCTTCAGAAAGAATGCCTCTTTATCTGTTAACTTCATTTCTCGGGATTTTCACTCTTTCTGGGTTCCATAATTATTTTCTATAAACTCATTTTTATAACCCGAGGACCATGTGTGACCAGGAGTGGAGTAAGAAAGGGCTTCATGAAGGCAGAGAAATTCTGTTACTGCAATCTGGACTATAAGTCCTCCTACTTTTCCCCTCATGACCTCAGTAAACACTTTAAGATGAATAAGGGGGTCTTCTTAAAAGTAAGGATCTCTGAAAGATGACAGCATGGAAGAACCAGGTGGGAATATTAGTTACAAAAAATAATTTTGTAGAGAAAGGTTAATTGTTTGAGTTAAAATAGACCCAGTCAAAAATCAAGTCAAGATCTGAATGGGTTGGTCGAGGATCTCTCCTCAAATGCACTGGACAGAATTAGGTGTACAGAGAAAAAAAATGTTTAGAGAGAATGCAGATAGATGTAGTTAGAAATAATGAACAAGATTTAATAAGAGATAGAGATCTCAGTGCTATGGGACACCTCAGGGGCCATCTTGGAGACAAGAGTGTAAGAAAACAATATTAAAAGATTGAAATTCCAAATTTGAAATTCAGGTTTTATATCCATTTGTAACATTTACATGCGAGGATGAAATGAATATATGTTAAGAAATAAAAGGTTTTGTGAAGTTTGTCACACAACTTTCTTTTTAAGAATTCTCAGGGATGTAGTCTGCGACAAGAGACAGATTTGAAAGAAACATTGACACCCCTGGTCCCAGAACTAGAGTAAGGGATGTAATAAATTATACTGTTGTCTAAACAACAAATGAAACAATTTATTCTTCACAATATGGAACTAAATCTCCAAAAATTACCAGTCTGGAAGGTGAAGGTTGAGTGGAGGGATTGATTGGAGAAAGAGGAAAATAGAAAAAGCCTTTTTTTTCTTCTTTTCAGTTAATGGAGGAAAACATATTGATAAGATTTTTAAAAACGATAAGGGAGAAAAATGTCAGTGTGGGCACTTCTTTTTCTTTTCTTTTTCTTCTTCCTAGAAGAAGGAAAGGGAGAGATAATATCTTCCTCTTTAGGAGAGGAAGAAGGAAAGGGAGAGAGAATATCTTAAGCAGGTTCCATATTCACTGCTGAGCCCAACAAGGGGCTCGATCTCTCGACCCTGAGATCATGACCTGAGCAAGAATCCAGAGTTGGACGCTTAATAACTGAATCAATCAGGCACCCATGGGTTTTAATATCTTAAGGATAAGTAACAGAACAATAAAAGACCACTTAAAACTAGACTGAGAAATTTCCAGGAAATAGATATCCTTATCTTATGCATGTCCTTAAGTAAGAGAAAAAGTGAACAATCTGTCTAGCTTATTATTGTGAAGCTGGTGGAACTAGAGCTGGAGAAGTTCAGTACTAGAAAAGGAAATTCCAGGCCCAATGCGGTACTATCTCCATGTACTTCAACAATAGGATTTATCCGAGAAACTTGAGGGTAGTTGAACGTAAGATAATCTCGCAATGTAATTCATTATTAATAGCCTAAAGAAGAAAAAGCATATGATTAACTCAAAAATGCAGAAAAAAAGTCTGTACCCAGATCTATTTCACAAATACCTAAGAAAACATTGTATTTTAGAAACTTTAGATATTCCCTAGGTTCCCACTCTCATCACTATTTTTCACCTTAGTATTAGAGGTTCTAGATAGGGAAATAAGAATAGAAATGAAGCTGTATAAGGACCAAGAAATTCTTTTTAAAAATTAATTAATTTATTATTAATTAATTTAAATTTAAATAATTTAATTAATTAATTAATTAGAATAGAAATGAAGCTGTATAAGGGCCAACTACTATTTTTGCAGCGTCCATTGCATATAAAACCAAAAGAATCAACTGATAGGGTGTTGAAACAAATTTGCATTTAACTAGATAGCTTGATTCAAGATCTATATACGATACCCAACATTTGTCCATTATCCTAGAAATAATAGACTAGAATAAGTAATAGTAAATAAGACACCGTTTTAAATGGCAAAAGAAAACTCACCAATGATTTAGGGTTAATTTTATAAATCATGCATACAAGTTTCACAGAGAAAAATTTAAAACTGTATCAGAGGACTTCAGAAAAAAACACCATAATAAATGGAGATACTATTATGTCTGGGGAGAGAGAACAATGCTATGAAGGTATTAATTTTTCCAGAATTGACCTATAAATTCAACACAGTCCAGAAAGGAATATTTAGAAAATCTTGATAATTTACATATGATTTATGCAAAATAAAAAATTATGAAAATATAAAACAACTTTAGAAAAAGAAAAGCGAGGTTGAGGGTGTTGGCGCACAGGGTAGAGTTAGTGTACTAGATATTACAGTGTGGGACAAGCCATAGTAATTAAGAAAGTGTGAAAAGGATGCAGGTATATGAAATTAGTGGGACAGTTTGAAGGAGGAAAAAAGTCCAAGTGCAAGGGAATTTGATGTAGGATCGAGTTGTCAGATGTCACAGATCAGTGGAATCAGTCAAGAAACAGAGCACTTTATAAATGATGCTGAGAAGATCACTTTATTATAGGTAACTACTGTGCATCATATACGGAAATGAATTCAGATGGATTATAGACCTAGAAAGTGAAATTAAGACTATGTGACTGATAGAAAGAAGTTATTATTACTCCTTATACTATGATTTTAATAGTATACTCCTTATACTATTATTACTCCTTATTACTATTATTTTTAAAATTTTTTTAGAGAGGGAGGGGGGAAAGGAAGAGGGACAGAGGTATTCTTAAGCAGGTTCCATGCCCAATGCAAGCCCATTGCAAGCCTGATGCCAGGCTCAATCTCACAACCCTGAGATCATGACCTCCACTGAAATCAAGAGTTGGATGCTTAACCGACTGAGCCACCCAGATGCCCCTATTATTCCAGCTTTTAAATAAGATTCGAGCAAAGTATAAATCAAAGTAGTGAATTTCACTGTATCACGGAGACTTATATTCAATGAAGGTCATCACATCACAGACAAAAATAATGGGTAAATGACTAGAAATAATATTTATGTCTACATTTGTCAAAAAATTAGTATCTGTGATATGTAAGCATATGTACTCTAACTCATGAAGAGAAAATGAGCTAGTGTTATGGACGGTTTACAGAAATGGAAATCCAAGTAATGTGTGTGTGTGAGGGACATACCTAAACTCAGTAGAACCAGAGAAATGGACTCAAGGCTACTTTGAGATACTACTTGTTAAAAGTAGATACTGTTAACTTTTATTTTCTTCAGAAGGGACATGCATGCCTATGTGGATAAAAGCCACCTTAGCTATAGATTTATCTTTTTTTTTTTTTTTTAATGTTCTCGGGCCTCCTTCTTAACCAAAAGATATATATACTAAAAAGATCGGGCAAATGAAAATTCATCTTCTAATTCCCGACGCAGATGAAACTTAGCACAGTTCTTTGACTATGAAGAGAAAGCAAATTATCATTGGTTCAGATTAAGAGTCTCACCTTGGAGATACCTCTAAAGTTCCTAATTTAAGGGTTCCTTATCTTTAAGTGTTTTTTGTTTTTGCTTTTGTTTTTCATGAAAATAGAGAACTGTAAAGGTTGATATTTCAATTAATGGAACAAAATTATAGTTACTTCCTGAAAATGAGGATTTTTATATGGTTTATTAACTTTAGATCTACTATCTACATATAATAAAGGGTTAAGCATATCGTTCAGTGTCCCCCAAAGTAAAATCGTGAGAGAGAATCTCATAATGAGCTTGCAAGTTCATGTACCTAAGGAATAACAGGAGGTTTCCACAAAACTATTATTTTGTTAAGGATAATTGGGCTCCTTATACTTTGTGGGTTTTATTAGAGTTTTCTATTTTGGTGTTAATGTTTTACCTTGTTTGGCACCAACATATGCACACGTGACCCTGTATTTAGTAATGCACAAAGCATGGAAACCGGAATGGCAATGTTCTGTTTTTGATTAGCAAAGGCACAACCTGACCTTGCAATTTAGGGCTAATCCAGTTCTATGGTAAATATAATCATTTTACATAGTGTGACAGAATTCCCAGGGTCCCCAGGTCGGGACCATTCTAGGAGTCTTTGGGACCACCAATCTTACACTCTCAACACGGGCTCTTCCCACCTAAGCATTACCAGTGAGGTCATCAACAGTCAGTGTAGTTATGATTATAGTGAATTTTGAAAACAATTTGAAAATATTAACATCTTCATGAGTTTTGTGAGATTAGACTACTCATGCCTCTCTGGGTACATTTTCTTTAAATATCTTAGCGAGATTTGCCATGGTAAAGATGGAATTTTGCATCTTTACCAGATTGTGAGTATTTTAGGTTCTCCAGGCATGCAAAATTTACAACAGTTTTCCCTGCTGTGCACCTAGCTGAAAACACATTCTACTTCTTCCCCCTTCCTTCAAAGAAGCCAGAGAAGAATAAAGAGGAAAAAGAATAGGAATTAATATCAGTGGAGCATCCTTAATGCTCTCAGATGTATTTATATTATTTAATTTTAATCAGAAAGGTAGCACTCATCCTATTTTATGAATAAAATGGAAGTCCCCAGTCAACAAATGTGAACATCACACAGTCACCGAAAGGTAGAGTTGAGATTTGCTCTAGTTCTGTGATTTCTGAAGCCCTCGTGGTGTCACTCTTCCATTCCGAAAAAAAGAGGTAGAGAAAGGAAGGAAAATAGAGTCGAATGTCCTGAAATTTCTAGTTTAGAATAAAATATATACCCTCAGGCTCCATTTCATGCAGTGTACCCTAGTTTTTCCCTTTGATAGAAAAGAACACAAAGCTTGGAGAGAGTGGTGCATTGGGTCCTGCGGGCTGGGAGGTCATCAAAGTGCCACGGTCTCCGGAAGTGTCCTTCTGGTACGTTGGAACAAGTTTCTAAGATTTGATTCCTGACACCTCCCCCTGAGAGCTTCACAATCGCACGTGTTGCAAATTCTCTCTATGAGACCTCTGAACATTTTAAAATCACACAAAATGACTGACAGGGTTGTGATTTTTTGATAGGTTATCAAAGAGAAAGCTATATTTCTTGCTCATCTCTTGGCTCATACTTTTTTTTTTTCACTCCTAGATTAAGATAGGGTTGGATCTCATATCTTTCCAATATTTCTAACATGACCCAAACCCCATACATTTGTGCGTACCTGATGTCAAAGAATCACAGACACTTGCATGGTATATTAATTACATATTAATTAATATAATATACACTCAAGATGACTTGTGTTACTTAGGTCTTAAATACATTTTCCTCTTTCAAAAATGAGATATATTTCCCACATGAAATAGAAAATGTTTTGTGTGATATAGTTTCAGACCAATGCTTATAAGACTTTAAAAACCAGTGCTTATCAGGATTTATAAAACATTATAAAATATATGTATAGAATTGATGGGTTGTAGAAGTTATGAAGGAGTGTATGAGGTATATATCAACTTCATTAGATGATGCCAAGGCATTTTCTAAAAATAATAAAATGAAAACACGTGTTTGACACACACTAAAAATAACAATAGTTATTATGTATTGAGTGTCTTATATGTGCCGGTACTTCGTACACTTTATCTCATGAAGTGGGTCTGACCATATCCATTTTACTAATGACATTATCTAGACTCCTTTAGTTTGTGGCTAAGTGGCAAAGCCAGGAGTTTTCATTTATTCAACAAACATTTTTGAATGCCCAGGACTTAGGATGTGGATATTTGTGGACACAATGATATATTGTGTCCCTGTGTCATAAAGTTTTATATATGCAAATTGTATGCATTTAAGTTGTGTGTCAGAATAGTTTATCCTGATGTATGCATCAGGTAGGAGAAAATGTGGTTCAGATCAAGTAGTTTGCTGAAGTTCATTTGGAGGTTAATTTTTTCCCCCAAATAACAGGATTATCAAGAGTTTTCCCACTGGATTCCTCTATATCCATTCTCCTCCTAAGGTCGTTCCCATTATTGACCTCTCTCCAAGACATTCTTCTACTTTCCTTCGGTCACTTAGTATTGGCTCCCAGTG
Organism: Nasua narica; assembly: GCA_028533885.1. NCBI lineage: Eukaryota > Metazoa > Chordata > Mammalia > Carnivora > Procyonidae > Nasua > Nasua narica. The sequence continues at coordinate 12,387,820 of CM052797.1, forward strand.
CTCTCTCCATGTGGTGCCTCCCCTTCTTGGTTATCCCACATTCATGCTATTTGCCCCTGCTTCATCTTAGAGCCTCAGTGTCCTCAGCCCTAAAGACCTTCAGTTGCCCTCCATTGCATCCCTACCTGGTTAGACCCAGCTTTTAAGTTGCCAAGAATTTTTCAAGCTTCTAGGTCTGAAATGCAGAGATTTCCCTTCCTTACTGTATCTTTATATGTCACTTTTCCAATTGTCTTCCACCAGTGGATTTTTTTTTGAAATCACAACTTAACAGCAGCTAGCATTTAATTCATCAGTGCTTCCTATATGCCAGAGACTGGTCTATGCTCTTTGCAAACTTATCTATGGCACCACCCTAGCAACCCTGTCCTCTGTGCTTTGGACATAGACGGAGCCAGGATTTGAATACGGTTTCTATAACTTCAAATACAAATCTTTTATCAATGTTTTAGTGCCTCATACCCTCTTTGATTCATAGTCCCCTTTCTTATTTATATGCCTCCCTCCCCACAGTCAGGAGCTTCAATTACATTCTCGCTGGTATGTCTGAGTTACTTCTTTGTGGGACTTTCCCGACAACTACACTGCTCATCTTCATTTCTAAATAAGCCTGACTTCTGCTTTCTCCACTTGCAACTGGTAAACGTTGTTGTAGAATGGTGATTTATGGATTGCATTTCAAGACTCTGGTTGTCAGTTTACTGCCTTGGTAAATGCATTCAAAGTATCAGTGAACACAGGTAATGTTGCATCTAATAAGTAGGGCTGGATGTTCTTTTGGAAAATTTTTGTTATATGCAACAATTTTGTCCTACATTTGGGAAATATATGTGGCTGGGTGGTGATGTAGAATGAAAGATCACTTCATACTAGTCAGACTGGCTACGATCAAAAAGACAAATAACAAGGTGGCAAGGATGTGGAGAAAAGGGAACTGTCCTTCACTGTTGGTGGGAATGTAAATGGAGCAGCCACTGTAGGAAACAATATGGAGGCTCTTCAGAAATTTAAAAACAGAAATACCATATGATTCCATATGATCTAGACATTTACCCAAAGAAAACAAGAACACTAATTTGAAATATGCACCCTTTCATTTATTACAGCATTATTTACAATAGCCAAAAAGATATGGAAGCAACCCAAGTGTCCATCAATAGATAAATGGATAAAGAAGATGTGGTGTACACATACGATGGAATATTACTCAGCCATAACAAAGAATAAATCTTGCCATTTGTCCCAGCATGCTTGGACCTTGAGGGCATTGCGCTTAGTGAAATGAAACAGAAGAAGACAAATGCCATATGATTTCACTTATATCTGGAATCCAGAAAACAAAACAAATGAATGAGCAAAGAAAAGAACAGGGATAGACCCCTAAATACAGAGAACAAACTGGGGGTTGCCAGAGGAGGAGGGAAAGACAGGCGACACAGGTGAAGGGGATTGGGGTACAAACTTCCGATAATAAAATAAGTAAAACACAGGGATGAAAAGCACAGCATAGGAATTATAGCCAATAATACTCTAATAACTTTGGATGGCGACAGATGGTGACCACACTTGGTGTGATGAGCATTTTGTCATGTTGAATCACTAAGTTGTACACCAAAGTGACTATACTGCTGTATGCAGACTATACCTCAAGTAAAAATAATGTAGAAAGTAAATAAAATGTAGTTAAGCATTTCTGGGTTGAGAAATACATTTCAAAGCAACTGCTGTGGCAAGCTCTTGTGATTGAGATCACAGAGGGTCCCACAGTAGCTTCAGGATGTCGCTCTCCGCACTTGACAACTTTTTGTTTTATAGCTATCAACTAGCTCAATACCTCTCAGAGCTGGTCCCAGTATCTTCTGTTTTCTTCAAATCATAGCTGGCCCTCTTACACCTAGCAGGGGGCCTTCTTTCATTTTGTGCAGATAGATCCCACTACTTTTCTGCTGTCTCATGATTTATTGGTGCTTTCTTTCTCCCTGAGTATTTGCATGCCCCTTTGGAGAACACAGCTTTATTTATACCCTACAATTCCTGTGAGTAGCTGCAGAACCCTGCTCCCCCAGGCTCCGCTACTCTACATCTCCCTCTCCGACTCCCCCACTTCCCCCCTACGGCTCCAGTTCATTGGTCTTGCCTGTGTTCAGCGTCATCTATGTTTGCAATGCTTTGTCCTCCCATAAGCGTGGCCCTCGTACTTGGCTGACATGCTGTGCTGTGATCGACATCTTATCTCTTAAGCTGATGCCATTTCTCTTGTTTTTGTGTTCCTACAGCCCTTTTTTGGGGTTTGTTTTAGCACTCTAATGACACTTTCCGGTGGGTCAGAGTTAACTGTGTGTACGCCGTTGCTTCTCCTCTAGGTAATGAACACTCAGGTATATTCTTAGTCGTATTGTCCTTCCTATCTCCCAGCATGCCCGTGGGAAGATGTAATGTCCAACCTAGGGTCCTTTTGGTCCCATAGGAACAGAGTGCCTACAGAGCAGCATCAGGCATTTCCCTTCAGTAAGAACAGACCTTATGGAAGTCCACACATCTGTCCACGGGATACCCTTTTTGTTCCCTCAAGTGAAAACTCCTGAGTGAGGCACGGACACTTAGCCCCAGCAAGTGCCAGGGTTGTCCTGGCCTAGAAGCCCCATGTTCCAACTAGGAACCAATATCTTCCGGAACAGTCTTTAGGTTAGTTGCCAAGTTCCCCACAAGGGCCACGCCCTGAGAGAAGAGTCCTAATAACACATACTCCATTTATACGTCCTCTCCCCAGGGGTGCGATTCCCCAGTTAGGGATTCACTTGAACCATAGGCAGTGTTGCCTAGAAACACAACTCGCTTCCCACTTTTATCAGATATGCCTGCAGAACAGAGATAGAAAGTTAATCTAATGACAAATGTGGCTGTAGAACAGGAGCAAGGATTTTGTTAACCCCTTAGCCACGGGGACAGCTAATGTCTACTGAGTACTCACTACTCCACTTGTCTTTCACAGCTGTCTCATCTCATTGTTCTAATTTTGAGAACATTGAGAACGTTGTTCCTATATGTTTTACAGATGAGAAAATTGAGGTCCGGGGAAGTTCAAGAACACCCAAGATAGCAGTTTAGACTAGTAAGCTATAGAACCAAGCTTTAAATTTTCACATGTTGAGCTTCAAAACCTGTATTTTTTTTTTTCTGTACCATGCTGATTAATTTAGTGTTGGACAGAAGGCATGCAATGAGTATCAGTTAGCATTAACAGTCTTTGTCTTGGACTAGCCTAATAGGAAAACCTGCATCATTTTGAGTGAGCTCTCCCCACCTCACCCGTCCCACCCCTCCAAGACACAGATAGGTTTATCATGGAATGGTTATGTCTGAAATCCAGAGTGATTTAAATAAGATATAATGTCTATTTCAAAAATAGCTTCACAGCAAATAAGTAACAGAACTAAAGCTTTCATCAGGTTTTCTGTATCAGGTCAAATTACTCTGAGCCTCAGCCTTATCTGCTTACAGAATAAAGGGATTACGTTTGGTGATCTCCAAGACCTTTCCCATCCTGACTATTCTGTAAGAACAAAGTCTGGGTCCTTTCTGCTACACCTGATAAGCCTAGATAGCCAAGTAGGAAGCAAAGATGAAACTAGTAGAAATGACTAGCTTTTTTTTTTTTTTCATTTTTTATAATGAAATGTTCTGACCAGGAACCTTTTGGATAAGGTTTCTGGAAAAGGCTCATGTATGAACCAAACATTTTATAGGGATGATTTCCAAAGTATGCAGGTTTGCATCTCTAGGAGAAAAGAAAGCTCAGGGTCCAGTGAGTGAATACCCCACTCAGTGAAACAGAACTCCCCTCTGAAAACACAACCAAGGTCTCCCAGTGGGCATTTTAGGCAGAACTAGTATTTAGTTTGGAAGCTTATTACCCTCACTGTATGAGAGGGCCTGGGGGTTATTATAATTACGGGTAAGACAATAAATTTTATATGTAGAGGTGATCGCAGAGTTACAGCAGAAATTACTTTTTCAAATTTTTGGAAGTGAAACCCTGAAAAATTTCTATTCATGCAAGGGTTCATCTTCATCCTTGGTAAGAAAGCCGGTCATCCAGCTATTTTAAATTGGTTACAAAATACAAATATACTTTAAAAAAAATCTAGCAATAGTCTTTCTTAAATGCACCAGAACAGTAAATACTAGTGTTAATTAAACATTGTCTAAAAGGTTATTATTTCACCCTTTGAAACTTCAGTGAGATTCATCATTAAGAAACGTACATTCAAGAGGTCATTTATATGCTCATTCTAAAATTGTACCCTGGGTATAAATTTCTCTCTCAAATCCATTCTTAGTTAATCAATTTAAGATTTTATGCTCTTAGAAGTTGCTTAAAAAACTTTCAAAATCTCATTTGTTCCATTTCCCTCAATAGAACAGTGCTGGTGCTAGAAATGTTTTTGTTTGTTTGTTTGTTTGTTTGTTTTTTATTAACTTAGTTCTTTTTAATACAAATAGTTTTGTGTAATCAGTTTGTCAAGATTTTTCTTTATGATGTCCTCAGTTGCTTTGTGCATTGAACCGACTCCACCAAGCTGGGTCAGATAGCTATCTATACTTCTTTTCTATTTTTTTTTAAATATTTAATGTTCCTTAAGTAGCCCCGCCAATTAAAAAACTAAGTTTTCTTTTTAAAAACAGTCTGGCTAACTTTTCCATCCCAATACTAATCCAAACTTTATTAGCAGCAACTTTTGCTATTTCAGACATTTATACAGACATCTATGGCTGACCTAGGTCCTAATTGATCTGCTGTGCAATTGACATGTTGCTGTCAATGAGAATGTCGGCAAAAGATTATTGGATATGCAAATAACGAGTCAATATCTGACATTATGGCAAGCTCAGATTTGACTATATGTTAATTCAATACAAATCTACTTAAGTTCCTGCTGTGTGGCTACCTTAAAAACTAAACTTAGGAGGAGATACAAAAATGGCAAAGATAAATAAGACACGGTGCTTACTCTTGAGATATTCACTGACTAGCAAGGAAACTAGATATGTAACAGATAATGAGGAAAAAAAAAAAGGAAAAGATTTCTCTGTTATCCAGAGCTCTTTGGGGACACAAAGGCTGTGATTAAAATTAGAGTTTAATCCTACTCTCTTTTATTTTCATCTCACTATAACCTAAACATCACACTTACTGTGCTGTTAGGAAAGGCATCAAAATTGGACATTCCCTTTTCTTCTCCTCAGATAGTTACAGTGTCAATCCACAAGCACACCTTTTCAGAATTCTGCAGGGGACCACTGGATTTCCTACATGCCCTGTTGTATTTCTTGTCTCAAGGTTGGCGTCCCAATGAAACTTTTGACTAGAGTTATCTCCAGGCTTTCCCTGTGCCTGGGGACAGCTTGAGCCCATGCTGGTCTCTAGTACCCTAGCGGAGTGCCCGCCAACTAGCTTCTGTGTGGTCTAGTACAATGTTAAGGCCTGTGCAAACATTAAGATGAGCAAAGGATATTTTAGGTTTTGACCCTGCCCAAACATGTTTCCAAAAATCAGAGGTACAAGAGACACAAGGTCTTGATTACGGATCATGATACTTGTTTAATAGCTGAAGTGATAAGAAACTACCAGTTTGGATCCATGTTCAGATCCTCTGGACTTGGCAAAAGAAGCCAATTCTGCCTAATGACTCTGTTCCTGACCCATTGCTGGGTGCTGGAGAGAGATATTCATCAGACACAAATCTGCACTTGAGGAGTTTTCTTGCAAAATGTGGAGCAAAGGTTTGAGCATTTCTGGGGGGGAATAAAAAAGACAACCCAAAACCCTCTGTGTTCACTTAGGACAGAGAAACAGACTATTTTGAATAGGAAACTGACTCCTGTGAAATTCATCCACCCTGTACTATTTAAGACAACATTTATCATTAATTGAAGCAATGTAATTGATCATCTACATTTTGTTGTTCAGATGTTCCTGAGAAAAATGGGAAGCAAAATTTAAACAAGGTTCTGGAGAATTACAAAGAATCTGACAAATTCAAAATTCAGTCATTCCCTCAGAATTTTAGACTCTTAATCTTTCTCTTGTTTAAATTTTGTAGAAGACTGGTTAAACATTCACTTTGGCTGCAATTAGTATCAGTATATTTTTTTGTTGTATTATTTGTGAGGTATATATATCAAATTTTGTACCATTGACATAAACCACAACGGGCATCAATGTATTTCTTATTGTATTCTGAAAAATATTTTTGATTTAACTGTTTTGTATAGAATAAAAATTGGTTTAAAAATTTCTGAAACTTCAGAGAATTGGTTATTTTAAACAGTTTTAAGGACGGTAATGAGAATTTGAAATATACAAATGTTGGGTTTTAATTTGATTTTGCATTTAAGCAATGTAGTGTAAAAATCATTCCCGCATTTTTATCAAATTTAAGTTTACTACTGTTTTGACCATCTGTTAAATGTCTGTTTTGATGTGTAGCTTTTCCTGAGTTCATCATTTAAAAGGATCTCCAAATTAAAATTATACAAATGAAAATTTGAACATGACTGAGTGAAGTTTACTGCGGAAATCTGACAATTTTGATGGCGGCCATCAGACAGTGAGAAGAAATGCTTTGTGCAGCCTTCTCCTGGCTTGTCTTCTGGGTTCATAGGTTCATAGTAGGAACACCCTGGAAACTGTAATGAAATGAAAAAGAGCTAAAATATTTCATCAAAAGGGTATAATTACTTATGATCAAATGCAGCCACACAACTGGCTAGGATACAGCTTTGAAAAGCCATTCCAAAGCAGATGAACAGAATATTCTTAACACTGTCCAACACTTCTGGCCCATTTTCCCTTGAATATGTTATCACCACCTCTGTTACAGTCCTTGCATATATGGGACCACACTCTTGGCTTTGCAATCTTTTGGAAGACACTATGGAGCCCTTTTCTTGCTACTATTGTCCTAGGGGGCTTTGGCTTATGTTGAGTTCAGCTAGTGTGTTTGGAAGTTTACGAGTGACCATAATTACTATTAGTTCCTTCAAATGTCATCCATGAGCCATGTTTGGCTTACCTGAAATTTTTCTGAGCCTACTATATTCTAGCTTCAAGGAGATGCTTGCTAATAGCTGCATTTTTTCTTTTTTGCAGATAATACACCTACTAAAGCCATCTTTTTATTCTGTGTCAAGTCCCCCATCCAAATTTTCATAGTCTATATGGTTCCATCTCTGATTTGATTTCCTCCTACTCGCTCTTCCTCCATGGTTCCAACTCAAAAACCAGTCACAGAGGATTCTCAAGATCCCTGAATTGGACAAAGCTTTGATTTGCATTTAATCTCCTCAGTAGAGTGAAATAGGCATTTTCTACAACTGTTTCTAAAATCCCCAGTGCAATCATTACTTAAAGATATTACAGGTATGGTTTTAGCAGGTATAATTTTGTACTCGATAGAAACATGCTACTTCGTTTATTCTTTTTTTTCTTGTTTTAATGAAAACTGCCTCTAAGTTCCCGTCTCTTTAACTTAATTAACATTTTTTTATCACTTATTTTTGGGCTCCTTCTTTTTCCTTCCCCTTCCCCCATGCAAATGATCGAGGGACCATTCTTAAGAAACGTCCATCTTCGGGTCACAGTGTAAGCAGATATTCTAACAGCTTTTACAGGCATAGGAGCTTGAGCCTCCGGGAGATGCTTCCTTAAGATACATCCTGAACCCATCCTATGAGGTTCACTACGACTCTGGGGCACTGTGAAGAGTGATAGACTATGACCCTGACGTTTTATATTATTAATTCCTTCCAAATTTGTAGAAGACCACACAAGCTTACTTCTGCTCTAGCATCTTTTTATCACCTTTCCCTTTCACAAATAACCCGCTTCACCTAAACCCCAGTGGACCTTTAGGTACTTGGCATTGCCACACATTCTGGTGAATGCATTGGAAAAATATGCTAAAACAATTTCTATTTATTTTTTTTTTGCTTTGTTTTTATTTTTTACAAGAGCCTTGTTTAGTCACTCACCCCAAACCACTTTGTGGCACAGTGTAACAGCTGCCCTCTGACCCACCCTGAGCCCACTGTCTTTTTCGTAGCCTCCATGCCACGACTCTTTGGCTTCTAATTTCCCTCTGCTTTATCTTTACCAAAGTCTCAGAAACAGATCTATTTCTTCTCTGTATTCCTCTCCTCCATTTTAAATTTTCTACACCTTATTCCCTCAAGATCAGTGACTTTCAAGTCACCTATACTAAAAGAGAAATGCTTGTGGTTGCCCAGAAAGTAAACAGAAGTAGATACACATACATGCAACCCGTCAGAAAAAAAAGTGTGTCTAGGGGACAGGAGTGTCTTCATGCATTGATTCAACAAACATTAACTGAGCATCTACAATGTGCCAAGAAGTTCTCCAACCTGGGAAATAAATGAATCAATAAGATGGAATCCCTGCCCTCAAGGAATTTACAGTGTTTTGGGAGAGACCAAGGACCAATTAAATGGCAATGAGGACATTGACTTCTGAGCCACAGAGATAAGCAGGAGGTGGCAGTGCTAGTGGAGTGGGGTGGGGGTGGGGGGCTCTCTACTCACTGGGAGAAATTCCAGAGTTTTTCAGAAAGAAGCCAAGTCTGGGGGCACCCAAAGAATCGGCAGGGATGGCAGGAAGAGTGCATTCTAGCTGCATCAAGAACATGCGGCAGGGTCAAGGAACTAGAGGAAAAAATTCTTTCCTGAAACTCAAAGTGCTTCTCTCTGGCTGGAACATGTCCTGCTGGGTGGGACATAGCTAGAGGGGAACCACAGGGCAGGGGAAGGAATGAGGATAGTTCCTCGAACAAATTACAACACCCAAATGCCCCCACAATTCAAGAACAACTGCTGATTGAAAATCTATTCTGTGAAGCTATTTCTTGACCTCCCTTCGTTTGAGTGGAAGCTCGGGCTGGTTCCATAATTTTTCCAGAAACTCTCAGGTAATAACCAGTCCTTCAGTCAATTTTAGTCATAAGACAGATCCATTTCAGTAACTAAAATACCCAGCCCCGTGTATTAGTCAAAACAGTGAACTTTACTTTAAGCTTTTTCCTTTTTTCAGTAATAGATGTGGTTATTTTCCCTCTGATTCCCAGCCTTGAGCTTTTCTTCCACCCACCCATCCTGGCCTTGATTTCCACCCCAACATTCAGGAATGGGGCAGTGAGTTGGTTTTCATGGGTCTGGTTGTGCGTGCTCTGGGCTTGGTGTGTGTTCACGGCTGACTCTTCTGTGGAGTACTATTGAGTGTCCCCTAGGTTTCTCCACTGAGCACATTTAACTGTGCCTTCCAGCCATGGGCAAAAAAGCAAGTCAGCAATGACCTCTACTTTTTTCAGTCAAATGCCCCTCCCCACCACTACCATATCCCTCTCCCTAGCCACTATCCTGGACATGATTTAATTTTGGTTCCTGGATAGCTTTTTCTCCCGGAGCAACACATCTGGGTCGACACAACTCAGCAAACCATCTTGGCTCCACTTCCTCTTCTTGGCAGTGCAGCCACTTCTCAGTACAGCTGAGCCTCTGACTTGCTGCCTCAGCCCCTTTCCTCAGAGCCATCGTCGTCTGTGGGTCAGCACCAGTACGTCGTGCTTTGCAAAATCCAAGGAATGCATGTCAAGGGCCCTATGTGGTCCCTTCAGTTTTCTTTCCCTAGCGATGGGAGAGGTAAAAATGCCTCATCACTTCAGGATCTCTCTATAAAGAAGGTCCTTCTCTTCCCCAGGTGTCACACATTTTATACCATTCGTGTGGGACTAAGGCTTGGAATTGATTTGTGACCACCTTCTTTGTCACTCTTAGCTCCTAATTAAAAAAAAAAAAAAAAAAAAAAGAGCCTCAATTTTCTACTTTTTTTTTCCCTAGGCCTTTTAGAATCTCAATGAAAACCAAACAAGAGCCCTGTTTTAACACCTTGTTATATAAAGAGTTTGTGCTTTATCTTGGTAAGGGATGGATCCTTAAATTTATTTAATAGCCCTAAATGTGGTAACCAAGGACATGAATCCTGACATCCAAAAGGCATATCCTTGATACCATCTGCTTTTCCCTCCCCCACAGTCCTGCACAGCAACCACCTTTAAGAAAAAAGGAGGGGTAGTTTCCAGTTGTCAGATTCCTCAAAGGCTGCCCAAGAGTAAGGGGAAGTGTTATTGGATTCAAATGAGAGTCAGATAAGACACACAGAATGCCCACACAGAATGTCCAAAGCCTGGATGCTCCACTCTACCCAATTTCTTTCTTCTCTTTATACCCTTAGGCTGAATGGGATCAGACACTTGACCCATAGCTAGGGTGAGTATGTGTTGAATAGAGTACTTAGGGGGGAATGGGCATTTTGGGGGCCCTGAGACTCTTCCACGTTCTTGACACAGCTTCCTCAGCTGCTCCCTGCATGGTCTCCAGTTGTGCCTCTTCCCTGAAACCACATCTCTTTCACCCAAATTTCGGGATCCAAGAAACAAATCTGCTCAGGCCACAGTCCAGGAGGGGGAAGAGAGTGCCGTGCTATGATGGAGAGCTCCTTCTGCCTCTGCTCTCTGTCCTTCCTCTTCTGTCTACCCAGGATTCTCCCTTCCTGTGTGTCCCATCTGATCAGATTCCCCTGTAATGCATTTCTTTCCCCTGCTCCCTATGTAGGTGTCTTCCTCCAAGTCTCTATATTTTTGTCAATTTATCTCTGCATTTCTCTTTCTCAAGAAAACTCTTATAAAATTATTTGTTTCTCCATTTCTTTCTTTCTGTTCTGCCAGCATCAGGGCGTGAGTATTCATCTTTTATCTTGCTTATCTAATATTTCCTGGGACAAGTAAGGATGGCTGGAGCCTAAACTGGTCACAAAGACAATAAGGATGTGGACGGAGCAAATTACCATGCTACTACCCGAGGAACAGTTGATTCAGCCAGATCACCCTGCCCTGGAAAACTATCTGGATATCCCACTCTCTTAGCTGCCCAACCTTTCTCTCCCTACCCCTGTAATTACTAACTATGAGGAAAATAACATCGGAAGAGATCAGGCTCCTTGTTCATCACCTTCACCATCTGGCTCTTTATTCTCCAAGGGGGGATAGCAAGAAATCACCCACTGTCCTTTCCTTAAGCCCCAAGTACTGTTTATACATTCCATAGGATAACTCTTCAGAGGATACCCTGCCCACCTGGCCCAGCCTCCCTTTTCCCTGCAGTGACTTTCTCAATGGGAAAAACCAACTCTCACTTGACTTTGAACTCCCAACACCACCAGCAGCCTGGCTAAAGCTCAGTAAATGTTTGTTAACTAAGGTGATAGTCATCAGTGATATTAGATGAGGACTTCTAAAGTGTTTTTATGTATCTAATAAATCAGAGGTAAAAGCCAACTAAAGTATGGAGGCAGGATGAGAAGATTTGAGGGGAAAGAGAAAAAGGGTGGATGAATTGTGTGCTGTATTTTTAAGGCCTAAACCCTGAAACTGAGCAGTTTCTCTGAACAGTCTGAGACTGTCGTGGGTTCTTGTGAGGAGCCCCACAAAGGTGCAGGTCTCCCGTAGTGAAGGATAAGGATCAAGACTGATCCCAAATCCCACCTGATGGAAACTCTGGTCTCAGCTTTTAGGTGGTGCTTTTGATTATTGACCAAAATACAATGGGACCATTTCTCAAGCCAAGTAAGACCCTTCTGTGCCTCCTTTCCTTTGCCCATAGATTGCCACAGAGAAATCTGGGTCAGGCTACTGTTGAAGGTCTCTGGAATTTAGTTTAGCTTCAAACAATGTTTTGATAAAATTCTTGAGAAAGCAGACATCCTGGTATGATTTACTAAGTACTCAATAGATGTTTGTTGAAATGGGTAAAAGATTATATTCCAGGCCTTACTGTGGATGATGACAAAACAGACACAACTAGTCTCCACCTTGAGAAATCGTAATGTGGCCATTGTGTCAAAGCTAAAAATTAGAGAAGAAATGGTCCCCCATACTTCAGTGCTCTTGTTTCGAAGACTTGATGAAAATTCAAAGGCATCTACCAACTTTGGCTGACACCGCCCTCTCCTCCTGCCATTAGAGGCTGATCAGTTGGAGTGAGCTCAGAGGTCTGGCTGTCAGTACCAGCTAGAACACAAGACTGGGAGCCCATGTGAGGCCAAAGGCCAGAGATTGGAAATGATGGCACATTCTTCCCTCATTACACCAAAGTAGGGGACAAGTTTCCCACCCAAAAGCCCATCACTGGACACCTCCTCATGCCCTCACTTGGGGTAAAGAGAGCCTGGATCTTGGGTAGCATCTAAATACATCTGATAAAGCACTGGCCCTGAGTTGGAATAATTTATTTTAAAAAAAGTAGAAGAGATTAAACAAGCTGGGGAGTTTTTTTGTAGCTCCAAATTATCTGACCCACATCCCACCCCAATTCCCCCCTTTGCTTCCATCTGTACCAGGGGTTTACCTGGGGGTGGGGGAGTATGATGATTTGGCGGTACATTTCCAGCCTTTCCACCAATGGCCAGAATCTTTTTTCCCTCCCCCATTGTTTCAAACACTTCCTGCATCTATCCTTTATTTCCATTCCCTCTTCCTTCTCCTTCTCAGGACTTTTCTCTGCTCCTACAACAAGCTCCTACAAAGCTTTTGTGTTAAAGCTTTGAGTACATGGGAGGACTCTAGGGTGCTGCAGGTACTGGTCTCAGTGATGAGAACTCAGCTTCTGCTTTTTTGCCCTCCCTGAATCTTGCCCGGGTTTGGTTATAGAGAGTTACCTTTGCTTCTGCCTTCTGCTGACATTCCTTATCAGTTATCTATCTGTCTATCTATCTATCTATCTGTCTAGCTATCTATCTACCTACCAACTCCCCACTATTCCCCTGGATTTTCTTCCAGGGGATGCTTCCAATTCTTTTGCTATACTTCTTCTTCTATAACTCTGTTATTTTATCTCTGGATTTTGTTCTTTTTCTGCATCTCTATGTGTCTGTGTAGCTCTCCCTTTCTGTACCTACGAGATTCTCCTTCTCTGACTGGGACATTCTAGTTTATTCATTTGTATTTTTTTTTTTTCTCATAGGAAGGCAGAGCACAGGGGTGGCAGAAGTGGAGTGAGAAACCACCTGGCTATTCCTGGGGTATGCTCCAGCAAGCCAGCTTAGAACTAGAGGAGTAGGGAACAACTTTCTGCCTTCAGCTCATTTTCCATCCCCCTCATCCCCTTCTGGGATTACCTTTTCCTGGACTATGCTTCTTTCTTCCAACAGCCATCATTTGGTGAAATGACATCTTCACGAAACCAAATCTCAACATCTACCTACCTGGCTCTCTGCCTTCCAGCTAGGAACTCTGATAAGACAGCTACCTGCTTCAACTGTAGGTCCCACATCCAGAAAGGCTAAATCCTTTGAGACGTCTGTGATTCCTATGAGTCTGGAGATTCTCTACTTTGTCAGCAAGCTACTGCCCAGGGGCTCCTTATACCCAACCCAGTCATTTGTGGACTAGAGTCTTAGTGGGTCTCTTCCATTTGCCATCCAAGAGACTGAGTTCCTATATCAACTTACACACTCAACGTCCCCTTTAGTGCCTTGGATGATACTGAAGGTTATTTCACAAGATTAAAAGCTTTTAGAGGAAAAGACACTGTTTCTCATTCATTGTTGTATCCCCAAGATGGACGTGTTAGAGTATCTCATATTTGAATTTTCATGATGTGTTTTGAATGACATCAGAATATTAATGTCTAATTCCCAAGGCTAAGTTTTATGTATACCCGAGATAAAGAAATATACAGCCATTTAGGAGGCAGAAATGGCAAAGGAGCTAGGAGGAGAAGGCAGGAATATGAATCCATGACTTTTAGAAAGGATTGTCAGGGAAGGCATAGCTTCTCTGTGTCACAGTACTTGCGACTGAAGAATCCTACTAGACCCCAGGCAGCCTGCAGTCACTCAGGGACTTAGAGATGGCGGGAGTTCCCGGAAGATCTTGCCTTCCCAAGCAGGTGTAACCAAAACGACAGATCAAGACAATGCCTTTCAGCCCTTGGCTGAAAAAAAAAAAAAAGTATGCATTAAATTTAGAGGCTTAATAAATGGTTGTGAAAAAGAACAGAGTCCACAAATGCTCCCTTCAAAATAGACATTCCCTCTCCTTTGCAGCACAAGGTCACATCTGTCAAAGATGCAAGATTCCCAGAGGCCCACAGAGCAGCGGGGCGGTGCCCCAGGGTTCAGTGGGAGCAAAGGCCTGCCAGAAGAGTCAGTCCAAAGGAGTCAGCCAGGAGTGATTGAAGCCAAGAAGGAGGGAAAGCAGCCCCAAGCAAAAAGAAGGATGAGGTGAAAGAAGGATCGGAACAATGCATTCTTCTCAACAACCCACCTTTGCCTTGTCTTCCTTAAAGGAGCTATACCAATCTGTGGCATGTGAATAGGAGTATGCCCAAACTACGGTTGGAAAGCCATTCTTTGTCCCACCTGGAGCAGACAGCTCACCCTAGTTCCTGGCTGGATATATGTCCCTTCCAGGAGGTAAAGGGAAATCAAGGCTGACCCTAGTTAGTATAGTTCTTCCTGGGTGTGATAGTCCCCCAGGTCCAAGTCCTTTGTTTCGGGAATGCCTATTTTGAAGGGAGAATCTGTGGTCTCAGTCAATTTAATGCTCTTTGATACCCTGTGTGAATTATGGCCTGGCTGAGAACCAAAGTAGGATGAAGGACTCGAGGGGACAGCTCAGAGGAAAGATGCCTAGCACAGGGATTCACAAGAACTTGAAGTTCTCCATTAACTTCTCCCTGACCACAGTCCTCCATCTTTGCCCCACACCCTCCCTTCCAACCTTCACAAACTCCCCAGCGTGGGCAGGGTAAGGGCCAGAGACGAGCCAGCTGCAGCCCCATCCTTCGGTGCAATTCCTTGTTTCTATTATCCCCCTTCTCTGAAAAACTCATGCTACATGGATTTCTTCCTCTTCCTCAGAAATTTATGCTGAGAGTCACGACGAGAAATGGGCAAGTCAGATACCAATGTGTTCCTGAGTGCCCAGCCATCACCACCTTTCATTTCTGTCAGAGTTCTTTCCAGAGCACGATGGGAACATGGTTATGTATTTGTTGTAAGAAGCACCTTGGCTCCCCATTGCCCTAGTGCCCAGTCAGCTCTGCCTTCCCTGACTGGGCACCCTTCCTCAGAGCCTCCATCTCTACAACATCCTTGGTTCTCTCTCTGGGGCTCTGCTCTGTTCCTTGACTCTGAGGATTTATGTCTCCACCCTTTCTGCTGCTCTTCTTTGCTATTTCTTTTTGTACTTTGCTTTGTTTCGGAGTGTATATTGTGTATCAGTATTGGTCTCCTGAAAAAAAAAATAAGAGGACTGTCTCTGGGGAGACAAAATAAGGACCATGAGGCAAAGAAGGGTCATGGACCCTCTGGGAAGGACAAAACTACCTTCCACTCCTGGTCTCCTTCTTGAGTGTTGAGATCCTTGAGCTCAGTGGTTCCCATTTCCCCTTTTCTTCTTTCTTGGATGCCTCAAGTGTCCACTGTCTGGAGAGTGGTAGTCCATAAGGGACAAATCCCTTACCCATTCCACTCCATTTCCCGCTTCAACTGGAAATAGCAAAGAGTTCCTGTTCTATCCATTGCACTTCAACCCCCTAAGCCTGGACCCTAGGAAACCACTCCCCACCGCCCCTCCCACACTCCATGAAGTGAGACCCTGTCTCATTGTCCCTTCACTGGTCAAAGATAGACCAATGACCTCCAAAAGCATTTCCAGTGAAGGAGTTGCCAGGTCATGCAATCTTTCACTATGGTTGACTGAATGCTTCTGGGGTTCTCTGGGTGTTAGGGTGCTTGGGACGCTTTTTGCACTTAAATATGGTCATAAGATTACACACTTGACTGTCTGTCTCCCTCCCCCACTCAGACTGTGAGCTGATTGAAGGCAGGAAGCTCTTATATGGTAAGGATTTGGATCCTTTTCTCACTTTCAGCAGATATATTGATGGGGTCAATAGAATATTCTAGAGGAACATGTCTAGAAGTTAGCTGTATTCAAAGGCCACAGATTATGAAAAAGTCCATTAGAATCGGCCCAAGGAGCAGCAGTCCTCGGCCTAAGACCTCAGGTCCAGATATCTTATTTAATTCACCTATAATTTGGCCCTTTCCTAACAATCCACAGCTTCCCTCTTGGGAGAGCTGTGCCAGGCACCCTTTGAAGGCTTTGTTGGCTCTTGGCTTCTCAGGGCTGCCTGGGTTTCAAGAGGGAGTAAAATCAAGTTCCTGGCTTGGGCTTTCACAGAAGCCAGAAGAGCCCCTGACACTTTTGCAATGGCCAGACACTTACTGAAAGATATCTGGTCCCTTACCCTGTACTCCCCCATTTTGTGTTAAGCCGATAAACTTTCTCTGGGGAACACATTTAGGGAAGTATTATCATTTTTCTACTTCTGAGGAGGAGAACATTTACCACTGTTTGTGCAGGAATACTGAGATAGCAGTTTGTGGAGGAAGGAAGAAAGCAAACATACTTCCTTTGGGGTTTTTGGAAAGGAGAGCCCATGAGGAAGGACTGAAGGAAAAGGAGGAGAGAAATTTCCCAAATGGCCTGGGCCACGGATCTCGGCAGGAACCAGAGGTGGACGCAGGCACGTCCAAAGTTGGAGATGAGCTTTTCCAGAGGCTGTGCAAAGCCTGGGGTCAGGGCTCCAGGTTCCTGGCTCCAGACAGGCAGCTTCTGAGAGCAGCAGCCAGGGCCGGGCCTCCTCAGGCCAAGGACATGTCTCACGGACTCTGCGTGCTGCTTCTCTCTGCACGCTTGCCCTGCAAAGGGATCCCTGCACGTCGGTACGAGAAGGTCAGCTGATCTAGAGACTGAGGCATCGCTCCACTCAGAAAGGGAAGTGGCAGTTTCCTGTCCAGCCAGGCATCCAGTCCTGCATTGTTTCCCTTCTCCTCTTCAATCCTTCCTAATTCATGCGGGCCCTCCATCCCCAGAAAGTAGGCGGGCAAATCCCCAGTTGCAGAGATGAGGCACGATGTAGACGATGTAGACAGCCAAGTGCTTTCTGAGTCGCGGAGTTATCTTGACCATCCCATCTCGGGAACGTTTTCCCCAGCAATTTGCTCTGCCTCTGAAAATCTCTGATTCCTTATTTGGTATCTTTTTGAACCATGAAATCCAAAAGAATACGAGTTCTGCTCAGCCTGGGGCAGAGTATGGCCAGCTAGTTCCTTTCTCTGTGCCGGTCCCTCCCTTTTCTCCCTCTGGAGCTGGGGTTCACTGGCCCCTGGAGGGCCGTGTTCACACCTGTTGCTCTCTTGATTCTTGTCTCTGCGGACCTCCCACCCTGCCCGTGTTCCTTCTGTTTCTTTCTCCCTCTCTGTCGGCAGATGCAACCACAGAATTGCCTAACTGCCTCGCCAGGGTCCTGTGTCCTCTATGCTTTTGAGATGGATCCAGTCCACTTCCTTTTGCTCTCCTCCTCAGTCGTGACTGGATTGGAGGCCAGGAAAGTCAGAGGCTGCAGGAGAAGCATGAGCCCTGCATCACTCCTGTCCATTCTCCAAGCTGGAGCAGGGGCCATCTTTCTTTTTTCCTCTCAATGCCCTCTTTCTTTCTTTTCCTTTTTTTTTTAAATTATGTTAAAAATGTACATAAGTTGTTTCATTAAACCATTTCCCAGGCTTTGTTTCTGATTCTGAGGGAGCACCAACTTGGTGATGCGCTCACATGGTCCCACCTCTCCCTGGCCCACTCTGTGATGCCCCCAGAATTCATTGTTCATCATCATCTGTGCTGTCACCTTCTTCTTGGGATCAATCCCAGGTCCTCTGCCCTTTGTCTGGGATACCAAGGAGGCAGCTTCCAGACCCAATCCCAGCCCTTGTGAGCGCCCCCAGGGCCTGGATCTTGGGGCTCCCTGTTCTCCCTTCTCCAGTCCTATGCTGGTCTCAGGAAGCACCTGGCCCTTCAGAACCCCTCACAAAGTCTCTAGCATTTTAGAGCTTGCCCACATTGGACGTGTAGCCTCTCAAATTTTTTCCCAGTCCCTGAAATGTTAGTAGAGCCTCGAGGAACGTTATAGGAATTTGGAACCCCCCCAAAGCAGCAGCTCCTCCAAAATGGTGAGATCTTGATGACCACAGAACTAGCCCATCACATACATTGCTTGCCACTCAAAGCAGAAGTGATTTCCTGATGACATTTCACCATCTTCCCCATCTAAATTGGCTTGAGCCCTCTCTGAGGTAAGAGGAAGACCGTGCGCATTGACGTCGGAGGTCTAATGAAGGCCGTGGGGGAACAGTTGGGACCATCGTCCTCTCCCCCTGCTGTTTAGAACCGTGACTTTCCCTGGGTTGTGGTGAACAACTTGAGAGCAGGGACCACGTGGCCCCATTGTTGTCATGTCCCGACACCAAGTTCAAGTTCAGAGCTGCTGGGTGGCAAACGTACGAAGAAATAACAGAGGAGTGCGGTGGAATGGTAACAGAAAAGAGAGCAGATGAGAGGGCTTGTTTCGCCGCCACCTGCTCAATAGGGTCACGTGGGGGACGTTCTGGGGGACCTTCCCTTGGGAGTCCAAGCCAAGGGCAAGGTTGTCTATGGCTTCCGTGCCAAGGAAGTAGAAATCGTGGAGACCCCATGGCAGGTCGAATAGTCAAAGCAGCTGATCCAGAGAAAATCACCTGGGGAAGCTGGTTGAAGAGAACTCCTAAACCTAAACACCAACCCAGGCTGCTGCTTCGCTTCTTGAACTGAATTGGGATTTCACCTTCTTCCAGGTGCCCCACCCTTCCCAGTTACTGTGCCATGGGGCAGCTTGGGCCTTCTGCCAGTTCTGGTCTCTGCTGAGCACCCTGGAGTCAGCAAGCTCAGGGGCATGAGGAGTAGGGGAGCCTCATCCCACCTGAAGGGGTCCTGAGCCCACAGCAGCTCTCCTCTTGGGGCGAGTGGGCTGGAAGACAGTTAGGGCCAGCCAGGGCCAATGGCTCTGAGCAGGGGCTCCCAGGGCTCCCAGGGCCCGGCCTCAAGTGCATACATTGCAACCGCTTATTCCGTGTAGTTCCTGGACACACGACCTCCAACACTTCCCCCCCTGTGGAGGATAGCTTTTCTCTCCAATTGCTGACCCCAGGCTGTGCGCCAACCTCCATTTGAACCCCCTGAGGCCTTGGATTCTCAGGGCTTCCTGGGGTTAAGGGGAGGAGAGAGGGGACCTTCCAGAAGGATGGAGGGATCCAAGACTTTGTTCTGTGGAAATGGCCCTATGTCCCTCTTTGCCCAGTCCCAAATGTGCCACTTTCCTTGGATTATCCAGTTATATTCCCATCAGTGGGAAACAGGCTATCGTCAAGATGGGATCTTTCTGGGTTGAAATAGAAAGGCATGGGGGTTGCCAGCCCTCTTCAGAGTTGGAGGACACCCCTTGGGCTAAGAGGCTGGGGGGGGGGGCCTCTGACTATGGGATGGGAAACAGCTGTCCCCATCAAGGGCATCTGGACAGGGCTATGAGGGAGAGAGGCTCTGGAAAGACACTTGTGGCTTTCTTTGGGGCCGACCCAGAACAGTGGGTCCCAGCAGGCTCCAGAGGGGCCACCTGTAGGCTGGAGATGAGCTTCTCTCCAAGGAACACCTGCACAACGCCACCTTCAGCTCATGGACTGCTCACTTCAGCCTCCTCTGTTTTTCTTCGTCAGTGTTTATTCCAGGAGAGGCTAGTCCTGAGTTAGGAGCAGAGGGGTTGAGGATGAAGCACATGTCTGCACAGGTAGCATGAAACATGGCTCCATTTCTGCTCCCGGTAGGAAAGCTTTTCTTGCCAACTCAGTTTCTGGTCCACTTGGCCATCCTAGCCTCCTCCCAGCCTCTGCATCCTCGAGGGCTCTGCTCCCCCAAGGCTCCCTTCTCTGGACAAAGTCCAGCCAGTTGGTTCCTCGGTCACCTCTCTCCTTGCCCTCGTTTCCATCTGACTCTGGCCCCCACTAAGCAACCCTCCCTTCTCCCTCTCTTGTCTCCTCTTTTGTTTGTAATGACATTTCCAATATGATTCTTTTCTCTTCAGTCCATCTCCCAGCTCGGCACTCTCTCCTTCAATTTCTTCCTGCAGATTAAGACCTCAGCAATTCTGGCTCCTTTTTTTGTGCCCCCTGTCCCGAGTCCCAGGTTCTCCAGGGTTTGAGACTGGTCAAACAGCCCTCTGTTTGGACATTTTTCTCAAAAGGGATGGATGAAGGCTGGAATGACAAAAGAGGGAGTGGGCCCAGCGGGCTCTGGTCTGTCCTCCTATCCTCCTGGCTGAGGGATGGAGACAACTTCCTTTCCTGCCAGGCCCTGTTTCTGATGGCAAGAAAGTGCCATCTTGGTGATGCTCCAATGTCACCCCACCTTTCCCTGGTCCCTTCTGTGAGTCTTCGAGACTCCCCATTGGCTGTCACCTGGGCTATTACCACCTTCCTGGGGACAGCCCATGGCGTCTGCCCCTTGAAGATACCAAAGAGACAGCTTCCAGATGCAGTCCCAGCCCCTGGGAGCACTCACATCCACAAAGCCTGGATTTGGGGGATTTCCCTTCCTCAGTCCCACACTGGTGGGGGTGACAAGCCCATGCCACCCTTAGAACTCTTTACCAGTTTTGGGTCTCCAGCATTTGGGGAGCATGTTCAATGGCTTCCTTGGTCACCACTCCCAAGGTCCTGAGTTGGTTTCCTTTTCCCAACATCAGTGCTGCTCAAGATCAGGACCCTAGTAACATGGGTGAGTGGTGGGTTTGTTTTTTTTGTTGTTGTTGTTTGATTTGTTTTTTTTTTTTAGACACACCTTCTGAGTGGGCAAAGAACATTCTAGCTTCCAACTTCCTCACTGGTCACAGTGAATCCTCCATATTTCCTGACTGAGAGGATTCCCTTGGCATTTCTCGAATGTTCGTTGTCTCTGGATGTGTCTATGTGTGCAGGCCATGACCACAGGGCGTCGAGACCCAAGCCATCAGCCCGGGCCTTGCATTTCTGTTTCCATTCCCAGCATGCCAGTGTGCCCTTCTCACTACAGACGAAGATGCCTGAATACAGGAACTTTGTCTCATTCATCTTTGTATCCCCACTGCCTAGTAAAACGCAAACAAAGATTTGATAAAGCAGTGACCATGGGCATGAGTGGAACCCCGGACAAATTTCAGAGGGCACCGGCAAAAGGAAAATCAAAAGGGAAGTGAGATAAACCCCGGCCAGGACTCCACCCCCTGCACCAAGACATGTGGTAGCTTGGCCATTGGAAAGTTGGTTTATTGGGACCGTCTTCTGAAGGGACCGCCCCACAAAACCCTCCGTCCAGGTCTGCTGGGGAGTGCATGTGAGCATGCTTCGACAGAGACACCAGAGCTTGGTGTCCACCAGTTCCAAATCTTCCTTCGGGGTTGGTGCCCACTGAGCTATGTGGAGAGCCACTGACTCTCTTACTTGAGACCCCTTCCTTTCCCCAGACCTCTGATTCCAGTTTCCATTCCTGTTCATGGCCTGTCTCCAGCCAGGGCACCGGGCCTTTGAGGCACCCCATCAGGCATCCCTTGAGGAGCTCAGAAGTAGCTCTCCCACTAGCAGGAGGGAGGGAGAAAAAGTGTCAGTGGCTCCTGCTGGGGTTTCCCTGAGCAGCCTGGCAGGGGCTCTCGGGGGAGGGAACATGCCTCGGCAACCCCTCTTTTATCTATTCCCTAACATGTCTGGACCCCCCAATTCCTCAGGCACCCTTCCCGGAGGCAGCAGCTCAACATCTTCCTCAGTCTAGGAGCTATTTCCAGGTCTCTCTCAGACCTGGCCTCCCCTTGTGTGCCCTGGAGGGGTGACTCAGGCTGCGGTGTGAGGCGTTCAGAAGGCCCCCCTTGCCCGCCCCTCCCCCTCCCCCCAGGGTTCCATACTGGATGCTTAACTGTCCACCATTAGAGGGGTGTTTCCTGGTCCCCTAACTGCTTACTGTTAGCTGTTAATTTCTTTCTGGAAAGGATCTCCAATTCCCACCCTCCCAACCCCACTTCACCTGGTTTCCTTCCTTTCCCTTGTTTTTGGGGCTGGGCTTCTGTGAGGGAGAGTTGGAAGACGGAATGAGGGGACATAGACAAGAGAAGGGCACTTTCTGTCCCCTCTTGTCTACGCTCTGGCTCGCCCCTTTGCTTCCTGCCTCTGCCTGCCTCCCTCTCAGCAATGACTTGGGAAGAGGACACCCCACAGGTCCCGGGGCCACGCCCCCCAGCCCTGATCAGTGCTCTGCCTCTGCCCTTCATCTCCCCTGTGCTGCCCCTGGATTTGGCCTCCCCCAGGCCTCCACCTTTCTGCCTCCCTTTTCCTCCCTCACCTGCCCACCCTGCTCTTTTTGACTTCCCGCCATTTCCCCTCCCTTTTAGTGTCACTGCCCCATCTTGCCAAGGGTTTCTGCTTTATCTCTAACTTACTCTGTCCCCCATGCCCCACACCACATCCTGGACCCTTTGCCCTTGAGATTTTTCCTTTCCTCCTGTGTGGTCATCTTTCGATGGCTCTCTTTCACAAGAACTGGGGCTCCGGTGGATCAGGGGTGGTAGGGTCAGCAGGCGAGCAGGACTCATCGGACACAGCCCGGACGGCCTTGCTGCCCCAGTCCCCGCTTCCTTTTGCCTTCGCTATGCCTAAGGCCTGAGCTCAGTGTCAGCTGCCGGACCATCGTCCTCGCGCACCTCCTAGTGCTAGCAAACCTGCTTCTGGTAGATGGCAGCCGCCCGGTACTCTATCTCTGTATAAGTGTATATATTTGTATGGAGGAACAATTTTTTTCCAGGACCCATTCATTGAGGAGGAGTGTCTGTGCTGTTTCCCAGGCTGCCCAGTGGTTTCTCTGAACCCGGGTGGGAACCATGAGAGACCTCCCTTCAGGTCCAAGAGCCTCTGCTTCCCTCAGGAAGGGCAGGAGAGTGAATGAGCCGGTGGAGGGGACTGACCAGTGGCTTCTTGGGCTGCCAGCCCCTCCCCCACCCCCAGTGGCAGTTGCTTCCGTTGGGGTTTCCAGGGCTTCCTCGCAGGGCTCTAAGTGTGCTGCTGCGACAGTTGGCCTGTTGAGCATCCACTTCTCCCATGCAGCTCCTGGGTGCAGAACTCTCTGGAAGGCGACACTTCTAAAATGGCTCAGCACAGACCTTTGGTTTGGCCCAGGCTGTTCTGCTCCCACAGAGCCCAGGGAATTGCATCTGAAGCTTGCTGGATCCCCGGCTCCTTGGGGCAGCTTGGGTATCAGCAAAGGAAGTGCCGAACGAATTGCTCTGGGTGGGATTTCAGGGGCCTGGGAAAGCTCCTGCCTCTGCGAAGGAACTCCCTTCTTCTTCCAGATGCCGTCCTAGCTCAGATATGGGATGCCCCACCATTAAAGAGTCCTTTCCAGGATGAAGGACAGGCTTCTATTGAACTACCATTCCTTTGTGGGAAAGACGAACTCCAAGCTGCCAGCATTCTGGCGTCCTTCATTGAGAGTTGTCAAGATCCTTTCGAGACCAGCAGCTGGAGTAATGTTGGACAGCGGGGGGTGGGGGAGGGAGGTAGAGGCAGAAAAAAATGCCCAGCGCTCCTGAGCAGATTGGGAGGGCAGGAGAAAGCATCTGAAAACACACCCCAGATTTCCTAAATGGGCTTGCCAGGATCCCAGCCCAGAAGTCTTCCCCTCTCCAGGCTGGCCAGGAGCCTCTTTCAAGGATAGGGGTCCGCAGGCATGAGGTTGGCCCACAGGGCCCTGGCACCAGGCAGGCTCCCTATATTGTTAGGGGCGTCCTGATGCCTCTGTTTTCTCCCCCATCATAGACCCTCCAAACAACAGTTACCAGAAGCCATGACATGTCCCTGCAGCTGGAAGGCCTTCCAGGGAAGGTCGTGGAGGCCTCCTGGGCCCACTGTTGCCTATGGAGGAAGGAAGGTAGGTGACAAAGCTGAGTCGGCATTCCAAAACTCAGCCCTGAGTTTCTTTTCTTCCTCCCCTCTCCATTGCCTGAATCTGGAGGGCTGCTGCCTGTGAGGTGGTGAAGAGTGGGGCCGGGAGAGGAAGAACCTCACTTGTCCCTCCTTTTCCCTGCTGCACTTAGGAACTAAAAATCAGAGGAGGCTTTCTGCGGGAGACCAAAAGGTGTGGTCAGCCGCTCCCTGCCCGATCTGCTCCCTCTCCTCAGCCCCTGCCTTCTGGAAGCTTGGCCTGGGCACCCCTTGTCCTACGTGATCTCCTTGACCTCGGTTTCTATTTCTGCCTCTATTTCTCCTGTTCCTTTGTCTTTTTTGGTGGAAGGCATCTCTCCTCAGCGTTTCTGTCAGTATGGGTGATGGATGTGAGGATCCTGGTGCATATGGTCCCCACAGCTGGGTGGGCCTCGGCCCAACATCCCTGTGCCCCAATGTGCTCTTCACTTACTCTTTTCCATGTGTGCCACAAAGTCAGGAAGTTCAGGAGTCACTGTTCCACTCCCTTGTTTTCTTCCCCTCTGACATCTGGATGTCTTTGTGTACTCTTCTGCTTCTTAGCCTCCTCTTTTTCTTTTGTTCACAGAGAAAGATTGGACCTCAGGTCAACAAAGGAGCCAAAAGACTCCTGGGGGAGGGCGCCATCTGAGTCCACACAAGTGGATAGCCCACTGACTCAGGCGATACTGAGGAGAAATACCCTGCTTTCCCCATACTGCTGTCCTTGAGGGTCAGGAACCCCCGACCTGATAGTGCTCCCATACCAAAGTCCCTCCATTGGTCATCACGAAGGAGGTGAATAGTGTAGCACACCAGTCCCCATTTCCTTTCCTCTTCACCACCCGCTTTTCAGTTGGGAATGACCAGGAGTCTCCAGATTGGACACCATCACCTGGTCCCCTGGCGGATGTTTCAGTCCAGGCTCCTCCCCTCCTTTTGAGCTAGTCGCAAGAGAGCCCCTTCATCCCCAGACTCTTGGTGTGCAATGCTAGCCCTGACACGTTTTCTCCATGATGTGTGCTGACGGCCGACCCCATTCTCTATTTACTTGCTTTCCAGTCCCAGGCTAAGGCTACATTCTCTTCACTGTCGTGATAGCTCTTCCTCTTGTGCTCTTGGAGGGCAAGACACTGTTTCTCATGCATTTCTGGATCCCTGGGGCTTAGCTCAGAACTTGGCATGTGTGCTCAGCTGACGCCATTTTGAATAAAATTATTTCAAACTAGTGTATACAAATGTCCAGTTTCTTCTCTGAGGGCTGAGATAAGGGAGGTGGAAGAAAGCTGGAGGAAAGATGAAGGGGGGTTGAGGGGACAGTGGGACAGGCGGGTATGCATTTAGGTCTGGACTTAGGGACCCGATTTGCCTACTGGGGTGGTGGCAGTGGTGCAACCCAGTTCTACACGAGGCCTATCTTTAGGGCACTTCGCAGGTTTCAGATGCAGGGATCATCACAATTACTGTGAGTAGAAGATGTTGCCAAAACCCTGGAAAAAAGTAAATCCCATCAGACTCTGATCCAACAGGAATTTCTTGCTCCGCCAAGGTAAGGCTCAAGGCATTGTAGTGGAAATGGAACTGAGGATTTAAGATATTTATCAACCCACTTTTGCCACGCACCCCCATGCTCTACTATTCCATTTTGTGAAGAGAGCAAAGCTGGGTTTCTAGTTACGGCTTTATTTTTTTTCCCCCCAAATATGTTTATTTTAATTTTTCAGTGTTACAAGATTGATTGTTCATGCACCACACCCAGTGCTCCATGCAATAAGTGCCCTCCTCAATACCCACCACCAGGCTCGCCCACCCCCCCACCCCCTCTCCTCCAAAACCCTCAGTTTGTTGCTCAAAGTCCACAGTCTCTCCTAGTTCATTGCCCCCTCCAATTCCCCCCCATTCACCCTTCCCTTCCTTCTCACAATGCCCTCCATGATTTTCTTTGTACTCCACACATAAGTGAGACCATAAGATAATTGACTCTCTCCGCTTGACTTATTTCACTCTGCATAATCTCTTCTAGTCCCATCCATGTTGATATAAAAGTTGGATATTCATCCTTTTTGATGGAGGCATAATATTCCATTGTATAGATGTACCACATCTTCCTTATCCACTCAGCTGTTGAAGGGCATTTTGGTTCTAGTTATGGCTTTAAAAGCTAGAATCTGAAATGGCTTCTGGGCCTCCCGAGTGCCCAAGTTCCTGGGTGAGATTAAAATGTGGGGGAAACAGTGTCTGCAGTGAAAGATGGTGTGTATACATATATGTGTGTGTGTGCATGTGCAAGCGTGCACACATGTGTGGTTTTGCTGGTGTGCATCCATGTGTTGGGTACAGGGCTCTCTAGATAAGTGTAGCCACGATATTGTTACATATGTTGTCTCCACTTCCGGAGATGGCCAGGACTTTCCTATATTGCAATGGCTCAAAACAGTAGGGTGTTGGCGAAGAGGTAAAAAGGACGTCTAAGCCGAGAAGGGAAGAGCACAGTGATGGGATGAATGGTGACTGGCATGGAGGCCCATGAGGCCTATGGAGTCAGCTCTTTTGTGCTTTCCCACTCTTGTCCTCCTCCTCCATCCTCTCTGCCGGTGCTGGGATTCAGACCACCACCTCTCCTCTAAATCTTCCAAACCTACTCCCCTACCATGGCCCACACTGACCCCAGACTGGTCTTTCTAGAACTCAAATGTGATCAAGTTATAAGCAAAAAGCCCCATGGGACTTTCCATTGTCCAGCTTGTTGGCCTGCAAGTTCCAGCTTGCTCTCAGCTCATCTCCTCTCCTCTTTGGTTCCAGCTGCATAAGACCACTCAGCCTTCCACAAAGCCTACCTTATGCTTTCCTACCTCGATGCGCACCGTGCTCCCTGCCCTTCCTCCTCCACCTGGTGAGCTCCTGGTCAGCCACCAGCTCTGCTTCTAGTCTCTCAGTTCCCGTGTAGAATGGTTGGTCTTATGTATCAACTTGGCTACCTTCATGCATCAACGTGGTAAGCTACAATACCCAGTTATTCACTCAAACACTAATCCCTGGGTATGCAGGAGCCCCAAATTATTGAGAGGATCCCTCAGGAAATTTGTGACAGGTCATTAGCTCAGACAAATGCTCTTTCGTCCATGCTGTATCCCAAGGCACATGGCCCCATGGTCCCTTAGATGCAGAGGATGCTGTTGGGTTTTGTGGCATGTTTGGGGCTGGCCCTGGGCCTGGGGTCCAGCCTCACTGGTGAACCCACAGCTTCCCTTCTCTGAGGGCTCCCATCTCCACCACCGTGTCTCACCCCCCTACATAGGATCCATTGCTTTTTTTTTTTTTTTTTTAGATCTCTTTAACTGTCTAGAAAGGGCTTCTTTCTCCTTTTGATCAGTTAAGATAACCCCTTTCGTTCTTTCTATGGGATAAGGAAACATCATCTTTTCTATGAGGTTAGGCTTTTAAGAGAGTGAGAAAAGCTGCTGATTTTAAGTAGCTTCCTGCAAAAATCCCTCAAAGCAAGAAACCTCAAAGGGCCTGGAAAATCAAACGCAACTTACTTATCCAACGAGACTCACCTAGATAATTATCTGTCCATCTGTCCACTAAAATATCTACAACTTTCCAGAAAGATAACTATACAGAAATGGCAGTGAGATCAAGTGAATGTTTTTGTTCACTTATTTGCTTGTGTTTTCTAAATGCTTTATAATAACATAATAACTTTTGTAAAGTGAGAGACTCTTATTACACCGGAAGACAGTCTCAGGACCAAAAGCAATTTCTAAAGTCAGAAGACCCAGGATCAAATCCCAGCTTTGCACTTTGCTTGCCCTGTGACTCTGAAACTTCAATCAGACTTTTGTTTTCTGAGTCAAATAAGCCAATGCGTGTAAAGTGTATGCTGGGATCTATTTCTACAAGGCAGCATCAGAGCTCTTCTCCACACTAGACTGTGAGTTTGGTGGTAAGGCTAGGTTCTCTCCTCCTTTATTTCCACCATCTAGAAGGGTCTGGTTCTTGGAAGGCAAGCCAAATCGATTTGTTGAATGAATAACCAAGTGAAGAATTTATTTCTCCCACTTCCCAGTCTCTAGGGCTGTTGTTATTCCCAAACAGATGACTCTTTCTACTGAACTTCCTCACCTGGAGCCCCAGCTCGCCTGTGAGCATGTATGCATATTTCTTTTAAAACACACTGGTTCTAGGGTACCTGGGTGGCTCAGTCGTTAAGCATCTGCCTTCAGCTCAGGTCATGGTCCTGGGGTCCTGGGATCGAGCTCCCTGTTCAGTGGGAAGCCTGCTTCTCCTTCTCCCCCTCCCCCTGCTTGTGCTCCCTCTCTCTCTCTGTCTCTCTCTCTGTCAAATAAATAAATAAAATCTTTAATAAAAATATGAACAACGAATCTTGTAACACTGAAAAAATAAAATGAAATAAAACATATTGGTTCTTCTTGGATTGTGTGACAAGCTACATGGAGAGGCTCGAAGAAGCTAGTGGAATTTTCCCATGCCACTTATCCTGAGCCCAAGAGCATACACATTTCCTTTTCGTTTTTATGTTTTTATGACTTTCTCTTTACCTGAATACACACATTTCATCTCTCTAATTCTGAGTCCGTGGAAAAATTACTCACATATAAACCAGGGACCTGTGATTTGACATCTGCACTGAAGAGAGCCGGAGAGGTCAAAATCAACAGCTAGAAAGGTGACCACAACCTAAAACAAAACGCTACCTGATATTCCGAAGCACGGCCTGAGGGGCACATGCAGCCTAGCATAGACACACACTCTGCTTTACAGATCTTGAAGTTGTGTTCCATTTATTGTGTATGGTAGACTACCCATCTATTGTTGCATGAGAAGTTGCTACAGTCTTAACCAGTTTAATACAACGTGTATCTATTATCTCATAGTCTCTGTGGGTCTGGAATGTGGGCATGGCTCCAAGTTCTCACAGGGTTGTAGTAATGGGGTTGGCCAGGGCATGACTACTGGGGAAGGCACTGGCCGGAGCTGGGATACCTTTGGAGGCTCTCCTATAAAAAGATCCACCTCCAGGCTCCTGTGCCATGGGAAGGATTTGGTTCCTTGCTCAGTACTATTGGCTGCCCTCAGTTTTTCGCCCAATGGACCTCTCCGATGCGAAGACTTACTCCATAAAAACCAGCAAGGGACAATCAGTCGTCTGCAGGCAGGATGGAAGTTACAGTCCTATGTAGCATTATCAGGAAGCTAACATCTCAACACGTGCACTGTATTCTATTGGTTAGAAACAAGGCGCAGATCCTGTCCACACTCAGGGATGAAGGTCACACAAGGGCATGCTTGCCATGAGGTGGGATCATTGAAAACTAAGGGCCGACCAGCCCCAGTGCCCAAAGGGATTGATTGGAAATTCACATGTGGACAAAAAGAGTCTGTAGGAACTCACACTCTGATCACAGCCAAATCATCAGGATAGGACAAGATCAGCTGTATTTACCCCATTTCCATTTTCTGCTATGAGAATGTTGCGGAAAATACTGTCCTCATCACCATTCAGTGTTCCTTTCTAAGGTTCCTCGGGGCAACTATTTTGACATTCACTTCTTAGAAAAACCTGACTCCCTGTGTAAACTGGAAGTTTTAATTTCTCTTCTAAAATTAATGACAATTGATCCCTTTTCACATGATCTCCTGGAGGCTTTGCTGCAATAACTCTTACAATTTTTTTCCTATTTGTTTCTTTACCTGGACTACTTTATTTCTTAGACACATTTTATTTTTATTTATTTTTCCTGGCTATGTCATTCCGAATGTTCTTATTGGAAGCCCCCCAAATGAGGTGAAATCTGAATAAAGTGGGGGGAGTTTGGATAGGCTTTGATCTCAAGGTCAACATGTGATAGAACTGAATTCCTGAACCTCTCACGGTCCACTGAATAAGCTTAGGTGAATGTTCTGTATTTTACCTGTTCTTTTTATAAATGACAAGTCTCAATAGAAAGCCTTCTAAAAAATATTTTAGAAAAAATCATCAAAGTGGGTTTGAAGTTAAGCCTGATTTGTTTAGTTGGTTTAGAAGAAACAGGTTTTGGAGAGCAGGTGCTAACCAGGCTCTTAAATTGAACACGAAATACAGACAAGATCTAAAAATAGAACATTTATTTTAAAAAAAGTTATAAACAATCTATTAAGGGCCAGATAATAGGTGCTCCACAGATGGATAGTTACACAGCCCCACTCTTACAGCTTTTGGAGAAGGTCATGAAAATGCACTATGATATCATATAAGAGTCTTCAGCAGTGGACACAAGACATCGGGGACCATAACAACCACTTAATTATCGGGTTACAGTCAGTGAAACTCCCCGAGTCACAGAAAATAATAGTAGGAGGTCCTAGTATATCCAGTACAGAGCTTGGCACATGTATATTTCCTTACCAGGATTCTTATCCTGAAGTCTGTCTGTCCTTTTAGACAGGCACTAATGACTAACTGAAATACAGCATTTGTTTCAATTCTGAAGGATTGCGATAAACCACGATAGTATTAGCGCTAGCTGTACTTTGTCATCAGGAAGAACCACTGATATTTTTATATCTCTTTATAGTTGTAGATCTCTCCACCGACAGTTTATGCTCATCACTATTTCAAATCACTTATTATTAAGTTACCAGTAGTTACTGAACCCATGGCTGACGCTTGTTATTTAATGCGTCACTAAGGAAACACACACTTGCTCTACTATACTTCAGAATTATATTTATAAAACTATATTTGAATCTGATCAGTTTCCTCTATAATCCCATTTATTATTATTATTATTATTATTATTATTATTATTATTATTGGTGCTTGGAAGATCATGCAGAGAAAGGGGCGTGGTTTTCACCAGATGTCAAAGGGCTAAGGTCCAAGAATGTTAAGAATTGTTTGAGGCTATGACTGAGGGCACCTAGCCCTCAGATGTCTTTCTTGGAGATGATAGTCAGAGGGAGGGCTGGAATTCAGAGCAGCCCAGCCTGCAGGCAAGATCATGTTTTGTTTTGTTTTGTTTTTCCCCTGTTTTGTTTTATTGCATCCTGTGAAAGAAAGAGGCAGCTTTGGGAGGTAAAAGAGCTTAGAGAGGTTTACTGCTGGTCAATTCTGATATTGAATATGTCTCAACTTTATGCCAAATGGACCTCTCGCTTGGTTCTATAAGGTTCTCTCTTTTCCCCTGAGTTTTTAATTTAAAAACATTTCACGGGAACATGAAAGTTACAAGAATAGAACAATGAATACCTATACAGGCTTCACTGAGATTTCTGGATTATTAACATTTTACTGAATTTGTATGAGCTCTCTTTCTACATAAAGTCACTACATAATCCATGTCCTCATGCCCTCAAATGTCCCAATAAGGTCATTATTTTGTGTTTGCAACCTACTCACCATGTCTGCTTTGAGTTCATGTGAAACTGTCTCAGTCCACCCTTTACCCTCAGTGCTGCCTTCCCACCTCAGAAGTCCCTGGCCCTACTGTTCCCCACTTCTCATTGCTCATGGTCTGATCACCATGAATCCCTACAAATCCCCTCCTCTGCGCCTTCTCCAGCCATTCCCAACTGCCTGAACCCTTCCATCTTGCCTCTGGAACTCATAATCCATCGGCAGCAAAACTCTCCATGTTCTCACTTTCTTCTCAGCATGTTTGCTTTGTGCTTTGATCCAGATTCCAATCCAGTATCATAAATTGCCTATGTCTTGAGTTTCCATCGATCAGTAAGTAGTTCTTAAACAATGGCCTTAGATCTCTGAGCCTCCGTCCCACATTTCTTAAAGTGGGAATTTGTGACACTTAATAATTGCTCTACAGGTGTGTTTTAGACACTGTTAAGGAAGTGTGAACACCTACTACTCTAATTTTCTTTTTAAGATTTTATTTATTTGAAAGAAGGAGCAAGAGAGAGAATGAGCAGGGGAGGAACAGAGGGAGAAACAGAGTCCCTACTAAGCATGGACCCTGATGTGGGACTCGATCCCAGGACCCCAGGACACCGAGACCGTCTGAAGGCAGATGTTTAACTGACTGAGCCACCCAGGTGCCCCTACTATTCTACATTTTATGTAGAGGGTTGAAGGTGAGGTTCAAGTTTTCTCTGTCATTTCATCTCCAGGGCTAAAGTCGCTTGGGTGGCTGAATGCGTAGATGTCTTGAATCTGCCAGCAAGACAATTTCCCATGAGAGATTCTGGATTAGAAGTCACTTCCTCCAGTAATGTGGACAGCACTGTGCAGCATTTACCTCATCACAAAACAAAGATTTCAACTAAGCATTTTCATTTGATTTAGGATTTGGAGGTCAGTACTCCTTTTTTTACATTTTCTGTTGTTGTGGAATCCAATTTGAATCCAGAGAAGTAATAAACCATGTTTTATTTCTGTAACTTTTTAAAGGGACTGACCCCCAAATCAGACCTCTAATTAACCGTTTACACAGACATTCATTATTAGTTTGTCCCTCCCCCCCAATTTCCATTGTCCTCTGTAAAAAAGCCATCATTACACAAAATGTCTAGATATTTTGTGATGTTTGCTCCATCCATTTATAATGGTCAGTTCAGACCAATGTTTCATTCCAGTTTAGCCAGTTTTAAGACGTTCCTCATCTTCAGATGACTATATCCACTATGTTTGATACCAGAATCTTGATGGCCTGGTATTTCGCTAAGGCGGCAGGGAGAGGGAAGGAAACTAACATTTATGAAACGCCTTTAATGTGCCATCTCCTTTACATGCATTATCACCTTCACTCATTGCAAAGATCCGGTGTGCCCGTGCTATGGCCTGTCGCGTAGATAATGAACGTGGGACAGGGAGTTTGAGACACTGGCTGAAGATCGCAGGGTTAGAAGCCATGCTTCTTTCCACAGCTCACTCTCTCCGCCCTGCCACGCTGCCTTTTGGAAAATGACCACCGGCCGGGGGCTTCCCAGATTCTTTGTAAGCCTGAGCAAATAGCGTTTTATCCACTTCTCCACCAAGCCGCTCACATTAATTACATTTACACAAACTGTAGGAAGCTTTTGTTCTGATAACAACTTTACTGTAATCCGATAATGTCCAGTACATGGGTTTTATCCTTGCTTTGGTCTCAGTTCATTTCGTCGAACAGGAGGATGACCCCAAGAAAATGAGTGGTCTCCAGGGAGAAATTCTTAAGATAAAATTAAAAGACACAAGGAAATTCTTAAATATTGCCAGCATTTGTAATTTATAATTGCCATGTTTATTCGATATCGGAAAAGTGCAAAAGGTGACCTTCGTGAAAGATTGCAATTTTTTTGACCCCATCTCCACCAAATAAAATATAAGGTATGGTATAAAATTAATCTCATATAATTAAATGGTATTAACTTTGCAAAACCAAAAAGACTTTTAAACCTGCATTAATCATCCTTTTAGAAGAAAATAAGCAAGATTTCTCTCTCGTTATGTTGTTACCTTCTAATTAATAGCATGAATCAAATTTCCCTGTTTCTTTGGATTTGCATGAGCTTAAAATACTCTTTTATCTACATGAGGTAGAATGTCAAAACTAGCTTTTGGATTATTTTAAAGCTTGGTAAGATCACAAGGCTTTCCTGAAAATATGTCCTATCTTGACAATGCATTAAACCTTAAGAAAAGTTTAATTAACAAATGTCAGAATGTGTTTCTTCTAAAAAAGTGATATATTAACAATTTGTTCCTATCTCCAGGGTCTACAACACCTTAACCCTTAAAGAAAAAAAAGTCATACTTTACATCTTCATATGACTTATGCGAACTAAAATTTGATGTTTTTAAATTAAAGTACATATAACAGAATACACAAGAACTTGAAGTACTTTACTGCTTCATCTCACTTTTACATGTACATTATCCTTAATTTACAGATTATCTGTTTACCTGGATTTACCTAGATTATATCATTAGGCACTGATTCTAATGGCAGGCTTTTATACAGACCAGCTGTGGTTATAGAACTAGTTCAAGATATTGTGTAAAATCTCTGGACCTAATCTTTATCTCTGGGAAAATGAGAGTATCTGTACTTCTTTATCCACCCCATGTGTGTTTCTGGGCAAGATGAGAAAGGATGTGTACCTAGGGCTACTTCAGTGACTTGAGGGGTTACGCTAAAGGTTTATTTTTGGTTGTTTTGTTTGTATCATTTTTTTCAAATAAGGCACAGTGCAAGAAGAAGAGAAACAAGGGAAAATTAGCAAAAAGTGCAAATTAGTCATCTCTTAATGTTGTACCTAGTCTTTTATCATGTTATCTTTAGCATTTTTTTGTTTTCCCTCCAGTCTGTTCTCCCTGCTCATGTAGAAATACACTCAGATGTGCAGATTTCAATGGCTTATAGTCCGTGTATCAAGATTTCCTTAATTGAATCCCTATTATATACCCTTTTGATTTCACTGTTAGAAGTAATGATACAATGATAATCTACGTAAGCTACCTTTAGACATAGCTCTGATTATTTCCTTAAGATCAAGTCCTGTAGGTGAAATTGCTGAAAAGACATGGTTTTCCTTTTTCTTTTTACTTTTGTTTGTCTTTTCTTTTTTCTTTTTCTTTTTTCTAGGATTTTACTACATATTTCTAAATTGCACTCAAGAATGATTTTTCCAATTTGCGCTATCACCAGCAAGGGACGAGAGTGCTGGCCCCTCCACACCCTTGTCAACACCAGGTATTTGCATTATTTTCAATCTTCATAAGAAGTTGTTGTTGTTGTTATTACACATTTTTCAGGATCCCTAGTAGCGTTCTCCTTTCTTTTTCTTTTTCTTTTTTCTTTTGTTCTTTCTCACTTGGTGAGAAAAGGCAGGTTGTGAAACTGGAGAGTGTCACTCTTTGAACTGGAATTCCTTTCGAGAGGCTCAAAAAGCCATTTCATAAAGAAGTGTTGTTCAAGCTCTATAATTTTAAGTATCCCAATCACCACTGGCCTCTTGTAGGCCTCAGGCCCTACAAGGGTGTCTGGGTAGCCTAAGGAGAACATTAATTTGAGTGGCATTTGCTTTTGACTCCCTTTGGCGACCCATGCCTTTGGGATGTCTTTGAGATGTTTGATGCTTTTTGTAGCTAGAATTATGGATCAGGGGAGCAAAAGGGAGTATCAGCTGTGGCCAGGAGAGGAACTTTTACCTGAGCTTGCAGTCAGTACCAAGGGGTCTGGGGCAAACCCGGTCTCAAAGGAGAAACGGTTCAATTTTAAGTACAACAAAAGGCATTTATTAGAACATATTGGAAACACTTCCTCTAAGACCATTGTAATAGCCAATAATGCAATTCACCACATTTGTCCAGGTCTTGTTCTTCTGGGAATATGGTAGGACTGAACTTGGGGTCTCAGGGTTGGATGGAGGCCGTGTGACCACTGGCCCATTCGTTTTGAGAAAAGGTGACATGAGTCATTTCCAGGTTGGAACATCTAATTGTCTGGATGTGACCCTCCAGCTTTCTTCCCTTCTCCCACAGGGACAAGGAACGCTTCAAGTCTTCAATGGGAAACAACATGGAGCAGAGCCTGCAGATAGAGATCAGAAACCAACTGGCATTGCTTTGAGATGCTAAGATTTTTGGGTAATTGTTTTTAGTAATGGTTTGTTACTGGAGTGCCTGGGTGGCTCAGTCAGTTAAAGGTCTACCTTCAGCTCAGGTCATGATCCCAGAGTCCTGGGACAGGGCCCCGCATTGGGCTCCCGGCTCAGGAGGGAGCCTATTCTTCCCTCTCTCTCTGCCCCTCCTGCTGCTTGTGTGCTTGTGCTTTCTTTCTCAAATAGATAAACAAAATCTTTTTTAAAAATAGCGGTTACTGCAGGGTAACCTCGTCCATCCTGACTGATCTGTGTTGGAGGATTTTTCTCCTAATGATTTAATGATGACTATAAACCTTATAAAAATAAAAGTTGTCATCGATTATAGGAGGAATTGAGTTTTTTTGATGAAAACTCAATTGATGAAAGAAACATCAAAGGCATCTTTAAAAGCTGAAATTGTTGAAGCAGTTCCCAGTTTTTATTGTTACCAGCAGCTTTTATGCCAATATCTTCTTCTACCCAAAATAAAATTTGGTACACCAATTAAAAAGTGAAAAGAGAAAGAGTGATTACCATGTATTGAGGACCTGTTATGTGCCAGATACAGTGTTAGGTAAAGTATTTATTTTACTTTACTTAGGGCAGCATAGTAACCTCGGAAGGCAAATGACATTTCTCTCTAAGGGAGGAAAATGGAGATGTGGAGAGATCGAAAGATCTTACTTTGAAGATTTTTTTTTTTTTTATTTGACAGAGAGAGAGATCACAAGTAGGCAGAGAGGCAGACAGAGAGAGAGGGGGAAGCAGGCTCCCTGCTGAGCAGAGAGCCCGTTGTGGGGCTCGATCCCAGGACCCTGAGATCATGACCTGAGCTGAAGGCAGAGGCTTAACCCACTGAGTCACCCAGGCGCCCTTAGAATTTTTTTATTTTTAAATTACTTTTATTTCTTATTTCTTATTTTTGTAATTATCCAGAATTCACTCTTAAAGTTACAGTTAAGGCCTATCCAGGCGCCCCTTGAAAGATCTGACTTTGACCCCAGCTTGCTCTCACCCCTGTGCTCTTTGCCATTTTCCCTCTGTGCAACTGGGTTTCTACTCTGGATTGTTTATATATTAATACAGATATACCAAATAGTCCATTACTCACATACCTGAGCAATATATAAACTTTTTCAGTGTTGCTCTGGAGACAAAAGAGAAACCCAGTTCAATTCATATCCAGAGACTTTGTATGCATGGGGATGGCCAACACCATGATCTTTTTTTGAGATGAAATTACATGGCACAAAAATGAGATGTTTCCAAGGGCCACCTCTGTAAATAAATGTCTGTATTTTCTCCGGCTCCTGGGGATATCATCTCAACTTTATATTCAGCCCCCCTGTCCAGTGAAACCCCTTTGTTAAAAGGTCTCAGGGACTGACTTGGTATTTCCAATAGTTAACACAATGGTATATTTGCCAGCTGACATAGCAGTCGGAATGGGGAATACGCTCTTGGAAACAGCAAGGTTAGAGCATCCTGCCAGCTCTGAATGGTGGTTTAACTTCTCCAGTGTATTGCTGGAAAAGAAACAGCAGAGGGAGGAGGAGGAGAAAAAGAGACTCGCCCATTGTAACTGAGTGGGGAAACTCTTTGTTGTAGCACATGGAGCGATTTTTGGCTCTCTGCCTAGGAACCCTGCATAGTCTCATCTCCACCCAAAGGCGTCCTGTTCTCTCCAGGACGGGCATGGCCAAATCTTTATGGGCACAGCACATGAAGCGTACCAATCCCTTCCTTCTAAGCAGCCAATCTCTTCAATGTCCTCTCAATACATCTTGGTTCATTCTATCTCCACCTGTCTCACATCAATCTTGCTCAAATCAGTAATATTAATAAGCACGTATCTCTATGCGGTGTTTTCCAAATCACGAAGTCTGTCTTCTATCTTTGTTATATGACAGATCATTTCTGTGTCTTAACTGAGAATCCTGGAGGAGAGGAAATTTGGGACCCTTGCCCCTTCCTCACTAAAGTGTTTTCACATCTGCAAGACCCTGTGCAAGTCAAAAGTCCTTCCAGAATCTTCTCTCCATCTTCTCACTCTAAATCATCCTTTCACCCTTCCCAGCTGGCAGCACTTGATACCTTCTTCACCCTTTGAAGCCCCCAAAGTTCTTTTGGGCATCCGGAAGAGTGTGAGCTGGTGGAGAGAGATGGACTTTGGAGCCAGACAGAAGCAGAGTTTAAAGCCCAACTCTGCCGCACAACTGTGACTTTGGACAAATTGTTTCACCTCCCCATACTGTGGTTTGTGCAAATGGAGATGAGAGATTCTATCTTGTATGGTTGTTACATAGATGAAACATTGTAATGCCCCAGTACCCGGCTTAAGACCAGGGGCGGGCTCTCTCTCCCTCCTACAGTCCCAGGAAGGCAGAGACCTCATCCAATATGCCTTTTTCATCTCTCTCCCCACCATCCACAGAACTCTGAACACACAGGGAGCACACAATCAATATTATTTGAATCAAATCATATAGAGGCCAGTCCACAGCCACTGCCCTGGAAAAAACTCCTCCGTGGGGGCAGTCAGCTTCCATACCTTGCCTGTCGATTAGAATTGTCCTTGGAATCCAGAGGCACGTTTGATAAGGAGGAGCTAGGACTCCTGGAACACTTGGATGTGTCGGAATCATACCAGATTCCAACAGCGTGGGCAAAGTCTTAGAAAACTGAGGCTTCCTTTGTATCTGTCACTCCTATGCATGAAAAACATCATAGGTAATTTTATCTAGGGGGGAAAAAAGTCTATCCTGTGGATTGTACCAGTTGGTCAGGAAAGGGCTGGTTGAAAGGGAGAATATCCACTTATAATTAAGAAGCAAAATATGTTTTCTGCTGCTGCCTTGAGTTGTTTTTTTTTTCCTTTCCTTTTGTCTTTTTGTTTTCCATTTCCCTATTGGTTTTAATTAATTCTGCCCTAGATTCATGAGTTTTTTGAACCTAGAGAATTTTTTTTTTAATTTAAATAAATAAAAAGAGCCTGCAAGTTTTCCCCAGACCACCAGGCTTTAATATTAAATTACTGTTTTCTGGCAGGATCATCTGCAAAACTCTGATTTTGTTTCTTTCTCTGTTCCCATCCTGATAATTGTGGCTGAATTCCCTTGTCTTTAATATGCCATATATTCTCCACCTGGCAAAGGATTCAGACAGATACAGATAATAAATACCCCGTAGACATACAGACAGAGAAACTGCTGTAATTGCTTTCATAATGACTCTGAGACATCAAAGGAAGGCAAATAATGGTATTTAACACTGTTTCCATTCTTTAGCTGAAATGTAATTTTATAGAGTCATTGTCAGGCGGTATGGTGAACGGAGAAGTACAACTGTCATATTCAGCTCATATTAATTAGCTGCCCACGAGAGGGCCAGGCGAGTAATGGCAAAGTTCCCCTCATTTCAGATGGTCTGATATTCAGACAGAACCATAAGTACAATAGCTTGATTAACATAGTTGCTTAGATCAGGTTTTCCCTGGGAGTGTGTCAATTGGCATTTTGAAGAATCAATTAATTAGCACTCCAAATAATCCATTCTTGGGTTAATGAAAGTGTTTTGTACAGCTGCAAAAAATTACACGAAGAAAAACTAAACCTTTCCAAAGTGGCAATGAAAAAGATTTATCTCGGAGAAGTGTATTGTCCGTTTCAAAATGCCACCGAAAATGTGTGTTTCCTTTGAGAGGCAGAATTGACATGGACAGTTTTAAGCCACGGTGGTTATATTTGGGCTTACAATAAAGGCAAGTGGTGGGTACTACAGTGGCAGGGAAATTAGAACTTTTATTTTCACTATTTTGCCTTGTAATCGTGTTACCTAATTAGGGTAAGTCATGGTCAACGTTTTGCATACCATTATCTACTATTTTAGACAATTACTCTTTGACGGCAATATGCTTATTAACATTTTCTAAATGCCAGTATCACACAGATACTCCTGCTTTTTAAAGTTGGAGATTGAATTCTCACACAAATGAGAATTAGAAATTAAAGAAGCAAATTTACTTTTTAATCAAAGCTGTTTAACTTAGAGATATAATACATTCTTTACAATGAGGTTTAAATTATCAGAAAAACAAACTGTGAAAATCTCAGACACCTTTGCCACCATTAAAATGTTACTTCCGGCACACTTTATCAATTCCCATTTCGGCTTAAAGAAAGTGTTAATTCTATTTTCTTCTTTTCTAACTCTCTTGGGATCCAAATTTAAAGTACTTAGTTTTATGGTACCCCTTTCTGATCTATGAAGTTATCTTCATCAAGCTTATAATAATGAATAAAATAATTTATTCAGTAATGTAGCTGTCTCCAGTTTCCAAAACTTGGCATCAAGTATAGATAGTATTTATATATTTTCTCCTTCATGAAATTCCACCTTTATCGACATACCTGACATAAGTCACTTTTAAGTCATGATCAAAGCCCTTCAAATGAAAGGTGTAAAATCAATGTTTGTTAAATTAACTAAAGTGAGTTATAACATTAACTGAACATTATTTGGAATTAACATATGAATATAATTATTTGTATGTGTCTTTTTTTTACAGTGTGTAAAATGTGATTTCTTACCAACTCATTAGTAACTTTCCAATTCAGTCTCATTTATAGGATACGGTTATTGCTTTAGGTAGAAATCAGCATCTTTACAACAGACCAATATGTGTATTTTGCCAACAGGAGACACGGATTGCTTTCCTTCCTTTATTTTAGTTATTACTAACTGACTACAACAATGAACACGTTAGATTTAGATGATGTTGAAATACCTTTTCCTGCTCATTATGTGGATGAGGGTAGAGTCAGTTACAAGGTAGCAGTAGGTCTTAAAAGCGGATACATCCAGCAAACCTCAAAAGGAAGAATAGGCAAGGGAAAAAAAAAAAAAAAAGTAAATACACGCACACACAGAGAATGCAGTAGAAACAAGCTGCCCATGTCTTCCTCTTAGGGCGAATAATTTCCCCAAACTTAACTATTGGCTTTCGAGGTTTAATGAGGCCAGTGATGCGGGTGATGGGAAAGCATCTTCCTCTCCCAAGTTGCTGAGGGACATACCCCATCCCTTCCTGTTCCTCCTCCTCCTGGGTGACACAACCCTAGGCGGGGGCTCATTTCTAACACACTTGAATGGACCCTCAGGAGAGTCAGCACTGCCTGTTTATTGCTTCTTCTTTATTTTGAGATGCTCTTAGAAATGTAAAATGGCAAAGTTTCGTCGTCACTGCTCACTGTGGACTTCAGCCAGAAATGAGATCTATTGCTTATTTTGCTAATCAGCTCCTTCCATATCTGCATGCTCATTTTCTGATCGCTGATGAGGCGACAAGGTCATTGGACGCACAAGTACTTATTTAAAAACAGACACGAGAGTGAGATAGAGGTTAGTTGGGTCTATCAGAGCTGTCAATCAATTAATGAAAATTATTGAGCAAGGACACTGTGGGGGAAGTGAACAGAAGGAAGGAAAATGACCATGGAGACACAACATAGGGAAAACGACAGAACTGACTAAACGTGCTCACGTGAGTGCTGAAAACAGACATGCTCACATCCCAAGTGAGAGACAGCTCTGAGAAACACAAGGACCACCGTCTCCGCTGCTCCGAAGGCTCAAGGGCTGACAGCCCAGGGCTCTTGCCCAAAGGTACAGCTGGAACAATGCCTTTCCTTAGACGTGCAGGAGCGAGGAGGAAGGCCTGCTGAATATTTTATTAATGTGCCAAAGACCTGTGGCCAAGAATTTGAGTAATTTAAAGATGCCATTATGCAGACCCAAATTCGTGGAAAACAGGCCAAGAGAGTCCAGACCAGCCCCCTTGTCTTCAAGGAGAGGGAATATTAGATTCTTACCTGTATGATGGGTGCAGGGAGCAACACGGAGGGATACAAGAAGGGCCTTCAAAAAACCGTCTAAATAACCGCTCTGTCATTATTGAGCTCCGTTTGCTGGCACCGGACAGGCATGAACTGTTTATCAGCACAGAGAAGAAATAATTCACAACTTGATCCTTGGGGGGTGCAGTGGAGGGGGGGAGGAGTGGGGGCAGCGGCGGGAAGGGGGGAGAATGGAGGCATAGGAAAATACACAAATGTGAGGAATGAGGGGAGAAACATTGCCAATACGCTTGTGTGAATGAAAGATAGTGAGGGAGAAAAAGGGAAAGGCTGCAAAGTCAAAAACGGGGAGATACTGACACCAAATCTCTGCAAAGCGTTCAAAATTCTCCAGCTGCCACGCTTTTAATTTGCTACCATTCTAATTAAAATGCAAATTAAATTTATAATTAGCATCAGCGCTTTCTAAAGAAACCTTCTTGTACGCTGCACAAACATATGGGACGATGCTGTGGTGTAAAGTTTGTAAAACAGAAGTAATGGCATCAAGTGTGTGTGTGTGTGTGTTGGGGGGGAGTTCTTTTCCCTGGGAAATAAGTTTTATGCAGAGGAAGGCTGGCTTACGGAGTTGGCCACATTTTCTCTGCGGAGGATGCAAGTGGGTGAAATTGTCCCATTGTAACAAAAGGATTGCTGAATAGGGAAGATCGGGCCGGCCCGGGCGACTTCGCGTTGAATCAGGTGTCAAGGGTTACCCCGCATGTCATCGGGATTGTATAGGAGATGCCAAAAGGCAAAAGGGGTCAAAGCTTCTAATCAAAAAGTCTATGGCCAAAATTAACCGCGGCTTGCTTCCAGATAATTAATTTAAAAATTGATGGGGAACAGGCTACTAAAATTACCTCATGAT
Organism: Nasua narica; assembly: GCA_028533885.1. Lineage (NCBI taxonomy): Eukaryota > Metazoa > Chordata > Mammalia > Carnivora > Procyonidae > Nasua > Nasua narica. Next base: position 12,430,148 of record CM052797.1, read on the forward strand.
TCGCACATGTATCACGGTTTCAAAGTAAACCCTCTCCCCAACTTGCTCCTCGCGGCGAAGGGGTTGGTGGAAGTCTGAGACACACACATCAGGCAGAGTGGGCATTTTGGGGGCGTTTAGTTTGCTGAGGTGCGTGCTGAATCTACAGGCTTCTTCACGGCCATTTCTTTACACAAAGATACACCAGTCTGGTATTTCTGATATTTTTCTTTAGAATAGGGCTGTGTCCAGTGAGGCTCATGGAACAGAAACAGGGAGACTTGTATCTCTAGTAGAAGGAAAAAAAACCCCAAAACCAACCAACAGCAGCAACAACAAAAAACCCGCCACCATATCAGAGTTACCTTGCTTGGCCATATTTTGGTTCAGGGGAATCTTTGTGAATTACAAATATATATAAAAATCTGCGATCGTCCCGGTAATTGTGCTTTCCTTTTCAGCGGAGGACACTACCTGACACACCTAAGGGTCCTTAATATTCCAGGGACTCTCCTTTATCTATTATCCAGGCTCTCCATCAGATATTTTAAAATTTGAATGTAACGGGAATGAATATTTCATAGATGTGTGTTAAGCTGTTATTAAACTATAATGTAAAGCAGGATTGTAGGAATATTTTTATATGTCAAAAAGTCAATTAAAATGATAAGCCTGTAATATCACTATACTGGCTCTGGACGAAACTGCATTACATATGCACGGGAGGTCCTCACCCACCTCGCATTTGGGTGGGAGGCAGCCACTGTTCCATATTCAGAGGCCTGTGTACTTCAATTATGTTAGTAACACTTAGGTCCATTTTCGGCAGAGATTAAATGGAGAGCTATGGGGGATAAATCTTACCTGACTTGATTTTTATTTGGTATTACGAAAAAAAAAAAAAAAACGACATTAGGCATTCTTAAAGATAGGTGCTTACCTAAATGCACTGCGGATCCATTTGGAAATAAATGTCAATCTCTAGGAGAGTGGGGTGCCTCTAATATAAAATCTCTAATGAGGATGCCACCCTTGAGTTGAATAAAAGGGATGTGATGTCCGCCGGAGAGAAATAGCCCACGAATCTGAAAGAGGGGTTAGGAAGTTAAAGCTTCCGTAGACCATAATAAAATAGTACTTAAAAAAAAAAATAGATTCCTATTCGTATGTTTTAAAAGAAAAAAAATAAAAGCTGAAAAATCAGTTTTGTGACAGGGAGGAATCTTGGGACTCTTGGTTTGGGCTTGCCTACTTGGGAGGAAATATTTAGTCAGTGGAATTAAGTTAGGCTGTCTTAGAAAAAGTTAAACGCGTTCCCAAACTTTCTTTGACCACTGATTCTTCCCTGGGCTATGGCCATTGTCAAAATGGGGATGTTAAAAGATGATCTCGTTGACAGGTTTGACGGAACTCAATTAATCAAGGCTTCACGGAAGAAAGAAAAATAATTCTGCCCATACGGCGATGAAAAGTGTCTTCTTATATTCATGGAGTAGAAGTTCCTTATTTTTTCCTGGTGTCTAAGAGGAATGCAGGCCCCCTAAATAAGTCTCCTGCGGGGGACAAAAGACTGAAAAACTGCGGCATAAAAGCATTTCTTTGTCTAGTTTCTAATTGTTGTCCCTCTCTTATTCAGAAAATGAAGTCACCTTTGTGGTGTTTTCATGAACCGCTGGGTAATCAAAATTATTATGCCGCCACCTGTTGTCTGTTAATTATTCTGAGGAGATACTCATAAATCATAACACCGGACAATAAATCAAACTGTCAGTTCGCAGGTCAAAGGTGACCCATGAAAAGTTAGAGGTCACCCACAGGGTGTGAAAGAGCAGGGTTTTAGAGCATCACTCATTGTCAAGCACTGTTGGGAGAAGTGCCTTCGGAACAAAAGGAGAGCTGGAGTGCAGAAGAATCCCAGTCAGGGGCTGGGCTCAGGCTGCCCGCCTCAGCGAGTCGAACCTTCGTTACACATGGAACGACCCGCAAGGGTTTCCCCTCCACCCCCTTGGCTTGGCTCAGACCCGCTGTCCCTCTGGAACCCTGTCGCAAGCAGCATCCCTTTTGGTAAAGTCTGAAGAGCTATGGGCTTCGAACATCATCTTCTCTTTCTCCCATTCACTGGAGAACGTACTGGAGAAGCTGACGGCCTGCCGCATGATTCACCAAGACAATCATAATACGTCAAACTGCCGTTGATTGGAGGAGGCTTCGGAATGTCTTGCTTCCTAAATTAATTTGGTTCGGGATATGTTTTCCTTGTGGTGTGACAAGAACTTGACCTGCATTTTTAACATTTTCTACTCATTTATTTCTGGTCCCCTGTATTTAAAATAACATCGTCGCTGGAAACCAGCGTGCGTTGATGGATATCCTTGATTTAAAACCTGGCTAGGGGTAAATTATTTCCGATGTCGTGGAAGCAACTTTAGGATGAGGCATAATAAAGACATAATGATAAGGCAGCTGGGACACAGAACTAATGTTCCAGTGAGGAGATGTATTGCCTGCTGTTTGAATTAAATTCTGTAAAATGGACACCATGCCTTCATTAAAAAATTCTCTCTAAAATATCAATTTTTTTCCTTTGTGATAATTTGTTACTTTTTTGCTCAGATAACTGTGGCTTTCCTCATGAGGAGGAGGAGTGCCATCAGTGTCAACAGGGCTCTGATTTTTTTTTTTTTTTTTTAGTCGAAAGGACACACCACAGTTTCTGTTCAAATCATACATCTCAGAATTGACACTCAAAAAGACTACATCCCCAAACAGAATCTGCTCCACCTTCCTCCTTCAATCTGACAAACCCTGCTTCTAATGGAGGCAAGTGAGTCTCAGAACATAAATGATGGGTCAAGTAGAGGTCAAAGTAGGTTCGCTGATCCAACCTTAACCATGGATGCAAGTCGATATATGTGGGACGACGTACATGTTCTTCTAGGGTGCTGAGATAAATCAGGAGCAGTGGCTTGCCCCGTTTCCTCTCTAAATAGAGTAGAGCGCCTCCTTTCGTTTGACACAGATGCATCCAGGACCTGTTAGAAGTCAGTGGACACACTCAGTACAGGACGCAGAGCCTGGAGAACATGAGCTCCTCCTGAAGTACAGAGTCCAGCAGATAACTTTGTTCAGCAGATGTCTTCAATCCCTTTCTTTGGGAAAAGTGTAGATCGATTGAGTTTCCTTGGAAGGGATCTGGCTGTCTCTTGGTATGTGTACTGCGGATGCCAGATGTGTAAGAGATCGGGGGGTCTGGTCACTCTCCATGCGATGGTATATCCAATCATCAGAAAACAGAGGCCACACTCTACTCCAGAAAGTTAAGCCCCTGAGTCCCTTCAAAATTCATATGGTGATGTCCCAATCCCCCATGCCTCAGAATGTGATTGTATTTGAAGATAAGGCCTTTACAGAGGTGATAAAGTTAAAATGCAGCTGTTAGGGTGGGCCCTAATTCAACTTGATGGGTGTTATAAGAAGAAATTTGGACACACGGAGAGATGCCAAGGATAGGCATGCCCGCAGTGTAAAGACCATATGAGGACACGGTGAGAAAATGGCCACCTGTGGAAAGAGGCTTCAGGAGAAAACCAACCCTGTGGACACCTTGGTCTTGGATTTCCCTTTCTGGGAGGAAATAAATGTCTTACTCTAACCCCTGTCTGTGGTACTTGCTATGGCAACCCAGTAAACCATGAGAACCCCCGTCCTGAGAGAGGGGAAATAGCCCTATGGACAAGCATCTAGAGAAGGAAGTTCAGAGGTAAGGGAGAGTGGTGTCCTGTGAGAACCGAGGAATGCTGTGTTCCTTGAGGTGAAACTTTATTCCAACTGATGAGCCACCAGTAGAGACAACAACCAATGTGGAGAGACTCTGGCAAGGAAAACTGCTTCAGGAGTTGGAGAGGACACCCCAAGTGCATCTCAGACAGAGGACACTCCAGCCTTCCAGTGTGAGCATCGTCTGAGCCCTATCGTTCCTCACACATGTCAAACATCTCCTGACCTGGCGTCTCTGTAAACCTCCCACAGCCTGGAACGTGCTTCTCCAGGACCATTCGTAGCTTGCTCACCCACTTCATTCAGACTTCTGCTTGAAGGAGACAAGTTCCTGGTCATCCTCCCAAAGATCCTCCTTTCATTCTCTGTCTTCTTACCTTACTTTATTTTTCTTTCACCCAGAATTATATACGAATTGTGTGAGAATGTAAAGCCCAAGAATGAGGACGTTGTCCTTTTGTTCCCTGCTGCAACCTGGTGCTTAGGAGAGGGTTTAAGACCTGAATGAAAACCTCCTGGTGTGCTGGGAGCATTAGGCGAGCTCTGCACATGAAGTTCTTACAGTGGTGCTTGGCACACAGCAGGGATCCAAAAACTACAGTCATCATGGATGAAGACGTCACACGAGGGGTCTCCATCTGGAAGCTGCTGGCTTGGTCAACACATCTGTCCAAGAAACTTTGAATTTTTAGATTTGTCTATTGAACGGTCCCTTGAGTTTTGATTCTCTTTATTCTAATATGACTTCAGTTTGATATTTTCTGGCCAAAATATGTAAAGGTAAGGCAGTTAGTAGCTGTCAACACAACATAGAAGTATTGCTCCAGGACCTCTCTGCCCTTTTCACTAAGGCACCATGGCTTCAAGTACCCCTGATCCAGGCTTCCACAGACAATCACGTGTATACATTCCTGTCTCTGGTTTTGTAGCAGAATCATAGTTGTGCTTGGTCTGTCCCTGCGTAAATGCCCTATCAGTACCCTGCCAAGAGCACTTGGTGTACATTCATTGAGAATTTCCCCTGGGCCAAATATTGTGTGACAGGCAAAGCATGCTCTATTATTATCGTTATTTTCGCTTTTGAATGGAAAAATTGGGGAGAGATTTTTTTGAAATTAATTTTATATTTTTTAAGGGTGAAAAAGTCTCTCTAATGAGGAATGGATAATGGGGCAGCTCGGCGTTCGAGTGTTCTTTTTTTTTTTTTTTTTTTTTTTTAAAGATTTTAATCATTTATTTGACAGACACAGTGAGAGAGGGAACACAAGCAGGGAGTGGGAGAGGGAGAAGCAGGCTTCCAGCCGGATGTGGGGATCAATCCCAGGACCCTGGGATCATGACCTGAGCTGAAGGCAGTCACTTAACAACTGAGCCATCCAAGGACCCCAGTGTTTGAGTGTTCTGAGACAAGTCTCAATGGCTTTGTGGCTCAGCTTTGTTGTATGTTCAGTGAAGAGTCTGAACTAGATCAGGGATTGGCAAACAAGAAAACACATCCCATATGCTGCCCATTAAAAGATTTTGTTAATAAAGTTTTATTGGATTGTAGCCATGCCCATTCATTTACATGGCGGCTGTTGCTTTTGCGCCACACAATAGAATTTAGTGATAGTGACAGAGACTACAAAGCCTGGAGTAGTTATTATCTAGCTCTTTACATCAAAAGTTTGCAGAATTGTGGACAGATAAATATTGAGGTTTTTCACGGTATTATATTGCTCTATGGTGGAAAGCTGAGGCTCTGCCCTCAGAATTTAGTTAACAGTCATGTGCTAATTTTACTGATCGTACCGACAAATGCTGTATTACAGTTTTTCAAAGGATTTTGCTAGTGACAAGTTAGGTAGTTCAGATGATGGAAATACTTTCTCCAGTCAGTATTGTTATTGTAGATTGAATAGAAAAATTACTAAGATGCCTGATCATATTAGGATAAAGCATTGTAAGGTATTGAATTCCCCCTATTTTTAAAAAATATCCTTGGTATCTATTTGAAATTGAGTTGTGACCTTTAAAATATTTTAAACAGTTTTTACTTGTGATGCACCAAAGTAGGAAACACTGAAAATTTGATCCATTTGGATGCAGTTTTTCACAGATAATTTCTCACCGAGAATACAATTTTGAAAACACAATTTAGAAACCTTTTACTTTAATTTGTTATTTCTGCTTGCAACTTCTTTGGTGTTTGATACATTCAAGCAACAATAATCCTTCATAGAGAAAGCTTAAGACTCCAGTAGTCATGTAGACACTAATGCATGAAGACAATGGGCTTCCACTGCCAAAGTTCTTAGCTCCTGCTAATAGGTCCCAATTACTTTTCCCACCTGTTGTGTTCTTTGGTGGGCTAAGTGTTATGCACCCCCACCAGGGAGCGGTGCTTAGAGGCCCATGTGGAGATTGAGGTACAACAATCGCTTGGGAGGGGTTATTCACAAGTCATTGTTGTTTTTTTTACAGGAGGATGCAATCAGCATGTGCTGGTAGAAAAAGGAAACACCAGTTTCTTCTTTGTCATCCCTTCTTAGCTGGATTGGAAAGGTCAATTTCTGTTTAACAAAGCTTCTTAGCCAATCCCACTTAGTCTACTAATTTATTTGTAAGTTCCCAGTTAAAGTGTTCTAAGGTTCTAGAATCATAAGAGAAGTGATACAAGGAATAATTTCTATTTGATTCAAATGAATCAAAGATTTATATGGTAAGATGTGGATAACTACAAGAAGAAGACTAAAATAATGTATAATTAATAACTGAAGAGAGATGAAAGAAGGGAATAATAATAATAATAATTCCCCAAAAAAGAGAGAGAAAAGAAAAGCAGGCCAAATAGAAAAGAAGTAGTAAGTTGATAGATATAAATCCAAATATAACAGTAACTACACTAAATGTAAATAGACTACATATCCCTATCAAAAGACGTAAAAAACAAAGGCCACATTGATGCAACTTCTAAGAAAAACATCTTAAATATAAGAACACAGAAAAGATGAAAGCAAAGGAATAGAAAAAGATATGCCATACTCACATTAGTTGAAAGATATAGTTCTGCTACTACTAGACCAAGTAGATTCTAAGGCAGGAAGCATTACTAGAAACAAAGAGGAAGTTTCTATAATGAAAACAGAGGTAAGAAAATATAATTTAGGGGCTCTTGGGTGGCTCAGTTGGTTAAGCATCTGCCTTCAGCTCAGGTCATGATCCTGGGGCCCTGGGATTGAGACCCATGTCCGGCTCCCTTCTTTTTCTTCTCCCTCTCCTTATGCCCCTCCCCCTGCTCATACTCTCTCTCTCGAATAAATAAAAGCTTTAACAAAATATAATAATTTAAGATACATGTATATACAATAATATAATTTTAAAATACATAAAGCAAAATTGACTATTATGAGAAACACAAAAATCCATGGTAATAATAGAACTTAACATACTTCAATATTTGAAAGAACAAGTGGATTAAAAAATGAGTAAAGCCATAGAATATCTCTCGTACAATCAACAAATGTGGCCACATTACAAATTAACATATGTAAATACATAATTTACATATTTATTATGTGTTAATATACGTACAATATCTACTATATATTATATATAAGCGTAGTCATTGCATCAACAGCTTATAGAGCCCTAAACCTAAAATCTTATCATTTTCAACTCTACAGGCACATTCTGTGACCTCCTATTTTTCCTTTTGGTAATGTAAGCATACTGCTCTTTATGTAACTGATGTTTTGCTCTCTGGAAGTTTCTTCCTTGACTATTCTTTTCCTTGGCGACTTCCAAAGTGGGTGTTAGGAAATGCGTCCTTGGGGACTGAGAACCTTTGTAAGTGAAGTTCCTGATTAGTGAATTTCTGTCTGAGGGTTTAGTCTCAAATAGTCACAAGTTCTCAACCAGCACAACTCTAAAGGTTGGTAGCTTTCGTGTATTTGATTACATACATGGCTCTCTAACTTGACATAATGATTTACTTTCTTACTCTTATCCTCATCTTCATACTAATAGTATAAAAGGGGAGACATGAGTGGTCTGTCCCAGGAGGGATGGGAATTCTATTACTGATGTACCATCAAATTGTTGACCCATGGGGATGATAAAAAGGCAGGCTGATTTTTGGTTGGTTTTATGATTATTTTTAAATTCTGTATTGACCATATACTCCTATATTGCCTAGACATAAGGATTACTGATCCCATCATAAAATCCCTTGGTTGCTATATCCCATTACACTCCCACTTCAGTGTTATGTGGGCCTATCTCCTCAAGGCAGTCAGGCTTCTGTGGGAAAGCCACAACCCCTTAATCTTATCTCTATCCTGAGTTATTTTAGTCAACTGAGGAATCCTGACATCATGTAAAAACATTTTTTTTTCTTTTTAATCTCCTTTTGTCCCTCAAAATCTTTTAAAATGTTATCTCTTACTGTTTGGTGTCTAAATATAAATGACTTTGCGATATTGAAAATCCCTAAGTTTATGCGATCTCTCTATTCTTATTACTGCTTTCAAACCTGTCAATTCTTTCCTAAGCTCATCTCTTTCTTGTAATACCTTGCCAAATGTAGCTATGTACCTCTAACACCAAAAACTAAGGCCTGTCTTCCTGTCTCTTCCCCTGGAGCAAAAGACCGTTGGGCAAATGGCCTGCTTTCCCAGTATCCATAGGTTTAGTGTGTATTTTGCTACTGTCTAACATGGGTAGTCAGTTCACATTGCTTTCCTCTCCCCCCCTTACTTTTCACTATCAGACACAATTTCCTCACCCTATATTAGTCAGGGCAGGCTAGTCTTCTACGATGTGACAGACATTCTTAAGCTCTCAGAGACTTAAAAATGAAATGTATGTGTCACTTACATGAAGTCCATTACAGAGTAGGCAAAAATCCATGTTGTAAATCTGAAATACTGGCTTCTTCAATCTTGTGGCTTGTCCCATTAATAAGACTCTCAATTCTTTACATGAAAGAAGGAGACTTAGAAGGGGTTTCCTTTGCCTCCGCACAGACATGGCATATGCCCAAGAGCCAGACCAGTCACATGGCCCATCTCAGGATGAGAAAGAAAGAGAGGAGCATAGACCTCATGTGTTTGGGAATAAAAGAAGAATCAGATACTGGAAACCCTAGTAATGTGTCTCACAGAAAGGCCTTAGAGTCTTCATTTTACAGATGGGACAACTGAGGCTCAGAAACATGAAAATTATTTGCTCAAGATCCCAGGTTAGGAAGTAACAAAGCCCCAAATCTACCCCAGGTAAATCTGATATTCCACTAAGTGACATCTTTCTGCCACTTTGTTTGTTTTTATCATTTCAAGTATTTAAGCACCAAATTACTGTCCTATGAAGATTACTTGGAGAATTAGTCAAATAAATGTTTCTCTATAATATCATAATGGCTTCCCATGGTGTGTGTGTGTTTGCTTGTGTGTTTAAACAATTCTGCTTAGAATATATACATTCTCAATGACTACCAAGTTAAAAGCTCGTTATCTGGGAAATGTGTACTCACTTTGTGTATATCTTCTTTCCAGAGGCTCAGAACTTGCTGTCAATGAGTTAACTTATCCAGTACCATAAAGGGGGGATTACCTTGCAAGCAGCAGTGGTATGCTTTATACCTTCTTGGTCACGGCCAAGGCATTTAGGAAGAACTGAGGCTTGGAACAAAAAGCAGGACTTAACTGTTGAGGTTAACTGTTATCAGACACCTAGTTAAGAAGAGATGAAGGTAAGGAATCACCAGGTGTGGAAATCATGGGAGAACCCAGGAGGGTTAGATGACAAAATAATGGTTGAGAAGATGGACATTACCAGCTAATATCTAGATGCCAGAAAACAAAGAGGTAGGGGAATTTTAATACACGGAGGAATCAAAACATGAGAAACTAACTGCAGTGGTTTATTTTGACAGCTAGAGTCTGTCTTTTTTTGTATGTGGTCATGTCTGAGAAAACAGTGGTCACTGCCTGAAACTTTTCTCTACAAAATATTATTACTTTGAGTCTGTAAAAAAAGATGGTGAAGCTTTGGATATTTAGATATTCCATAGCTGAAAACCAGGGTTTTTTCTTTTTAATTTTGTTTTTTAAGCATAGAGGCATAATGCAAAAGTCCCAAACTTTTGCCTTGATTCTTATTTTTTAAAATTATTTCATTGCTTTTTTGAAAAAAGCACCCAAGCTCATTTTAATTATTTAAATAGTATTTCAAAGTACCAAAAAAGTTGAAAAAGTGAGAAAATTACTCTAAAGCCCATTTTCTAGAAAGTGCTAAAATTTGATGAATATTATTTCATATATATTTTATGTCAATATTCAAATATAATAATGTATAGATGGAAATCATTTTATAAAATGAGTTTACACTACTTGTACATTATGATAAAATTCATTTTTTCCTTAAATTTAACAGAATAAGAAAAAAGCTAGAGAAATTGCTGGACTTTATATGTATATACATATTCCATTTTTTCATTACTTCTTATATGAAATCTCTAAGGAAAGAAAAGAAACATACAGAGAAAAGACAACATAAAACATGAAAAGAAAAACATAAAAGAAAAGGAAACATAAAGCAGTTGAAGCCATCTTTTGATAACATGTTTCAATTTTAGATGAAGGCAATTGACCCCCTGCTTTGAAAGAAGGAAAAAATACACCGCAACATTAAAAAAAAAAATTTCTCCTTCCCCTCACTTTTACTAGTTAAGGAATTGTTCTTCTACTTTCAGAATGTGTAGCATTTAGATTCTCTAGTATAGCCATACTATTCATAGTTGTTTAATCTTAATTCTATACATGAATGTGTTCAAGCTCACTTACCATCACCAATTTTGCTTTGTGCTTAGCTGGGTTTTATGACTATGTGGGTTTGGTTTTGGTGTTACTGACATCTCCTAGGGCCTGCTTACTCGAGCTTTTTCATAATTGCACATGTCCTTATGCTCAGAGGACAATTTAGCTGGATATACTTTTTTATAGGTAATTTTCCTTCCATCAGGATTCTTCTAGGCTTTATGCCACTAACTCTGGGCCTGATAACGGCACCAGTCCCTTGGCCACAACTGTCAATGCTTTTTCATTTATTCCTTGGTTTTCAACATCAAGTAATTTTTTAAAGAAGATTTAATGATGTGATATTTATGTAGCAAGTTCATCTGACTGAAATTTTTACTTTTGAAAGACAATTATGTTTATATTTTATATTTGAAAGTTAAATTCCTTCTTGGGTATAACATTTGAGGGCCAAACTTTCCGTCTTTCAAGACTTTGTAGATATTGTGCCATTATAGGCTGGCACTGAATATATATGCATATACATACACATGTACGTCTATGTATACATTTATCATATATGTATATAAATTCACATATATGGATACATATGTTGGCGTATGAATGTGTACAAAATATATGGAACTATTTTGATAGTTTTTTTTAACTATCAAAACTCCCTTTTTAAGTGATTTGCTTTCTAAGTGATTATTATCAAAAAACTTCTTCGCCTGGGTGTTTGAATATTTCTTTCTTAATCCTTCAAGTTCAATATTTAATCAGGCTCTTTTTCTGAGCTAATAATTTTGTACCATTCAAACAGGCAACTAATATTTTCGTTAGGTTCACAGAGCTCCTATTTTATGTCGGGAGTCATACCCTTACAGGCTTACAAAGGGCTAGTGCATAGCAGAAATACATAAAGTGGTGAAGGTTACTTCAAGAAAGAGTGATGGTTTCCATGGGGAACCAGATCACAGATGATCTGTATTAAAACATCTAGATACAATTTTTAAAAAGAGAGAATGCATAGGTCAAAGAATACATCTTCCAAGTTTGTGATTCTTGGCTTATGACTTTGTATGATTTTTATGTTCCATTTTATTGTTACTCTTCTCCTAGGCTGCGAACCACGATCAACCTAGGTTAGACCACATGTTTCGGATCTTCCATAATGATTATCTTCTTTCTTTGGATCTTTTTTTAATTAAAGATTTTTTCGTCATTTATTTGAGAGCGAGTGACAGATAGAATGGGAGAGAGAGAGAAAAAAAAAGTCAGAGGGAGGGTAGAGGGAGAAGGAAAAGCAGACTCCCTACTGAGCAGGCAGTCTGACATGGGGCTCGATCCCAGGACTCTGAGATCATGACCTGAGCCAAAGGCAGAGGCTTTAACCCACTGAGCCACCCAGCGCCCCCTAAAAATATTTTTAAATAATAATTATTATTGTTATTATTTATTTTATTTTATTTTTTATTTTTTGGGAGAGAGAGAGTACATGAGTGGGGTGGGGGGCAGAGGGAAAGGGAGAATCTTGAGTAGGCTCCACGCCCTGCCCAGAGCCAACTTGGGGCTCGATCTCACAACCCTGAGATGATAACCTAAGCTAAAATCGAAAGTCAGATGCTTAACTGGCTGAGCCAACCAGGTGCCCCCTTTCTTTGTGTCTCTGTACCTTTCTGCCTTCACTATCGTTTGTTTCCTCAACCATTCCATTACACCCCTCATTCAACATTGTCTGTTCTCTACCCTCGTTTCTAAAATGTACTTCTCAGTTCATTAATGGCGTGATTTTAGTCTTCGGTTGCTTTTGTTTAATATACTATTTTTAATTATTAAAGTTTCTTTTATTATTTAAGATTTGAGCTCTACTTTGATTGAATTTTTATTGTTGTCATTCCCTATTGCATGAAGCAGGAATGGAGAATTGTCCATGGTGCCTTCTGCCAACTTTTTTGATAGACTAAGTTCTTCACTTATCTGTTAAGTATAATTTTTCTTTTCTTTTTTGTAGATAGAAAGCTTGCACATTTTCCAAGGGATTTCTTTTTATCACATCCTTGGATGAGTCTTTGTCTGGATTTCTGCTTGCTCGAATGTAGTGTGGGTAAAGTCTCCCTGACTCACACCTAACCTTCTCTGAGTCATGTTTATTTTCTCTGAGTTAATTTTTCCAGAGACTAATGGAAGATGAGCTCAGGGAGATGGGGAAGCTGTACTCCTAAATTAAAGCTGAGTCCTGGCTTTTTTTTTTTTGGAAAGATGTTCTGCACTGTCCTCTGAATTTTCTTGCTCTTCCTGTATCAGGGAAGGTGGGCTAAGCTACAATCAGGACCCTGGTCCTTCCTCCAGGACCATAGAATAAGTGTTTACTTCCTCCAGTTGACTCATGCCTCCTAAGGAACTGTTTCCTCTTTGCAGGCAAATAGAATGGGTGGGGAAAGACATGCCCATAGTCCATAGTCTCTTCGGTTTTCCCTTAAGTCCAAAATTACAGAAATCAAAAATACTGTATTTTGGTAGCACTTTGGAGAGACAGGTTGGAGGTTGACATCACTTCCATCTTTCTGAGATTGTACTAGAATCTTCTGCTTCTCATCATTTCACCTTTTGAGATTTTGATATCAATATAAGCTCTTTTTCTGGTTTGGTTGTTTCTGGTTATTATTATTATTATTTAGGTATTAAGAGGAAAAAAACTGCAGTCATCCCTTTTCATGTTGCTGTCTATTCTTGGAAATTCTGTCTCTGCATTTACTCAATGGGAAGGAAATTGAACTTGTTGGAGGGCATGTTTCAACATGCATCAGAATTGGAGACAATGGAGGCATTCGTGATTACTGTAAAATGGTTCCTTGGTTACTAATTTGCAGATACCACACAAATGGATGGGTAAAACTGAAGAATGAAGTACAGACTAGCCCAGTGGCTCTGGGGTACATATTGGCTTCTCTGGTCAAATTATGGGAATAGGATATACCCCGGGAAAAGACTCAACACCCCAAAATTCATCATGATTTACAACAAATAGAGAATGATATACATCATGGCCAGGAGGCAGCTCTGGGATATCAGAAAGGAGAGCCTTGAATGATGAGGGATAGGCATTTTAGAGGGTGGGTTGGGATGGATGCCTTATGAGACCAAAAGGTTTCAGGTTGTTCATCTCCCTCTGTAAGTACTAGTATTTGGGCAAGCATTAAAAAGTGAATGAGCCCGAGGACACCACTATTAGCAAGATGATTGGTGCAATTGCTACCGGGTTGGGAAACATCGTATTGAAGCTCCAAATTCTAAGGTGTCATTTGGTCTGCAGATGTTTAATAAGGCTGGCTGTGGTGGGATTTTTTCCAACTTCTGATTTTCTAACTTTATATATATATATATATTTATATAAAGTTCTATAAAAACTATATAAAGATATTTTCCATGTATAAAGTTCTAATATACATGATTTCTAACTATAAAGTTATAAATATATATCCAACTTTAAATATATATGTGTGTGTATAAATAATTGCTAGATCAGTGTAAACAGCCTCAAATCCTTACTGGCTGAAGTGAGGTATAAATGAACATGTGTTATAATGCCTTAATAATGTTATTGTTTATAATATTGTTTATAGCATATTTTTAGGAATCAAATCCTCTAACTTTGGGTTAGTATCAGTGCATTTGAGCATTAACCAGATAGCTGGACCCATCACCCCCACTTCCAATGGCCAATCACTTGGAACACACATTGTGTTGCTTCTGGTGATCTTTTTCAGAAGATGAAATTTGGACTCAACTTAGAAAAAGTTGTTAGTAAAATGTCACTTAATCTTGGTGGTGGGGCAATGAGGCAGAACGTTTTGCATGTTTGCAAAATAAGCTTCATTTTGATGCATTTGGCTTTACTGATTATATTAATTAACTTAACAGCAAGTGTGAAGATTATTTATGATGCATTAAAAATGATTGGTCCTTAATTGCTTCTCTGGTAGAACAAGGGACTTGAATTTCTGTGTAAGGTTTATAAAACTTAGCTCGCTGGTATGCAAATTCAAATTTTAGAAATGGTCCTTTGAAAACAAATGAAATCTCATGATGAGATATAATTATGCATAGTATTTCCCTCAGAAAGCAGAATTTAAAGGTCTTATCTAAACCAGATCTTTTTTTTTCTGTTTACACTTGTAAGGCATCTCTATTTTTTCTTTAAAAGATAACCATTTATGTATTTTAAGGTGTTCTTTCATTATTTAGTAAAACTATACCAAAGTATGTATTTTTATTATGTATAATATCTAAGACCTAAGCATCATGGGAAATAAAAAAAGTCACATGTTAAGTTATTGGTCTCTAAGATTTTTTCATATTCAGAATATCTTCAGTTAATTTTATTTCAAAACTTTAATATTTTCCTTATGTTTTCAATTTAAATTTTATTCAAATGCCTTTGCAGTCTTTTTTCTCTTTCTATACAAATTGAGGCCTGGATACTTTTTCATGAAACGTGGTTTTTGTTTTTTTTTTTAAAGATTTTATTTATTTATTTAACAGAGAGGAGAGAGAGCACAAGTAGGCAGAGAGGCAGGCAGAGAGAGAGGGGGAACCAAGCTCCCCGCTGAGCAGAGAGCCCGATGCGGGGCTCGATCCCAGGACCCTGAGATCATGACCTGAGCCGAAGGCAGAGGCCTTAACCCACTGAGCCACCCAGGTGCCCCGAAACATGTTTTTTTGTTTGTTTGTTTGTTTGTTTTGCTTTTTTTGCTTTGTTTTGTCTTCCGTTTGGGTATTCATATGCCATGGGCAAGAGTGTATTTCAGGATGAAAGTTTAGGTGGCTTCTTCAAGTTCATTAACCCCACAGAACTTGCATTACTTGTTACCAACAGTCAATTTATCACACAGGCAAATGTGCACATCTCCAGCAGGGAGAAGCAAAGGGTGTATAATATTGAGTATGTGGCATATAAAATGTAGCTGACTGGTAAAGACCAGATTAATAATTTAGAGTAGCCTTTTAAACCTCACATCATATAATGTGTTTTGTTTTATTTTCTTCTCTTCTGAAGATTTTCCTTCTCTTGGTAGGAGGCAAGTGTGTAATAGATCAAAAGTTAGTGGGAACGGTGGGGTAATCTACATATCTTAACCAATATGGCTACTTCAGGCCATAATTATTATAGCTACACAGAACAGGTTCGCACCTACGTTTTTTGGTCCTTAATGTGTCTAAAATAGAGTCTGAGGCTGCCTAGTTCCTATGAATGCATGTATAATGTCTGTTTGATAAGTGTCTTCTCACACCCTCAGGACTTTTGTTGGCAATTTGCATTTCACAATGAGAGAAATCAGCTGGAGAGGGTTTATTGTTTTGTATAATAGAGAGGAGTGTGAAAATATTCCAGCTCTACAGATGGTACTTCTTGTTAGCCTTGAACGTATACATGTGCAAGGATTGTTTTATCTTAACGAATACAGCCACCAAAAAGGCTATTTTTAGAGGTGAATTCACAGTTTGGTTGGATTGCAATAATTAGTCGAATTTCTTTAAAGATAGATGAAGTACTTCTTTAAACTCTTGGCTGTAGAGTGACTTCACGATCCTGGGAAGGACATTTTGCCTTGCATATTTATCTTTTAAACAGTGCATTGTAATATGTCTATAATGCAATCAGCCTGATTTTTAAATAATTCAAAAGGCAAATCAAGGCGTGGAGAGTTGGTGCTGCTATGTATGATCTTCTCACTTGTGGCAGCAATGTACAGAGGAAAGCATGGGCATATGTGAGCCAAAAAAAGTGAAAAATAAAACACAAACCTCTAAGAAGAATCTCCGAAAGAAAACCACATGCACTTAAAAATGCATATCATTGCGTCACAAAATCTTATCAGGAAACGTCAAGATCCTCCCAATTCATAAACGTAGCTTGAGTCCTATATATCACTCCACCTCAAGTCAAATATGGACTTTTAAATGTGGCACGGAGATAAATGAAAAATGATGCCTACTGACTAGGAGTACTACTGCCCAATTTAAATAAGTACTATATTTACATTTTCATGGAGAAACAAGACATATCTCAGTAGTTCTCAAACTTTGGGGCTCTCTGTCCCTTCCACTCTTAATTTTTTTTAAGATTTTATTTATTTGAGAGAGAGAGAGTGAGAGAGAAAGAGGGAGAGAAGCAGACTCCCCCCTGAGCAGGGAGCCCGATGCAGGACTCAGATCATCACCCTGAGATCATGACCTAAGCCAAAAGCAGATGCCTAACTGACTGAGCCACCCTGGTACTCCACACTCTTCAAATTTATTGAGGCTTCTAGAAGGCTTTTGTTTGTGAGGCGTGTGTCTATTCCTATCTACCATATTAGAAATAAAAACTCATTATTATTTTAAAATGTTTATTAGATTTTTAAAAAGATTTTATTTATTTATTTGACAGAGAGAGAGAGATCACAAGCAGGCAGAGAGGCAGGCAGAAAGAGAGGGGGAAGCAGGTTCCCTGCTGAGCCGAGAGCCGGATAGGGGCTTGATCCCAAGATCATGTCCTGAACTGAAGGCAGAGGCTTTAACCCACTGAGCCACCCAGGAATCCCGTTTATTAGATATTTTTGAAAATAACTATCACAGACCCATTACATGCTAACGTACATAACAGTTTTGAATGGGAAAACCAAAAATAGCAAAAAAGTAGCAGTGATTTTCATTTTTACAAATCGTTTTAGTGTCTGGTTTAATAAAAGACAAGTGGATTTCATATGGGTTTTTGAAATCGATCCGTTGTGATGTTCTTTTGGTTGAAGCATACAAAGAACAGCTAGCTTTTATAATGACCTTTAGTTGGAAGAGGAAGAGGTGTTTTAACAACCTTCTAGATCATTGTGGATATTCTTCTTTGATATTACACCAAAACTCGACAAATGGTAGTTTTTTAAATCTTTTAAAAGATTAATTGAAAGTAGAATCTTAAATCCTATTAGTAAGCACTGTTATAGTAAATTTATTTGTCATATCTCACATGCCATTTGGATGCTTCAGCCACACATGATTTTATATTATCATGCCTTGACCATTTGTAAAATGTTACCTTGCTAAATTATGTAGGGATTCCAAATGACATAATTTATCATAAAATATAAAGAAAAACCCTACACGCTCATTAACATTACCACTGATATTGGAAATGCCTTTGTGTTTGGGGAAGCTTCTACACGTATACAGGTGGATATCAGTTTTCCAGGACTCTTGTATTTGCTTGAGAGCTCAAGTGCGTCACGATAGTCAATGGTTTTCTCGAAGGAATAAGTTCACCCGGTCCATTTTTGGGATATTTTCTACCAAATAAGCTAAAACTAAATAGCTTTATTTTATCTGGCAGTATTTCTTTTAATTAAAAATAAGGTCCCATAAAAAAAAAAAGTGACCAGTTAAGCTCACAACTGAAACACTAGTGCTTTTCCTGGTGACAATCATGTGATATTCATAAGAAGTGCTTTATGCACACTTCCCATTTAGTAAACAGAATATTTAAAAAGCAACATAAAGACCTGCATTCAAGGGTCAAGATTTAATAAAATTGTTAATTTTTACTGCCTTATCAAGGACCTTGTTGAATGAAACTGATGTTTCTTTTTTTTTTAACCAGGGAGTGTGTGGTGGTAAAAAGTACAGTATAGTCCAGTCTAGTGTTAGTTGTATTGATTCAAGCACTGGTTCCAGCGTTTTTATTTCTATACCTTCTGCACCACCAGTGTCAATGTTAACAGTGTGAAAATAATAAATAATGTCTTAATATTAACATGAAAATAGCTTTGAACTCATGGGTCACCTAAAAGTGTCTCAGGGGCCATCAGGAGTTCATGGACCACAGCTTGGAAATCACTGACATCTCCAACCACATGGAATAAAATATCCCATTTAGGTCTATTGGAAAAACATCTTCTTACCTCAAGTGTTCTAAATTTTATCACCTACCCAACTTGAGCCTATGACTTTGACCTCAAGCATTTATTATGAATGATTTACTAGGACCAGAAAGAACCTTCTAAAGGCAATTTAAAAATAGCACTGAATACTTTGATACATAATCTGAAAATCCAAATAATAACATATTTTATTTGTTATTTTATGAATCAGGATCGAATCAGAAAGACAGAAACCACCCTAGGCAAGATGCAATTTAATGTAACGAATTGGTTTCGTAGCGGGAAGCGTTTGAGAGTTGAAAGAGAAAAAAAGGTAATACTTTATTATATCAGAAATGGTAACTGTAGAGCCAAAGGACTTAGTGACCCAGGAAAAGGGTGTTCAATACTCTGAAGGGTTTATGACTCTGCTTCTGCTGAAAAGTCTTTTTTCTTCTTCTCTCACTTTCCATTCTTCTTCTAGAGCTTTTTATTGTTAGAAAGTAAGAGGCAGTTCATTTCAGGGAAGTCTATAAATGTCATATTCTCAGTCTATAGTCTAGTATCACAAAGTGGAATAGAGAAAAGTAGATTTGCAGCTGAGGGACATAGAAAAATAACTAGCAAATTCACCCTTTCGCTTCTCAGAATTCATACACAACCTCCTACGTGTGTGTGCATTGCCACTTAATAATGATGATTTTATGCTCTGGTCTGGTTCCTCATACAAACAAAGGTACTTTCACCTTCTCTCTCAAAAGCAGAGACTCAAAATCCCAAAAATCATGGTACCCACCTCACGGAAAAAGTTACTGAGTTCATATCTGAGAAATGGTTATTCTTTCTCCAGTGCCTTTTCAATACCCTGCTTGAATAATTTGCAAACTAAGTACAAACCTGGAGACAAAAGTCATATAAAATTAGAAGAGGAAGGGAAAATTAGTTGATCCATGTTAATATTCTATGACTACTATTAATATTTAGATAATATATATTTTACATATACATAAAATCATGCAAGGAACAACCTGCTAGTCTTTGCTGCTGTAACTAGTCACAAAGTTATAGCTGGGATTTGTAGTATGATTCTTTTGCATCCCTTTTCATGCCCAGTTTCTCTTCAGTGAACCCTGAATCTTTGAGGTTCTGAAGTTGATTGGTTGCTGTAGTTACCAGTGCACTTATTGCTGGCACAAACATACTAAGAGGCACACCACAGAATTTCCTGGGGTCCAGGCAATAATTTCCCTTCCCCATTGCATGATAGCAACTTGATTTCTCCTTGATGGTCACCAGTTACTGAAGCCAGTAGAATCACACATTCTTTGTGACTAGGAATCCACACTGGCCAGGAGGCAGTCTCAAATTCCAATTTGGTGGAATGATACATCTCTTAGTAAAAGCAGCCTACTTCTTTGGGGGAATGCATATCTCTAAGCCAGCAGAGTTTAAAACAAAATCTCCGTGAGCGGATTATTTAGGGCTAATAGAGAAATTATTGCCATTTCCACTTTGTGAGTTTGCAACTTAGGTATTCAGGTTTTTGGAGAAAGCACATCTTATATTGGTTATTGCTCAAAAACTATACCGCATCTTGTAAATGAGATCCCTGAGCTTTCAGGGTATTGCCTCCCAACTGACACTGTAAACCTGAAATTTCAGGAGGTTACACCACCATTTTATCAGGCCAGTTGCTCCTGAGTGATGGGGTACGCAGGAAGATTAGTTAATTCTATGCCCATAAGTCCACTACAGCTATAGTTGTTGTTGACAAATGAGTTTCTTGCTCAGAAGCAATGCTGGGTGGGATGCGGTGATAGTTAATAAGGCATTCCTGGTGTAAAGGGTTGGCCCTCATCCATATACTTTGTAGTCTTTGCTGTTTGTGGGTCAGAGAGTACAATGGATGTTATTTATTGAACATCCACATGAGACAGAAATATCTCCAGCCTCTGTCGATTTGTAGAGTTTCATCTGTGGACTTCTTCCCAGACCTCCTTATCACCAGTTCTTCCAAGTCTTTTGTCCCTTTAGTTGCGCCAATGCCTGTAAGTCAATGTATACCAATATCCTTGGCCATTTTTCAATCCAGTTAAAATGGATCACTAAAAGCACCGTTTAAAATTCTCTGTAGCATGAAGATTTTCCTTCACTACTACTTTTCAGGAGCTTTCCTGTTTGCGCTTGTAATGCAGTAGTCCCCCCCACCTTATCTGTGGTTTTGCTTTCCATTTTTCCATTCCCTGTGGTCCACCATGCCCAGAACAGACGATCCTCCTTCTGATAATATGTCAGTAGGTCACCTTCCTTCATCTCATCACGCGGGCACTTTACCATCTCACATCAACGCAAGAAGTGGCTATTGTTCCACAATATATTTTGAGAGGGAGAGAGAGGGGAAAAAGACATAGACGATATTCATATGACTTTTATCATGGTATGTTATAATTTAAGTTCTTTTTTACTATTAGTTATTGTTGATAATGTTTTCCTGTGTCAAATTTACAAATTAAACTTTATCATCTGTATGTATGTATGGGAAAAGACAGGCTATCCAGGGTTCCATATTATCTGCAATTTTAGAAACCCACTGGGGGTCTTGGAAATCAGTCCCTGTTGATTGGGGGAGGGTGGGTCACAGTAATAAAAATACTTGGAGTTGGTACCAATATATTGCGCAGGAACATTTGTAACCAAGGTCAAAATCCATCTTCTTCCTCAGTAACGATGAATGTCCACTGAGGTCACAGGTATAGATTGAGCAAGAGGTGACAATGAAACAGGTGTCGGTGATCCGTGAGTCTCAGATACGTACATGTGACTGCAAGATATGCTCAAAGATGATCGATCCTATACCCTTCTCATCTGATGTTGTGAACATCCAATTTGTGGTTTAGTGGACCCCATAACGTCCACTTTTGAAAGAAAGCTCGGCTATAGTCACTGAGATATCCTGATAAGGCTTTCAGACACTATCAGAACCAGGAACAATATGTGGGACTTCTCAAAAAATAAAGTTATCTGCCCACGAGGACATGCGTTTTCCTTCCTTCCTTCCTTCCTTCCTTCCTTCCTTCCTTCCTTCCTTCCTTCCTTCCTTCCTTCCTTCTTTCCTTCCTTCCTTCCTTCCTTCCTTCCTTCCTTCCTTCCTTCCTTCCTTCCTTCTTTCTTTTTTTTTTTTTTGTTTTAAACAAACCTCTATGGTCTGCACTGTGATTCCTCTATTGTAGTCAGTAAGATGTTCCATGTTTATTTGCCTCAAATACATAGATGACTGGAGACCCTTTTAAGTCGCAAGGATAAACTAACAGAGATTCTAGAATAGGTGACGAAGTGCTTACTTTTTCCTTAAAAATCAGCCACTTTGTAGGTTCCTCTAACCTTTATAGACTACTGGCCACTTCAAAGGTTTTTCTCTAAAAATGGATCCCTTTAAATGTTACTTAATAAGTATATATTTTTCGTGTATTAGCACACTCACTGTGACCTACCTTGTCTCAACAATCCAGAGACCTGCAAATTGGCAAGAAGTATAGCAACTATTTTTCACGTAGAGGGGGCATTCAACCATATTGGAAACCACTGGGTATCCAGAAACTTCATCAGAGTGGCAGGCTTGCAGATTTTCACTAGACCTTCTCTCTGATTCTCTGGCATACACATGTCTGAATAATTTATTTAGAATACTGACTTCCACCCGCTCCTTAGGTTCAATCCGTGATGCGGCCATCAATGAAGAGGACCAGTGTGACATTTTGCAGGATATGCTTACAATCAAGACCTCTGTGAACTGGGTTCTGTCAGAGAACATGGGCTCTGGTATACTCTTGGGACAAGACAGGGAGGGTACGTTGTTGTTCCTGACAGGTGAAAACAAACAGCATCTGGCAGTCCTTGCAAATCAGTGTAGAGGGGGAAGAAAAGTGCTAGATAAATCTCTGTGTGTCAGATGCTAGGAGACATGTTGATTTCTCCATTAAATTATTTATATCTAGACCAGTCTCTGTAATTGCATTACCTTATAAAGTTTATGAAAATCTATAGTCATTGTCCAAGATCCATCGTCTTCTGCACCAGCCCAATGGTGGGGTTAGGTAGAGATGTTGCAGGAATTTGCCTGCCTTTTCCAAATCTTTGGTAATAATACTGATCCTTGTAGTTCCCTTGGTGATAAGACTTTTGCTGTACCATTATGATGAAGAAAGGGATCCCAGGTCTTTTCTTCTGGTTATTTTTATTATAATAACCTTGCTGATGGGGTCTTACCTGAGCTGGTAGTTTATAGCACAGAGCTCTTCTTTCTGTAAACAGTTCTGGAATTTGAAGACATCCAGTTCAACACATAATCTTGTAGTCATTATGTAGTCTTATGTAGTCATAAGAGTTCCAATGAGCCCACAGTTTCCTTATCAAAATGGTGGCTGGCAGAGATGTTTCTTAGTTCTACAAAGTACCTGCTTTGAAAAGTACTTCATTCCAAGCAACCAGAGCTGATAATTTAATTATCTTGATGCCGCTGCTGTGTAACATGGCTTACCAGATGCCATTTTGGATTGACAGCTCAGGGCTGTGCTGAATTCACGACCCAATCAAACCTAGAATACCTTCTCCGAGAATCCCAAGTACTGTATTAGTCAGCATCGTGTCGGCAAAAGAGAAACTATATCACATTATTTCAACAAAGCTGATTTAAATTGACTGCATTGGTGCTGGGGTAGTGAGAGACAAAGAAAAAGAAAAGGAAAGAAGGAAGGAAAAGAGGGAGGAAGATAGGGAGGAAGGAAGCAAGAAGGGAAGGAAGGAGGGAAGAAAGACAATAAAAATGAAACCCAAATCACTGCCAATAATTCTATTCTGGTGAACAAACCTTTATTAACCTACCTTACAGCAATATTATGATGATTAAAATAATATAGGTAAAATGCTATATACAAATAACATAGTAGTATTATTGAATTAATATGACTCTTGGAATTCTCATCATCACTATATTTTACTTCTACCTAAGACAGAATCATGCTTTATTAGAGTTCACCTAGATTTAATTGGTGACCAGAACATTATATTAATACTTTTTTGATACATAGTGTCTGGTCCATTGCCCTGGGAACTCAGGAGGCCTCCTTACTTTGTTGAGGGATCTGAGACAGAGAGCCTTACAGGAATCCTTGAGCTTATCCATCTGACTCAAGAAAATTCAGAAGCTTTTTAAATCACCTTTCTTGTGGGCGAAGGGGTAGGGCTTCCAAGGCATTGCCATCATCCTATCACTGCAACTCAATCCTGTAGTGTTTTAAGATTCACAAAACCCCTGGTCATATACATTATCTAAATTTCTGTACCCATAATTCGGATGAGCATTTATAGCTTTCTTTTCAAGATCTAATTTTATCCACAACCATAGAAGAAGAAGAATGAAAAGGATAATGCTCAAGGTGAAATTTTCCTACTTAACAGGATATATTTATATAAACGTGCACTAATGTATAAAAGAGCATGGATTAAAAAGTTTTTTTTAATTCCCAAAACATTCTATTGAACAATCCAGAACTACGTATTGCCAAGGAGTCTGTCTTCTTTTTGTTCATTTGTTTCTGTAATGCTTTTCTGCATGGAAATCGCTATTCCACTCTAACCCATGTGAATCTATTAATAGCCATGAACTTGGAGAAAGGTTGTCACTTGCTTTCATGTCGTGCAGTGGGCAAGCCAGCAAGGTCATCATCTCTTAAGAGTTCCAATGAGCCCACAGTTTCCTTATCAAGATGATGGCTGGCAGAGATGTTTCTCAGAGAAGCATCCTAAGATTATCTCACCTTTCTCTGGATTTTTGTCACTTTCACTACATTCTCAATACTGTTGAAGGGAAACTGCAACTATCTTTGAATGAAGAGGTGGAAAGTGATCCAAACAAGAACTGGATGGGAACTGCTATACAGCAGTTCATCCAATTCTGTAAGCTTTTCCTTGGTTTCATTTTTTTCATTAAATGGAATAATCTTAAAAAATACTAAGGTTATATTCAGAACAGGGAGGTTATCCACAAAATCCTTACCATTTTGTTTACCTTTACAAAATGAAAAATTCTCTGATGTATAGGAACTTCATTTCCTACATCTTGCATATAACTATGTCTCTATTAGCTCTGCCCTCCCCATTCCTTTAGGATAATTCTACAAGCCTTCCATCTTGGAGTTAACCCTTTATGTTTTGTTCAGACTTACAATCTCTGCCATGGAAAATTCTCATAGATAGGGTTGTTGCACCTTCAGCCTATAGGAGTTCTGATTCCTTTCTTATTTTAGCTTATCAGATGTGGGCCCTTCTGGATTCTCATCCGATGGAATAACTAACTCAGATATGTCTTAACAAATACAACAATGGGGCTTGCTTTGCTTAAGAAAAAAATAGAAACCTATAAAGGACTATACTTTTTCTTTTAACCCTCATGACTAAAGAGAAAAGTCAGTCTACTATTTCTTGAACACATCAGACTCAAATCTTGCTTCAAGGATTTTAAAGTTTTTTTGTTTTTTTGTTTTTTTTTTTTAGGATTTTACTTATTTATTTGACAGAGAGAGAGAGATCACAAGTAGGCAGAAAGGCAGGCAGAGAGGGAGGGGGAAGCTGGCTTCCCACTGAGCAGAGAGCCCGATGCGGGGCTCGATCCCAGGACCCTGGGATCATGACCAGAGCTGAAGGCAGAGGCTTTAATCCACTGAGCCACCCAGGTGCCCCTTGCTTCAAGGATTTTAGACTCGATGTCCTCAGCACCTAGCTCTTTTTGTACTTAATTACTTCAGTCACCACTAACCAATGTCTCCCCATTCCTCTTACGTTCAAAGCACTTGTACTCTTCCAATATATGTATAATCTATCGATTAGTTAATTAATTAATTGGTTTATTCGCCCTCCAATGGACTACATGAGCCACCCCCCACTCTTTTTTTTTATAAGTTTTGTTTTATGCTGCATCACCGTGTACTTAGAACAGTGCTGGAGTCATCACAGCAAATGTTGACACATGAACAAGGAATGTGAAGTGATGCATAGTTGGTACTTTCTCTTTACCTGGCATTCCTGGGCAGCTCTAGCTAACCATCTCATCCAGTCTTCCTTATACCTATCTCAGTTAGCGTAGAAAGGATTAGACATTCCCATTTTGCCCCAGATCGTGCAGAGAGATATTGGTAGCTTTCTAGCACTATTTCCATTAAAAACTAATGGCACCAGGGTGCCTGGGTGGTTTAGGCAGTTGAGTCTCCGACTCTTGATTTTGGCTCAGGTCATGATCTCAGATTTGTGAGATCAAGCCCCATGTCAGGCTCCATGCTGAGCAGGGAGTTTGCTTAAGAGTCTTTCTCTCTTCCTCCCCATGGCCCCCTCACTCGGCTCAGAGAGCTCTTTCAAATAAATTAAAAAAAAAATTAAAAAAAAAAACCCACAATGACATCTTGCATAAAGGCTTCCTTCCTTCTTTCCTTCCTTTATTTCATTGTTTCTTTCAATTAAGTGGGCTCCACACCCAGTGTAGAGCTTGAAATCATGACCCGGAGATCAAGAGTAATGTGTTCTACTGACTGAGCCAGCCAGGCACCCCTAAAAATTTATTTCTTGACTGTAGTATTCTCTGAAGATAGTTCCTGGCTTTGCAAACTGTGCATTTCCCCCCATTAGACTTTTTCTGTTTGTCAATTCCTAGACTTATGGCACAGAATTAGAGACATCAGTTAAAATAACACACTTTCTGGTACTTTGCTAGTTCAAATCTGAGTATTGCACCCATGACATATCACTATGGAGGGTGATGATAATTTTTTTGCACTGTGTGTTTTTAAAATATATTAGATTTTTTAAGCATAACCATGGATTCACTGTTCTCTGTTAAGCATTACTGTTATTTCTGTGTTAAATTCAATATATTTCAGTTCTTACATTTCTTTTTTGATTTGTGTATATCCCATTTACATTTGCAGTTTATAGAACTCTAATAGAGCTCAGCAAAATAAAGATTTATATTTTTGTTACTTTCAGGTATTCTTGTTGAAAGCATGCATGGTTTTCTAAACTATTTATTTTCCTACCTCAGCTAGTTTCTTGTCTTGACCAAATACAGTACGTTATGTGGCCAGTCATCAAAATTGCATGACCTTTTCCTTTGGAAAACTGTCTAAGAAAATATATACACATATATTTTTGGCAAGTTATTAAACCTGACAGTAAAAAACAAACAAACAAACATTATTTCTAAGCGAATACCTTAGCCCACTACCATCTATATGCCACTCCAAGACACACCTATTTGTAAGACTTTCTATTTTCTATGCTTCAAATTACTCTGAAATTATAGTCTACACAACTGATTATCAGATGGAAACACTGAAACAGAGATAAGATATCTTTCAAACTCTTCCAAACCTGATGAACCAAGAGGTTTTTTTTTTCCTCTGCTCTTAAATCTGTCATTTCTTTCATATTAAACCGCTAAATTGAGCCACCTGTGAAGAAAGCAATGTGATTTATTTCCAGTAAAGGTAATTCCCATTCTGATAACCTCAACCTAAAAGGAGAAGCCTCTAAAGGCACTTTCTTTGGCTAAACAATTTCTGAATGACTGTTTTCACAACAGCTCCTCATGTCTGAGCATTGGGGATCAGCCATGAAATAGTTAGAGTCCACTTGCAACTTGTGCTTTTAGTTGCTGTTAAATTTCAATTAGACAGACAATATTCTTTTCTACTAGACATTTTCTGTCACTGGTGCACTAGCTGCCTAATAGATGATTTCCATGCTCCATCCATTGTGTAGTACGGGAAAATATCGATGGCTTGATAGAGCCAAGAATGGAGAAAGTTAAAAATGTAGGTTCTCCAAACCATGAATAAAAGGGTTAAAATATCTTTAAAAAACACCCCATTTGCAGGCACTGGCAGGCAGACATATGCAAATTCAGATAGAAGTTTGAATAAGGCAATTTTATAAAATAATACAACCATTTACAAAAATGATTTAAGGACAATTTATTTTATCTATTAAATCTGAGTTATCAGAACATTTTTGATAACTTGTTTTTAATTTAACCAAAGGGCTGTACTTGAATTATTAAATGATTTCTGTGTTTGCATAAACTAGCTGATTGTCATTTGGATTTGTTTTTTCTGATTATTAATGATATGTTATTATTTTGCAGTGTACGGAATGGTTTAGAAATACTTAAATGGAGGCTTAAGGTTTTTAAAAGACTTTATTTATCTATTTATGAGAGAGAGAGAGAGAACACTAGAGAGAGAGAGAGAGCAAGGACAAGTAGGGGTTAGAGGGAGGGAGAGAGCCTGCCGTGGGGTTCCATCCCAGGATCCTGGGATCTTG
Source organism: Nasua narica (assembly GCA_028533885.1). NCBI lineage: Eukaryota > Metazoa > Chordata > Mammalia > Carnivora > Procyonidae > Nasua > Nasua narica. The sequence goes on from CM052797.1 coordinate 12,457,944, forward strand.
ACCTGAGCGATCACTTTAACTGACTGAGCCACCTAGGGGCCCCCTGACAGTGTAGTTTTGTATAATCAACAATACACATGTGTGTGCATCTACATATGTGCATATAATTCATATAATTAGAATTATAATATTTTTACAGAAAGTAAAGGACATAAAAGAGGGTTTGTGGTGAAGAACTTACTTCACCGAAACAAGATTTATGACAGTTTAGCCATGTACACTTGGGAGAGTGGACTTTGTTCCCCTGATTTCAACCCTGTTGTTATTGATTTTTCTCTTATTATATTAATATTAAAACAAGAATATTATTTATCTTCAGATTTCAGGATACACAAAAGTGCATAGTAGGGACTTTTTGCAAATACTGTCTTATAATCCTCAAAACCATGCTGTTAGGTGGGCATTACCTTCATTTTGAATATTTAAGGAAATAACATGAAACATTTCTAGAAGTTTCATGTAGATGTAGATGTAGATGTTTAGTTCAATATTGGAAACAATTCCAATGTTCAACAATAGAAGAATGTCTGATAAATTAGAAGGGAACTTATGCAGTTATAAAAATGATGTTTGTAGAGAGTTTTCAGCATGAGGCAATACTATTGCTTCCTTATCAAATAAACAAATAAATAAATCCCAAAATATATATTGACAATTGTCTCAGTTATGCCAGAATATGTGCACAGAAAATAACTGGATCACGCTTAACTGACTGTAGTCATTCTAGATAGTTTTTGATATTTTTAAGCCTTTTTTTCCTGTTTTCTAAAATTTCCCCTTAATTATCCTTTATGGCTAAGTGAAATTTGTAAAAGTAGGGTTTTTGTTGTCTTCCCCATAAAGAACTGCTGAGTTTCCAAAGATTTTATACTATACAGATACCTAGGGACAGCAATGAGCGATAGGACAGGGACAGCACTCTGTGCTTTTTCTTAGATCCCTATGACAACATCAGCCTATTCCGTGATGTTTTCTACCTGGCACTTCATCAGCATATTGATTTTAAAGTTTTATCGACTCTTCTAAGACACTGCGAGGCAAGCTGTAAGCTCTTTCTGTAAGCCACTGGTCCCTCTGCTCTTCACTCCTTGGCTTTGATCGAGCTATTGAAAATTTCTTATGTGAAGCCTGGTCCCATTGGTGAGATTAATAGCCTCTGAAGAATTCGAAAGTCCAGCTATGTGCAGTTTCTTTAACTTTTGCAAAGCCCCATTATTTCTGGGAAAATATAAATTCTACTTGCTGACACCGAGTCTTTCTCCTGACACCCTACCTTGACTCATGCTCTTCTTTTCTGCCAAGGTTTCTCCCTCTATTCACAAGGCAGACATTTCTTGGTGCTCCAAACATGCGTCAGGCCCAGGGCTCACTGCTGAGGTTGCAGAAGTGATGAAGCCAGTCTTCAAAGTGCTCACAGTCTCATGGGAAAATGACTCAACACAGGTATAAATGCTTAGAATAAATGCTATGGAAAATAGAAGTGATTTATCTCTTTAAAGAAGTTGGTTCAGGACCACCATAGGGGTGGGTGGGGAGGATTCATAATTAGCCCTGCAGATAGAATAAGTTTTTGACAAGTGGAAAAGAAGGCGAAAACCATTTCAGTCCCAGAAAATGATGTACAAAGTACAAGAGGTTAGGGAGCGTGGGGCATGCAAAAAGAACTCTGATATCCCAGAGAACATGGTACCTTTGAGGGAGCAGAAAAGGTAGGTTAACCTTCAAAGTTGGAGAGTTTTGAGTGACTGGTCAGGATCATATTTCTTAATCTCATGGAAAATGGAGGGGTGCTAGTAATTTAGAGCATCACTTCAACAGGCAACATAAAAGTATCCCCATACATGAAAAAATGCTCACCATCACTAAGCACTAGGGAAATGAAAATCAAACGCACAATGAGATATCACCTCATATTCATTAAGATGACTACTATAAAAAAGAAACAAAAACCACCAAAAATAGTAAGTTTTGATTAAGATGTGGAGAAACTGGAATCCTTGAGCACTTTTGGTGGGAAAGTAAAATGGCGTAGCCACTATGAAAAACAATACAGTAGTTTTTTAAAAAATTAAAATAGAATTACCATAAATATACCAGCAATATCACTTCTGGAGATACACCCCAAAGATTTGAAAGCAGTGATTCAAACAGACATTTATACATGCACACTCATAGCAGCCATGGTAACATAGCCAACAGGTGGAAGCAATCCAAGTGTCCACGGATGGTTGAATGGAAAATCCAAAGGTAGTTTACACATATCAATAAGATATTATTCAGGTATAAAAAGGAAAGGAAATCAAACACATGCTACAACACGGATGAACCTTGAAGACATTACACTAAGTAAAATTAGTTGCAAAAAGACAAATCTGTGTGTATGATTCCACCTAGAGTTGTCAAATTCATAGAGACAGAAACTGGAAGGGTGGTCGCCAGAGGTTGAGGGGGAGGAAAGGGGAGTTGCTTAATGGGGGCAGAGTTTCAGTTTCACAAGATGAAAAGAGTTCTGGAGATGGATGCCTGATGTAAAGGTACTCGATACCATTGAACTGTGGATGTAAAAATGGTTACAACGGCATGAACAAATAATCTTGTAACACTGAAAAAATAAAATAAACATATTTGGGAAAAAAAATTTGAAACCAAAAAAAAGCTGTCCCCTGATAGTAAAAAAAAAAAAAAAAGATGGGTAAGTTTTATGTTATGTGTATTTTACCATGATTTAAATTTTTTTTTTTTTTTTTAGATTTTTTATTTATTTATTAGAGAGAAAGACTGAGAATGAGAGGGGAGAAGGTCAGAGGGAGAAGCAGACTTCCCGCAGAGCCGGGAGTCCGATATGGGACTCGATCCCGGGACTCCGGGATCATGACCTGAGCCGAAGGCAGTCGCTTAACCAACTGAGCCACCCAGGAGCCCGATTTAAAAATTTTTTAAATGCCCCACTATTTAAATAAACATTGTCACATTATGTGATAAAATGACAACTTGGCTTCAACTTAAAGCACAAAACTTGAAATGAAGAAATTTGTACCAAGCATCTCTCTGTATGTTCTCAGAACCTATAAAGACACTAATTTAATCCTGTCTACTAACAAGTTTTATTAGTTGGTACCTTTGAGAAATCCCAACTGGGGACTTGGGCTTTATTCCATATCCATTTGGCACCAATGATAGATTTCTAAAAGGAGTTTTAATATCTTCATTTTTATCTATGTTTCTATATTAGATATTGACAAATGGTTACTAACCATACTTCTTTTCATTCTTTTTTTAGAAATTTTGTTTTATTATGTTAAGAACACAACACGAGTTCTCCCCTCTTTTTTTTTTCCCCAAGGGCTTTATTTATTTATTAATTGTCAGAGAGAGAGAGAGAGAGCACAAGCAGGGGGTGTGGCAGGCAGAGGGAGAGGCATAGGGGAGGAAGGAGCCTAATGCCGGTCTTGATCCCAGAACCCCAGGATCATGACCTGAGTTGAAGGCAGATACCTAACAGACTGAGGCACCCAGGCATCCCAAGTTCTACCCTCTTAAAAGTTTCTAAGTGTCCAATGCATTATTGTTGACTGTACATAGCACATTGTACAGCAGATCTCTAGAGCTTATGCAGAAAACGACATGATCAGATTTTTCTTCTAGATTCCAATGGAAGGAGGAATATATCATTGGAAACCCATCAGGAATGGGGCAAAGAACCAGAGTTGGAAACTTATCTCTTGTGCTTTAGGGCAGCAAGGAGGCCACAGTGGTGGATATGCAGAGTGAATCAGAAGGGTAGGAAATTAAGTTGAAGAGGTAGTCAGGAGCCAGGAAATAGAAGGGGTGGAAGGCCATTGTTGGATATTCTAGATTTTGTTATAAGCACAATAGAAGCCATTTAAAAAGGGAAGAGGGGAAAAGAAGAAACTTCACTTTAAACAATGCTGAACTTTAGCATTGTCTCCACTTTCCGGTCTCCTGCGCATCGTCATGATTCTTGTTGATTTGACTCTCTAAATATCTCTCACATTTGGGTATTGCCAGCAACTATCATCTCTTGCCAGGGACATTGTAATAGCCTAAATGTGATAAACTTTTCATTCACTATTCACTCAGCAGTAAAAAATCATCTATGGTTAGAATCTGTCAATGGTTCCTCACTGTTGTCAGACTGAAGCTCGCACTCTAATGGGGGCCCAGAATTCTACCTGCTGTGGCCCTTGCCTGTCTCTTCAGCTCTCTCTGTCTTCTCTATCTTTTTGTGCACCAGCCACATTGACCTTATTTCTTTTAAAGGAGAAAGATTCCTTCTTGTATCAAAGCTTTTGTCCCTTGATTTCTTCTTCCTACAGCATTGTTCTACTGCATTTAAAAAATCTCAGACTGAACATCTCTTCCTCAGGAAAAATGTCCTGGGCCCTCCAGGCAGAGTTAGACTCCTATCCTATATGCTTATAGTGACCAGCATTGCTTCTTTATGGAACCCACTGGATGTTACTAATCAGATAATGTGTGTACTGTCTGTCTCCCCTGCCCCATTCTAAGTTCCTGAATGCAGAGACTATGCCTTCCTCACTGCTGTATTCCCACAGGCTCTCATAGGGCCTGGAACAGAGAACAAGCACTTGACAAGTAATCACTGCACATTTACGAACGAATGAATCACTCAGTTAATTTGCTGTTGAATTCTGACAGCACTCCCAATGCCAGCTAGCACATTGTGATAGACAGTTTCATATTCTTTTTTATTTGGCCATATTTTTGGTTTATCAAAGGAAAAATCTTCTTGTATCTTAGCACTATGGTATTAGGTACGAAGCTTGAATTTGGCAGTACCTTGAAGGAATCAAATCACCTATTAGACTAGATGTAGATTTTGGTTACTAATTATAACACAATGAATGAATGAGGACCAGTGAATTACCCTTTTTAAAAGTGACTTAGACATTTAACTCTTGCTCTTTGACCATCAGGTTCAAAGCATCGCTGTCCTTCAAACTTCTATGGACTATCTGACTGTTGATTCTCCATTTTCCCTCTTCCCACATCCTAAGTTTGGGCATTCCCCAAGGGTTTCTCCTCAGCTCTATTTATTCTCCACCCCTCAGGTTTTGGAACACTAGCTCTAAATAGGTGGGTGGTCCCCAGGTTTGTATGTCAAGTCATAGTCTCTCTACATAGATTGGAAATGATTCTGCTTAAATGTCCTGTGGGATAGGAAGTTTAACATATCCAGCAGCTTTTCCTTACTTACAGCTTACCACATCCCAAAATATAAAATGTAGTAACACCAGCTTAGGAATCATCTTTGACTCATCTTGTCCTTTGTTGCCTTTTTCTCCAACTTCTTTCCCATCTGTCTCGCCCCTGCCAGTTCCAGGTGCCCCTGAAAGAACAGTCCTTTCCATATGTCTTTGAGGTTCCTGAGATAGTCTCCCAACAGATTTGCCTACTTCCGGTATCTCCTCTCTCCAAACAATCTTTAAAAAGGCCCACAACTTTAAGTTTGTTAAAGTGCACTTCTAATTCTAGAAGACTTGCACCAGAAATAGCAATGAAAATCATTTTTGGCATTATTGACTACTTACTAGTAGGCATGATTCTGAGACATTTATATGATTTAAATCATTGAACCATCACAGCAACTCCATGAAGCTGATACTCTTACTATCTACAATTAAAAATGAGGAAACCGAGGCTCATCTAGCTTACTTGTCCAAGTCCATGTCAAGGTCATGGAGCTTTGATGACAGAGCTTGGATTTAAGCCTAGGCATTCTGATTCTAACATCATGCTCTAACCATTAGGCAGCCTGGCATTCTGGGACATCCTTAAGAGTGTTTGGGTTTTCTTGGTGATCCACAGGCCAGATTGAAGAGAACCAATGTGACCTTTGTGATCCATTACAGAGCCATTTGAGGATTCCATGACAGCCCACCAAAGCAAGACACCTGATCCAGAATAGCTCTCATAAATCACCTAACTTATTTATTTCATTTCACACTCCTTGATTCATTTGTTTGATAAATATTTATTGAACATCTATGTTCACAGGAGCCAGTAGCTACTGGTGTACAAAGATCAGTAAAACCCACTCACTGTTGTCTACACTCATTAGCGCACCAAGCCAATGGGACCTGTGGCGATGGTTATTGCCGTATAGTGTGGGACCACAAAAACAAATTGTCCCCCTTCCTTCTGAGGGTTCTGGAAAGGCTCACAGGGGTAAATTGCCTTGCCAAGTCCTAGAAGTAGCAGAGGTCAAATCTAAGGTATTAGTACAAAATAATTGATTCACATGACATTTAAGTAATAAAGTTAATTATCATAGCATTTTCATATTTCTATGTAGATCTCTCCTCACTTCTGTCTGTAATATTGTGACCTGTGTGAACCCACAGACTAGGCTGCCAAAGATGCAGGTCTAGGTTTTGTCTCATTCATATTTATTTAACACCTATTTGTTTCACTAGGTATACAAAAAAATGTAAATGCCATGATCCCTAAACTCAAGATGGTCACAACTTAATGCCACTCTCTTTTAGAGGTAGCTCTTTGTATCTCAGTTTCTCCTTTGGAAAACTAGAATAAGAATAACAAATCATGGGAATTTAAAGTGGAATAAATCAGCAGTACTTTTTCTTTAAAATTATTGGAATGCTCTGACCTTCTAACCTTCTAATTTTTTCAGTCCATTAGCCATTGCTTGGCTTCTCTTCCTTCCCAGCCCAGCTAGGACCCCATGATAGCTGTCTAAATAAGTCTTTCACCAGCCTCTTTTAGTTTTCAGCAACACTGACCTTCAAACCAACTGCCAGCCTTAGGTCATGTTAAGTTCTGCCCTCACTGCACCCATAGCCACATGCTTAAGCTTTGTGAATAACCCCTCAGCCAGTCTCTCAACACTTCTCACCAATTCTTAAACCTGTTTTGGATCAATAATTACCCCTTCCCCATAATGATTAGTATAAACCTCTCCTAATATCAACAGGTCCCCAGACTTCACAGAGGACAATCCTATCTCCTACGTCAACTGTCTTTGAACTGCTGCCTTTCTACAAACACATCTATACCCACATCCACCTCTGCTTGCCTTTGCTCTGTCTCAAGGGGAGGAATAGGAATCTGGTCTGTTTAAAGCCCAGCCTCCAACCTGTGCCTTTGGCCTTGACCGTTTATCTCTCTTCCAGGACTACGGTCTGTGAGAAACCACTTACTGGCTCCTACTCTTTTCTTTTCTCTCTCTCTTTCTTTCTTTTTTTTTTTTTTTAAAGATTTTATGTATTTATTTATTTGATAGAAAGAGACCACAAGTAGGCAGAGAGGCAGGCAGAGAGAGAGAGGAGGAAGCAGGCTCCCTGGTAAGCAGAGAGCCTAATGTGGGGCTCAATTCGAGGACCCTGAGACCATGACCTGAGCTGAAGTCAGAGGCCCAATCCACTGAGCCACCCAGACGCCCCTCCTACTCTTTTCCCTAAAGACTCTCTTAAGTCTCAGCTTCATGAAAAATAAGTACATTTTAAAAGACCTCCCTGGACCCCTTTCCAGCTGCTGTCAAATTCTTTTCTTCTCTTCACAAATGAACTTCCTTCAAGCTCTCCATTACCTCCCTGCACCCCTCCCCCCACCTATTCTGGCTTGCCATCTAATACTTAATGACCTCCTTCCTGCCAAAGCCAGCAGACCCACCTTAGTTGTCATCTGGCCCGAACTTTGCTGCTCTGGACAGGTGTTAATCAGCCTCCCCCAGGGTATCGCTCTTGGCATCTTATCATGTAGGGCAATACTCCCGCATGTCTCAGGTCCTCAGAAACCCCTGATGTACGACTGACCCCTGGATGTCCATTTCCAGACCAAGACTGGCCCTCCATCTGGAGACTGAAATATCCATCCACGAATTGGCTCAACCAATCTGGTTGTCCACAGATGATTTCACACTCAGTGTAGAAGTACTGAGCTCACATTCTTTCCCCTAAGCCTCCTTCCCCTTATCTGGTCCCAATGTCAAGAGTCCAAGACAGCTGTTCTTGTGCATATCCCCACACCCAGCCAATGGTTGGTTTCTGCTGAGCTCACTTTGCAGCTATGCCTTGAATTTACAATATATAAAGAATTTATCCCTTATCGTTCCTCCCATGGACTGCTGGCAGAGGCTTTATGGGTTTCTCTCCAGTCTGCCCACCTCAAATTCATCCCCCATTTATCCCCATTAGAGTGATGGTCTTAAATGCAAGTTTGACCACATCTCTTTATAATCCGTCAATGGTTTCTCCCAGATGACAGGATAAGATGATAAATCCTACACATGGCACTCAGACTCGGAACTTCCCAAGAGGAAGGCCTTGCTGATTCCCCAGCTCTGTTTTCTGTCATTCCCTTTAGTTCACGCTGAAGTACTCACAGTCTCTGCACACACCATGCTGCCTTCCAACCTGCGAGTCTCTGCCTGAGCTGTGCCTCCACCGGGGGTGTCTCTCCTTCTCACTCTTCACCTCCAGAAGGTTTGATTTCCGACTCTCTGGCCCCATAATGTCTTTGTGTGTTGCTTTATCATTTAATGTACCACATGACACTTCCTTTCCCTCACTTTCTCCCTCTGTGGGTCTTTCTCCCCATTTGGGATGTAGCCCCCTTGAGAGCAGCAACCGTTCTGTCCATCTCTGAACCCCTGCTACCTAACAGCTGCTCAGTAAACATCAGGAGAAATGATGTTCCCATAGTTTTCGATGACAATGATACAAAAATATTTACACAATCTATGTGGTCCCTTCAGTGAAAAGTGTCTCTATGATCAAAATCATTCATGGGATTTTAAGTCCAATCAACATTCTTTATTCTCTGTCCCATCACATCTCAATTTGAATCTGCCCAATTTCAAGGGCTCAACAGCCACCTGTGGTCTAGTGGCTACCGTATTGGACCACACAGTTCCAAAGCACAGGAATTATAATGTTTAGGGCTGTTATCAAAATGATGTGGAGCAGTGTATCGGAAATCCTAAACACAGGCACTAATATATTAAAAGGCACTAAACATTCACTTATTTCTCCCTGCCTATGACATGAAGATTAAAAGGTAATGTTCCACCATGACATTGTTTTCCTCTTGGTGAAGAATTATGGAGGAGGAAGCCATTTAAAGAATCTTTAAACTAGGAGAGAAGAAAACATCTATATGTTTTCTTCATATTCTTTATAATATGTTATGTTTATAACAAACACAAAATGTTTGTGCAATATTTGTCATCTCTATGAATGAAGTTAATAAGAATAGAGTAAAAAGCAAGGCTGATAACCACTTTCCCTCCTAAATTCCCGGAGTTGGTGGGGAAGAAAAGCTCTTTGCAAACAGGAATGGCGTTCTGCACGCTATAAGGCCTGCACCGTGGGGAAGATCCCGTGCTCAGCCCTGAGGTGTCTAGCTGTATGGACGTCTTCCAAGACTCAGTCCTTTCATGTTAAAGGCATAAGGAACAGAAAAGCCTCCGAGTAAAATTTAAGCCACATAACAAATGTTTTCTTCCCACAAATCTTGTTTTCCTTGTAGTGAGGAAACAAGGGCTTTAGCTGGAACCACAAATTGTAACCCAAGGTGGGGAAAATGTCCAGGAAGAAAAGTGGAAGATCTCAAATAGGTTGGAACAAAGAGGGGCCCGGGGTGGGGGGGGTGGGGGGGTGGAGATTAATCTTATTAGGATCGTATATCATGAGGGTGTCAGGTGTGAAAGCAAACGAATGGCCTGTGTTTATCTGAGCTAAACCGTGTGGCTCACCCAAACATTCACTTCCCAGAGTGTTTTTTTCACCCGTAATAAATTGGCCGAGTCGTTGTAGGGCGTTGATAATAAAGTACGTTTAGGTGCCGTTAGAGATTTCTTGCCAGGTTTTCAATGCAGCCACCCTTTCCCTCTCTCTTTTTCTCTCCTTCTCCCTCTCCCTCTCCTTTTTATCACAGCTGATTCGCAAGGCCCTTTGGAAAGATGAAGTAGGTAGAAATCAAAATAAATGGATTCTATTAAAACCGGCAATGCATCAACTGCTTGATAAAGTGATTAATATACAGCTTAGGATGGTGATTGATTAAACTCTTTAATCAAAGTGCTAAACTGACTTAATATGGAGAGTTTCAACATGTTCAAAGTGTACATTTTCCCTGCCTAAGGTTCACAGTTGTTTATGTAACTTTTCTGAAGTGTATCCCTTAGGTCTAACCTTCAGAGAGCTGGGGCTCTGGAATGTGTAAGGATTATAAAGTTTCACAAACTGCATTAGCTGCTGAAATGGGCTCATGAATTATAGGACCTTTCCACCAGGCAACAAGTCATTTTTCAGCCTTTTGGACCCCTTCCTCTAGCAGGTTCTTTGCGCGCATCACTTCGTAACTCTTTAAACCTTAATGGGTAGAGCAAGACGGTGCAAGTCTTAAAAGGCCCCATTTTGACCTTTCATTCTCTCCTTTAAGGACTGATTGCTTTATGACATAAGAGCAAGATTTGGGTGATGAGGGAAGAGGCTGCATTTTCCCTCCAAAGGTAGTTTTGTGTTCATTAGAGACGGGGATTCTTCATCCAGTGCATGTAATTCTCAGTCTCAGGCATCATTTGGACACACTTAAGCATCTGCTCACCCATTTAATAAGCCATTTGACTCCTGAAAATTTGTAACCTTGAAATAGACTTTTTGCAAAACATGTTCTCCGAAGGCTAAATAAAAATGTTTTTGGGGTTGAGCTTGGGGACAAGGGGAGAGGAGAGAACTATGACCGTGTACCCACGGCTAAGCATGTGTGCCCTACGTTGTATCGATATGATGGAGGCAATTCAAGGAATTGATTTCCTTCCCAAGGTTGTTGCCTGTGTCAAGCACTACGTTAGGCACTAACAAAAACAAAAAACAAAAACAGGTAACAAAACATGTAACAAAAACAAAAAATAACAAGGTTCCAATTTGAGGATCTGAGTGCATTGCCAAAAAGTTTATCCAAGGTGGAGAAAGTGCTTTCTTGAAGAAGTTAGACAATTCTTGCGATGAAGCCTTGACTAAGGTCAAGAAGAGTAGGGACCAGTGGAAATCCTTCCAAGTGACAATTGCCGGTAGCTTGGCTTTGAAAGATGAATAGAATTCAGAGGGGAAGCTAGGTGCCAGGTAGTGAGGCTCTTGGGGGGTGCAGCAATCATTACTCAGAGGCGGTTAAGCATTTCTTGGGGTCACTAAGGAGCCCAGTTTGTCTGGAGTGCAGTGTTGGTTTAAGGGAAAAGCGGGGCATGAGGTGGGAAGGGTAGGCGATGTTGTTTTATGAAGGTTCTTGAAGTATCACTGTCTCTCCCCCCTTCCCAAGTTTCTGGTAAGCATCTAGCCCATCTCTATCACAATTCACTCCCTGTTCACCAAATTTTCCCTTCCTTCCCTACAGAGATCATGTTTACTCTCCTGCCAAGAGAGACAGTCCAAAGTCTCACCCAGTTCTGCATCCTGCTCAAAATCTAAGATGTCCCTGTGATGCCCAGCCCTCTGCATCCAATCTCAAAAGGATTCCCACGGTCTAGCCACATTCGAATTAAAAAGAAAAGTGACCTGCTCCCTTCCCCCCATTCACCCACTATAAAATACAGAGCAGAGAAAAGATAGTAAGCAATCACTAACTTACAGCACCCCTGAAATCCCACTGGACAGACATTGTGAGAACCTCCCCCTACCCTGGGGCATGGGGCTTCCTTGCTTAGGCCTGACTCTGCTGTCTGCGAGGAGCTCCCTTATGTACTGACCTCTGTGGTCCCTGATCCACCCCACGAGAATTTTCTCCTGGTCTGTTCTCCTAAGCCATATTTGAAATGGGTATTAAGAAACATTGGCCACCTTAGGAATGACACAGCTTTTTTTTTTTTTTTTAAAGATTTTATTTACTTATTTGACAGAGAGAGAGAGATCACAAGTAGGCAGAGAGGCAGGCAGAGAGAGAGGGGGAAGCAGGCTCCCTGCTGAGCAGAGAGCCCGATGTGGGGCTCGCTCCCAGGACCCTGAGATCATGACCTGAGCCGAAGGCAGAGGCTTTAACCCCTGAGCCACCCAGGTGCCCCATGACACAGCTTTTTATTAGCCCACTTCCAGCCCAAGTGTTGTTTTAAAGCCCTATCAGACAACTCCCGTGTTTCTAAGCCAGACTTGTGATTTCTTTGGCAAGACATTTCCTGTAGCAACTTGGTAGGTGCTGATGTATTTGTTCCTCATCAGTTCTGTGCATCGGCAACCACATTGGGTGCTCCTTCTAGACTGTGTCTTGTGTACATTTTCTTTCTTTGCACTAGCTTTCAAATGTCCTTCTTAATTTGCTGGTGGCTATCTTGACTGGGGAGACCACACTCTTCATCAGATATGTCCTTTACGGCCGAGACACTGTCACCTAGGAAATCTCACTGGGACCCTAGCCTGTAAGCCTTTTTTTAATATCTGAATTTACTCTTCGGGGTCTAGGAAAAATTGGCCTTTCTGACCCTGCAAATCGCCTTGTATTTGGATTCTATTCCTTTTCACTTATGCCTGAAAAGCAGCCAACACTTTCCAGTGTTTGCTTCTTCCATCAAATACCTTGCCAAATGTAGCCATAACAAATAACAAAGAATATTAACATTCTATTTTCCAGCTTCCTCCATTAGTCTCATAAGCTCGGTATACACATGGTCTGCCTTCCAAGTTATAGCACCCAAGTTTCCGCAAAATATCTGCCACCATCTAACATGGATTTCTAGCCATCTAGCCAATTATATCCCTTTCATCACCAACTTATTGCTAAATGAATGAAATAAAATTCAATCCATAGGTTGGTGTGGCCATACCAAAAAAAATTGTTTTGAAAGGTCCATAGACTAATATATAGTAAATTATGATTGTTTTTTCATATCGGAGTCCAACGTGGTTGGTGGGTGGGGTGGCATAGGGAATCATCCCCATGTAGTTATTGGGAAACCCAAATCTCCTTCCATCTTGCAATTCTGCCATAGTTAACTCAATGGCTTTCAGGAATCCCATGGAAGAGGAAAATTCATTATGGAGGATCTCAGGTGGAGTGACACCAGGCTTAGAAGTGATGAACATCACTTCTCCTCTCTTTTCATTGGCCAGAACTCTGTCACATGGTCTCCACATAACCCCAGGGGAGTCTGGGAAATACAGTTCAACCCTTTCCCTGGGGAAGGAGAAATGGACTTTCTAGTCAGTCTTTGCCACACATAGGATTAATCAACTTCTTGCTTTCCCTTAAATTGAATGTCATTGCTACCAAAAGTTAAAGTTCCACATTGTTTCCCTTTTATAGGGTACCATATCATTTGCTTTTCCCCCCTTAAATGAAATTAACTCAATCACTGTTTCATTAACTCAGGATTCACCAAGATGTCCCATGTGACATTGTTCACTAAGAGTTGAAGATTTTTAATTGTTGACCACTTCTTTAATTTTGCAGTCAGGTAGTATTTTTTTTTAATTTGAAATGCTGTCTTGTAGAAGATGAAAATGTTTCCTTGTTATAGAGACTAAATATTCTCATTGTTCACTCATTTACTCATTCATTTAACGTATGTTTGTTTAGTCCTTAAGTGTGCAAGGCTTTGTGCTCAATGCATATGCTATATTCTTATTTCCACTATTAGATTTGAATTATTCAGTCTAGAGATGTTTACTGAACACTAAGCTGTGCTAGGGACTGGGGAGACAAAGATAAATGTCACACTCCAGTCCCCAAAGTGTCCTAGCTTAGGCAGGTGGCTGGCAGGTAAGCCAGGGTTCTCACTGGCTTGTAAGTGCTGTGACAGAGTCATATCTTGGGGGCACAGCCTAGGAAGAGGGTGAACTCATTCACGGGTTGGAAGCTGGTGATGAGGAAGTGGAGTCTTAATAGGTACAGAGGTATTCATTGAGGAAAGAAAGAGAGGAAAGGAATTTTGGACAGAAGGACTCACGAATGAGGGCACTGGAGTGAAACACAGTTGGGCTCGGGAGCGGGAGGTAAGTAGGGCAATGATAGTCCCCCAAAAGACTGCCAACATACAAGACTGCCAATAGGCATGAAAGCTGAGTCATGAAGAACCACAGATGTCCATTTAAGGTGCTCAGGCTTGAGTCTAAAGGTAAAAGGTCTTTAAAACTTTTTAAATAGGCAAGTAATAAGGTTGGAATGATAGACAGCTTTGCTTTAGAAGTGTTATTAATAAGGATAACGAAGTAGTGGACATTTACCAAGAGCTTACTCTGTGTCAGGCACTGTTTTAGCTGGAGGACAGTGACTCTCTTGAGTTTGTTTTAGAGTCGTGAGACTGAAACCCAGAGATGTCATAATTCAGCCAAGTTCACACAGCTCATGAGCATTGGAGGTAGTGACAATAGTGATGCACATAAGAATAGCAGCAAATAATTATGACGGCTCCCAATTATGTGTGTGCATGTGTGTGTGTGTGTGTGTGTGTGTGTGTGTGTGTGTGTGTTTCTCCTTGAGAAAAATGATGGCCAGGGAGTTAGTTCTCCTCCCCCAAAGATCTCATACCCTAAAGTGGTACAGAAGGGATTCCAACCCTAGCCTGTGTCCTTCCAAACTATCACATACATCCATCTCCTCTCCGACTCCTACCCTGTAGTGGTGGAAGAAGATGTAGGGACTAAAGTTTAAGAGACCCTCCTCCTTCTTGAGTCTATCTGAGCAACCACTCACCCACTAGCCTGACTTCCAGCCATTTAGTGTCTCCTGGTCTCCCTCTGTTCCTCTATAAGTCAGAGTTGTTACACAAAATATGTTGCAAGTTCCTTTTAGTTGTGCACCATTCCATGTTGTCTTGATGGGAGCTCCAGCTTACAAGAGGAAATGCTGGTGCTCGGCATGTGCACATGGCCTGGGAGGAAAGGCATAAGCCTTGTCAGAAACGCTGGCCACCACCTTACCTTCATGCCCTCGGTGGCCTTAGGTGGTGATGGTCAGAGCTTGGAGCTGAAGGCAAGACGGCCTCCTCCTCTCCTCTCTGTGCCTTCTCCTTCTCCATCACTCTCACAGGAAGTGGAGGATTTGCGCCTGTGAAGTCTCTTGTCACCCAGGCCTGGGGTCTTCACAGCTGGGTCACTCATTTTCCAACAATAAAACCTCTTCCAACTGGCTTGCTGCTGGTGCGACACAGTTTCAGGGGCCTCCAAGCGGCAGTTCCAGAGATATTAATTATGGCTGAACAAGGCGGCTGAGCAGCCCGATTCCAGGCTCCCTGGGTGAGGGATCTGTGGCCCAGCTGTGAAAGCCATTTCCAGGCATCTATCAATTGTGAGGGAATGCCCATCCAGCTGAATTGCAGTGGATCCAAAAACGCTAATTAAGCGCGGGGCACCACTGTAAAGCAGCATCTCACAGCCTCCCTGGGAACTAACAACAAAAAGCTCCAGGAACTGGAATCGTGCTTCTGTTGCAATGGTTTTGCTTTCATCTCACATTTGGCATTCAGGATAAAGCAAGCACTTCTGATGCCTGCCTGCCTGCCTTCTCCCTTCCTTTTCTTCCTCCTGCATTTCCCCCTCCCTTCCTCCCTCTCTCCTGCCTTTCTCTTCTCTTCTCTCATTCTGTTTCAAGCCACCTGGGAAAGATGTGCTCTGACAGCATTCAGAGAGCATCTGAAGAGCCTTCAGATTTTCTGGGAAGAGTTGGAGATCCGAGGGGGCTTCTGTTGAAATCCATCAGAGGATTGAAATCATCAGAGTACTCTGCAGATCCAGGTTCAAGTACATTTTCTGAGATTGGTCCTTCCTGGATCTAGTGTCATCTTTGAAAAAGGAGACCAATCACGCTGGCTAAAGCAGAGAGGATTTGATTGCAAAGTTTCCCTAAACAATCTTCGAAGAGATGATAATTCCATGTTGGTCCCAGGAAGACTGGAATGTGGTGCACTGGGGCCCTCTCCCATCTCTCTTGCAAGACTGTCACACCTTTTGGGCCTTCGTGTCCCAGTGTCTGCTCCACTCTTCTTGCTTCTCTTTGTGGACAGACTCTGCTGGTCCTCAGAGCTTTGACTAGCCACGTCTATATTTACAACTCAAGCACCTCTTCTGTCCAGTCCAGTTCAGTGGTTAAAAGCATGGGCTCCAGAGGCAACCTGCCTGTGTTCATCTTGCTTCTGTCACTTAGCAGCTATGTGACCATGAGTCAAGCTCCTTAACTTGTATGGGGCTCGCTTTGCTTACTTGTAAAAGGGAGATGGTAATGTACTTAATTTCTAGGTTCAAATGAGATGATTCCTTATAAAGACCTGACATGTAGAAAGGTTGGCTGGTGGTGGCAAGTGATCCATTTTATTCAAATCATGTAGTCTCTGGGGCGCCTGAGTGGCTCAGTGGGTTAAAGCCTCTGCCTTTGGCTCAGGTCATGATCTCAGGGTCCTGGGATCGAGCCCCGCATCGGGCTCTCTGCTCATCGGAGAGCCAACTTCCCCCTCTTTCTCTGCCTGCCTCTCTGCCTACTTATGATCCCCCTTTCTCTCTGTCAAATAAATAAATAAAATCTTTAAAAAAAAATCATGTAGTCTCTGTCTCTTAGCTTCCATTCTTTCTTTTTTTTAAGATTTTATTTATTTATTTAAGACAAGAGAGAGCACCAGTGGTGGGAGGGGCAGCAGGAGAAGGAGAGAGAGAATCCCAAGCAACTCCCCACTGAGATAGAAGCTCAATGTGGGGCTCGATTCCACGACACTGAGATCAAAATCAAAAGTCCGATGCTCAGCCAAAGGAGCCACCAATGTGCCCCTCTTAGCTTCAATTCGTGATGGAGCAAATGTGACTGGTTCATCTTGGCCTAGAGATTGGCTCCTCTTGGGTCTATTGGGCAAAAGTATCCTGTGGGAAAATAGGGAATTTCGTAGGGTATATTCTCTAAGAACACTCTAGGGCTTGAGGCAAGGAATGACACTTGACATCAATATATAGTTTTCATTGTTTTCTACAATTTTGATTTCATTATCTCTTGACTAGCTTGCTTGGTTATTTTATTCTCTTATTCACTCAATTTATTCTGAAGAAGAGCAGGAACATAAAGGATCCCAAAAAGGGGAGGAAACCAGGACTGTATGTAACTATTAGCTACCACTATAGCTGTACCAGTTGTTAAAATACTGTGCTATATTTTGCTTTTTGGTTCAATACACTTAGTTCCTGAGTAAATTATTTCTCTTGCCTCTACCATGCTGGTACTCCATCAGGACCGCAAAACCCTTCCATGATGTAAAACTAAAGGAGTGATGTTTTACAGAGCAGGAGACTTCAAGATATTTTCCCAAAGTTATGGCCAGAATCCACCAGTTATATCCTCTGTAATAGCTCTCATTTTCTTTCCTTTCATCCACTATCCATCCAACTGGTCTTCCTTGTCCCCTCCCTGTTGGTGGTTGAGAAATCATTGAATAAAAAGAGAAGAAGTCCACATATTGTTTCCAATGACCAGAACCGGAATGTTGTATTGGCAGGGGAACAATGACCTATGAAGTATTAATGCCCAATTTTTGGCTCTTGAGCCATCCCTTGTTATGTGTCCAAGTGTTTACTTCCCTATCTCACTAGAAACAGTGAATATTATGAACTTTTAACATTTCTGGCCACCTGGTGGGCAGAAATATGATATTTCACTGTTTCATATTGCAATTCCTGATTACTAATGAGGTTGAATATTTTTTGAAAATATATATTATAAGCCAGCTTTTTCTACATTTTTTCTGTTTATATCTCATGCTCATTTTTCTATGGAGTTGCCCCAAAGAGTTTATGAAGGCAGGAGGAGACATTGTAACATTTTAATTAGTAGAGTGAAGTAGGATGGACTTTGGAAAAACTGTAGAAGGAGAAGGGAGAAAACTGAAGGAAAACTATGTTGGGACACTTCTAAAGTAAGTAGTAATTTTTTTGTTGTTGTTCAAGAATTGAGATTACCTATAATAATGTAAATGTAGGATATGGGAAACAAACAAATAGAAGTCAACCTGTCCCATTAGAAGACCAGACACAGATGGAAGCCTTGTTGTTGTTTCAGTGGTGAAATGATATCAAGACCAGTATAACTGCAGTGATATTGACCTTCTTCTTCTGCTTACTGACTCATGAACACAAGTTTGTTGCTGCAACTCCAGACATTACAATTTCATTCTAACAGGAGAAAGGAAGAAGAGAAGCCTATAGATAGAATGCAAGGACTTTCTTAGGAATCAAAAAATTACTAGAGAGAGAGTGAGTGTTGATTGGGGTAGTGTGGAATACATAGGAAAGAAATATGGACACCTTTAAGACAAAGGAGGTTTCCAGCGTTGGAGATTGGGTGAGTTGGTCATGCAAGGAAATGTAAATGGAGGAAAAGTCTGATGCATTTCAAGGTCCTCCACATGTGAATCAATTGGACATATGAATCTTGGAGGATTTTAGGGGAGAGGTTGAGATTGAAAGAATAGAAATGGGAGACATTAGATTGCAGAGCAGAGATTAGGGTGCAGAGAAAGGGCAGGGGGTCAAGGACCACATGTGAGGAAAGTTTTGGAAATGGTTTTGTACCTCTTAAGTTTCTTGAATTAAATTCTGAGAATTGGACACCAGATTTGAAACTGTACAACTATATTTTTTTCAACATCATATTGCTTTTTACAGCTTATTAATTTGCAAATAATAGACTCAGGCACTTTTGCACTGAGGATAAAACTTTCAGAGCTTATGAAGCAGCTCTTAGATCAATAGAAGACTCCACTCTCTAGAACTATTTTTTCTCTCTCACCGGCTCTTCCCAGGTAACTATTCTGATTATGCATTTAAATAAAAGGATAATAAAAAAAGAATTCCCTGACACATTTAACTGCCTTGAGGGATAAGAATATGCAGGAGTAAGTGATATGTAAAATGTCTGTTCCTGTGTGGCCGCATGTGTGAAGGTATATGCAGTTGTCCTCTGCCAATCCTTTGTACTGGGCTTCAAAGTCATATCGCGGGAGCTCAAAGGCCTGGGGGAGTGGTGGCATCTTCCTCCTTTTTACTGAAACTCGAGTGTGAAAGTGCTTTGATAGTTGAGTCGGTGCTTAAAAATGTTGGTTCTGGTAATGCACTCTTCTGGAATGGATTTTCCGTTTCATAATCTCTTATTCAGAATGGAAATGGAAAACTCTATTTACATGAATATTAAAATGGGAAATTTGCTTTTGCTGAATTCTGAATGCTGTGGAGGAAGGGTCGAAATTGTCACCTATGATGTGACTTTGATAATATAAATTGCTTACAGGTATTGAGTATCTACTTTTGCGCTAAACACTTTATTTGACTTACCTCCTGCAGCACCCCCCCCCAGGAACCCTAGGTAGAAGATATTCTTATAATGCCCATTTAACATGTGAGGAAATTGCCTCATAGAAACATTAAGGGTTGTACTATGTGTGCTAAAATAGTAATAAATAACAGTTTACTTTGATTTGTTAGATAGGGGTTGACATAGAACTTCCAAAGATAATAGTGAGAAACAGGATGTCACTGATGGGATGGATACATGGCAACTTGACATGGATACCAAGACCCACCAGCCAGGTAGCAATGCCTAAGGTGCATTTCTGTTATCTAATTGGGCATGGTTGGTTCCAGACTTCTATGTGGAAACACTAATAAAAAGCTTTTGGGTTGAGGGTTGGAAGTGGAAAGCCACTGTAAATTCAGAAGAGTTTTTTTTTTTTTACATAATTTCTAACATTTCCAGTTTTATGAGAGTTCCAGAAGGAGAAAGTAATAATTATTTAAAACTAACACAGTTCCATGTATATAACACAATTTAAAAACTGTTGCATAGAGCTTATGGAACTTCCTTGGCAAATCTACAGTAATTATATTTTATGGTGTATTTGTAAACTCTAGTAATTACTTACACAAAGACAAGTAAAAGACATATGAGCTATATTATGATAGAAAAACAGGTGTGCCATTGAAATAAGGAAACTATCTGGAAAGTGCTTTAACATCCTTGGAGGGATTCTCTACACAGAGATTTTGCTTCAACTCAGGGCAGTATTTTAGCCCTCATGTTTTGAACAATTTTCCTAAACAAATAGAATTTCCAGAATGGATTTATAGTTTTTGTTTTCCCTAGGGTAAGCTGGAGGGGATTAGGGTCTAGAGTGGAAGGTGGCACATGAAAAAAAAAAAAAAGACAAAGTCTTCGTTTTTTCTCTTTAATTTTGACTCAAAAAAGGCTGAATCTGGAACAGCTGTGAAGAACTGATTGGATTTACAACTATATAATCTTGATATTTGAGCCTCTACTTGGGGTTGACAGAAACCCCTCAAAATACAGGAACTTCAGTTTCATTGGGGTTCTATCATTTCTGGTCCAACCTTTCTGTCTGCCATCTTTTATTGAGACCTTATTATGTGAAAAGTGCTGGAGATGGAGTGAAGGAGAGGAAAAAAGTGTGAGGAGGGTTGATAAATGAGGCTAAAGGGAGCACCTGGGTGGTTCAGTCAGTTAAGTGTCCGACTCTTGGTTTTGGCTCAGGTCATGATCTCAGTGTCATACGATTGAGCCCTGCTTTGGGCTCTATACTCAGTAGGGAGTCTGCTTGAGATTCCCTCCCTCTCCCTCTCCCTCTTCCCCAACTCACACTCTCTCTCTCTCAAATAAATAAGTGAATCTTTTTTTTTTTTAAATGGGGCTAAAGTAGGATCAACAAGGAAGGTGTCATTCATTCCACCCTGAAGACATGTTGGCAAGCAGATTCCCCAGACTGCTCTGTAGCCTTGTTCTAAAACATCCTGGATGAAATTCTCTTCTATTTGCTTTCCCTGTAAGTTTCCTTTCTTCTTCTGAGTTCTCCAGCTACACATTTCAAGTGCTGGCTAATCAGGTTTCAAATCATGTCAGCAACTCCCTTAAATCTTGTTTAAAATGGGGGGCGCAGACTAATGGAGTGAATGAGTGAAAGCTCACTGAAGCTAATGCTTTTAGTTCTTGCATTCTTTTTACTGGTGTTCAATAATCATCCTCAAGTCACAAAGCTAACATTCACTTAGGATTTGTATTTAAACTATCTCAGGCACAACTTTCCTTTTCCTGGGGAAGGTGATATAGTAGAGGACTCCTCACGGAATGTGTGGGGAGGAGACTGGATGCAGAAAGTACCAATAGACAGAAATTGCTAGAGCAAATGATTGTCATCAATCACCCATAGAATAACTACTTATGCGCCAAACCCCAGGCTGAGCACTGGGAACATACTCATGACTAAAATGGACTTGGTTGGTTCCTTCATGAAGTTAGTACATATCTTTCATAATTTCTTCACTGGTTTGGGTTTGCTTAAGGCAAACTCCATTTCCCTTTCCTCTTCAAAACACTCACAATGCTTTCCAAGACCATATGGCTTATCTTTTATATTGCATGATGGGAAACATGAGCTTTCAATAGCTCGTTGACAAGTAGGCACCATTAAGGATGCTTCTACAAGATCTATCCGTTACTGTAAGTAGATGAAAACTTATCTTCCCAAAGCTTTTGGCAGAAAAGAAGAATGAGAATGAGAACGAGAATGAGAAGAAGAAGAAGAAGAAGAAGAAGAAGAAAAAGAAGAAGAAGGGGAAGGGGAAGGAGGAGGAAAAAGAAGAGAAGAAGAAGAAGAAGAAGAAGAAGAAGAAGAAGAAGAAGAAGAAAAGAAGAAGAAAAATTAGAAGGAAGAAAAGACAAATGTTGGCTTTGTGACTTCTTGGTTCCATCTGGAGTTGAAGTTTTTGTGGGTTGGACTTTCCCATCTGAAGCATGGTGGGTCCTGTGTGATCTCAACATTATTGCTCTTTCCATGTTCTGTGAGTTCATGGACTTACTATATGGAAGAATTAAAGGAATAATATAGATTTAGATTCTACTTCTAAAACTCACTTACTATGTCTTCAGATAAGCTATTTGGGGACTTAATTATCTTCCTCTGTTAAATAAAAGCTTTGAATTAGGTGATTTAACTCTTGGTGTCATGGTTGTTTTTAGGAATCTATTGACAGATGTGGACACACTACTCAGGAAAAAAACAAGGTAAAGGCACATGCGTGTGCATGCGCCTGCCCCCCGCCCCACAATTTTGCACACAATTGCAGGAACTCATGGAGTTCAAATCCATTCATAGGAAACCTGATTAGAAATTCTTTAACATCCAGTATTGCCCAGGATATTCATGATTTTTACACTTTCACATTTTTTTTCAGATTTCAAATTGATTCCCAAATGATGAGAAAGTGGTTCTCTAGGTGATAGGAAAAATGTTTTAGTATAATTAGCAATACTCTCTACCAGAGGAAACCTGCAGTATTTTGATCAATAAAATGATTTTGGTAAAATGGTCAATGATTTTTAGCAAAAGTCATCGAAGTAAATTGTATTGTCTGACCAGAAGGCAGCATTGGTGAGACAGGTATTGTGTTGAAGATGTTTATATGTTCTTATTAAGAAGTCATGTTGTCATAGATCACAAAGAGAACTGCATGGAAGAGTAATAGAGGGTGGTGTGCTTGGGATAGAGAAGGGGTGGATGTTTCTCAGAAGAAACGAGAAGGAGGAAAAAGCCTGAATGAGGCACGTGCCATGTATTGGATGATTATTAAAACAGAATTTTCCAAAGCATGTTTAAGAAACCCTTTACCGTGAGACAGTGAGGAGAACAAAGTGCTCCATGCTAAAATAACTTTGGGAAGTTAGTGTATACATTATATACTTGTAAAACACATTTCAGAAAAAATTGAAGACTCTCAGAGTCATTTAAGGAGAAAAATCTACTAATGTTGTTTAAGCCCTATTTTCCGAATTTATCAGATAATGGAATACATTTTTTTTTTTTATCCCTTGCATCAGCTATTGAGATCAGTCTTGCTCAACACACTTTCGGAAACACATTTTGTGATGTCCTAGGGAAGAGAAAATTAAGAATTAATTTCTACAACAACAATGACAACAAAATGATGACTCGAGATATAATCCATTTGGGAAACAGACCAAACAACTATACATGGTGTGTGTGGGAAAGTTGACAACATTTTCCTGCCAGAGTAGAGGCAATTCAGGGTGGGGTGAAATAATATAAAGAATTATTCATCTTCCGTACTGGGTGTTTACAGAAAAGGCATAGCAGGACTTAAATATAAAGTACATTGCATATGAATGACAGATAATTTTGGTACTTATTAGGCGTCTCTACAGCTGATGACCTTGGAATGTGAAGATGTTTCTCAATTTTTTAAGCATCTCTGTGGCCAAAAACTGAAAAGAGGCACAAAGTCCTAACCATTGTGACTGAGCAACAGTGATGATACCCCTTGGGAAATTTGATATATTGCCAGTAGTAGAGCCGGATCTATCAGCTTTGTGAAAGATGGAAGACAGCACTGCCTTTCGAACTTGGCCAGGAATTATGTAAAGGTGGGCTCTCTGTGGATTCAAGGCATCAAGAGATTTCGTGCTGCCTGAGTAGGAGAGTTTGTTGATGAGTTTCAACTCTTTGTTTCTGATGACAGTTAGGTAGAGGCTGCCGCACAGATATTAGTAGCTTGATATAATAGTAATGCTACTGATAGGTAATATTTCTTGAGCTCTTAGTATGTGTGGGACACTGTCGTGTAAGTTGATTATCTCATTTTATCTTTATTATTTTTATGGGTCAGGTTCCATTGTCTCCATTTTATAGAGGAAAATACTAAAGCTTAAAGAGTAGAAATGATTGCTCAAGACCAATGGTTGAGAGAGCCACAACTGAACCTACTCTTCTAACTCTTGCTTTGGAGTAGACTGGGGAGTTCTGAGAATGGTGATTGTATGTTTAGCTCAGTGACCATGGAGACCTTTGATTATAGAGGGATGCCACTCTAACCTCAGTATATAGCATGCCCTGTATGTCCTTGAGGAAAAGCTAATGCGAACTCGGTTGCTATGAGACCAACTCATGGGTGAAGAAATTGATCATAGGATTGAGGCTGAAGAGACGCTGCTTCTAGAGATTTTGTGTAACATTTGGAGAAGTGAGGAAAGTAGGTCCCAGGAAACATCTGGCTAATAGATTGGCTAATAATGTCCTTTCAGAACATTGATACATTAATACCAGAGGTTTTTCAGAGAAAATGAATAAGCCTGCCTCATTGTCTACCGGGAAAGGACTATCAGAGTCAAGTTTGTGTTAGTCTTCATTGTGGATTTTTGGAGGTGGGGGCGCTGGAGATAAATAAGACCTTCACCATCTCACAAGCGATTGGACCGACGGTGTAGGTGGGAGCTAACAGACTTTTGGTTCAAAGGAGCCATCTTCTCTGATGGAGTCTGGAATTGGTGCAAAGGGTTTTAGCTTTTTCTTCTTCTCTCACACTAGACCAGACAGAAACAGACACAGACAGAGCAGCAGAAATTGACTACAGGATGTGTTTGACAATTTAGATACAAACATACAATTCATCTAATTTACTAGGGATGATACATGGGAAGAAGGGATGCTGTGTTGAATCCTCGACTTGGGGTTTTTTCTAAGGCCTCCCAGATAAAAAGTTTATTGCCTGACCCAAAGGTCACCATTTATAACCCATTTAATGTACAAGGCGGCCCAGGTCCTGACATGGTCATAACGCTATTTTGGAACGGAATAGGACAGAGGAAAGATGAGTCATTTCCTTCTTCTTCTCATGGCTCTTATCTGGCCATGGAAAGGACTGGGTAGCAGCTGAAGAGTAACTTTCAAAATTCTGTAACATCTCAAATGATTTCAATAGCCTTCTTGGGGTGAGGTGAGGGGGAAGAGCAATATTTAATTGCCTATGTCCTTCTGTATTTTTGATTATATGGCGTAATGGAATGAGTCAAAAATTCAGCCCCATTAGCACGTCCTGTGGTTAGATTATTATATTTTACAAATGTCCCCACTGGAAACCAGAATGTTAAAAAAAAAATAGGGTCTAGCCCAGAGAACTTTGATATCAATTTGGTTTGGGATAAAATGTATATGTGCCGGAAAGAAACCATCAGAAAATAGAGAGTTCCAGTCTGGATGGACAAAGTTTTAGGCAGTATATACTTTCCCTGAGAAGCTGCTGCTTAGAGAAAAACCAGAACTCTTTGAGAAACATTTAAAAGACGACTTGATTTGAGTCCGCTCCGGTCTCTTTTCCCAGACTGATACATGTGGCCTCCTACATTTAAAATGAAAAGTACTCAGACAATCCTAATCACATTGTCAGTCAGCCAGTCATCTGCTGAAAGGGGCTCTTTCACCTTTAAGGATGCATGTACAATAGTGATATGTAAGCAGCTCAAAGACTCAATACCCCTTTTTTCTGCAAAGCAAGGCTGGGTTAGGAAAAAATCAATATGTTGGAAGTAAAGGTCAGACTAGGAAAAGTGACATGAAACAGAACTAAGGGAACAATATCCTTCATGAAGACTGTTTGAAGTTTCTTTTACCCTTGTGCTAGCTCCAGTGCAAATTTATTTTATCCTAGAACAGAAGGCTGTCTTCTTGAGGAAAAGTCATATTTTAAATATTTATCTATTTGACAGCATCCTTATTGCATATTATCTTTGTCCTATTGACTAACACTCAAAAAAGAAAAGGGTATACTTGAAAGTGCCCGTTGCATGGGAATTGGAGTTGCCAGATTTTTTTTTTCCTTATAGGCAATGGGATTCGAACACACGTATGCATTTGCCTACCGTTTTGAACAGTTCTCAATTTACTTTCTCAAGTGGGCCAGATGTACTACTATAGTCCTTAAAAGGGTCAAGACCATCTCCTTATTTCCCCACTCTCTGTACTTATTGCTTGGGTATAGCTTTAAAGTAGCCCATGAACCCTTTTCACTCTTGCAACACATTTACCCACAATTAACAATCAAGCCGTCTTCCCTTCATTCAGGCAGCCATTCTCCCTGGCCTCATTTTCCCTGCCTCTCTCTTGATCCACCATTGTGCCGAGAGCTGTTTGTGCCATCTCAATCCGCCCCCCTCACCAGCCGCACAAGGATTGTGGGGGGAAAGAAAGCGCCCAGCATTCAGATGCTGTGAATAGCAAATTGCTCCTGAGTGTCCTTGCTTCCCCCGGTTGCCCCCCTTCCCTGGGAAGGACAAGGGGGGCGCTGAAAGCAACCATACATTTTGTTCAGTGCTCTTGAAAACAAGCGTTTCACACCTGAAGCCTTTCACGGCAGCCCAGAAGCACCCCTTCAAACCACTTAATTGCCAATTGCTTCAGAGCTCCTTGTAAAAGTCCATTATGTCGGCCAGCTCCATGGCGGAGACAAAGTATGCGAAATGAAAAAGTCCTCCTTCTTCCAGGGCCCATGCGGCATTAAATATCCCCAGATCACTGGTTTTCTTGTTGTTAACAGGCCATGATTGGCTCCCGTTGGAGGTATGCACAGAAACCTTCTAGCATTATTTGAAAATGAAAGATGCAATTTTCCTTGCGTTCTTTTTCAAAATAAGATAAAAATAAAGAGGTAACAGACATACCCAAGAAAAGGATCTTCCCACATTCATTTTGTGGCTCTGGGAGTTGGGCTGGGGAGGGGGGAGATGGGATGGGATGAGAAACACCTAGAATTGCGCACCTAGCAAGATGGAGTCGCCCTTTAGTTTTGATTTTTCATTAGGCTGGAGAGATTATAGTATGTGCAAATTCTCAAAGTTAAGAGGTTCTCTCCTTGAAGTCCAAAGAAACTCACAATAAGATAGTCTGCGAGAAAAGAATGCTCACCTTGAATACAATGGAGATGAATGTTTATTCACTGGAGAGCTTTTTCCAACTTGCAGCTGTGGAAATTGATTTTCCAGGGCCTTGGTTCTTTTGGAGGCCCCTCTGCAGCCCGCACCCCAAGTCTTTACCACAATTAGCAATCAATTTGATGAGAACCACACCTGGTAAGCATCTGAGACATGAATGAAATGTCTGTGGAGAAATACATTTCTTGCTGTCAATACTTCTCACTCTGAGGGGAGTAGGGCTGTCCATATAAGGCAGATATCTTAATAAAACACGATGGAGTCAGAGAGCCAGCGAGGCTGATGGGGGAGGCAGGGGGTCGATTTCTCAGGATAGTTCAAAGTATGTTCTTTTTAGTAGACATTCTGGGTTCCTGGACTCCCACGGTCCTCCTGGTTCTTTGAAAACCAGGGACCGGATTCTGGAGGAGTTTGAGTAACATGGAAGCATGCGTTCTGGTGTCTAGGCTGGTGTGTGTGTGTGTGTGTGTGTGTGTGTGTGTGTGTGTGTGTTGCTTTAAATGCTCCTGTGTTCCTTTGCTTCCAAAAGGGGGCCATTTAATCTGATACTTTTGATCTGAGTTTCCTTGTAGATTTCAGTACTTTCCTCCTTGTAAAGAGCCAAAAGGAGAGTGAAGTTAAAGAGGAGGAGGAAGTATGACTTAATTCTAATAAAATATGTAAAAGTGGGTTTCTACTTCGAGCCAAACCACTACCCCGACTGTGCTGATGGAAGGGTTGTCTTTCTTATCACATATAAACTTTCTTTGAATGAATGAACTTCGTTCTACTGAATGAACCTTCCCTGGACAGCACAATTCTTCTGCTGTCTTTATTGGTCCCGATATCTGCATTGGGATTGCCCTGCAACTCATACCTGCCACTTTTTGTAAAAGTATCCGTCCGAGCTTGCTCTTGTTACTTACTTGTTACTTCTGGCTAAATCACCAGGCTTTCCCCTTTCCTGCCATGATGAGCCTTTAATTTTGTGGGCCATGCTCTACAATATGCAGTAACCATGTCCTGCTTCTGACTTGCAGGGGTGTAGAACCCAGAGCAATGAAAAGTGCATTTTTGAAATGGAAGATGCATCCTTGTTGGTCTCTCTACATCCAAGGAATTTCTAAAATTAATTGTAAGTTATTTAATTAATTTACAGCATTCTATTAGTTTCAGATATACAATAGAGTGATTCAGCAATTCTAGATATTACTCAGTGCTCATCATGATAGATGTATTCTTAATCCCCTTCATCTATGTCACTCAACTCTTTATCCCCCCTCCCTTCTGGCAACCATCACTTTGCTGTCTGTCTTTAAGTCTGTTTTTTGGATTTTCTCTCTTTTTTTGTTTTATTTCTTAAATTCCACATATGAGTGAAATTGTATGGTATTTGTCTTTCTCTGATTTATCTTACTTAGCACAATACCCTCTAGGTCCATCCATGTTGTTGCAATGACAAGATCTCATTCTTTTTATGGATGAGTAATATTCCATTGTGTTTAAATACCACATCTTGATGTGTTCATCTATGGATGGACACTTGGATTGCTTCAACAAATAATCTGATTAAAGACGGGTAGAGGACTTGCATAGACATTTTTCCAAAGAAGATATACAGATGCCCAACAGACCAATGAAAGGATGCTCAACATCATTCATCATCAGGGAAATACAAATCAAAACCACAATGAGATATCATTGATATCAATGAGATACTTGTCAGAATGGCTAGAATGAAAAAGACAAGAAATAACAAGTGTTGGCCAGGACGTGAAGAAAAAGGAACACTTGTGCACTGTTGGTGGGAATGCAAACTGGTGCAGCCACTGTGGAAAACAGTATGGTGGTTCCTCAAAATATTAAAAATAAAAATATCGTATGATCCAGAAATTCCACTCCTGGGTATTTACCTAAAGAAAATGATAACACTAATTCAAAAAGATACATGCGCCCTTATGTTCACTGCAGCATTATTTCAAGAGCCAAGATATGAAAGCATATCCAAGAATCTTTAAGCTACAGGACTCATCCCAGAGCTCCTAGACCTCATTTTCCAAGAAAGATTCTCCCACTATTGTGTCTTATCAGGGGCGATAGATATAACCTATAAACAGTAAGAATGATTTTCACCCAAGGTATTTCTTTAATTTTCTTTCTTTCTGCTCTTCCTTTTGGCTTCCTTTTTTGGTTTTTGTTTTTGTTTCTGTTTGATTGTTTGGCTTGCTTCTTTTCTCTATCTCTTACCGGTTATTCCTCAGAAAAGTTTCCAACAAATTAATTTATTCTCTTAACCATCTAGCAGACCTTCTTATGTTGTAGGATGTATGTATGATGTGCTATATTAGAACCTGTGATGAAGTTCATGCCAACATGAATGTCTTATGCACCAAAGTAGTGAAAGAGAGGAAAGCAACATTGGCAACTTCCTGCTCACCTTCTTCCCCCTCTCCAACCAAAGCCCATAACTAGGGGAATCTGGATAAGATACCTCTTAGTCCAGAAAGCCTCAGGACAATACCTAAGCATAGCAAGGTCAGAAGACCACGGTCTATATGCCAAATCTGGGCTGCTATTTATTTTTGTAAATAAAACACTATGGGAATATAGCCACGCCCCTATGTTTATATATATTGTCTCTGGCTGCATTCATTTGTTCACAGAGTTGAACAATGGCAACAGAAACCATCTGGCCCCTAAATTCTAAAACACGCACTCTCTGGCCTTTATGCAGAAAATATTTGCTAACCCTTATGATAAAGAAAAGGAACTGATGAGACCTCTTATAATACATTCCACACAGGAGAACACGAAACATTTGCTGAAGACTTAATCAGATACACTTTTGTTGGGAATCTGATCTTTATGGGCCGGGAGGAAAGCACTGAGATAAACCACGTAAGCATGGATGCATGTTTAATGAGATTTTATTTAATTAAGGACTATTTGCACGTCTGTCTCTCCTGGTGGATGGTGATCCATGAAGACAGGCACAACCTCTTCTTTGTGACCTGTGGCCATATCTGTCCCCAAACACTTGCCACTCAATATGTGTCGGTCATGTGGGCATTTTTTTTTTTTGAATGAATGAATGTTCTTTGTGATTAAAAAAAAAAATCTCCTAAAACCTCTAGGCCCAGCTCTTTGGAAATGCAGATCATGAAGCAGTGCGACAATTCACTAGTAGTTATTTTTGAGGTGTCCCCCTTAGATTGCTCTACTCTGGACATCACAGATGGATTTTGATTTCTGAGTGAACAATTGCCTGCTTTTGAAATGCATTTTCTTCTTCCCGTTGTCTTCATTTTATCCCACTTACTCCAACTTTCTGGCATTTTTTGAAAAGAAACTTGATGATTTCTCTTAAGGAATAGGTTTTCTATAATTGCTTTCGCAACAAAAACACCTGTTATTATTCTGCAAACAATCTATTTCCCATGATAGAGCCCTGCTTCCTCTTAGTCAACGTATTCAATAAAACAGCTGCTTTTTCTGGGATCCCTTGGCACAGGTGTGCCAAACTCCTTTGCCACTTACCTGGTAGCATTTGTTGAGACAAATAGTGGCATATTTAATCAAGTCTTGCCAATACCTCCCGGTACCAGATTTGTAATCTTGTGTTATTTGGGTCTACTCTGGCCATTTCCAAAAAGAGACAATAAGGAAGTTTTCCTTTTCGTGCAAGAACAACTGTTTATTGGCAGAAAGAGGGTGGCTGAATTAACTCCCCTTGGCAGAAGGGAGTTCACACCTCTGGGAAATTTTAAACCAAAGAAGTTTCCATCTGCTGAACATTGTTTGCTCCTCTATCTGCAGCCCAGAGAAACTTGCCCCCATACGGCTAGATTACAATGTGCTTTCACACACAGTGTTGGTTTTGAGTCAATGCTCGGAGTTCAGCTATTAGAAAGAAGAGGACCTAATAATTTTGAATGTTCATTCTGAGTTCTGCACTCTGTGTGTTAATACTTAATTTAATATACAGGTATGTATGTTACTTAATTTACTATTAATGATTGCCCCAGTAGGATTGATTATGTATTCTATCTACTTTGCAATTAATAAAATAAAATTAATAAAATTAATAATATTGAGCTTCAACGTGTGATCATTACTTGTGCTTCAGATATTGATGTTGCATAGACTCTTTGTTCTCTGATCGCTTCATTATAATAATAACAGGAAGAACAAGGTTGATAATAATAATTGGTTACTATCCATCAACCACTCATGATGCTCTGATATATTATATGGATTAGTTTATTTACTTCACTTGGAACTTCACTTGGAACACTATGAATATATGATATTATTATACCTCCTACCAGAGAGGGAAACTAAGGCTCAGGAACATCCAATGACTGCTTACAGTTTCACAGCACATCAGCATCAGAGGAGACATGTAAACATAAACTCTTGGGTATGTGATAGTGAACCTAGTTCCTTCATCGCTATAACCATAGTATATGCTATGTAAGATCCCAGAATGAGCTCATCCACACCCCTGGCTTCAGCCTTAAAGTATATTGACGACATTTCATCCATGTCATTGCTTAGAATGGTCTGCTAAGGACAATCGTATGACCTATGCACATGAGTAGATGTCTCTACTCCTGCTCACATTCAAAGTTGTCACCTGCTCCCCAAACATCCTTCTTTATTTTTTTAGGATGATAAATGACATCTTCCATCGAACTGCCCGAGTGTGAAGCCCAGACACGATCTCAATCCCAGCTCTCCCATTCTCTCGGAAAGATCTCCAATCATACCATTAAGCCTTCTTTATTCCTTCTCGAACCCGTCTCTCCCTCTCACCTTCATTGCCCACACATGAAGTGACAGTTCATCCCTGCTCAGTGCCTGCCATCACTTTCTACAGGGCTCCTGCCTCCAGCCTGGGTACCTGGAAATCCAGTCTCTGCACTGGAAGTGAAGTGATTTGTCTAAAGATGATTCTGACTACATTGCCTGCTATTGAGATTTGTTTGGTGGTTCCCACTGACTCAGTATCTTCTGAACCCAACACACAAGGCCCATTATGATCTGGAGCCACTTCACTGGTCTTCTTGACTATTGATCTTCTTGTGTCTCCTCTGTGCTAGACAGCAGGCCTTTCAGAGACAGCAGCCTCCCACTGCTGAGCACCCAGTCTGGGGCCTGGCATACACCTGATGTTTAATAAGTGGTTATTGAATGAATGAGTATGCTCTTAGTCAAGAGATTCCATCAAGAATGGTTACAACTTCATATTTAAGGTCTATAGTATGGAAAATATATTGAGCTAATTTTGGTTCATGGGCCAGATAGAAAATTTCTGGAGGCCTATTATTTCCTCCCTCTTCTCTCCTTCCCCCTCCTTCCCCCTCCTTCCTTTCTTCTGTCCTCCCTCCCTCCCCTTCCTTCTCTCTCCTTCCTTCTCTCTCTCCTTCCTTCTCTCTCTCCTTCCTTCCTTCTTTCCTTCCTTCCTTCCTTCCTTCCTTCCTTCCTTCCTTCCTTCCTTCCTTCCTTCCTTTCTTCCTCTCTTTCTTCCTTTCCAGCTTACATTTATTGCATACTCATGACTGGCTAGTGGAAGATGAAAAGTAGGAACGTGGAACACATAATGAGATAATATATGCAAAAGTCCTTTGAAAAATATAAAATGCCATAGAAATGTCAGAGTTGGTGATGATGATGATGATGATGGTGTAATCCTAGCCTCTTGGTTGCAGGCCTATTATTTTCCAAAATTGTTTGCAAGTTAGCAATTAAGCCATTCATGCAAATCTCCATGTCCTTGCTTACTCTCCCTGACCCATTCTTCTCCGACTTGAGTAAGTGATCGCTTACAGAACATTAAGTTAAATCCATTTTAAGGCAAATGCCTGATTTTGAAGCAAAATGTCTTTTTTTTATTGTTTGAACTGAAACCAACTTGTTTTTGTTGTTCTTTGTTAAAGCAGTTACACATCATCCCGGCTCTGCAGCTATGAAGGTTGCTTATTCACAGGCGGGATTTGGCAGTAAGTGTAGAGAATGGCTTTGGCAGACGTAGCTGAACGGACTTGAACTTGAGTACTGGCTGCTCCTCACATAGAAATTCCCAAAGCTGTTCTTAACAGGCCTCACAAATCTAACAGTAAAATGATTTGCTGATGAGAAACATCTGCCTTAGGGCCTAGTGAAGACTCCATAGAAAGTTCTACTTTCTACCCTGCAACCTTATATGGGTTTCCCCTACTAATCTTTATCATGGGGAAAACCCTTGAAACATTCCCTTCCGGTTTCATCATTTCATAATGGACTTTTACGTACCATCTCTCTTTAGCAGCACCAATTAGATGGTCTTGTTGGAAAGAACAGAAAGGCTATTGAAGATGATGGTGTTAACCCCTACTCCATTATTGCGATAGGACCAGAAACTTTGGGTCTCTTTAGGAGTGAACCTAGAGAATGCCAAAAAGAGGACCTGTATTCATTGTCAGGCTATTTAAACATTCACAAACATATATTTAAAGAAATATGGACACAGTACGTTTGATAATTTTAGATTTTTTCTGATTTGTATAGAGGAAAGGGATTTTCTTAAGTATAGTTGACCTACAGTGTTATGTTAGTTTCAAGTGTACCATGCAGTGATTTGACAATTCTATGCCTTGCACAGTGCTCGCCACCATAAGTGTCAACACCATCTGTTACCATACAAAGTTATCACAATATTATTGACTCTATTCCTGATGCTGTACTTTTCAGCCCTGTGACTTATTTACTGTATAATTGTGGAACCAAAGAAACTCAGCTCACTAACTCAGCAGTATATCCATTCCAACCCAAGGCCACATACATTGGCATTAAAGAAGATGAACAAAAATCAACCAATATAAAAACCCACCAGTACTAGACAGGAAAAAAAAAAGGTCAAATCCTTAATAAGTGTTCGATTCAAATATCAACTTAAAATTTAAGATCCACGTTTTCCAACTAAAATGGAAGATTTAGATTTTACAAGGAATGAAGCATGAGGAGCTATTAATGAAGAAAAATAAATTCTACAGTTAGGGGAGCCTGACTTCTATTTCTAACACCTACTGAAGAAGCCCCATGTTATACTACATCTTGCAGAAAAGAGTGCTTCTTTCTGGTGATGCATATTCTACACCCCCGCTCTCTTGGTAGGAAAAATCTAATTTTAATGTGTGCTTAGGCATGTGGTGTTTATGGGAAAAGTTGTGTGTGTGGGTGTGCACTTAACTACTCAGGAGGGATCTGAAGTATGATTCAAATTTCAGAAGGTTTTCCTACTTCTGAATATCAAGGAACCAAAACAGGCAAGTAGATGAATCTACTTACAAGCCAAGAAAAGCAACAAGGCATTTTCATATCACAAAAGTAGGGTAAATTTTTGCCATGAATTATTTAAGAAATACTTTCCATCCCCTGAACAGATGATCCAGTTCCTGTCCTAAATTAGTAGTTTCCTTTAAAAGACTAGATGAAGGGTATTTTGATTCAAGACAAATGAAAACCAATCAGTGAATTTTCAATCTGACAGCTCTGTCATTTTTAACATTAGAGAGACTGGTACAATATTTAATAAGTTATACTGTCCAGGTATTGTACCATAAATAATCAATGTTAGAAAAGCTAAGTTTTATAACTTGATTTTCTAAAAATACATAAAAGGGATAAAAATATAAATTTTCATAACTACTTTGTCATCATTTACTATTTATACAGTCCTGGTTGCTCTTGAATTTTGGAAAATTTGAGATCTCTGTCTGCTAATGAATCAACAGTCCAAAATAACTGCAGGGACAGCATCCTTTGGAGGCCAATTTCACGATCCTTCCTGGCCTCTGAACATTGACCTATTGCCCTGAGATGAATGAGTTGACAGGAGAAAGAGAAGGAAGAAAGAATCTAGCCCTGTACAGAGTCATGGCCTCAATTCTTGGTTTTGCTGGTGGGCGTAGTGAGTGAGAATTTCTTCTACGCCTTGATGTTTGTAGTAGAAATCCCTGGGGTAGAATGTAGACATGCGAAAGCTCAGATACCCTTGATGAGAGTTGCTTCATAAGTTTTGGCGCCCACTGGTACTTTTTTCCCAGTCCAGGGAAATGGATAATTATCTTGGTTCATGGTGGGTGGTATCTCACTGCCAAATGGTTCTCTTGAGAGTGCAACAGCCTCAGGTTTTGCAGCTAATGGTCTGAAATTTTTGGACTAATTGATTTAGATTTGTAATACTTCTTTGTTTCATGTAAAAACTCTTGGTCTTAACACTGAAGGACCATTGTAGCCTTGCAACTTTAAATTTTTGGTCTAATTGAATTCGATTTGTAATACTTCTTTGTTTTATGTAGAAACTTGTTATTACCACTGAAAGACCGCTGTAGCCTTGCAACTTCTCCCTGGGGAACTTACCTCTTGGTTCTGCAAAGCTTCCTGAGGATAGTAAGCTTCAGGAGGGCAGGAAGCAAGCCCCCTTTCCTAGCTTTTTCTTCTTCCACCATGATGGCGCACAGTTATCTGCCTCAGAGCATTTCAATAAGGCTTTGCTGAACTGAATCCTCTATATTTGTCCTTGCTTCTGGTGGTGATTAGATATGAGAAACTGCCTGTACGAGCAGAGAGTAAAGTAGAAGTAATACTCTGGCAACCATTGTTCAGGTTCTGTCTTTGTTGCTTATTAGTGATGTGATCATGAGTAAATCATTTAACCTATCTTAAGCTTCATCTTTCTTTTCCTTTGTGTGTGTGTGTGTGCCTATAAAATGGGAGTATCAGAAGATACTGACACTGGAGATACAGTTATCATGGCTATCAAGGGAAAAAATGTATGTATGAAAAAAATGTGTCGTCATATATAGGACACACTGGGCAGTAGAAATCCAAAGTATAGTTAGAACTACCCATTATCGTGGCAAAGTATTGAATTTCAGTGTTCCAGCTGATTCTCTGATGGGGATCAGGGATCCTGAGTCAGGTACCTCCGCTGAGCCCATGTTGCCCCAGAACTCATTTGTCTCATTGACGCTTAACCTGCTTCTCTCCAAGATTTCTTCCAGATATAAATATCTTATTTCAAGCCCCAATTCCCTGATTCATATAAATGAGAGATCATTTGGTCAATTCAATGAGAGCTATCCATCGTATCTTTGTATGTTATTCAATATTTTAATGTATCCAAAAAATAAAGGACCGGATACATACAAAGTAAACAGAAGAGGCCAACGTGTCACTAGAATTCTAGGCATTTGTGTTTTATTCTAGAGAATGTTCTGCTTCCTGGACTCATCCTACAGAGATTCACCTCTAAGGAGCTAAAACTCCACAAGGTCCAGATAATAAGACCCTTGGGGGGCATGTTGTAGTGCTACGGCAGTGGGGATCGACTTTGATGAAGAAAGTTTCTTAAGGAGGTCATTTTTATGATTGTTTCATTGTCAAGCTGAGAGAGTTCTGCCTCCCTTTCAACACTTAGTAACCATTCTCCAAGAAATAGGCAGTTGAAGGGACCACAACCCACTTTACGTGCCCTATTCTGTGCTCTGCAGACATGTCTCTCACACCTCACCCAGCCATTCACTGCAACACTTGGCTTCCATGCTTACTTCCCTTTACCTGACTTGCCCTTTAAGACAAGGCCACATTCGTGGACAGCCTTTGGTTGACTTAATGAGGTTAACTGGTTAAATGAATGGAGGACACAAAAACAAAATGAAGTCCGGGATAAGAAGGATGAACAGAGAAGGAATAACCATGCTAACTAGCTGAAGAGAGTTGGAAAAGTAAGTTTTGGAGACGTCATAGAAAAAGCTGTGTGTTGTATGACCTCATGATAGCCAGGCTGGGGCTGGGAACAAGTAGTGTTGGGCAGGTCGAAATGGCTAATGTGACCAAATCAATAGCAGGCTTCCAATGCCAAGTCTGAAATTTTGGATTTTTTTTAAAGATTTTATTTATTTATTTGAGAGAGAAAGAGAAAAAGAGAGCGGGGAGAAGGTCAGAGGGAGAAGCAGACTCCCAGTGGAGCCGGGAGCCTGATATGGGACTCGATCCCTGGACTCCGGGATCATGACCTGAGCTGAAGGCAGTTGCTCAACCAACGGAGCCACCCAGGCGCTCCCAAATTTGAAATTTTGACTTGAGAACATTAGTAGGACAAGATGATTTATGCTGTTTAATGTATATTCCTATCCCGGGTGGTGACAACAGGCACAAGTGTGATGCAGGACTTTATGAATCTAAGCAGGGCAACGAAGATGGCTTCCGAGATTGGTTCACCCTGCGGGGGAAGGAGCAGGACTGTGGGTTGGGACAGATCTTGTTCGGGTCCCGATCCTCTCTAGCTGGATGGCTTATGACAACTTGCTTTATTTAAACATCCTCAGCTTCATTTTCCTAATTTTAAAATGGGGTTGACAATAAAAGTCATTCCCTCAAAGCTCTCTGAAGTTTGAATACAACGGTCCATTTAAAGTGCACAGACATTGCCTGGTCACAGTGGAGAACAAGCAATACTTCATTTTTGCGCATTGGAAACATTGAAAACTTTGCAAGAACAGGATGAATTCATTATGCCTTGAGCCCTTGGACACCTGCTCGTGGGAACTTGAATCAGGAAAAGTTGCCTTTCACTATTTTCAAAATATTTATTGAATGTTTCGAAGCACTGGGCTAGGTTCTAGGAGCGATACAAACACGGGATATATCAGTTACCATCCGTGGGTTTCAGTGTCTTGCAAATGAATAAAGACAAAACACGTATATAGAACAGTGGGAAAAAAAATCTTATAAGATGAGAAGCAGGGGGAAAAAAAAAAGGCCCCTGTTGGGAGAGATCAGAGAGTCAAGTTTAAGCCCCAAACTCTTATTCGTCTTCTAGGCTTGGGTTAATCTTATTAACTTCCTGATGTTTGGCTTCCTCACCTGAAATGTGAGAATGTTGGTTTCTCTGACCTTAAGATTGCTATTGGACCTGAGGATTCCAAGCCCAGTAGGGTTATTGCTGCCATTCTGACCAATAGCGGAGATTGACTCTTCAAGGACTCACGGAATGATTTGTCTAGAGTGAATACATTTTGGCCTGGTCCTGAGGGATGAGTGAGATTTCTCCGAGCAGAGAAGGAAGAAGGGTGGTCTTAGAAAATGTGGAGCAAAAACCCAGATGTGGATAGTAACAGTACTTTGGATTTTCTATGAAACTAGACTTGGAGGATGAGTTTAGTCAAGTAATTCAGTCTTCAGATTTAAGTAAGTTTTTTTTTTTTAAGATTTTATTTATTAATTTGAGATAGAAAGACAGAGATAGTGAAAGAGCACAAGCTGGGAGGAGAGGGGGAAGCAGGCTCCCCACTGAGCAGGCGGCCCAACGCAGGGCTCCATCCCAGGACCCAGAGATTGTGACCTGAGCTGAAGGCAGACGCTTAACTGACTGAGCCACCCACTCACCCCATCAGATTTAAATAAGTTTTATTGAGAATATTTCCCTAACCAGCACCAGCCTGGGTCTTTCACATATGTTACCTAATTTAACCTGCCAGCAATATGGTGTGATATGGGTACCATGAGCGCTCTTGCGCAGATGCCGCATGGGGACACATGTTGCTGACTGCAGAGTCACACGGATAATGCAAAAGAGTGAAGTTCATCGTCCGGAGCAAAAGGCACATCAAGGTTCACATGTGGCCCATACCGCACTCTTGTCAGCTTTGGGCTTGTGGATATTGAAGTTCAGAGAGTTTAATGAAACAGCGTGGCTATATCATAAGCTTGGATTCAAATCTGGGTATCCTGAACCTGAGTCGGGTGGTTTTTTTCACTGCACGATCTTCCCACTCATTGGGAGAGAAGTCTGGGATGATGGGTAGTACCTCGATTGTAAATGGCCTTAAACATCTGCTTGAGGATTCGGATGGTATTTCAGGGACCGGCTGAAGATTCTGAGCAAGACAGTAAGAAGAACCAAAGTGGTACCTAGTGTCTTTTAGAGGTGCAGGGGCGTGGTGAAGAGAGTACAGTTTAGGCGCTGTGTTCTAAGGATGGAAGTAGGGAGGTTGAATGGAAATGGGTTGTGAGACATGGATCACTGGATATTGATAGAGCCGAGGAGAGAAATCAGTCAGAGGGGACGTATTCCTGCGTAGTGAGGTCTTCCTTATGTCATCCTCCCTGGCCTACGTGACACATACAGAGAGGAGCTGAAACTATGTGAACGGTTCAAGGAAAAAAAAAAAATTAAAGTCCTGTGATGGAACCTTTGTTCATGCAGCACAGTTCACCAGATCACAAATAGGTTCCAGGATGCTCTGTCGTCTGCATCGATGACCCAGGTGGAGATGGGCTGGTTCACAAATGTCTCTGCTAGGAAGAATGGTGGGGCTCAGATGGTAATACCAAAAAAAAAAAAAAAAAAAAAATCGGGCCAAATGCAGAGAACATTTTGGTTCGGTAAGTGAGCACGACTATGCCGTGAAGGGCTTAGCTAGACGGGTCTGAAGGAGAAACTGTCTTTTCGTGTGTGTGATCTCATCAGTTCCTCTGTTTTAATGGGCTCTTTGCAATTGCTTATCTGCCAATACCCTGATTTTACAGTTGCCCTTATAACCACAAATGGATACTTTTTTTTTTTTTTTCCCTGCAGTGGAACTTCACAAACACTGCTTTGAATTTGAAACTGGAAGATCTGATGGAAAGACAAGTAATAAATGTCCAAGGTACATCCGACATCGTTAATCTGAAGCATTATGAACAGTAATGAAATGAAAAAATGGTAAACTTCAGTAAGTTACTACTCAGTAAAATTTTTTTGAGTACAGTTAGCAGACAGTGTTAACGTTAGTTTCAGGTGTGTGTGCTCACTGCAGTGTAAATTACCATTAATTATAAAAAAAATCTATTGAGGGACGCCTGGGTGGCTCAGTTGGTTAAGCAACTGCCTTTGGGTCGGGTCATGATCCCAGCGTCTTGGGATCGAGTCCCGCATCAGGCTCCTTGCTCCGCAGGGAGCCTGCTCCTCTCTCTGCCTCTGCCTGCCTCTCTGCCTGCTTGTGTTCTCTCTCTGTTAAATGAATAAATAAAATCTTAAAAAAAAAATCTATTGAATATAGAGGTAAATCAGTTACTATTAATTTAAAAAATCTAATGAATATAGAGGTAAATTGAGAATGTAAAGTGGCCAACTCTTTCTGTTACCACCCACAGTGTCAGTTCAATCCCAACGTAGGGCAAAAATTGAAAAAAAAATCGAAATGACCAATGTAGCTTTTAGGTCAATTTGAAAAATATTTATCTCAGTGTCCATCTTATTAAAACAGAAAACCTCTAAAAGCATGTTGGAAAGATGATGACTGCTCTCTTACCTAATGGGATCCTTAATTAGAAATGGTTCATATATGATACAATTAGAATATAGAAAAGGAAAATTGAAGGTAATGTAATGTAAAAAGTAAGTACATCTACTCTGTTCTGTTTTCAAAAGTTATCTGAGCTGGAATCCTGTTCAAAATATCATGGACCGCTCCTATTCCTCTCAATTCCAAAAAGTCCAGACAACATGTGGAAAAATATGATAATATAGGCAAGTATACTGTGTATTAAATATGCTATGAATCAATGCACATTAGTTTGGCTACATGGTAACAAAAATCATGTTGACTGGTTTTTATTGAGTAGATATTCTAAGGTTAAAAATTGTTTGGCAATTAATCTGAATATTTGTGAAGTTCTTTTCTTTCTTTCTTTCTTTCTTCTTTCTTTCTTTCTCTCTTTCTCTCTCTCTTTCTCTCTTTCTCTCTTTCTTTCTTTCTTTCTTTCTTTCTTTCTTTCTTTCTTTCTTTCTTTCTTTCTTTCTTTCTTTCTTTCTTTCTTAAAGATACTGCATGAAGCCCTTTAACTTGAAGCATAGTGATTGACTACAAGGTCCTGCCGTCCAGAAGGATCGTGGACGGAAGAGAG
The DNA here is from genome assembly GCA_028533885.1 of Nasua narica. Lineage (NCBI taxonomy): Eukaryota > Metazoa > Chordata > Mammalia > Carnivora > Procyonidae > Nasua > Nasua narica. Next base: position 12,498,612 of record CM052797.1, read on the forward strand.
ATTAAAATTGGTATGTAATATTATGGCTTTTTTTTTCCCGTTCATAACTGAAAAGCCATGTGCTAATTGAGCAAGTCTGTGTGCACACATGAGCTCCCTGTCTGCGTGGTGGTCCTGGTGGGTCCCAGATCCCCCTTGATTTCCAGGTGGATAACAGCCCATGAGTCAGTCTTTGGTGTTCTCTGTATCTTGATTTGGTAACGGTATGGGGAAAAAGGTGCAAGTCATGGTAACATTTTTACAGCCAGAGTTAGATCTGATGATCTAAATTTTCTCATGAGGGTTTCTCCACTGACTTTCTTCCATATACAGTATTTCTTTTTCTAGAGTGCTCAAAATCTTTCCAAGCCGGACACAATTAATCTTATTTGTGTTTTTTTTTTCCTACATGAGTTATTATGTAGACCCCAAACCATTGTTATCGAAGTAAGAAACACAAACTTTGGATGCGATTTCAATATGATGCATGTGGGAAGAAACTCGCACAGTGACTACTTTGTACCATCTCTTCCTTTTTTTTTTTTTTTTTTTAGCCTGGGATCCTGGATGGGGTAAGCTGTTTTCTTCACGCATTGCTCTTGTTCACATTTTTTTTCCTTTCTTTAAAATTGCCTCAGCTTGGCTGTTGCTATTTGGTGTTTCGACCCTCCTGGTCCGCAAAAGACTCCCGAGGGTGGAGGAGAGCTTCCTAAAGTTCTGAAGGAGAAAATTTAATCAGCAAAGTAATCATTTCTGCTGTGATGGAAAAAAAGGAGGCCAGTGTGAATGACAAAGCAGCTGTGGACCACCAAAAAAGTCAACTGGAATTAGAAGGAGGTAGACCTTAAAAAAAAAAAATGCTCCTAAGACATAGCTTTAAAGGGAAAATGAATCAGAAAAGAGCTCTGAAGTGCTAGAATGCAATGCCTAATAACTTTAAATAGTCCATTGGGTCTTCCGGAATTTTTTTTGTTCTTCTTCAAGAATAATCTGCTTACATCGTTAAGACCTCAGCTAAGCTCAGTAACACAAATTACCAGATGTTGTATCCCTGAGTTTTTCCATCAAAAGACCAACCACCAAGCTTGTTGAAAGAGAGAGGTCATTGTCCCTCCCCGGCTATAAAACTATTTTTGCAACTCCTAACAAATGAAATGAGAATACCTTTCAGCTATCGAAGGAAACTATCTCCCTCTCCTTCGAAGTCTCCCTGTTCGCTTTGTTATTTTCTAATAATGCACTCATGTGTAAGCTAATAATGTGAACAGAGGGAAAATGAAGAGACTTAGAAAAAAAAAGGAAAAAAAGCAGAATGAATTAGGGCAATTGAGGTCGCTCTGTTTCATTTTTTGCTGGAAGGATTTTAGCCCTCGTTTTTACCTTATCGCTTATTACACAATTTACGATAAAATGAGATGTGATTCCATTCTTATTGTTGTGTTATAGCCTATTGAACATGCATATATAGAATTCATTTCAGATTTAAACACTATCTTAATTATAAACTGAATAAAATGGACAACCTATCGGGTTCTCTAAATTGCATTCGAACAAATAGTTTCATTTTTTATCACATTTCTACCGATGACACATTGGGTATAATAATGTTCAGGGAATATTCCGTTTTTATGCAGTGCCTTAATTGGGCCAAAGTATTTCCCATGTGACAACTAATAGTTTGTTTCTGACTTACAAGTTTGAAAACTTGAACCATATGTCATGCCTCGCAATGTTTTTCATGATGCCCTGCCTCAATAACATTATCAGGAAATCTTCCTGTTTTAAAATCACCTGCAAATGATATAAATATTGCATGACGAAAACATAGGAATTATATCATGTGTAACTTTCTATTTTTTTAAATAATGTTATTGTTTGTATTTAGGATTCATGTATAGAAATTTTTCCAACAAAAGCCATGCACCAAATTGGAAAAATTGCAAAAAATATTCTAATTGGGTTTTAAAATGAAAGATACATTTAATAAAATATCAAATGAAATTTTTAAAGAAAGCACATATGTACATGAACTTAACATGTTTAGTCTTGTGTTTATACTTACTTGCTACAAACTCTGAAAATTGCTGTAAAGAAAAGTTATATACATGATTAAACTTATAGTTTAGTTATTTTGTGTAGTCTTTCCAAGTACAAGCTGAGTCAACATAATATAGGTTCTACTTGTCAAAATATGATACTGCGTAGTGTAAATAAAGTTGATTTATATTCATAGGATATTTTACAACACAGAATAATCATGTTTAGAAAACCTCCTGTTAGAAATTGTAAGCAACATACCATTTGTAATTAAACATATATTTTAATATGTGTAGCATTTCTTGGAGAATTCCTAAGTTAAAATGACTTAAATGTAATTTTACGTATCAAACAAGTAACTACTTCCGTGGCAACAAGGGAAAGCAAAATAATTAGCACTTGGATGTTAATTGTTTATTAATGTGCTAAATTTTCCAAACTGCCCCATTTACTTACTAGGTAGTTTTGTATGGCACTCAAAGAAAATTTAATATACATGTAAATAAACATGTGCCCACATACTTTTTGTCTTCTTTTTAAAGTTTCCATGCAGTATCTATTAAAAGGAAAGAAAGAAAGAAAGAAAGAAAGAAAGAAAGAAAGAAAGAAAGAAAGAAAGAGAAAAGAAAGAAAGAAAGAAAAAACCTGGCCAACTAGTCATTTAGAATAGAGCCTGGTATTTTCTGAACTTTGCACCTAGACCGCAAAATAAAACAGTTGTCTTGTAAGACCTGCAGGCCACCCTGTTCCCAGTGTCCTCTAGCAGATACTTTTTTTGAACAGTCCAAATGGAAGTCGATTCATTTCTCTCTTTTACTTTTACTTTAAGCTGGGCGGGGTGGGGGGGGGTGTCCAACACACACAGGCGCGCGCGCGAGCACACACACGCGCACCCGAATACAATTTTTAGTCATTTTTTTCCATTTAAATGATTTGCTATCACAGTTAGTCCATCTTTTATCTCTAAAATAGTTTCAACCCTGTTAATGTGTGCATGTACTTTTTTCTTATCAGCCTCTCAGCAGCATTTGTGATTCATAGCAGCCATCAAAGTGATAATAAACTCATTCACAATACTAACAAACACGGGGCTCCCAGTTATTTACGAGGCAAATTCACTGCAAGGCTGGGCTGCGGAACAGGGGAGAATCAAGATGGTGTTGATTGATAAATTGACAGGTTAATTTACAAGTGGATAATAGGAGTTAGACCCAGAGGGAAAGAGGGAAGGTCTGGATTCTAGCTTGGTTCCTACCGCCATCTGTCTTATACTCCGAAATCTGCAGGGCTTCTGGCTGTCGGGATCAAACACATCCGCCTTCTTCCTAACTTAAAGACAAAGACCTCCATTTACTTCTCTGTGATGGGCTTGTTGCCTTGGTTCTTCACACAATTGACCCTCGATGTGTCAAAAACAGTGCCGCGTCCCAGTGTGTTTTAAAGCACCACTTAGACCACGATTTAGAATGGTATTCTGTCCGCTTCGCAAAATAAACAACGAGCAAAATTGTTTTCCAGACGATATTTCACCAATATTAATCGTTGTTTGATTGCTGATGGTTGTTGAAATGTATTCTTTCAAGGTTCCGGGGGTCCTTGGTATGTCCTTGTTTTAGGGTCTGCGTCTTCCCATCCCCCATCTACCCACCTTTTTCTTCCTTATCTTTGGTCCCTGAGGCTAGCTGGTCTAGCTGTTTACAGGGAATGATAAAACAAATCGTATGCATCTCCTATCAACCTCCCCTCTTATTCTTGTTTTTCTAGAGTTTTGTTTTTGTAAATTTGGAATGTCTTTGAGAATTAAAAAAAAAAAAAAAAGTTCCCCGAGCACTTTGGAAAATGGAGTATTGGTACATTTATTTATTTTTCTCTTCCGAGGGAACATTTTATCTTACAGGGCAGCCATTTAGGTTATTGGTTTTGGAGGAAAAATCCTCAACAGTCAATTTTGTTTTCCTCCTCCAGGTCTGGTGTAACCGGAAAATTTCATCGTTGGTTGTCAGGATAGCGCCCCTTTATTGGGCTAATGCCACTGCTAGTTAGTTAGTGAATCTGTAACTATTGCCACTTGAGAAAGAGCTTAGGCTTTGGTCTTTTAAAATCAGCTGGTTGGAGATTGTTAGGAGCACTGGCCGTGCCCGGTGCCTCCCAGACAGCGGGCTTTTGGCTCTCATTTGCCCGCACCTATAATCAAGGGGGCTGAAATTCTCTGCTCTTGACCTGAACTCTTCCTCCCATATCCCCACATTGTAAATGAACACCCTTCTCAGATTTGAAAGTTCATTTATTGCTCAGCTTAATGTTAAAACTTGGTGTATTTGAACAAATACTGGGTAGTTCAAGATGTTTTGAAAGGAAATTCAAAAAGGCACAAAAGAGCATATCTGCTCAGCTTCTGTAATTCATTACAAAGCGCCAACACTAATATTTTTAAACAGATTTTCTTCTATTAATCAAGGTATTAAAATGCACTATTAAAATTATGCCTTTAAGTTGAAAAACATGACAAAGCCCATGGAAAATCTCTGATCAAGAATGAATGTCAGAAAAATAAAAACAAATAACTTTGCATGCACGGAATTTTATGGTGTCACGAGGTTAAAAATGTCTTAAAGGGTAAATATCCTTTGAAAAGAAAATGCATTTATGTGTGAATGGGAGGTTGAATGGCTTTCACTGCTTTGTTTAAAAGTAGACAATCATCTTTGTGATTTTTTTGGCAAGTTGTATGTTTTTCAAAAAAGACTCATAAAAGATCATGATAAGTTTATATTTCGGATTGCTAATTTTTCTTGAGGTGGTGACTGTTTTATTAAAAGGATATCTTTTAGTCAGATAAGGATTTAAGAAGTGTTTAAACTCCATAATATACTCAGTAAACCTGAATTCTTTCTTTAGACTGAAGCGAGGTATTTTCTTTTCTGAGGACTAGGAAATATTGCATTACATAATGTCTTTCTATCTACAGACTTAATGACAAGAGAAACCATATACAAAATAGAGAAATAATCGATAGCCAGTTTACAGAAATGTGTGATTTTATACCACGTTTCTATGAGGAATCTACTAGAAGATAAATGTGTTCAAAATTCAGTCCAATGTTAGTTTCCTCCTATTTCCAAATTCCAGTGCTAAAACTCTCAGAGTTATGGAGACACAATCTCCAATATGTTATACTTTTCTAACTTCAGATGTGTAAGTTACCTTTCTAGAGATTTATCTTCAGTTCATATTTCTAAAAGCCCACGATCCCACTAGAATGTGGCCAGGTTCATTTTAATCAGAAGCGTGATGATATAAAAGAGAATAAAAACTCAATGCAAAATGGACAGATGCCTCTCCTTTTATATGTTTGCAATTTTGAATTCTTTTTTAATAAGACACATGCTTTCTGTGGAAGCCGAGGAGAGATTTTCTGCCTTTTTCTCTCTGCAGGTACTAAAAGAAATTCTGAAGTTAAAAAAAAAAAAAGATATCAGATCTAATATCCCACCCAATTTCTGAGTTAAGCCAGTGACAGGTATGTTTCGAAGCAAGACTATTTAGACACATTGATTTTTGTTGTCACTTTCTTCTTATTTCATATGTCACATCAAGGCTGGGAAATTAGATGAATGTAAGAAGGGTCCGCTGATCATTGTTCCTCAGGAGGAATTTTCAAAGTCAGCTAGCTGTACTTGATAAAAGTAAGGCTCAGAGCTTCACTCTGCCTACAGGGGAGTTTAGGCAAACTTCATTTTACCACTTCACTCGTATTACTGAGATTCCTGGTTGTCAAGTATTCATCTACGGAACTGAAGTCTGGTAACTCTCAAAAGTAAAACGTTAAGGGGGGAAAAAAAGCTTAAATCATCCTTATCCCTCTTATTTCAAAGTCCTTTGAAATGAACGAGGAACTCCAATTCTGGTAAACAAATTTTGTGAAGTAAGTCATGCAGGTAATTCTTCCTTCAATGTACGTTTCCAGGATAACATGTTGACATCCAATCTTTGTGTTGTGAAGAGTTTGTAATAATAAATAGAAATCAATGCTGGAGACTGAAGGATGCATCAATTATGTTTCTTTTATTTCCCAGATTCTTTTCTGTGTTGTGTCTATCTGTCCCCGCAATTTTTTTTTTCGCATTTTAAAGTGTACCGTTGTTTAATTGGCAACACAGATTCTGAGTGCTGATTGAGCCTAAATTATATTTGACAGAAATAAAAAGATGGCTTTATTTTACATGAAATATGAAATATTATCATGGTCTTTGAGTTTGAATAAGGAGTTGTTGGTTTTTTGTTTTTTGTTTTTTTTTTGCTGTTACCATACCTAAAAAGAAATTTTAGAACAGCCATGAAGAATTAAAAAAAAAATAATTAAGCAAAGTCCTGGATAGCCACTTGGCCCAGGAAAAGAGAAAAAAAAATGAACAAAATAGTTGAAATCGAAGAAGAAGGGCAGTGGATAAATATCAAAAAGTTCAGAATTGAAAATATTTAGGAAAAAGAGGAGGTTTATTTCATCCCACTAGAAATGTTCCTTCCCTCTATCCTTTTTTTTTTTTTTTTTACTATAGAAAGGGGGAATTGAGAACGGTGAAGTTGCGGGAAGAAGCTGGTTTGGAAGTCTGAGGGTAGGCACTCTGCTGGTGTCTTAAGCAGACGTGATTCACGGCTCCTGGACAGACCGTGCAAATTTCATGGCCAGAGTCTCAATTATGAAATGTTGCATGGACATTTGGGGAGGAGGAAAGGATCATGGATACCATCCTAGTATAACAGAGGGATCTCCTTTTCAGAGCACTTACAATTCTTTTCCCGCCTGTGGTCAATCTAGAGTCTTTAGGAAATTTTATTCGAGCCCATGGGGAGAGAGTGCTGGCTAAGCTGTAATTTCCTATGATTTGAAATATGGCATCTGCGGGCCTCCTGTGTAGGATCACTCAGCAAAAAACAGAAAAACAAAAAGCAGGTTTTATCTTTGAAACTTGGCTGAATATTCAGTCATTTTTTTAACACAAATTCCTCTTAATACATTTTCTTTTAAAAATAGGTCCATGTAATTGTGTGGACACTTTTAGACAGTGGCACATTGGACTATGTTAATTTTTTATTAACATGATATTTTTAGCCTAAATGAAATGTTTCTCCTAGTCACATTATTTCAAATAATGAATTAAATTAATTAATAGAAAGAATGTTCATGTATTAATATAAGTGAGCATTTATGAAAATTAAGATTGAGGTCAAAATGCTATATCAGAGAACAAATAAAAAAATGTAGAATTTCCCAGAGTAAAAAAAAAATCATAGAAATTTCAAGTTCTAAACCTGAGTGATGCTACAGTTGCATCTTCGCCAGAATTTGACAGTGTAGGAAGCTAAAATCCAGAAAGATAAAACGAGGTTCCAAGTTCTCATGGGTACTTGATGTCAAATCAGTGGCCAGGATCCAAGTCTGTGGATTCCCAGAATGGGTTGTTTCCCCAACGGTATATTGGAGACAGCTTCTGTGGCTGCACAATTATAGGGGTTACAGTGAGCAAAGGAAGCTTGTCTCTGAGCCTCGGTTTTTACCATCTCTAAAATGGAGACAAGCACACTCTCTTCTATTTCTAAGCACCAAAAACAAGGATTTAAAATTTTAATGGAACATTGGATTTATGGGGGGAAAAACAAGAGAAGAAGAGGTGTGATATCATTTATGGTAAAGGTTGATTCTTTCATCCATCGTTTGGGAATATAAGGTGGGAATGTTAGTTGACCATGGCAATGATCATCCTAGAGTACTTACCTTTGCAAAGTTATGGGGCAGTTATGGCCCACCGTCTCTTCTGTGAACACACACACACACACATACACACGGATTCTTTCTCAGAGAAATCCTTCTGCCATATAAGTATTTTGAATTTCACTGAATTGGACCAGAGTTGGGGGCCTAAGGGTCAATCTCCCCTTGGGAAGAAATTAAAGTCTGTATTTCCCCTCTCAACCCCTGAATTGTAGTGACACAAGACTGCCCTTGGAGAATTCTCAAGAAAGTTGAATCTGTCCAGAGAATCAGGCAGTGTGTGTGTGTGTGGGGGGGGGGAGTTGTGGGTGGGTGTGGTGCATGGGTGTGTATGCATGTGTGTGCACGTGCAAAGGAATGTGTGTGCATTTTGGGAGAGGAAGCTAGCTAGTGAGCTTATTGGGCACCTGAGGTAGGAGCCAGCAAGCAGGTAACACATAGTGGGAGGACTTGTAGGGTAGCTTGACATAGATTTTTAAAATAAATTTGACCCTTGAGCAACACAGGTTTGAACCCCTTGGGTCCACTGATATGCAGATTTCTTTATCAATAAATACAGTATAATATTGTCATGCATTTTCTCTTCCTTATGATTTTCTTAATAACAGCTTCTTTCCTCTAGCTTACTTTATTGTAAGAATACAGCATATAAATACATATAACATACAAAATATGTGTTAATCAACTGTTTCTGTTATTTGTAAGGCTTCGGGTCAGCAGTTGGCTAACAGTTAAGTCTTTGGGGAGTCAAAAATTATACATGAATTTGAAACTGCTCAGGAGGTTGGTATACCTAAGCCCCATAATGTTCAAGGGCTAACCGTACTTCTTAAATTGGCATAGGGTCAATCTTAGATAGCGGTCATGGTCAAAATACCTGGGAAACTAGGGTAGAGTTCAAGTACTGTGTAGTCCCAGGAGCAATTAGAAGACCAAAACTTCTGTGCCTGTTTGGGCTGCTTGGGCAGGCTAGTTGGCCCCATGATTCAAAAAAACAAATGGATTTCACTGAAATGTCATCAATTTGCAGTCCAATTTACATATTGATATTACTTATGGTGTTCCTCCACAGGTCTGCTTGGTGATGGTGGTGATGACGATGACGAAGATGATAGCATTTATACAGTGCTTGTTATGTTCTGACCCCTTTATTATTTGTATCAGACAGGCTTCTTTAGGGAAACAGAACCAATAGGAGATAAAAGGAGATTTATTAAGAGGAATTGGCTCATGTGATTATGGACGCGGAGGAGTCCCACAATTTACCGTCTGCAAACTGAAGACCCAGCTGGTGGTGTAATTCAGTACAAGTCCAAAGGGTCAGAGAAGATGAGATGAGATGTCCCAGCTCAAGCAGGAAGCAAAAAGGGGCAAATCCCTCTTTCCTCTACCTTTTGTTCCATTCAAGCCCTTAATAGATTTGACGATGCCCACCCACACTGGGGAGGGCCATCTACTTTATGGAGCTCACCTATTCAAATGCTAATCTCATCTGAAAACACTCTCTAAGACATACCCCAAAATAATGTCTAATCTGGACACCCCATGGCCAGTCCAGTTATCATAAAAATAACCATCACGGATTTCATCCTCTCAACCACCAGTGATTGATTCTATTACTATTGCTATTTCATAAATGAGGGCATAAAAGTTGGAGACATTGGATAAGTTTACCCAAATGTCACCTAATGAGTAAATCACGGTGGTGGGATTCAAACACAGGGAATCTGATCTAAAGACAAATGCTTAATCACTATACCATAGTCTGTCTGTCAGGGAAACAGAGATAAATTTTTCTTGTGGATGATTAGCAGAGAGAATTGTGAATTCAGTGAATCAACAGGAAAATTGTTGAACTGGCATGAGGTCAATTCAAATAGATAATGTTCCCAGAACTCTTCACCTGACATCTTCTTCCCTCCCTATATCCTGCATTCACTGAAACGATTTTATTTACATTTTCACACTGTCTTACCTCTCTCCCCCCACCGACTCCATGATAAAGTCAGGGCAAGAAACGGTTCATGTTTCTTTGAGTCGGTACGTTTCTTGACACAAGATAAGAGTTTCTGGTACATCTTAGTTCTTTGTTGTGGCTATTAGGAAACTCGGAACTAAGTTCTATGCCCATTTCTGATATATCTTTTTTTCTCCTTAGACAGCTATCAATTAATGATGATGTGTGTTTTGGGGGCTTTTAATGTCTATGTGGGTCGTTTTGTTTTTCTATCACCAGTTCTGTGTGGAAGGAAGATAGGGTTGAAGGAATATTTGAGTAAATGAACCTCAAATATCCAGAAAAATCTGTCAAGAAGTGAGTTGGGGAACTATTTTTAAGCCACTTCTTTCTTAGGAAAGCTAGCTAGTGAATCCATGAAATATAAATGTCACATTATAATAATACATGTCCATTAGGAAAATCTCACCATATAGAGAGAATCACCACTAGTGAAGGTATCCTATAAATGAATCCATAGCTAATAAATGTCAGTAACTATATATGATTCTGTGCGCACGCGTGCGGGCGCGTGTGTGTGTGTGTGTATGACCTACATTTTGGCAAATTTGGGGTCATGCTATGTACTCTTTTAGAACTTGTTTTTCCTATGTATCAATATATTTCGAGGATTCCCCACATCATTATGTATTCTCCCAATTATTTTCAAATAATCTCACAACAGGATTCATTTCACTGCTGACCTCCTATAAGTAAGAGTTCATCTTATGCATTTAAATGTTTATTTACATGTAGCACCATAATCCATGCAATCTTGCATAAATCCCGCTATGTAATTATGTTCATGGACTATTATTGAGGGGATTATTTTTCTTTTCCAGCAAATCTAAGCATATCTTGAATATGGAACATGCATTGTTATAACAAAATTCTATCAATAATTTCAAACTCAGTTTACAAAACTTTTTCCTTACCTGACATTATTTTCACATCTTTGGCCATGGGGCCACCTGAGACCAGAGCTTTGATTTGGTCTAGGCTTTCATGGGACTCCAAAAAAAATTGAATCTCAGAGATGAGGGGCAACTCTTTATCTGAACTATGGTCAAACCCCAATTCCCCCCAGCCCCTGCCCCTTGTTGCCAGTTCTAAAGACATATGCTTCAGTGTTCTCAATTTTCAGTCCTCAAAGAATAGGTTCTACATTCATTGTTGCGGTAACTCGTCCAGTCTCTCTTCCCAACCAAGACATAATCATCTTAGCAGTCCATTCTTCTGTCCCTGGGCAGGAGGACCTTTATTCACTTTACTACTCGCTACCTTTAGGACTCAGTTGTCTTTTTATGTCTTCCTATCCTTTCTAGAAAGTTGCTTCTTATTCCAATTGTGCTTTCCAATGGTCTCTTAGCCCACTCAGATTTCCTAAACCACTCCTTCCTATATTAAATTCTTGTTCTACACTCTTCCAATAATCCTTTATCAGGAAGTATTTGTGTTGGTGAAAGGATGTTCAACATTATCATCAGAGAAATATGAATCAAAACCACAATGAGATACTCCTTCACACCTATAAGGATGGCTAAAATTAACAATTTAGGAAACAATAGGTGTTATTTGGTGAGGCGAGGGTGTCGGGAAAGGGGAACCCTCTTACTCTGTTGGTGGGAATGCAAATGGGTGCAACCACTCTGGAAAATAGTATGGAGCTGCCTCAAAAAGTTAAAAATGGGGGCACCTGGGTGACTCAGGCAGTTAGGTGTCTGTCTGTCAATCCCTGCATTGAATTCCCTGCCCAACAGGAAGCCTGTTTCTCCTTCTCCCTCTGCCTGCCAATCCCCCTGCTTGTGTTCTCTCTCTGTCAAAAAGAAAAAAAAAAGAACCTTTTTTAAAAAGTTAAAAGTAGAACTATTCTACAACTGAGCAGTTGCTTTACTAGGTATTTACAAAAAGGACACAAAAATACTGATTGGAAGGGGCACATGAACGCTGACGTTGATAGCAGCATTATCAACAATGGCCAAATTACAGAAAAAGCCCATTGCCCACTCGATGGAATATTACTCAACCATCAAAAAGAATGAGATCTTGCCATTTGCAACAATGTGGGTGGAGCTAGAATGTATTATGCTAAGCAAAATAAGTCAGTCAGAGAAAAAGAAATAGCACGTGATTTCACTCATGCATGGGATTTAAGAAACAAAACAGATGAACATAAAGAAAGTGGGGGTGGAAAAGAGAAGGAAGCAAATCATAAGGGACTCTTAACTATAGAGAACAAACTGAGGATTGCTGGAGGGGAGGCAGGTGGGTGGATGGGCTAAATGTATGATGAACATTAAGGTGGGCACTTGTAATGAGTACTGGATGCTCTATGTAAGTGATGAGTCACTAAATCATATACCCTAAAACAATATTACCCTGTATACTAACTAACTGGAATTGAAATAAAAACTTGACAAACAAAAAGGAAGTATTAACATTGGGAAACTAGATTGACAGAGTTACTTCAACACCAGCCTGTTGAAAAAGAGTCAGAATTGAAGCCAGTGCATCACTGAAATTTCACTGAGAACAACTGAGAAGTTATGATTAAAATAAGATGATTAGTTCACAATATTCCCAAACACAGCTATTATTTTAGATTATTTACATTGGCCTGATACAGCCAATGCTTTCCTGAGAACCTCATAGGTCTTACGGCATTTTTGGAAACCCCTGGATGTAATGAGAAAGGGTGGGGGGAATCCATTTTGATTTGTAAAGGAATCTTGATATTGGGAAGAAGGACACAGCCTCCTAAAAAAAATTGGAATGCTGCAATGATTGTCATTCTAAGGAAATAAAATCCTGTTGAGTATATTTAAAACTTACTTCACAACCAGACTCTTTAAAAAGCTTCACCATCTTACATTATTTATTTCTTGGTTTCTTCCATTTCAGCTCAAGATCTGTCAACACCAAAAGGTAGTTCTGATGCTTGGTCCTCACTCTCATGGTCCTGTTTTTCATAGATCTTTCTGATTAATTGACTTTGTTCTTGAAGAACAAGACTGTGTTTCATCTTCTATAATCATGTCTATAAGAACTACAGGAACATGCCCACTTGTGTCCATACCCTGGGAGCATAGGGATTTTGTCCTTAAATATTTATTTATTTATTCATTCATTTATTTATTTACTGCTGAAATCCAATTTTCAAATGGAATCTGACACTAAAACTTTTTTTTTTAAAAAAAGATCTTCTTTATTTATTTTACAGAGGGAGTGAGAGAGATCACAAGTAGGCAGAGAGGCAGGCAGAGGGAGAGGGAGAAGCAGGCTCCCTGCTGAGCCGAGAGCCTGATGCGGGGCTAGATCCCAGGACCCTGAGATCATGACCTGAGCCGAAGGCAGAGGCTTTAACCCACTGAGCCATCCAGGCACCCTCTGACACTAAAACTTGAAATAAATGCTGATAAAAGAAGGTTGATAAGGGATTTTTCAGCCCACACTTATTCAGGCTCCCCCTTGACCCATTTCCTTCTTTTTGGCAACCCTGGAGAGATAGGAATAGAACCATATGCACAGTTCTGTTGATAACAGTATGAGAATGACTGCTCTCATATAACCTTCTAATTTTTCTTGAGAAACTGAGTGTTCAAGAGATGAAGCTACAAAGCCAGGATAAAACAACAAGTATTAGATAAAGCTGAGTCTAGAAGTCAGATCTCCTGACAATATCCATTATGCTTTTCCTTTTAGCAGGGGCAAAAAAAAAAAAAAAAGAGTCTAAATAGGAAAAATAGAAAACCTTACCATAGGATGCAACTTTGAGAAGAGTTTACATATTTTTTTTTAGATTTTATTTATTTATTTGAGAAAGTGAGAGAGCAAGAGAGAGAGAGAGAGAGAGAGAGAGAGAGAGAGAGCATGAGTAGGGGGAGGGGCAGAAGGAGAAGGAAAAGCAGATTCCCTGCTGAGCAAGGAGCCTGACCTGGGGCTTGATCCCAGGACTCTGAGATGAGGACTTGAGCCGAAGGCCGATGCTTAACCAACTGAGCCATCCCAAGAGTTTATATGTTTTAAAGTCCGTGCAGATATAGGAATGTTGGGCACTGAGGGAGTTAGCCGAGCCCATATGTCTTAATTTCTCCATTCTCTTTATACTTCTTAAATGTACCCATGAATCATATTAGTGGTACTTGAGATCTATAGGTAGATGGCTCTGTTGGATATTCAATAATCTTAGTGTTCATTTAGGACTCTGCTAATGATATCATTGTGATGATAGACACTAGCTTGATATGGAACAAATGGATCTGATTTTTTTAAGCATTCTGAAAATAAGAATAGCATCAAATCTCAGAATGTTGCCAAATGCTGTGGGCTGTATGATATCTCTTATTTGAACCCCTCTTCTCACGCAGAGGGAAGCCAACAGAAGAAGAGCAACCTCTTCTGAAATACTCTCTGAAATACTGAGAGAAGCATTAATAACTTGAAGTGGAATAGAGCTGATAAACAGCACCCTGTTAGAGCTAAATGCTATTTCTATTTGGGTAAAACTGTGGAGTTCATGAAGATCTCCGGAGTTTCTCATCATGGTCCATTGTGTTTTTTGCAAGGTGGATGATTAATAATAGTCTATAGCACAATGAGGGTGACGGGCCATATTCTGCCCCTGGCTGCCTGCTTATTACTGTAGGAGGTAGAAATCAGTGGCCTGTTTTTTGGTAGTTCTATTGGAAGCTAATTATGATTTACTTCCATTTTATGTGGGCAGGAAAAATCATGTCAGAGAGAGACACACAGTAGGAATACTGACTCATGGAGTATCACTCATGGGCAAAGTCCTAGATTACAGGGAACAGTTGGTGAGCCGAGTAAGCATGCACGGAAGACAGAGACCTGGCTATAGTTTGTGGCTTCTCTTGAGCTGGAGCAGAAGGGGGACATTTAGCAACTATTTGTTGTGACAGAAAATCATCTCTGATTGGTTGTGGGGTAGAGGAGTAGAGTTCAGCAGATACAGACAATCTCAAACAAGAAATCTTGACTGAGTGTTTCATGGGCCTGTGTGTGCCTGATGAACCTGTTGTCACTCTACCAAACTTACCCCAAGGGAGTGCTTTTTCCAATCAAGAAACTAAAGCAAAAATTAGAACTAAATCTTAGCAAGTTGAGAGGCAGGGTAACTAGACTCGTAGGAAGTGTCTTTTTTTCATTAAAAATTTTTCTTAAGAATTTCTGTTTGAAAGCAAGAAACTTGGTCTCTCCCTGCCTCATCGTTATGCCCCAAGAAAAGCTGGGAGACCAATCTTATTAGTAGAAGTGTGTCATATTTAGCAATGGGTGGAGCAAGCTCTCTGACGTGTTGATGACCCCGTTGTTCATTGTGGAACTGTAAATAGGATGTATGTGAGGCATGGCAGAGACCTCCAATAGCATTGATCTTGGCATCATGGAGACCTGGGTCCATGTCCCCTCTTATGTCCCTTGTAAGCAGTGTGCCTTGAAGTAGGCTACTCAGTTTTTCTCTGCTTCAGTTTCTTTAGCTGTTAATAGAGGTAATTGTACCAAGTTCATAGAGCTGCCATGGCGAGTACAAGTCATAAGTGAAATAAATAGAGTATGAAGCCTTCAGGAATGATAGCTGTGGTTACCATATCGCTTATCCCCCAAACCACCTTTCTCGTGATGGCTTTCGCCTATAGCTCTATTTTTAGTTTTTATGTTGGGTAATCATTTTGTCCCTTCAGACAACTATCAAGCTCTGGGAAGAATAACCTAGGGTACCTAGATGGGATACAAATTCCGTTGTTGTATCTACTCTGATGATCTGCGGATTCTACGCCAAAAAGAATTTTGAAAAGAAAGAGCCAGGTCCTGCTGTGGGCTCTCCCAACAGTTGGGAACCTAAGAGAATTTTTTACCTTACTGAGGTATCTCTAGACATCACTAATCTGTAAAGTGAGTAACTTCCAGGGCCCAGCACCTAAGCTAAAGTCCTCAGTTCCAAATTAAGAAAATATCATAATGAACAGTCGATTAGCCTGTTAGGTTATCTCTGTGGAATCAAATTTTCTCCTCTATAATTAAGTCATGTCTAGGTATGGTACACGATTTTATCTCCATATAGCCTGAGGTTTTAGAAAATTATAGACATATATTTTTAACATACACCCTTACATCCAATTTATCAGAAGTTAGTTATGTCAAGACTTTCTTCAACTTATATCCTGAATCTACCCATTTCTCCCCAGCAGCATAGACAATGTCCCTCCGGACTAGGAGAAGTGTCTTTTAGTTGGGCCTCATATTTTCACTCTTGCTTTCCTATAGTCTTACTACCCCCGAGAAGTAGGAGATCTTTAAAAGGGAAATTAGGCTTTGTCTTGCAGACATAAGAACTTTAGAGGCTTTTTCATGGCTTTTAATGAGATCTAACCTCCTTTTTGCATTTAGAGCTTCACATGATCTTCCTTTCTACTCACCTTCATTTCCAGTTCTTCTAACACTGACCCTCTTCCCTCGCTGTAGTGAACTCTTGGATGTCTCTCGCACGCCAAGCTCTTTTTGGTTTCAGAACTTTGCCTTGTACCTCCTTCTCTCTGAAAAGAGCTTGCACGTTCTCATCTTTCTAAACATCACACCCCAGAGACGGGTTTCTGGAATATTCTATCAAAAAATAAGCATCCTATTACTCTCTTTTGGTTTCTTTACATAACTTATCACATCTGCAATTGTATTAAAATAACAAAAACTTTCATAATTCAAAAAAAAACTTTCATAATTCATTAACCATTGAAGAAAATGAGTTGGTCATAGGAAGCCTCTTGGTTCAGATTGGTATGTAGATAATTTTCCCCAGCTATATTGAGATATAATTGATATATAACATTGTGTAAGTTTAAGATGTTTTTGATGAAGGGCACCTGGGTGGCTCAGTCGGTTAAGCGACTGCCTTCGGCTCAGGTCATGATCCAGGGTCCTGGGATCAAGCCCCACATCAGGCTCCCTACTCAATAAGGAGCCTGCTTCTCCCTCTCTGTCTTTCCCCCCTGCTTGTGTGCTCTCTCTCTCTGTCTCTCTCTGACAAATAAAATCTTAAAAAAAAATGTTCTTTGATGATTTGGCAAACATATATAGTGTGAAATGTTTATCACAATAAAGTTAGTTAATATGTCCTTCACCTCACATAATTACCATTTTGTTGTTGCTCCTGGTATGGTGAGAACATTAAAGCTCAATTCTCACAGCAACTTTCAAATATATGACTACAGTATTGCTAATATAGTTACACATACGATACATTAGAACCCAGGAATTTGTTCGTTCTGTGACTGAAAGTTTGTACCTTTTGACTATTGTCTCCCCATTTTCCCCACAACTTAGCCTGTGGTAACTACCATTCTATTCTGTTTCAATATGTTTGATTTTATATTCCACATATGAGTGAGATCATACAATATTTATCTTTGTGTTTCTGACTTTTTGCAGTTTGTAGAAATGCTCTCAAGGTTGTCCCACTGTTGCTGCAAATAGAATTTTCCTTTTTCATGGCCCAGTAATGTTCCATTCAAAAATATATATGTATAATTCCATTTAACATATGTATATCCCATATATATGTATATGTGTATACCTATATCTATAACTATCTATCATCTACCTCTCTATCTTTCATCTATCTATCTACAGATTTCCCTTGTTATCTGAAAGTGGGATATTCCTTTAGTAAGGTGAAATGATATAAAGGAAAGAGCATTCCCAGCTTTCAGAAAGTTTGCATTATACCACTTCACTTTTATAAAAGACCTACATTAGTGCCTATTTTCACTAACTGGAAAAAAAATTGAAGAGGATTTTTGCTTTTACAAGAAAAGCTGTTATCATCCTAATACAGGTCATTCATAAAAGTAAGAGGGGATAATGAGAACTTTCAGAAAGCTGGGGATACTTGTATACACATTTTCTTTATCCATTTATCTGTCCATAGACGTTTAGCTTGTTTCTGGGACCTAGCTATCATATATAATGCTGCAATGAACACAAGAGTGCAGACAACTAATCTTGATACTGATTTCATCTCCTTTGGATACACACCCAAGAGTGGATTTGCTGGATCTATAGTAGTGCTATTTTTAATTTTTAAAAGAATCTCTATACTGTTTTCTCTAGTGTCTGTACCAGCTTACATTTCCACCAAGAGTGCACAAGGATTCCCTTTTCTCCACATCCCCCCCAACATTTGCTACGTCTTGTCTTTTTGATAACAGCCCTTCTAACAGATGTGAGGAAATATCTCATTGTGGTTTTTGTTTTGCAGTTCCCTGATGATTAGTGATGTTGAACACCTTTTCATATACCTCCTGTTTATTTCTATATCTTTTTTTGGAATAAAATATCTATTTAGATCTTCTGTCAATTTTTAATCTGATTATTATTAATCAATTAATGAAATTTTTTGCTATGGAATTGTATGAGTTCCTTACATAGTTGGGTCTTAACCTCTTTTCGGATATAGAACTTGAAAATATTTTCTCCTATTCTGTAGGTGGCCTTTTCTCTTTGTTGATTGTTCCTTTACTTTGCAGAAGAAGCTTTTAAGTTTAATGCAATCCCACTTGTTGATTTCTGCTGTTTTTGCTTGTACTTTTGGTGTCATATATAAAAAAAAATCACTGATTTTTTGTCAAGGAGCTTTTCCCTTATGTTTTCTTCTAGGAGTTCCATGGTTTCAGAGCTTACTTTTAAGTCCCTGGTCCATTTTGAGTTAACTTTTTTGAGTGAGAGAACAGTTTTATTCTTCCAGTTTTCCCAACACCATTTATTAAAGAGACCATCCTTTCCCCATTAATATTCTTAGCTCTCTTATCAAATATTAGCTCTTGATTTTGCCTGTGTGTCTCTTTTTATCCCAACACCATAGTCTTTTCATAAATATAGCTTTATACTATAGCTTGAAATTAGGAAGTGTGATGCCTCCAGCTTTGGTTTTTCTCTGGACTACTTTGGGTATTCAGTATCTTTTGTGGTTCCATGGAAATTTTAGGATTGTTTTTCTATTTCTGTAAAATATTCCATTGGAATTTTGATAGGGATTTCATTGAATCTATAGATAGCTTTAGGGAGTATGGACATTTTAACACTATTAATTCTTCCAATTCATGACTATAGGATAGCTTTCCATTTATCTGTGCTTCAATTTCTTTTCTCAATGTCTTATAGATTTTTGGTGGATAGATCTTTTACTTCCTTGGTGAAGTTAATTCCTAAGTACTTTATTGTTTTTGAGGCCATTACAAATTGGATGGTTTTCTTTTTCTAGTGATGATGAATTCCTTCAATTTTTGTTTCTTTGGGCAAGTCTTTATCTCACCTTCATTTATGGAGGACAACTTTGCTGGATACAATATTCTTGGTTGGCAGTCTTTTCTCTTAGCACTTTTTTTTTTTTTTCCTCTTAGCACTTTTGAATATATCATCTTATTTTCTCTCGGTCTATAAGATTTCTGCTGAGAAATCTGCTGACAGCCTTATGAGGGTTTGCTTGTGTGAGGGATACTGTAAAAAAACTGCTGCATTTAAAATTCTCTCTTTGTTTTAGGAAGTCTTATTATAATGTGTCTTGGAGATTGTTTTTGATTGAAATTTTGGAGTAACCTGTTAGCGTCATGAACTTGGATGCCCAAATTTCTCTCTAAATTTAGAGAGTTCTTAGCCATTATTCTTTAAATAAGCTTTCTACCCCCTTTTCTTCTTTTCTCTTTCTGGGACTTCAGTGATGTGTAGATTGTTTCTTGTAATGATGTCTCATGAGTACTGACGGCTTTCTGCAATCTTTCTCATTCTTTTTTCCTTAGCTGTTCTCACTGGATAATTTCAAATTCTGTCTTTGAGCTTACTCTTTTTTCTGCTTGCTCCAGCCAGCTTTTGAAGGTCCTTAATGAATTCTTCAGTTTAGTCATTGTATTCTTCACCTGCAAAATTTGTTTGTTCTTTTGTATGTTTTCTCTGTCTTGTTGAACTTCTCATTTTGTTTCTTTCTCTTTTTTTTGGTATTGTTTTCCTGATTTTTAAAAAATTATTTTTTTGTGTGTTCCTTTGTAGCTCTTTGACACTTATTTAAAATTCTTTGTTGAGAAATTTCTTTATCTCCACTTCTTTTGGGTCAGTTTCTGGATGTTTGCTGTGTTCTTTTGTTGGAATTATGCCATGTTTCCCTGCTTCTTTATGATCTCTGTAGCCTTCTGTAGGTGTCTCTACATTTGAAGAAGTTGTCATTTCTTCCAGACTTTGTGGGTTGACTTCAGTAAGAGAAAATCTTCACTTCCAGGTAGAGGCATGCGTAAGTATGTTGTGACCCCAGGTTTAGCAGTGTAGGGTACTGAGTGGGGGTATGTGGCAGCTCTAGGTCCAGGGGAGTGACCCAAAAGAAGTGGAGATAAAGGAATTGCAAATTGTGCAGATAAGAAGGGAGCTTCAGTAAAACGGTTTGGCTTTTAAGCTGATTTGCATGTTATATATATGACTCATGCTTCCCTTTTGTTGACCCAAATTTAGTAACATAGAACTATCTAGCTGCAAGTGAGACTGGGGAATGAATTCTCTAATGTGAAAGCATGTATCAGCATATGTTCTATTACTATAGAAGAAGGGAAAACAGGATTTCTTGAAAAAAGTAGCCAAATTTGTCCTGATTGACTAGTAGTTTCTCCCCACCCCAGGAGTTCAATGGTGGTTTAATAATAGAAAGCCTATGAATATACCTTTCCATAAGACATGATACATGACAAAACTCCCAGACACTCCCAGACAACCACACTGTAGTTTATGAAGATGTAGTTTCTGGGGATGATGCCATTTTGAATTTGAGTGGAGCATGGTTTGCACAACCAAACATGGCAGCCTTGATCCTGGACTAACAGATTGAATGTGAAACTCCACGGTATCAAATCAATAAATGAAGAAAAAGCATTTGATTGAGTTCAACAACTTATCCGTGTTAAAAAACTGACAGTAAATTTCAGAGAGAAGGTAATTTCCTTAACCTGATACAGGATACAGTTCAAAAATCTTTAGAAAATATTAGATTTGGTGGTAGAAATTTCAAAGCACTATCATTAAATTCATTAATTAAGACTGTGCATTATCAATATGTCTATCAAAACAAAAATAAATAAATGGAGACATATAACATATCCACATATAATGTCAACATTATAAAATTTCTGTATTCCTCAACTAAGCAACAAATGCATTTTTCATAAGAATCCTAATGAAGGGGCGCCTGGGTAGCTCAGTGGGTTGAAGCCTCTGTCTTTGGCTCAGGCCATGATCCCGGGGTTCTGGGATCGAGCTCCACATTGGGCTCTCTGCTCAGTGGGGAGCCTGCTTCCCCCTCTCTCTCTGCCTGCCTCTCTGCCTACTTGTGATCTCTCTCTCTCTCTGTCTAATAAAAAAATAAAATCTTAAAAAAAAAGAATCCTAATGAAATTTTTTTTTATGACTGAACAAGCTGATTCTCAAATTTACATGAAGTAGCTAAGGCAGTTTGAGTCTTTCTTGATAAGATTTTAATCTCTTATTATAATTACAAAAGTAAAACATTGTTACAAAAATAGTATACAGAATGGAGTAAGACAGTGAACTTAGAAACAGATTCACACATATATAGAAATATGATCAATGATACAGGTGAAATTATAAATAGATGATAAAAAGATGGCAACAAATAAATTATTTTAAGACATCAGGTCACCCATAAAATATTGTATCCCTTTTATAATCCATGTATGTACATTCAAAAAGCAAATGTAAGAAGCAAAAACTTTAAAATGTTAGAAAAAATAGGAGCCTAGCTTTCTGATATTGGAGTGTGAGAATTCTTTAATATGGTAAAAATATACAAATCATGGATAAATTTGACTATAATAAAATACAAAAAATCCTACTTCTTTTTCATAAAAGATTTTATTTATTTATTTGTCAGAGAGAGAGAGAGCGCACAAGCAGGGGGAGGGGCAGACAGAAGGAAGAGCAAGCTCCCCGCTGAGCAAGGAACGATTGCAGGACCCTGGGATCATGACCTGAGCTGAAGGCAGATGCCACAGAGCCACTGAGGCATTCCAAAATATTCTACTACTTTTCAACAAGAACCACTTTATATAAAGTTAAGAAGCACTGTTCACAGCTCAGGAAAGCTCATATTAGTACCAAAAACTGACAAAGAATATCTAAAGCTTAATAAGTAAAAGACAAGCAACCAGATAGACATTTAATCAGAAGAAATGAACATGTAATTCACATAAGATAACACATACACAACCAATAATTAGCAGAATCATTTATTAAACTTACGAAAAAACAGGAAAATGCAAGGTAAAATCATTAGATACTATTTAATAGGTCGGAAATATTTCAAAGTCTGATAATAAGAACTGGTGAGAATGTGGGGAAATAAATTCATAGATTTCCAGCAAATGAGTAAATCGGTAGTATCACTTTTGAGAGCAGTCTTACAATATGTAGTGAATTTGAAGAGGGATATAAACTTTAACTCATGATTTCCAGTTCTACCAGAAACTTGAGTATTTATGTACAAAGAAACAAATACACTAAGGTTCACTGCAACAAGCTTGTACAAAGAAAAATTGAAAAATACCTAAATGTTCATCAAAGGCAATGGACAAATATATCTGTAAGAAGAAATAAAAAATATGGCTGCAGTTATAATTAGTAATTTAGAACTACATTGATTAATATAGACTTCTTAAAAGAAACAATAATACTAAGCCCCAAGAGAGAAAAAATTACACACTGATGAAAAAAGTTAGAAATCAATCACACAATAAAATAGTATATATATTATATTGATATTTATGTATGTAAATATGTAAAGCATGCAAGGTAAAAAAAATTTTTCTGAGGATTATAAATACAGAATCCAGGAAAAGAGCCAACATTCCTTCCAGGGTAGAATTTAGTGACTCATCAGCTGCATGTGACATCCAGTGCTCATTGCATCAGGTGCCCTCCTTGATGCCCATCCCCCAGTGACCCCCTCCCCCTCCCCACCTCCCTTCCAGCAACTCTCAGTTTGTTTCCTAGAGTTAAGAGTCTCTTATGGTTTGCCTACCTCTCTGTTTTTATCTTATTTTATTTTTTTCTGGCCTTCCCATATGTTCTTCTATTTTGTTTCTTAAATTCCACATATGATTTAAGAAATAAAACGGAGGATTGTAAGGGAAGGAAGGGGAGCAGGGTCGGGGGGATGGGGTAACTGGGTGATGGACATTGAGGTCACGTGATGTAATGAGCACTGGGTATTAAATAAGATTGATGAATCACTAAACTCTACCTGTGAAACTGATAATACACTATATGTTAATTAATTGATTTTAAAGAAAAAATTCCACATATGAGTGAAAAAAAAAAAAGCTAACATTCCAAGTAAAGAACAAGAGGGTAATGTGTTCAGAAAGAACACACCAAGTTTCCACTTTATTTGCAATGTTTATAATTTAAGACCAGAAACAAATGTAGCAAATGTTAATGAGTGTTAAAAGCTGGGAGCTACGTACACAAATATTCATTATATTCATATTTATAACATTCTAATGAAGTATTTTATGATATAAATATGTAAAGTTTTTCTTTTTTAAAGTTTTTATTTAAATTCCAGTTAGTTCACATAACACTGTAATTTTAGTTTGGGGGTACAATACAGTGATTCTATGCTTGCATCATTCACCCGGTGCTCACCACAACAAGTGCACTCCTAGAAGAAGGAACTTCTCATATTCTCACTTGTATCCCAAGCTGCCTCTCCTTAGGAGATCAGAATTAATCTGTCAGGCTCCTGTGCAGAGGGTGAAATTGAGGAAAGGAGCAAGCACCATGTTATCCCTTCCATGCTCAGACTTTCTCCATTCGTCAGCCTAGCCCTGCAAACATATATATGTCACCAAGTTTCTTCCGTCCCCTTCAATAAAAAACAGAAGGCTCTTTGATTTTTGGAGAAGGGGGCTCTCTTTCCTGAAGGAGCCAAATTATAGTTTCAGCCCAACCATGGCACCTCGTACACACATGGTATTTAATTTGTTCGCGATGGGACTGAAATTTGCCGACAATGTGACTGTTATTAGTGAAGCCAAAAAAAAAAAAAAAGGTAGAATCTTCTAATACATCATATCCTCCTTTACTTGACATTTCCGTCTTATCAAAATGCCAGAATTTTTGTCCTGAAAATCAGAATTTTTGTCCTGAAAATCAAATTTTGTCCTGAGAGGAAACAACAAAAAGAATACATAACCTTCTTCACAGGAGGGAGCATGGTTAAGAGAGAAGGTCACACCACTATCCTCATGCCACATGGACCCTTGGTCAGGCTCAACTCATCAGTTTCCTCTCTAGTTGCTCAACCAACACTCACCAGGCTCTCTGTTGGTGCTTTCCATGCCCACACTTATAGCCTGAAGGAACTAAAATGGCTCCCTCCTTCAGGAGAATGACGCGGGCAGTAGAGAAGATTATAGAAAAGCATGCCTGGGTACAGTCATGACAAAATTTTCCTTGACTTTTCATTAAGATTTGATTGCAGAAAATCTTACTCCATGTGGACATTAAGAATAATTCACTAGTAATTCCATGGAACGATTCCACTGCCCAGAAAGAATCTTGAACAAACACACTACCATCTTTCATTAACAAGACTGTTGGGGAAAATGCAAATATACATTGCTGCGGGGACAGATAACATCTTACGAGCAGGGCATCGCTCATCTTTCATTCTGTTCCACCATTGTATAGCTCTATGATCCGTCTCTAATATAAATTTTTTTCCCCAGGAAAATACTTTAGTACCTTAAACTGTCCAAAACCCATTTGATGTCTAGACATTCTTTTTCAATCATCAAATAACGAGTCTCTGGGGAAAGACTTTTCCTACTGATGTGCTCAATAGTTTGTTCCTGACTGGCTGGTTTTGTCCTCGTAGTGCACTCCATCTCACCCGCTCTTTAAAAGACTTCTCAAAGTCACATCTAATTAACACTGGTTCTGGATATAAAAAGGCTTTGTTATGACTTCTTATACTCGAAGCAGGCAATTTCTTTAGATCTTTCCAACCTATTAAATACATTGTAAAAATGACGGAGCCCAATACCTAAAATACACATATTACTTAAGAGTCTCTTAAGTGTCCCTTCAGTGTCCCTTTGTCTTGTGTTTTGTTGTCGTTGTTGTTGTTGTTGTTGTTGCTGTTGTTGTTTTGGTATTTCTTACCACTTACACGCAGGCTGGGCTCTCTGGGACCAGCTCACCCTGATTTAAAAATTATACATACACAGAACAGAAGAGGGGTTGCCTGAAGGGAAGGGGGTTGCGGGGGTGGAGAAAATGGATGAAGGGGGTCAGAAAGTAAACTTGCCTGTAGAAAATCAATAAATAATGAAGGATAAGGTACAGCATGGGGACTATAATCAAGAATATTGTAATACATACTTGAAAGTTGCCAAGAGAATAAATTCTAAAAGTTCTAAGCATAAGAAAAAAACTATGTGTAACTTTGTATGGCGATAGTTGGCACCAATTGTGATCGCCTTCCAGTGTATACAAATATCAACTCTTTGGGTGGTATGCTCAAAACTAATATAATGCTATATGTCAATTATACTCCAATAAAAAAACCAAATACTTATTATAATGTAAATTTTCATCACAAGGAGCACATTTTTAAGTCCCTCAGAATCCAATATTAAGGAACCAGATTATATCAGTTTAATATCTTCTTCAGAGTTCTTGTTGAAATGTTGTCTTTATGTATCTGAAAATGTCATTACAGTTCTAAAGAAAACTCTGCAGATGTTTGAATTTGAATAGGTTTTGAGCAAAACTTGGTGAAATGAAATGAGAAAAAACAATTTAAAAGCTTCCTATGAGGAACTCCTTATCCAATCGATCGCATGAATAAATCTGGATTCCTTAAGTATCTTATTAACTATTCCTCATTAACCAGATCTTCAAATCTGTCATTCACATGGCTGCCCTAGTTATCTTTCTAAAACTTAAGTAAGTTGACCTTTCAGGGGCTGGCAGCCGAAAGAATAAGGCCGAAATGCTTTAAAATGACATTTGAGACCTTCCTCAATCTTGTCCCAAGCTCTTGTGGCCTCATCTCCCACCAAATTTTATCTTACCATTTACACTCTCATTTTTACTCGATAGCATGCACTCTTTAACTCTGTGCCTGTCCTCACCGTATTCATAAAATTCCCCTATGCAAATTCCACTGATTTATAGTCTTCTGACTGCCGAGATCATGGTCAGCTCTTCCTTGTTCTGCATCCACTGTCAAGAGGTGTGATCTTTTTGGAGACAAATTTTATTTTATTTCATTTTTTTTAAAAGATTTTATTTATTTATTTAACAGAGAGAGAACACAAGCAGGCAGAGAGGCAGGCAGAGGCAGAGAGAGGAGCAGGCTCCCTGCTGAGCAAGGAGCCTCATGCGGGACTCGATCCCAGGATCCTGGGATCATGACCTGAGCCAAAGGCAGCTGCTTAACCAACTGAGCCACCCAGGCGTCCCAACAAATTTTATTTTACCTCCTATTTTAGTTATTGGCTTGTGATTTCTTCTTTGCAAAGTAATTGCTGTGGGAGAAATTTGTCTCTTACTCAGCTCTGTATTCTCCGGGTGGCTGGGACAGTGACATTCAGATAATAGGTCCTCAATGCATGTTTGTTGAATCATTCAGCAGTGAGACCCCTTACTCATTTGGAGGGCTGGTTGAAATCGACATCATTTTTTAAAGTTTTTATTTTTATTTTCATGCTCATACTCTTTCTTCCTCTGCGTGGAAGAATTTGGTATAGTGAACTATCTGGTTATTTATTGAAAAGTCACTGGACTTGACCAAAACTGGGCTGGCGTTGACACGATGACCGAAGGACATTAATGGATCTAACAGATGGGAATGATTGTAAGATAAACGTATTAAGTACAAAGTTTAATTGTGGTCTCCAAATCAACAGGTATGAGAAGGCGAAAGTGTCCTTTAATTTTTAAGAAATGGAAGAGCTAGCTGGTTATCCTTAGGTTCTTGTCAAAAAAACAAATTCTCATAATCTACCTTGTCTTTCTAAGACTCGATTCCAACATTACCACTTGGGTTACGGATGATTTTTTTCACAGCTTCCTTCCTACCCGTGGGAATGCAGTGAGTCCATTCCAGTCCATTAAACAGAAGGTAGTCTGCTGAACTTAGAGAACTCTTAAGGAATCCTCCACTGGGAGTGTCCCCATTGATCCGATGGAGATTCATCTCAGATTAGCAGAAGAAGATGCTGTTCACCTGCTATTACAACCTGGGATCACCGGGTTCCCCAATGCTATGAACGTGGGAAAACACAACACTCACCAGTGAATGGAGAGAACGTGGTGATTGGCCATAGTCTCTGGTTCTAGATCCAATGAGTCTGTTCTCTGGTTCCCACACCCATCCACAAAAACAAACAAACAAAAAAGCACCAACACATCCACAATTTGGCAGGTTTTCTCCTTTTACCTGTGGAGACAATCAATGTTAGCAGGTACTTTTTTTTTCTCCATTCTTTTTTAGCAGGTAGACATTAAATTGATGGTAGAACTTCATAAGGTGAGAAAATGAATTCACAAGTGCTAAGTATGTATATGTAGGTGTGGGAATCTGGGCCACAAGCCATGTAAACATCCAATTTTTAAGAGATTAATGAAAACTCTTTAGTGATGGTATATTTTATGCTCCTACAGGCAGGGTGTAACAATGACCGTTTTTTGGCATCCTTGCAAAAATTCGGAATTTTCAGATTTTTAATCTTATTCCAATAAAGCAAATAAAGTGCTATTTCATTATTTTTGTTATGTTTTAAATTTTCTTTTCTGTTTAGAAATGGAGCTGAGTGTGAAATACCCGTTTATGTATTTTGTCATAGAGTTATATGACAAATAGAGTTATATTTGTCTATAACTCTAGCTATCTATCTATGTATCTAGCTATCTATAACTCTAGCTATCTATCTAGATAGCTCTATCTATCTATGTATAACCATACATAGTATAATATATAATTTAAATATATGTAAAATATATATGTATATAATAAATTATTTAATGTGTATTAAATAAGTATATTAATATATTAAGCATGTTTATTTATATATTCAAATTACATATTATACTGTATATGATGTTATTCACTTGAAATCTGTTTATACTTTTTAATACCTTATCACCCAGTAATATTTTCTATGTTTTAGGTATGTTGGAATATATTGTGCATTTTTAACATTTTGGAACACATTTGACATGTTAATTAGATTACGGTGCTATTACATCTTTTATCTTCTTACTGAATTTTTTATCTGTTTAAAGGTGATATAGTACTATGGTGAATTTTCCAAATTCTCATTACAGTTCTACCATTTCCCCCCTCATATCCTGAAGTTATATTGCTAGGTGCTTATGTTATATTCTCTTGTTGAAGATATTTTTATATTAGTATTCTTACTACTTCTCTTTTTTTCTCTCATTATCCTTTTCTTTTAAAGTTCAATTTTCTGGGGCACCTGGATGGCTTGGTTGATTAAGCATCTGACTCTTGATTTCGGCTCAGGTCATAATCTCAGGGTTGTGAGCTCGAGCCCCATGTTGGACTTGTATTAGCCATAAAGCCTGTTTAAGACTCTCTCCTAGGGCGCCTGGGTGGCTCAGTTGGTTGGGCAACTGCCTTCGGTTCAGGTCATGATCCTGGAGTCCTGGGATTGAGTCCCACATTGGGCTCCCAGCTCCGTGGGGAGTCTGTTTCTCCCTTCTCATGCTCTCTCTCACTCTCTCTCTTTCCTAATAAATAAATAAATAAAATCTTAAAAAAAAAAAAGACTCTCTCCTTCTCCCTCTGCCCCTCCCCCCAAAAGAAATAAATAAAATAAACTTCAATTTTCTGCTTTTAATATATTCCCATCAGCTGATTTTTTGGCTTTCACTTGCCTGGTAATTTTCTCTCAATCCTTTATTTTCATTCTGTCTCTGTCCTTCTTATTTTTTTTACATCTAGACTGTCAATATGTAATTTTTAAAGGAAAAGTCCATAAATTCACATTTATTATGATCACTGATTATTTGGATTTATTTTGTGATTTGTATTCATCTCATCTTTTCAGTGATCCATTTTTCTTATGCTTTTCTGAATCAATATATATTCTTTTATACTCTCCTTCTACCGGTTTAGATAATATAAACCCCCCTCTTTTTTCCTTACTGGTCCTACTTTAATTTTTAGTAGAAAGTCATTAACAAAGGCCAAGTATTATCAGCCTCCTCAACAAATGTCTCAGAATATTTTAAATTCAATAACCCTTATTCTTTATTTATAATATCCATTCATAATTTCTGCTGTTTCTTTTAATACACACATTAGCAATTATTATCATTATTAGTTAAATACCAATTTTAAAATTTCATACACATGTTAATATAATATAATTAATATAATACATATAATTACATATATTATATGTATTAATATAATATAATACAATTATATATTGTATATAGTTGTATATTATGTATTTATAGAATTATGTATAGTAATTATTATATATTAATTATTATATTATATATTATAATATTCACACACATGCTATGCTTTTCCCTTTTACATCTCTAGACGTCCTTTAGGGCTTACTTTGCTTCATGGGAATTATACCTTTGGTGGCAAACACTTCCAGGTTTTATATCTTTTTGTAAGATAATTTCATTAGTTTAGATAATTCCAAATTACATTTATTTACTCCCTGACCTCTAAAATGTAATTCTACATTCTTCAGTCTTTCATTTTCATGTTGAAAAGTTGTCAGCAAAGATGTCACTTTTAAAAGTAATCCATTGTATTTTTTTTCTCTCCAACAGATATTAAATTCACTCTTTTTTCTGAGGGCTTCTGAAATTTTATTTCAATGTATTTGGGTATGGAATTTTATTTATCTCGCTTGGGATTCCCTGAGATTCAAAAATCTGGGGATTCATGTGTTTAAATTACTGTGGAAAACCCTCAGACATAATGTCTTCAAATATTGCCTTCCTCTCATTTTCTATATTTTCTCCTTCTAGAACTATAATTAGACATTTATTTGCTTAGGCTTTAGCTACCATATCTCTTTAACATGGCTTTTCTATTTTCTGTCTTTTTGGAAAGTATTACCGATAATTTCTTCAGATGTATCTATCTTTCAGCCTTTATTCTCTCCTTTATTCTATCTAAACTAATACATAAGCAAATCACTGATTTTCTAATTTCGATAATTACACTTGTCAGTTCTGGAAATTTTCTTTCATTTTTTTCCTGCTTGGTCATGCTTCAATAGTCATTTCCTCCAAATTCAAGTTTTGTTATTTTTTTCTTGTTTTTTTTTTAAATGTGTTAAATCTGGTAATTTTAATAATTGAAATTATTACAGATCTTATTGTGTTCTTACTTGTTTCTGCTGACTTCTACTAATTGTGGCTTATTTTCTTTTGGATTTTTGGTTTTTACTCTGAGTTTGTGTTTTGTTGAACCTACTATGAGTTTTTTGACCCCTGCTTTGAGGCTGCATTCCTCCAGGGAAGAGGTATATTTATTTCTGCCATGTCTGCAAGGGAACTAGAGATCTGGTTCATTTTGCATTATAGTTCTTTGTTTGCAACTTTTATTTTATTTATTTTATTTTTTATTTTTTTAAAGATTTTATTTATTTATTTGACAGACATAGAGAGAGATCACAAGTAGGCAGAGAGACGAGGAGGAAGCAGGCTCACCGCTGAGCAGAGAGCCCAATGTGGGGCTAGATCCCAGGACCCTGAGATCATGACCTGAGCCCAAGGCAGAGGCTTTAACCCACTGAGCCACCCAGGCGCCCTGGTTGCAACTTTTAAAGCCATGAAACAAAATTGTAAACCCAGTCTCCAATCCGACATGAACGCAGATCATTGGTCATGTTGCTGATGTTGCTGTTTTTTTTAATCTTCCAATCAGAGGCAAGACATGTTGCTTTGTTGATGGTTCTAAACGGTCATTTTCTCTGGTTGAATCTTTTTCTGAGGTCAAGACCTATGTGGAGTTCTGCCTTTATGTAGAATCTTTTAATAAATAATTTCAGTTATATTGTCTGCCATTACTCCTTGCCGCTGGTACTCCAGCATCTTTGTATATCCTCAGGATGACAAGCTGCTTTATTGCTAGCTTTCTCCTTGGTTTATGTTCCTTTTTCACTCATGACCTCAAATTTCCTTTTCTTTCTTTTAGGGACATCCAATCAATCTTTTAAGTTTAAGATATTTTATTAAACCTGTGATTGATTTTTTAACTGGCAAGTGATTTATATCAGTAACCCTACTGATACCGTTCCTTCTCAAAATGCAAGTTTGATTTTTTTTTCTTCCAAAAGTAAAGGGAGTAGTGCCAAATCAGGAAGATTTCTTTGGGTCTTTCCAGAAGGAAAACACTTTAACGAGTTGAGTTCAGAAGAAGGAACTGTTTTTGTTAGATCTCAACATTGTCAAAATTAAATGGTAAAATAAAATGTAGTTCCTCAAATCAACTGGAAAGTCTAAAATTTCAGTAGTAGTCGTCATCAAAGTAGAGAATTGTCCACAAGTTGTATAGAAACTCAGAGCTGGGTATAACGTGGAATGACAAGAAAGTCTACTTTTGGAAGAGTGTTGGGTGGTTCAGTCTATGGGCTCAGCTCATTATCTCAGGGTCCTGAGATCAAGCCTGCTGTTGGTTTCTTCACTCAGGACAAAGTCTGCTTGGGATTTTCTCCTTTTCCCTCTCCCTCCTACTCTGAACCTCCCCCTGCTCCATGTGGGCTTTCTCTCTCAAATAAATAAAATCTGTAAAAAAAAAAAAAGAATCTATTTTTGGAGATAAAAGTAAAATAGAGCTGGCAGAGATAGTTTTCCTGGTCACATCCAACTTAGAGAGAGAAAAACATGGCTGAAAAGGCAAGAACGGATTGTGTGTATCCAGACTTGGACTTGAATGATGCACTAGCAAACAACTGCACATAGTAGTCAAATCATTTAACCTAAGATCCTATTTCTTTCTTTCTTTCTTTCTTTTTTAAGATTTTATTTGTTTCACAGAGAGAGACACAGTGACAGAGGGAACACAAGCAGGGGGAGTGAGAGAGGGAGAAGCAGGCAAGGAGCCTGATGTGGGGCTTCATCCCAGGACCCTGAGATCATGACCTGAACGGAAGGCAGAGGCTTAATGACTGAGCCACCCAGGCGCCCCTAAGATCCTGTTTCTTGTCAATATAATGAGGTCAAAAATAAATTGGTTATAAACTTTGAAAGAACCCATCTATGGAAAGTGACAAGTAGAGTATGTATCTGGCACAAAATGGGCACCTAACAACCGTTATCTGCAATTTTTACCAAGAACCTCATCAATGCTCTACTTATGAGGATTTGGAGATGAACACCAAAGCCACACTTGGGATTTTTTAAATATATTTTATATTTTATTTCAACTAATTACTATTGACTATGTTATATTTGTACCATAGCATTAGTTAAACCACTCTCAACATTTTTTTAATTGAAGTAGAACTCATATAACATAAAAGTCACCATATTAAAGTGAACAATTCAATGGTTTTTAGTACGATTACAAATAGCATGTACTATTACCACTGTCTAATTCCAGCCTTTGTATCAACTCAGAGAAACTCTGTACTCCTTAACAGTCATTTCCTATTTTCCCCACCTCCCCAACCCTTTTCAATCACTTACTGTTTTCTGTTTTTATAAATTTACCTATTAAGGCATTTTATGTAAATTCATACAAATAAAACCAGGCACTGTGTGGCCTTCTGTGCTCTGTTTCTTTCCCTTAACATGACGTTTTCAAGATTCATCCATGTTGTAGCATGTGTTACTACTTCATTTCCTTTTGGGACAGAGTAATTTTCCATTCTAAGGATATACTACACTCTGTTTATCCCTTCATTCGTTGATAGGCTTTTGAGTTGTACCTGCTTTTTGGCCATTATGAATAATGCTGCAATGTACAATTCCTTGTATAAACACCTGTTTTCAGTTCTTTTTGGTCTATAATTTGAAATAGAATTTCTGATTCATTTGATAATTTATGTTTGGCTTTTTGAGAAAATGCCAAATTATGTTCCACAGCAGCTATACCATTTTTACATTCACATTAACAATATTCAAGGGTTCCAACTCTTCCATATTTTTACCACTACTTGTTATTTTCTTTTTGAGTTAAGTTTTATATGTGGTGTGAGGTAAGGGACCAACTTCATTCTTTTGCATGTGGATCTCTAGCTGTCTAAAGCTCCATTTGGTGAAAAGTCTGTTTCTCCCCATATATTAGTTTGGCACCCTTATTGAACATGAGTTAATAATAGATGTATGAGCTTATTTATGAACACTCAATTCTATTTTATGGATCAGTATGTTTATCCTTAGATCAGTACTCTACTGTTTTTTTTATTTCTAATTTTTTAGTTTTTTTTCTTTTTTTTAATCATGGAAGGGGTTTTCAAATGCTTTTTCTGCATCAATGGAGGCAAATGTATGTTTTATTTCCTTCATCCTATTAATGTGGTTATTATGTTGAATGACTTTTATATATTACCATTGCATCCCTGGAATAAATCACCCCTTGGTGATTGTGTATGTTTTTAAGGTGTTGTTGGATTCATTTTGCTGGTATTTCACTGAGGATTTTTGCATGTGTGTTGCAAAGAAAATTGGTATGTAACATCTTTTCTTGCAATATTTTAGTTCAGCCTTATTATCAGAGTAATATTGGCATCATAGGATTAGTTATGAAGTATCCCCTTCTCTCGTATGTTTTTGGAAGAGTTTGAGAAGTATTTGTATAAACCATTAAAAAAAATTCTTTGGTAGAATTCACCAGTGAAAACATATAGTCCTGGGCTTTTCTTTGTTGGGTGTTTTGATTTTGGTTCAATGTCTTTACTCAGATTTTCTATTTTTTTGTAAATACTGAGAAAAGTTAACAGTTTATTATAATTTGTTTTACTTAACAATCTAGGAAGTTTGCAGCCATAAGCAATTCTAGTGCAACTTCAGGTGCAATTGGGAGTTCAGTTTTGATAGATTGTATCTAGGAATTTGGAAATTTCATCTGGGTTATATACAATTTTTTGGTATATATTTGTCTATGTACTTCCTTATAATACTTTTTTTATTTCCATAAGGCTGTTAATGATGTCTCCACTTTCACTCCTGATTTTAATAATTCGGTCAATGTAGCTAAAGATTTGTCTATTTGTTGATCTTTTCAAAGAACCAACTCTTGGTTTCATTGATTTTCTTTATTATCTTTCCACTTTCTACTTCATTTTTTCTCTATTCTCTATTCTCTAATTAAGTCCTTCAAGTTGATCTGTATTTAATTTGCTATTATTTTTCTCATTTCTTAAAGTGTAAGGTTAAGTCACTGATATATTGATATAACTTGCTCTTTTTATTGTGTTTATAGCTATAAGTTTTCCTCTGAACTGCTTTCATTGCAGCCCAGATGTTTTGCTATCTTGTCCTTTCCTTTTTATTCATCTCAAAATATTTTCTAATTTCATTTGTGAATTCTTTTTGACCCATGGCTTGTTTAAGAGGATGATTATTTAACATTCACAAATTCATGAATTTTTGTTTTAAGCTTTCCTTTTGTTATTGATTTCTAACTTTATCCCATTGCGGCTGGAGAAGATATTTTTATTACTTTGATGATTTTAAATTCATCAAGACATATTTGGGGGCCTAAACATGGTCTGTCTTGGAAATTATTTTCTTGGGTGGAGCATTTGGTATCTATGTGTTAGGTCTACTTGGTTTATAGGATTATTCACATCTTCTATTGCCTTGTTGCTTTTCTATTTGGTTGATCTACCCATTATCAAATGTCAGTAAATAGGGTGCCTGGGTGGCTCAGTTAGTTAAGCGACTGCCTTCTGCTCAGATCATGATCTCGGAGTCCTAAGATTGAGTCCCATACTGGGCTCCCAGCTCAACAGGGAGTCTGCTTTTCCCTCTCTTTCTCATGCTCTCTCTTATTATCTCTTTCTCAAATAAATAAATAAAATCCTTAAAAAAAAGGTAAATAAAATCCTCAGCTATTATTGTTGAACTCTGTTTCTCCCTTCAATTGTAGTTTTTTTTGCTTTTGGGACTTTATTGGTGTGAGCATATAGGCTTATAATTGTTATATATGCCTGATGGATTGATCCGTTTATGTGATGTCCTTCTTTTTCTCTTTTGAGAATGTTTATCTTGAACGATCTTTTCTATTAGCATAGCTACACCAATTTTCTTTCATTTATTTACATGGAATATCTTTTTTTGCCCTTTTGCTGTTCATCTGCCTTTTTATCTTCTTGGTTTTGAATCAAAAGTGAGTTTCTTTTAGATAACATATAATTAGATCATGTTTCAAAAATCTCTTCAGCTAATTTCTGCCTTTTAATTGAATAGTTTTGTCCATTTCTATTTAATAAATAGATAAGAAAGAACTTACTTCTACAATTTTAGTATTTGTTTCTGTAATGCCAAGACATTATTCCCATGGTTTCATTGAGTTCTTTGTTTATGATTTGTTTTATCTCTTTGAGTATATTTTAAACTGTTAAGTTGAAGTCTTTGTCCAGTAAATCCAATCACTGGGCTTCTTTAGGGAATGTTTCAATTAGTTGCATTTTCCCTGCTGTGCATGGACCATACATTCTTTTTTTTTTCCATGCCTCATTATTTTTTGTTCTTGTTGAAAATTAGACATTTGGTAAATTATAATGTGGCAATTCTGAAAATTAGATTCTAGCTTCCCAGGGTTTGTTGTTACTGTCTGTTGTAGTCGTTATTATTTGTTCAAGGATTTTTTTGAACTAATCTTGGGATGTCTGTATTTCTTGTTGTGCCACTGATATCTCTGTTTAGTGGTCAGCTAGTAATTTGAAAAGAGATTTCCTTAAACACCTGGAACCAAAAAACCCCACCAGTAAAACTACACACAGAAGCTCTCAGTCTTTGCAGATCAGCTGTGTGTGTTGGGGCACTCTTCAATGCTCAGCCAGCCAGTTCGCCACTTTGCCTTAGCCTTCACTTTCTGCTGATGCAAATTCCAAAGGATAGTCAGAAATGAGAGTTTAGAGCCTTCTTAAGTCTTTTCAGAACATGTACTCAGCCCCGAGCATGCCCCAAACCATTTGGATTACTAGTACATGTGAAAGATTTTCAAAGCCCTTATTCTACAAAGCATCTCATTACTTAGTCTTTCTTCCCAATCCTTTTGGTTTGTCTACTGCTTGCCCAGCTGTTCTCCCTTGTTCCAGGTGATAGTGGTTAATGTATCTGCCTGCAGTTTTTCTTCAACAAATAATCCATGGATAATTGCCCTAGGCCTGAGAGAGTTCTGAGTTAGGCATAATGAAGGCAAGCCCTTTGACCTGGTTCTTCAGGGAGCCACCAGACAGGTCAAAACAACCATATTTCTTTGAGATTAAGGTCAATACTGCTTTCTCACATCTTAGGAACCTCTATCAAGAAATTGTGTATTATTATCTTCAGGGTAGACGTGGAGCTGTGTACTGGGGGATGCTACTGAGGTAAATTAAAATGTCAAAAGCTCCAAGAACAAGATTTGGTTGACTTTCTTTCTCTCTTCCTTTTTTCTTTCTTTCTCTTGATTAAATGTTTCCTTGATTGTTTTAAGCTTTTGATTGGATTCAAAAGTTCCCCTTCCCCCTCAAAGGATTCTGATGGTTGTTATCAGGTTATTTGTTGCTTTTGTGGAGGTACGGATTTTGAGGTTCCCTTCTCTACCATTCTTTGCTGATATCTCTACAAATGTTTTACTATTTTTTGGCTGTTTAAAAAAAATTCCTGAGTGAAAGAATCCTTTTTGTTTTATTTTGTTAATAAGAAAAGCCTGCACCAGACATTTGACAAGATTCAGTTGCATGGAGTGAATAAATTAGGCAAGGACTGCTCCAGATAGAAAAACGAAATCTGTAAGACTTAGAAGCAGGCTTAGAAGCACTCTAAACTGTCTCTCTCTTCAACTAGATAGACATTAAGTATATGATTTTTATTAACCAATCAAGTATAGTTATCCCAATAAAGAAAAACAGTGTTTTTATATTTGTTGTGCTTTGAGTGACTTATGAATTTACCTGTTTAAGTCAGTGCACTTGATGAGAATTTTCTACCAACGAAATTGCAGTGTGTTCTAATAATTATTTTCCTAGAGTGCATTTCAATTTCATCATGGGTTTATGCAGTATTAAGTCAATAGTAAATGTAGAAGAACCATTAAATTTTTATGTTTCAGGCCTTTATTTTTCTTTAGGATACATTTAAGTGATAAATTATTTACTGTAAATGGATATTTGGGAAGCTAAGTGCTAATTAGGAAATTTTTTGCAGATTGTTCCTCAATTAGTAGATTAGCAGTAATAGAAGTATATTTAAATGATATAAATTTAATGGTTTAATTTCATTAATGTGTTTAAAATAATAACTACATCAATTCCAAGAACAAAAGGAATTTGCTCCCAATAGTGGACGTTATTTCACTAGTGGAAGGAACACTAAGTATTTGAACCTCTTTATTCCTTCAATTGATGAATCCACCATATCAGAGTAAGTAAAATAGAAGACCTCACCTCTGACCACAGAGTTTCACACTACTAGATTCTGTTTCTGTCCATTCCCTGGAAGATAAGGTTAAGTAAGGCATATGAGCTGTTGGGTTTTTTTTAGGCTGGATGCTCTGATGAGGGTTTTGTATCTTTTTTTCTTAATTTTTAAATTTTTTTTTGAGGGTTTTGTATCTTAATGGAAGTGTGGTCAGCAGAACTCCAAAGATGTTCTTTAAAATTCCTATCCCATGATTATTTAACTAAACATTAATCTAGATACCACTGTGAGGGACTTCACAGATGAAAATAAGTTTACTAATCATCTGACCTTAAATTATAGAGATTATTCTGGAATATTGGTTACCTCAATGTGATCATATGTGATCATATGAATCCATAAAAATAGAGGAAGGCAGAAAAGTTAGAGGGATGAGGTATAAAAGAGAGGCAGAGGCAAGTTGAAGTAAAAGTGGAGGTCAGAGAGATTCTAAGCATGAGAAGAACTCTACTTGCCATCATTGGCTTTAATGATGGAAGAAGAAGGCTACAAACTAGAGAATGGGGGGCGGCTTCAAAGAAACTGAGGAGACATGTCACTGGCCAATGTGAAAATGAGAACCTTAGTTCTGTAATCAAATGGACCCGACTTCTGCCAACAACATGAATAAACTTGGAAGAGATCCATCCTTAAAATCTCCAGAAGGGGAGGCAGCCCTACTAATATCTTGATATCCATCTTGTGAAATCCAGAAAAGAGAACCACCTCAGCTGTGCTGTGCCTAGATTTCTGACTTATAGAACGGTGATAATTTAAACTGCTAAGCTTGCAATTATTTATTATGACAGCAATAGAAATCCAATACAAAAAGCAATGTAAAACAGACACCATTTAGAAAATATTCACGGCAGGGCACCTAGGTGGCTCAGTTGGTTAAGCATCTGACTCTTGATTTCAGCTCAGGTCATGATCTTGGAGTTATGAGACAGAGCTTCATGTGGGGCTTTGCATTCAGTGGGAAGTCTGTTTGAGATTCTCTCTCTCCTTCTTTCTCCCCTCCACCCCTCCTCCTGCTCTCACTCTCTCAAATAAATAAATACATCTGTTTTTAAAAAGAATATTCATGGCAAGAGGCAATGGTGTTGAAAGTGGAAATGGCATCAAATGCCCAGGTGCAACAGCATCCAAGAGTAGTATGCTACTGAGTTCATTCCTGGGCTTTAACTTCATAAGTATTTTTGCTGCATAACCTCCTTTGGTCTCTGACCATTTTTTGTAACTAGTTATGCCACGAACTTTGTCCTAGAAATTC
Organism: Nasua narica; assembly: GCA_028533885.1. Lineage (NCBI taxonomy): Eukaryota > Metazoa > Chordata > Mammalia > Carnivora > Procyonidae > Nasua > Nasua narica. Next base: position 12,537,357 of record CM052797.1, read on the forward strand.
ATATTCTGCTTAAGGCTGAACAGAGTTGGTTTCTGTTGCTTGCGACCAATAAAATTGAAGTGTATAGACATTGGAAATAGAGAATAGTGTAAGCAATGGAACTCACTGGTTAATACTGGTATTGAGAAAGATTTATCTTAACTGTTTGGTGCTAATATAGTCTTCTAGGTCCACTGCATATAAGGGAATACTTTTAGTGATCACCTGTTACCTACACCACTCAGATGTGCTGTCTGTGGCAAATACTGAACGAACATTTTGCTGCTGGTATGAATGAAAGACAGGAGTATGTCAAGTATGAATGAAAGACAGGAGTATGTCAAGGCGGTTGCTGAAAAAGAATAGAAACCACAAATCCTGAAAGATTATTCAAGGCACTAATTGAAATCCAGATACTTTTCTTTTTTTTTTCAGATGATGGAAGGGCAGAGGAAGAGGGAAAGAGAGAACATTAAGCAGCCTCCATGCTGGATTTAATCTCACAACCCTGCGACCGTGACCTGAGCCAAAAATCAAGAGTCAGTCGCTTAACTGAATGAGCCACCCACGGGCCCTGAAATACAGACACTTTCTTGATATCATCTCATGCTTCAATAGAGTAGAAGCAGGCAAAGTCTAAGGTTAATATTTGACTTAAATTACAATGTCTGCTGAATTCAAAGCTTCTCCATATCTTTTATGTCAAAGATAGAAAACTTGATTGGGAAATATTAGAACTCTAATACTTAAATTGGGGATATATGAGAAAATACAGATTTCTTAAACTTCTCTTCTGGGCCAGAAGAACCTCCACTGAATGGTATTATCAGTTCAATTCAAAGCTTCACCAGATTTTAGATCAATAGGACAATCATGAAAATACAGAATTTAAAGAAGGATGTATACAGGAGATTCACAGGTCTTATCATTCCCTTGGAAGCTAGAGTAACCCTCTGTCCTTGTTGATGAGACTCTCTCACTATTGCATGAAAGTGTTTTAAGTAACATTCTTGCCAAAACTATTTGCTTTAACTATTAATTATTGCTTTTCTTCTTAGTCTCCTATTCCAAGCATTCCTAAATCCTGCTTCCTTCTCCAAATGTCATAAGCACTATATTCCGGAATACTTCTGGAAAAAATTATAAGCTCAAAATTCATAAAAATACTTTCATATTAAAAATATACTAATGAATTACAAATGCACGTTGACCAAAATCTGGGAAATGTGTATAGGGATGGATCTGAGCTTTTTTTTTAATTAGAGTTCATTACTTTTGATTTGATCAAATTAATATGATTCCAGGATGCCAGTCAGATTCCCTGGAAGTAATTTTAATTATTTCCTTGGATGGATGCTGAAAATCTGAAACCTGGAACTCAAAGGCAATGAAAGACCAGAAAAGCTTTGTCATAATACATAGAGGAAGCTCCTAAGACTTGGGTTTAGAAGACTGCAGTGCAGTGGTCATGTGTTATTCTAGATCATTTCTTAATTGTATTCTCCAAGAAATACCAAAAACACTCTTTCTAAGACTTTAAGAAAAATATTGTGTCACCAGAGCATCAACATCTATAAAACATGTTTATTAATAATTTGCTTGGGATTGGGGCACTTGGGTGGCTCAGTGGGTTAAAGCCTCTGCCTTCTGCTCAGGTCATGATCTCAGGGTCCTGGGATCGAGCCCCACATCGGGCTCTCTGCTCAGCAAGGAGCCTGCTTCCCCCCACCCCCCGCCTGCCTCTCTGCCTACTTGTGATCTCTCTCTCTCTGTCAAATAAATAAATAGAAAATATTTAAAAAAATAATTTGCTTGGGATTCAAGATGCTTTTGAGAGACTGTGCTTGAAATAGTTTTCTGGTTTTGGTGGCTAGGAGGATGGCCAAGGAGTGGAAGCCAGGTGGTTGCATTTAATCTCCAGAATAAAAAGGCCAGCATGGTAAACAGACTTCCAAAGATCTTTGACCTTGGTTAATGATTATGAGATCCTCTAGGACAACACAGATTCAGAATTACTAGAAGTCTTCCAAATTTCTAAATGGAACAATAGTCCGTATATGTTGGGAGAGGATAGAGCTTCATGTCTGGGAAGCTTAGGCTAATTCTAAGAAATCATTGTGTGTATTTGTCATCCTAAACCTTATCCCAACACCTGAATTGGTTCCTAGATTCAGTTGTCCTTATTTATATATCTATCTATTTATTCATGTATTTAATTCAAGTTTGACTTAGTTAACATATAATGCAATATTAGTTTCTGGGTCCAATTATCCTCAAATGAAATGAAGGCAGATAACATCATGACTTGACCTTGTAATGACATCAAAGTATGTATCGTGGTTCTTTCTCCCAGTCTTTCTCAAAGGGATATGAAGCTGGTTTTCACAAACAAAGGGGAAATATCTAGACTTTTTATGAATTAGGAGATAGTACTCAATGCTAACACTATTGTTCAAAAAAAAAAGTCCTGAAATACCATTGTGCGCCATTAGAGTGGTAGCTTATGGATGTCAGATGATAAGTTGGTAAATGGTTTAATGGACTCCAAAGTCATTCAATTTTCCTTTCCTAGTTATAGAGTATATATTTGAAATGAGAAATTCTGTATTTGAAATACATCACACACACACACACACACACACACACACACACACACACACACTGGGAAAATCCCCACAAGTTTCTTTGACCCATAAATAAAGGTTATTATGGTACCCTTGTGTTCCTTGAAACTTCTTTCTGTAAATAAAATAGTAAATTAAGAGTATTACCTCATCCCTAGGGGAATATTTTCCTCCCAAAAGAGATTAGTGTTGCCATCAAAGACTTGAAATATGCAGGAGTGATGATTTTTTTTAAGATTTATTTACGTATTTATTTTAGAGAGAGAGAGCATAAGGGGAGGGACAGAAGGAAAGGGAGAGAATCCTCAAGCTGACTCTCGGTTGAGGGCGGAGCACTATATGGGGCTTGATTCCAGGACCTTGGGATCATGACCTGAGCCAAAGGCAGACGCTTAACCAACTAAGCCACCCAGGCACCCTTGGGGGTGGTGATTCATAATATAACTCTACTTATCTCTCTAATTGTGGAAGTGCAGAAAGTGAGGAGCCTCACAGAGTGAGCATGAATTAACTTAAATGGAATAGATTTAGCTCCAACTGTAACTGCTGTTCTAGATGTGATTTCTCTGCTGGAGAAACTCAGCACACTCACTGGTACCTGGACTGCATGTGGATTTGGGAATGCTTTTCCTCTCTCTCCTAATAGAAAATATCAGCAGAAGTTTGCCTGAATAAACAAGAAGAGCAGCATGCCCTCTCTGTCGTGTCTCATGGTGTCCAAATTAGTTTCAAGAACCCTTGACTGACTCATCAATTCCAGAAGATATTTTGCTGCTTGCCTTTCTACATAGATAATACCATGTGGATGGCAGGAGGAGAGAGAGGATTAATAGGCATTTAAATGCCTTTGCAGGACACCATCAGGCCATTGATTTTGAGGTAGATCTCACAAAAATGCAAGGTCTTACCACTGCAGTGATTTGCTTGTGATCGTCTGATGTGGCAATTTGTTTGTCCATGTGGTCAGGACATTGGAGGGGCAAGTTTGGAAAATCCTAACAAAGAGATTTACAGAGGAGGCATGTAACTTTCCAAAGAACGCAGATGGTGAGGTTATTTTGGGCTGCTTACTAAAGGGTCACGACCGCTGCAGAAGAGGCTTTTAATAGTCACTACTGGTTTTCTTGAAGTATCTTTCCTTTGTGCTAGTTACATATTTCAAGTGGCCATGGAACAAAGTTAAATGCTCAGGGTGACTTAAAAACGTGGACTTCCCCTTTACCTAGATCATTTAGGCTACTCCCACTGAGGATGTCCAATTTGCCTTCCATGTAAATAACATTAAAATACAGATATATATTACATCTTAGGAGGACCAGCCAGATGTTTTGTAACAAGATAACAACATTGAAACCTTTTTAAGATAGGTTGCCATTTTTCCTCATTGGAAGACATATTTAATATGGATTTGGATCTGTAGTCTTTGGCCATCAAGCATCTGCTAAGAGTACTGTAAAAGGACTTAGTTATTACTCTAACATTGTTATGGGTTTCTACATCTAAGGTGGGTGGAACTTGAAAGAAAATAAAAAACGCAAAGAACTGCTCTATTTTGATTCATTTGCCTCACCAATATTTGCCATAACCTAGAAATTTCTGTCATTATAAGACCTTTGGTCTACTGAAGTCTCAGTTACAGTGCTACTTTTAAAAATTTTTGCCTCTTATTTCCATAAATTTGGGGTTGGCTAGTTTAGAGATATTAGTTCACCAGGGAAGAATATTTTCACCCAAACATACAACAACGTTTCCATTGCGTTGGAAGCTAACACCACCTGGTCATTTTCAACATTTTATGACTCTCAAAAAAAAAAAATACAACAGCGGAAGCAACAGACATTTTAGCATTGGTTGGTGTGATTGATCCTGACTGAAAAGAAAAAATCAGATTATTACTTCATAATGGAGAAGGAAGATTATGGGTAGAACCCATGTGTCCTCTCAAGTCTTCTTATCTTACCATTTATGATAGTAAGATTCGATGAAAAAAATAAAATCATACACTGAAAAGACAATGAAAAGTCTGTTTCCAACAACAATAAGAGTTGAGTAATTGGTTAGATTAAAAACAGCAACAACCTCCTTGATCAGCTGGGGTCCTAATTGTAACCAGACGCAGAATGAACAATGAGGGAGAGAAGTCATAAATAGCAGCTCTCTTTCAGGCACACTTGTCCCAGGGAGGGTAATAATCACTACACATGTCTATTTTTGTTGCGCGGCAAGTACATTTATGCCCCTCAATTTCTGATTTATTTTCCTCCCCCTTCAGCATTGTATTTGGGGTATGCTACTTACCATTTGTTTCAAGAACGATGAATTTGAACGTGTGATGATGGTGTCTGCATATGAGGAATAAACATCACCCAGGAATCCTGGACTTCAAGTAGGTTCAGATTAATTGACAAGACTTTGGGTTATCTCCTTTGGGGGAAAGAGCTAAGACATTTATTGTGGCATGACTGATGTGCGAAGTATCCATTTCCTGTTTCCCTCCCGGAGGTGTGAGCAGAGGAAGAAGGATTTACATAGATGATGAAAAGTGGTGGACCATTCCCTACTCTTGCCTTCTTAGTGTCTGTATACCTCTTGTGGTTTAGGCAAGGTCCTCACTGTGCCAGTTTTGGTGGGATGTCATTTCAGAAATGAAAGACCATGTTTTCTCTCTTCTCACTTCATAGTAGATGGAATGAGTTCTTTTTTTAAATTTTTATATACTTATTTGACAGAGAGATACAGAGACAGCACAAGTAGAGCAGTAGGCAGAGGGAGAGGGAGAAGCAGGCTCTCCACTGAGCTGGGAGCCCGATGTAGGGCTCGATCCCAGGCCCCCGGGATCATGATCTGAGCCCAAGGCAGCCACTTAACCGACTGAGCCACTCAGATGCCCAGAGATTTTTTTTTTTTAAGATTTATTTTATTTATTCAAGGAGGAGAAGGGCAGAGAGAATCCTCAAGCAGATTTCCCACTGAGTGCAGAGCCCAATGTGGGGCTCGATCTCAGGATCATGAGATCATGATGTGAGTTGAAATCAAGAAATGGCCACTCAACTGACTCAGCCTTCCAGGTGTCCCTGGAATAAGATTTTTGTCCTAGGCTTAGCTAACTGGGACTCTGTTGAAGGAGTGATGCTGAGATACAGGAGCATTTTAGAAATGATTTAATTTGACTTTAGAACTGTTGAGACCCATGGTGGGGTGTTGCATTTCCAGAAGTTGACTGCCAGAAGGGGTCTGGGGGAGCCTGGAGCTGGGTAGGTTCCCATTCAGAGCCTTCTTGTGTCTAGTCCTCATGGCTATTTCCCACTTGTCAGAAGCCACCCCCCGTCCCCGCCACGATGACACCAAGACCTTGAGCTGTCCTTTGTGGCTGAGTTAATAGAGTTGGTTTGTGTAGCCTCTGACTCTAGCTAATATAACAATACTACTGGTATTTTGCTAATACTTGTGTAGTTTTATTTTATTTGTTTATTTACTTATGTATTAAAGATTTTCTTTTTAAGTAATTTCTTTTTTAAAAAAATATTTTATGTATTTATTTGACAGAGAGAGATCACAGGTAGGCAGAGAGGCAGACAGAGAGAGAGGGGGAAGCAGGCTCGCCGATGAGCAGGAAGCCCAATGTAGGGCTCGATCCCAAGACCTGAGATCATGACCTGAGCCGAAGGCAGAGGCTTTAAGCCACTGAGCCACCCAGGTGCCCCTTTTTAAGTAATTTCTGCACCCAATGTGGGACTCGAACTTATAATCCCAAGATCAGAGTTTCATGCTTCACTGACAGCCAGCCAGACGTCCCACTTGTATAGTTTTATACATGTGAGTGTTTGTATATATGTGTAATTACATAGACATATACTTATACATATAGATTTATATGTACATACTCTATATAACAGAATATCAACATATTGCTAAGTCATCATAATATTTTTTTCATTTTCCTTTCCATTCTTTAGCCTGACATTCGCTATTGATATTCATGAGAAGATAATGGGAAGATAGTTTTCCTGTAACCGTATTCTTCCCCCGAATGAGGAGCTACTGTTTATTTCACTTAAACAAGTATAAAATTCATTTTAATTCTACCTTTTACAATTAGATTCCTGATATTGATCACAAAGCACCTTTCTGCACGTGACACTGTGTTAAGTACGATGTAGACTGAATGGATAGCCATGGGGACCTCCTCCCCAAGGTACCTCGCAGCCCGGGAGAACCAGCATGATTATAAATAAACATGAACATCCATAGACTAGGACCGACATGGGGGAAATTAATATTTTTATCTATTTATTTGATAGGGAGTACAATGGTTGGATGTCACGAGGAAGATTTGGGAAAGAAATAATATTTTTATATGAAAAAGAAACATGGAACATTTGAGGGCTTTTTTTTTTTCACCAATAGTCAGCGTAATTATTCAACTTGCTGGTAAACTTTACAGATTCAAAATGATTTCTTCCTCTGTTCATTAAGATAGCATCACGAATGCTTGGCATAGACAGCATATGTCTGTGCAGGACAATGTGCTATGTCTGACTGCTAATAAGTCCCTCATGAAGTTGAGTCTTCTGTCTTTATGACATTTGAGCTCCTGGCATACTAATTTTATCTGACACAATACAGCCAGATCCTCCGGATGTGTCTTTGTATTGATCAGTTTCATATAAATAGTTGGTCTTTGTTCCTTTTAAGACACGATCCTAGAAATAGCTGTCGGGCGAATAATGACAGAAAACTGCATTTATTCTCGCATTGTTTAACAGATACAGTTTGGGTTGATATTAGAAAATGTTTAGCAATTGAATGTATTGTACCAGCAATTTAAGACTTCAATGGGAAGTTGAAATATGATCACTACAGCTCTGTGTAAAATTTGACAAATGTGAGAAATGATTAATATTATCTCTGTTAAATACCAATTAGGTGATTACCTGATCTTTATTTAAGAATCTGAAATAAACGTGGGCACTGTTCGTGGCCCACAGTTCCTAACCCCTTCATACTTGCCTTTTTTCCCAGTAAGTCATCTACTTCAAGAGAAACTGGACCCTTCTCCAAAGCAAGGAAGGAAATGCTGATAAGTCTAAGTTAGCCATGGTGATACAATGACCCTTTTGTCAGCAATTTGTTCAGAGATGAGCTTGTGACAAAGCTCTGGCCAGTGAGACTTAAGTAGAGATTCTAAGAAAGTTTCTCTTGCCATTAAATGGGAAGAAACTTTTCTCTTCCACTACCAAAGGAAGTATCTGTGTGAGAATATAGTGCTTGGAACTTTTGCAGACATATTACAACTAACAACAAAAAAAAAGTCATGAGAGCAAAGGTCAGTGTGTCAGGATTTGCACAGCAGGAGGACAAAAAGAACCTGGCTCATGGATTACATCATTAAGCCAGTGAATTATCGCTCAAACTGCCTCACCCTTGGGCTTATTATTATGTGACATTTCAAAGTCATCATTATGTAAAACACTTTTCTGTTAGGCTTTCTGTACTTGCCACTAAAGCATCCTAACTGATTTAATAAACACGTTTATTATCAGAAGAAGACTAAAATTGCTATTCAAGTATATGTAAGTTAGAGTGACACAGTTATAGGGATAGCATTGATTAGATTCTATTAGGAAAGAAAATCCTCTACAAACTTGAGTACTTTATTATTGGTGTATTGTTACATGGCTGCTGAGAATCACAGAGAACATGTTGCTGGAGTGGAGAAGGGAAATAGCACATCATGGTGGAGTCTGCCATGGATGGGGATGGCTTGGATATTGTCATTATTATTATTATTATCATCATCATTAATATAAGCTCTAGTAAGAATCACTGGTGCTCCCTGGACCTCGGTTTTCTTATCAGCAAGGTGAAGTGATTATATAATTTAGTTTCTTAAAAAATTCCTTCCAGTTCCACATTTTTATCTGGTTTATTTATTTTAAAGTCAGATTATGTTTCTTGTAAGAAGTAATTAATAAACATTCCTAGAACCCAGGGAAGATTTTTATTTTCATGACTTCCTTTCCTTACTTTGAGATGAAAAATTATGTACTTTGATACAAGCACCGCACCAAACACTGGGAATGAAACACCGAGACAACAAAGATATGACCCAAGCCTTCACTGATCCATGGAAGAGAATTGTTTAAAAATAATTATCAATATAAACATCATGGAATCTAGAGAGTCTGAGAAGATAGAGAGATGAACTTAAAGGTGGGATTTAGGGATATGTAGGATTTACCCATTTGAGAGATTTGGGGATTTAGAGAGCAGAACAGTATGGGTGAATGTCCAGTGTAGAATGAAAGCTGAATACATTCGTGAAACAGAAGGGATTCCAATGGAGTTGGGGCCACTGGGGGGACATGTGTACGATGAAGAAATAGGAAGGCAGGGACTGGTTTTAGAACACTATTAAAGATTATGTAACTTCATCACAAAGACAATAGTGATGGTGATTTGTGATATAAAAGGCAAAGTTGGAGAGATCCATGCTTTCATTTTTCTACACATACCTGCCTTCCTCTCTACTCCAAACATGATTCAACTATTCTCTGGACATACCCTATCTATCTTTGTGAAATCTGTATTGTCGAGACCTCGACTTCCAGGGCAAAGTGACATTACATAAGAGATTCATGATTTTGGCAGAAGAAATCAAAGCAGAATGAAGAGGAATAGTCAAGATAAATATTTTCTAAGAGATTGAGTGCCTGTCATATGCTTTTAGTGTGGTAATGACTAGACAACCAGCTGAAACAAGCAAAGTTAATCAGAGGAGGGAGCCATGTACTGATGTATAGGCTTTTAACACACTTGAAGATTTAAGTGTAGATAACTACTCACACCCATACTAAGCAGTCATTGCCTGGATTAGGAATTGGAATCAGTGCACTCAGTAAGAACATCCAACTTATACTAGTTATGTTGACTTACTATTATCCCAAATGAAACCTCATTGAATTTGAATGTAGATTTGTCTATTAAAACAATGTATCAAGTTTTATATGGACAAAACATAATTTCTCATATTTTAGAGCATTCAGAAATCAAGTCTTAATAAGATTGCAATATTCTTTTCTTACTTGGAGGTATTTCCTATGCATAACTTATTTTTATTTTTGAAATTATATTTTATTTTAATTTTTATCTTAAGATTTTCTTTAGGAATTCTGGATATTGGTATTTATAGTCTTTATACAAAGCATCTATGATTCAAGCCTTGCAATTCGCTTATTCTCATTTGAGTAGTGAATTATTGAGTGTGATAGCTTTCTCTTAAGTGTGTGTTTTGATAACTATTAGTTCTGAGGCATATACTCTGGTATCTGTATATTTTACACCAGGGTATCCATGTTTTAGGAAAAAATGAGGAGTGTGGCAATTTTTCCAGTTGTAAAAACTGATATAAGTAATACCTGTGACATTCCAAAATACAGTGTAGTTTTTTTTTTCTTCCACTAATCATGACATATTTGGATCCATTTTAAAAATCAACAGCATAGATTTAAAAAGTGCGATGTGGTGGAGCATTACCATAGTGCAGACCAAACCCGATACCAAGTATAAGTAGAAGAGCAGAATAAAACACAACAACAAAAACCCCTGTTGAATCATTGGAGGGCTACCAAAGCAGGCAGCACTTGGATACCAGGATGCAGTTAAAGAGGGAAGTACATAGCAGTGAGCCTGACATTCTGTGCTGCCTTTCCACTTAAGTCATACGACAATTAATAAGTGGCACTGATCCAAGAACCTACAAAGTCAAGTGGCAAGTGGCAGGGAGAAATGAGGACTCTGAGTGGAGATATGGCAGTCGTATAGGATAAGGGAGAGAGGATCTTGGAATTTCATGTTATCCAGGCAGCCAGGACTTGAGAGACCAAGATGCCAGAAAGAATTATGCTTAGGTGAGCTTTTTATTCTGTTCCATGTGTCCCATGAAGGCATTTGCTGATTCAGAACTAAGAAGATAGTAAGTCAAGTAAGATGTAGCAGTTAATAGTCTAGGAATCCAAACAGAGATTAAACTGAGAAGATAAAATTGAAGTTAGAAATCTTCAGGAAAAGAGGCCATGATAAATACCCCAGAGTTCCAGTTAGGAATATCAGAGAGCTATAACTTAGGAGTAAGAACTTCATTGTCTAATACAGCAGCCACAAGCTACAGTGAGGTTATTGGGCATGTAAAGTGTCCCAGTCCAAATGCAGATCTACTACTCTAAGTATAAAATACACACCAGATACTGAAGCCTTATTACAAAAAAAGAATGCTAATATCTCAATAAATTTTTTAAAGATTTTATTTATTTATTTGACAGAGAGAGAGAGAGAAAGATCACAAGTAGGCAGAGACAGGCGGAGAGAGAGGGGGAAGCAGACTCTCTGCTGAGCAGAGAACCCGATGCAGGGCTCGATCCCAGGACCCTGAGATCATGACCTGAGCCGAAGGCAGAGGCTTTAACCCACTGAGCCACCCAGGCGCCCCTCTCATTAATAAATTTATAGTGATAGCACTTTGAGACAATTATATTTTGGTGTATGGGGTTAAATAAAGTAACAATAAAATTGCCTATCATCTTTTGCTTTCTACTTTTTAAATGTGCTATTAGATAATTTGAAATGATAAAGTGGCTCATGTACATTCCTATTGAAAAGCATTTTGAAAAAAATGATTCAGAAATAGATCAGCTCTCAAAAAAACTAAAAGTGAGGTTTCAGTTTGATTATTGCCAGGCAGATTTAAGATAATCTTCGCCTTTCCTAACTGCCTACAAGAAAACAAAAGAAAAATATTCTCTGGAAAGAGGTGACTACGGCCAAAACCTTAGAAAACTATTGTATATATTTTTTAAATGTGGCATTTAATCAGCAAGTATCAGACCTACTAGGAGGTAAGACTAAATAATTATAAAGCAACAGAAAAAGAAAAAAAACCAGACAATAAGAATAGACCCATAGGGAATTCAGATACTGACATTATCAGACATAGACTTGAAAATAAATGCGATTAATATGTTTAAGAAAATAGATGCCAAAATGGGTAATTTCGTCCAGTAACCTACAATGAAAAAAATCAAAGAGAGAGCCTCGCACTGAAAAATAAAATGGACAAATTTAAGAAATGAATGGGATTAATAGCATATAAGACACAGTAAAAGATAAGAACAGTTAACTGAAAGACAATTTACTGGAAGACATACATACTAAAGCAGACACAGAAAAAGTGCAAAATACATAAAAGAACACAAGCATATTTGTGATGCAATGAAAAGTTAGAATATACACATAATTTGAATACCTTAAAGGAAAGAGAGACTGTCTAGAAGTGATATTTGAAGTGGTGTTGGATAAGACATCTGTAGAAACGGTGAAAAGCATCAAGTCCCTGATTTTAAGAAGATTTATAAACACAGATTAGGCTAAATATGAAGAAAATTGCACATAAGCATATCAAAGGTAAAATGTTAACCATCAAAAACTTGGAGAAAAATCTCAAAATCTCAAAAGCAGCTAAAGAACTTCAGAATAGAAACAGTAAGGCTGACAGTTGACATTATAACAGAAATTATGGGAAAGAGAAGAAAATGGAATGGCATATTTAAAGTGATAGCTAACCTCAAATTTCATCTACCAAAAATAGTCTTCAAAGATGAAGGTGACAGATATCTTGGCACAGACACTCACCAGAGAGAATTTATTTCCAGTAGCACACACTAAAAGAAATTATTAAAGGGAGCAATTTAAGAACGAAATAGATTAAGACAAGAAAATGAAGGAAGAAATAAAGAGCAATAAAAATAGATATTAATAGAACAAATATGTACATATATTTAAGTATACTTTGAAGCTAATAATAGTAATAATAATAATAATAATAATGTATTCTTTGAAGGATCTTGAACTTTCCAGAAAGTGATGAGGATTAATTTATATTAGACACCAAAATCAAGGATGTATGTCATTATCTCTATGGCAAAAAAATGAAAGAAAGAAGAATATATAACTAATAAATGAATAGAGAAGAAAATGGAATGAAAATGGAAAAAGATAATAAGATGGAAAATTTAAATTTATATATTTATACTAATATATAAACTATACATATTACATATAGAATATATAAATATATTAAATTTCATATATTTAAATATATCGGTAGTAACAAACTACATCAAATATAAACAGGTAAAAAGATGAAGAGATTGGATAAATCTAATGAAAAGATTGGATAACTCTTAAAAGATAGAATGATTTTCTGACAAAGATTATCGTACTGCATAAAACAAGCAGAAAATTATACATACATATATAGATAGATATGAAAAATATAGATGATGTATATGACTTTCTTTGTATGTCATATATGTTTAAGATATATTAAGTATATATTTTAGAAAGTTTAGGAAATTAAAATGGAAAATTTAAGGCATGCAAAAACTAAACGCAAGAATGCAGATTTCCAATTATAATAGCAGGCAATGTAAACTTTAAGGCAAAAGTGTCTCACAATGATAAAAGGTTCAATCTAACAGGATGACATAAACATTCTAAATTTATATGCACCTAAAACTATAACCTTAAAAGAGAGAGATTGATAAGACAAATAGGAGAAATAGATAATTTGCAATTATTGTGTGATTTTAACCATCCCATTCAGCAACTAAAAGAAGAAACATACAAAAATTAGTAAGAGTAGAGATGATTTCAATCACATGATTTTCAAACTTGACCTTATTTACATACATAGATATCTGCACTCAATAACTTAAGACCATATGCTGAGCCATATGGTCTTGACAAATTTCTAAGGATTGAAATCACAGAAAGTATATTCTCTAACCACAGTGTAATTACAGTAACAATCAATAGAAACAGAAAACAGAAAAGCTCTGATACTTGAAATTTATCAATATGTTTCTAAAGCACTCAGGATAGGTATTAGAATATATATTCTGTTGAATGATCATGAAAATGCAACTTTTCAAGACACATGAGATGCAACATAAGTAGTATGCAGAGGGAAATGACAGTCTTGAAAGCATACATTAGAAAAAAAGAATGGCTGAAAATTCACTACGTGATTTTTTAGAGACCTATGAGGACTCTAAAGAAGTTGGAAGCAGAAGTGCAAATTAAACTTTCAAAAAAGTACAATGATGGAAGCAATGAGTCACAGCAGAATTATATTCACAGAATTTAAAAAATACATTATAGAGAAAATAGTAAAGTTAAAAGCTCACTTTTCAGAAGACTGTTAGAATAAAAAGTAAACACAGACAAATTACTAAGATCAGGGATGTGGGGAGAGGAGGGAGAAACACCACCAGTAAGATAATAGGATATTATAAACAACTTCATGCCAATGATTTTGAGAAGTTATATTAAGTGAACAAATTCCTATGAAAATATGGCTATGCAACTCTGATACAATAAGAATTACAAGCAACACTTTTTTTCTGTATTTATTAAACACATCAAATATATTATTAAAAGATATTCTTCAAAGAAAACTCTAGAACCAATGGCTTCAGTGTTTATTTTTTTGAACATTTAAGGAAGAAATAATGTTCCCAGACCCCTCCAAAGAATAGAAAAACAAGAAAAAGAGTGATTTTCATTTGAGAAGACCAGCATAACCCTGATAGCAAACAATAGAAGGGAGAAAAATTAATGGTAGTCATGGTATATTCATGCAATGGAATACTATACAGCGATTAAAATAAATTAACCACAGGGGTGCCTGGATGGCTCAGTCAGTCCTGACCTTCAGCTCAGGTCAAGATTCCAGGGTCCTGGGATGGAGCCCCGCATAGGGTTCCTTGCTTAGTGGGGAGCCTGCTTCTCCCTCTGCCTACTGCTCCCCCTGATTGTGCTCTCTCTGTCTCTCTGTTAAATAAATAAGTAAATAAAATCTTTAAAAAATAAAATGAACTACAATAGAAGATATCACCAACATAATATTGAATTAATGGGAACCAGATAAATTAGAATATATACTTTGTATTTTTTGAAAGAGTACATTGAGTACAATTTTATTTATATAAAATTTTAAAATAAGTAACGTGAATCTCTGGGGTTAATCACTATGATATTGGTTATTTTTAGTTGGGAAGTTGGTTTAGTACCTGGGAAGGGACATGAGGGTGTATTAATGAAACTTTGTTGTTTGATCTGGATGCTGATTTCATGGGTGCTCTCCCTTTGTGAAAAGTCATCAAGTGTGCACCCTTATGATATGTTTACTTTTATGTAGGTTGCACTTCAATGAAAATGTTTCCTTAAAAATTTATATTATAACAAGTTATAAAGCTGAAAGATACTTTTCCAAACTATAAGTAAGAGAAAGAAAGAAAGAAAGAAAGAAAGAAAGAAAGAAAGAAAGAAAGAGAGGAAGAAGGAAAGAAAGAAAAGTTTGACCCACTATGTTAGAAGAATGACTAATTAACCTTCTATCATCTCTATGGAAAATTGTTTGAGGAAAGTGTTGATACATGAAAAGCCAATCAACAATCAAAAAAATACAGGAAAACAATGTTAGAGGAGTGTGTCAAGTTCCTCATTGATAAAAGTATTATGTTATTTTTCTTATAAAAGTTCAGCATGTATAATTTAGGATGCTTTTAGTTGTACGTAACAGAAAAAAGCTTTCATTAGTTGAAACAGAAAGGGAAACCAGGAGCTCACCTAAGAGAGGGATCACAGCGAACAGACTTAGGGTTACCTAGAACCAGATTCTTCTCGTCTCTCTGCTTTTCTCTACCCTGAGTTTAATTTCCTCGTGCATCTAGATACTGTGGTGGCCTTCAATGGTGGTTAGCAGGCTTCATGATTTGGGGGTACATGTAAGGTGATGATGAGAGCAGAATTGGCTCCTTCTTAAGAGCAGGAAAGAATGTGTCCCCAACATCTAGCATCTCATTAACCAGAATTGAATCAAGTGCCCAATCCTTAAGTAATCTGGAAATGAAATAAAAATATCCTCAGAACAATCAAACCTATGCTTGAAGGTGGAACTCTGCTTCTTGAAGGCAAAAAGCTGTATGAGGGTGGGCTAGGGATTTGATGAAAACTGCAGAGATCTTAAGTAGTAGAATAGGATAATGAGCATTGAGCAGCTTAAGCATCAGGGTCCTCTAGGACATATGGATGCAACGTCCATTCAACAATCTCATTCATAGTAGCCCATCTCATAATTATGTTTTATTCACCAGGACAGTTTTGTCTATTTCTTACCCGTCAAGAATAGTGCCTTGAATTATTGTATGCAATTAAGCATCTTTGACTGAGTTGTTTAAAATCTAGACATAGCTTTGAGTACGTGCTTTAAAGCCTACTTGATATACTTAAATTCTTGTATTAAATCTTTGTATGAAATACATTCACTTTTCAAGTTATATACTAGCTTCAGTCATGTTTGTGTGTGCATTTCATGATGGCCTTTGGTTTCTCGATGCCTTTCCACTGCATTGAGTACTTGGCACAAGTCCTGCCTTCACACACCAGACATTTTCTTGGAATAGTTGAGGACAATGTTCAGAGGGGAGACCTGGGATAAAGTTAACCTGGAAGAACAGGCAACAGCCACAGATAAAGGAATGTTTGGATATGGATTGAACTCTCCTGGTAAACTCAGAATCCTAGCATTTTGCATCAACGGGAGTTAGGATTCCCAAAATGGGCTTTAGGACTTTTATTTATTTTATTTTTTTTTTATTTTTTAAAAGATTTTATTTATTTATTTGAGAGACAGAGAAAGTGAGAGAGAGCATGAAAGGAGAGAAGGTTAGAGGAAGAAGCAGACTCCCGGCGGAGCTGGAAGCCCGATGTGGGACTCGATCCAGGAACTCAAGGATCATGACCTGAGCCAAAGGCAGTTGCTCAACCAACTGAGCCACCCAGGTGCCCGGCTTTAGGACTTTTAAGCAGCTCCTTGGCCATGGTGCAAATATTAGTGTGATTCTTTAACATCATCAGTTCAGGAAACCTTACTCTGGACCTCAGCTAAAAGATGTAGATATTCATTAACCAGGCTGTGATCCAATCGGCAGCAGTACAAAGTATCTGACAATAGACAGGAAAGATCTTGCAAGCTCCCTGACTTTTCTCTCTTACAGCTTGTTTTCCTGTTACCTACTTACCACAGCGTGTTCTTATGGGATCAAACCTCACTTATCACAGATAGGTGTATGTACATGCACATGAAATTAGAGACACCAAAATGAGATTAAAAACATAATTCTTTCAATTCAAAACATCCATTTTTACAAAATAATTTACATTGTTTAAATAATAAACTTCCTTATACATCTGAATATAATTTTATTCATAAAATTGTATTTACATGTAAAATCAGTATTCATTGAATTAATGTTCCACACCCCCCAAAAAATCAAAATTTCATAACAAGATGAAAGCAAACATACTAATTATATTCTAGAAGCTAATATCATTCAAACCTCACCATCTGAATTTTGCAAAAACAAAAACAAAAACAAAACAGGTTTTCTTTTTGAGATATTGTTTCCACACATCCTGTGCTGTCTCTGAATATGATATTGAGTCACTTAGGAAGTTTCCAGGAGATCTCTATAAATTTCTACATGCCCCAAAATGGAAAAGACTATATATAAACTCTTCAGAAAATGCCTGATGAATAAGGCTAGATCTGCTCTGATACAAAGTGTAGAACCACAGCCTGAATGTGGAAGATGATTTTTTTTTTTAAAGATTTTTATTTATTTATTTAACAGAGAGAGAACACAAGCAGGCAGAGAGGCAGGCAGAGGCGCAGAGAGAAGCAGGCTCCCCGCGGAGCAAGGAGCCCGATGCGGGACTCGATCCCAAGACGCTGGGATCATGACCTGAGCCAAAGGCAGCTGCTCAACCAACTGAGCCACCCAGGCGTCCCAAGAGTTTTTATTTATTTATTAGAGAGAGAGACTGAGAATGAGAGGGGAGAAGGTCAGAGGGAGAAGCAGACTTCCCGCAGAGCCGGGAGTCCGATATGGGACTCGATCCCAGAACTGCGGGATCATCACCCGAGCCGAAGGCAGTCGCTCAACCAACTGAGCCACCCAGGCGCCCCTGGAAGATGATTTTTCAAATAACAGCTTTGTTGCCTCCCTGTGCAAATGTGAGGACAGCTCGTACTCCAGATCTGGGTAAACCTGGTCAGATCTTCGCTGCAATTTATTAGCCGTTTGTCTTTTGGAAAAGCCATTGCGCCTCTATTGGCCTCACTTTCCTCTTTTCCATAACGGTCATGATCTGGCGACTGAACATGGCCTGGGATCAACCTGACCCACAAGTTTCACCACCACCATCAGTTAAGGGGTGACTTTGGGTACGGCCTCTTTACTTTCTCAACCGTTTGTCCATCCACAAAATGGGACCGATGCCTAACTTGCAGAGTTTCTGAGATTAAATGATATACATATGGTTCTTAGTGCAGTGGAACCCAGAGAAACGTGGAACCCAGAGGCATTTAATGGTGCCAAGGGGCCTCTACGCCCCCCCCCCCCACCCCCC